>OX402536.1:2497480-3211571 GCA_948098885.1 Drepanosiphum platanoidis
TTACTTACTCGTTTATATTATATAAAACAATAATAAATACGGACGACGAAGCCGCCCGTAGTAAACGATAATAAAATCGCCAATATATACGACGACGACGACGACGACGACGTGTGCGCCAGGTAGCAGCCGGCGGCGGCGACTTTCACTGTCAAGGCGTCGCGAGAGCGCTGGGAGGACGGTGGCGGCGGCGGCGGCGGCGTTGTATAACTCAAGGTCATTAACGAGGCCCCCGCCGACAACCTCACTCGCGCTTTCCCCCCCGGCCCGGCCCCGTCGCGGAGAGCACGCGGAAAAGGCGAATGACTCATTACGCGCGCGCACACACACACACAGCAACCTTCGGACGGGGCAACCACCTGTCTATCCGTACGCGCGCGCGCGCTCGACCTCTCCCCCCGTTTCCGCGTCCGACGGGTACTCCCCGCGCGGCGGCGGCGGCGGCGACACGGGAATTTTCTCCGCCGCGTTTTGGATCTCGGCCAGAAAAACGAGCGAAAATCTCGGGAAAAATCCTACGACGACGACGACGATAATAATCTAATAAATATTTATTAACGTGTAAATTAATTAATACGCTCTGTGTTTAGAAAATTATCGCTCGCGCTTTTTGAAAATCGAAAGACGTCGGCGATTATCATATTATTACGTCGGATTATTTTTGCTCATCGGCGACAACGTAAACAACAACGGTTTGTCGTCGGCGGCGGCGTGTTTTGTTTTTTGTTTTTGCGCTAAATCGACGACCAACGGTAGTTTACGCGGTGAAATTTCTATCGCGCGCGCTGTATCTACGAATCGCCGGGTCGTTCTATTCGAAATCAAACTTTTCGAGTTTCTGTATCGTACGCGACCACGGATAATTAAACGTATAGTAAATATTATACCGCCGCCGCGGTAATAAATAATAGTGTTGTCGTCGAAAAAAAAAGAAACGTTCGGGGTTTTCCGTCAGAAATTTTGAATTCGAGCCGTCGCGCGTCGTCGTCATAAAATGGATATTATTAAGAAATTCGATTACGCGCGTTTATCTAAAAATATAACATTATCTCCCGGAATCGTAAGACGCGGAATTTTTCTCATCAATGATATTATACTGTGCTCCGCGAAGGCTGATGGATACCGCGACCGAGCGCGGAGGAAAAAAATCATTATGGATTTCGTTCACGACGCGAACACGCGAAAACAAACACTCGCCGCCGCCGCCGCCGCCGCCCGGACTCTACCCACCACCGGCACCGACGTACGTGATCGACGTACTACTCGATACACGGACAATATTTAATAACAGAAAGGGAAAAAAATAAGATTTTTATCCATAACCTTGCGCCGTCGTCGTCGTCGTGATGTTTCGCCAAATAAATTATTAATAATACTATTGGCCAGATACTATACACCTACGATTATAATTTTTTTTTTTTTTTTTCCGTAGTTCCTAATATTATTTTTAGTCCATTTTACGAGCGGCTATCAGGATGCGGGACGAACGATTATTTATTTATTTCGACAGAACATGTACGATTTATAGTGTATAATACTTGGAAGTATACTTTACTTAGTCTATAATACTTAATACTTGGAAAAAAACAAATCAAATACGACAATCGTCTAATTTCGATTATTAACGATTCGCTTATTAGGAATATTTTATTCGCACCAGAGTTGAAAAAAGTAACGAGTTTATTTTTCTATCCGTAAATAAATATGGCCAAAGGGTTTATCATAATATTATATAGGTACGCGCCGAAGACCTTGGAATCTCGTTCAAAAATCCTAATACACTCACGGACGAAACTATAGATGATATTATTATATTGTACACACGAAGCGATTTCCGGGTTAATGTTTACAAATTGGAATAAAATTATACGGTATTAAAATCTATAATACCACGGACGAGACATTAAAAAAATACTAATTGAAAATTTTCGATATTGTGAGCGAGTATTTTTAATTTTTTTATTCCATACAGTAATTATACGCGTATTCATTTTTTTCGCGAGTTTTTATGTTATATTTTAATATTTTAAATTCCGGGTATTTTTTTATTTTTTTTGTTTTTTCTCGTGAAGATTAGGAATAACAGATACACTTTTTATCTCGGAATAATAATATAAAATCATGGGGGAAAAAAATGAAATTCGATGGAACCATGACACGCGGATTATTGCGGGCAATGAGAAAATAATATATTTCACAAGGTATCATAGAGACTAGAGTTGGAAAAAAAGAAATATTAACAATATTCCGGTGGTTAAGTTTTCGGCAAAATTAATATTGGAAAAATACGAAAAAAATTTCTGAAAAAACGGTAAACTATTTTCGGCCACATATTATCATACGTAGATGACAAAACGAATTAAAAACGACGTGTTATGTGAATTAGTCGAAAAGAAATTAGTAAATCACGCCGTTGACGGTTAGGACAGATAAGATAACGACCACGCAAAGTTTATCTGAACCAAAAAAAATTGGGTCAGATTCGAGAGACGAATTTTTTCACATCAAATCAAAAAAAAAAAACGACATAATAATATTATAATGAAAATGGTTATTTTATTTCGATTGATGAATTTTTCAAAAACGTGAAAATATATATTATTTTTTAGCGACCGATATTTTTATTCGGCGTCTAGACGCCAGAACACGATTGGACGTAAACATTATTTTTTCTCCGATCAGTTTCCTACGCCGATTTCTAGGACGGAAAAAATTTAAGTTCGTGAGCCATTTATTTTTACGTTATTATTTTTGTGTTTATTTATTTAATTTTTTTTTTTTTTTTTGGCACGAAAATTAAATAATTAAATAATTTTCGGAGAGAAAAAAAATAGAAAATCACACAACCCGCCGCCGTGGGACACACCAAATACTCGTAAAACACTGTCGTACCTACCCCAGTGATACCTGCCTGATGTTTTAGATAATATTTTCTCAGAGAACAAACGAAAAGGACAAAAAAAAACTACGCGCGAGAAAAAAGAAAAAAAAAACGATACACACCTGTGTTGCGTCCGTGTACGGAGTGGTCGAGTTCTCGTCGACCAGTTGCGAGCCGAACAGCGGCATCTCAGTCTTGATATCCGACGAGTCGACGCGGACGAGGTTCTCTTGTTTAGGCACCATGGCGAATAATTCGACGCGGGTCGACGCTGCGGTTTTTACCTCGACGAGGTTCTTTTTTTTGCTCCTCGCGGCGGCGGAGAAAAACGACGAAATCGTTAAATGTTTAATTTTTTTTTTCTCGTTTTCTCTCTATCACGTTGTCGCGTGTATCGTCGCGTTTACGACGATATTAATTTTATCCAACGACGAAAAACTACACGCGCGCGGTCGCGAAAAAATTAAAAAACCGAAAAAAAAAAATTTTCTTCTTATTATTATCTCGACGAGAGTACACGACGACGATCTCTCTCGGATCACGCGAGTATATTATTATTATGATATATATCGCGTGCGCGCGCGCGTACGAACACGACTGCGACGACGACCGTCAGTCAACGCGAGCGATCACGCACTGGTAGTAGTATAAGTCTCTCGGCGAGAGAGCGAAAAAAGTTGTGAAAAAAAAAAAAAAACGGAAAAAAAAAAACCAAAACAACAACAAACACACACTTCAGCACTGCGGCCGGCGGTGTTGTGGCGGACGACGACTGTGCTGCTGCTGCTGCTGCCCTCGGTCGGCTATCGCGGATTGCATGTCGTACCTGCCGGCGAGACTGCGAACGACTGACTGAACGGCCGGCTGACTACTACTCTCGGGGGGCCCACTACTACTACGGCGGCGGCGGCGGCGGCGGCGACGGCGGTACGCGCAGGCGCGAGACTATAAAACGTGTCGGCGGCGGCGGCGGCGGTAGTGGTGGTGTGACGAGACTGTGGTGTGCGCGGACGGTTGGTGTCGCCGGACCGGTGTGGACGAACGCGCGTGGTGTACTAACCGACACCGTCGGCGGCGGCGGCGGCGGCGGCGGCGAGCGCGCGCCGTGCCGAAGCCGGTCGTCCCCTCCGCCGACGACGGCCGAAGTCTCCCTCCGGTTCGCCGGCAACACTAGCGCCGCCGCCGCCGCCGCCGCCGCGACGTCTCGTTTTATTACGGCAGCGCGACACGGCGGAAACCGGACGAACTATCGCGGCGTAATAATAATAATAATATTATTGTGTTAAAAATGTGTTTCGTTCGTTTGTTATCCGCGGAAAACTTTTTTTAGTTTCGGTCGCTTTAAAAACTGTTTTTTAATAATAATAGAGAGCGAGTTGTAATGCCCGACGACCATATATAGAAATAAACACTGATTAGAGAAAGTCGGCGATTTTCTTTTTTTTTCCTCGGTCTACCGTCGTATTTGAAGATGGTGTGATACGCACGTGATTTAACGATATTGATATTTTCCGAATTTCATATCGCTTTTTAGTTTCAATAATAACCCTGATGTTGGAATTAAATGAATTTAATGTGTTCTGAACGTCGTCCGCCGCCGGTCTGATTAAATGAACGATCTGAAGACAAAAATTAAAAAAAAAAAAAAAACGTTTATTAATAAATCACGAGCCAACCGTAAAAAGTTAAAACGTGAAAAAACGAAATTTCTTTACAATACTTTTGTTTTCTCTTCTCGCGAACAACGGTGTTCGCAAATGACCGCGGTTTAGAACTCGTTGCGGATCGTACGATCATCGTCGGGATCGTCTCTTTGCGATTTAGTTTATCGAGTTTTATATTTAATTAAATAATCGACCGAGTTGTTCGAAAACAATAATTCGAATAATATCCTACTGTTGTTGACCCACTGTTTGAAGTGCATGTTAATACTCGTATAAGTCGTTTCCGCCAAACTATAGTGTACACGTGCATGTGTTACGCATTATCATTATTATCGTTGTTATTATTATTATTATTATTATTATTACAACTACGACTCGTTGGAAATCCGTTGGAATCGTTTCGACGATACTCGAATTGCTGTACAATATTCTGGAGTGTTCGAAAAATGCCTACGCGGAACGCCTGGTTACGTTTTGTACGTCCGCTTCGCCGTTTTATTATTAAAATAATAATAATATTATTATTATTACGGTAAAAAGCAACGTTCGAGTTGCCGTTTAAACCGCCGAATAACGTTTGGTCATTTCAATTATTGCATTTCGATCGACTAAAACTGTTAATCGTTTGTATTCGATCGAATATTTTGTGCCGTTCGCGCTGGGGTCCAATCTAATTTTTTAAACGTGATTGTAAAACGATTTCATACGAATCGACGATTTACCGGAAACATTATTATTTACTCCGTAGACGTGTTTGTTTGTTTTTTTTTTATTTTCTCATTGTGATTTAATGTTAATTGAAATGGAAAATAATAATTTACCAATACACAATATAAACATTGCCGGTAGTTATTGTAACGCGTCAAATCTCATTAGACAAACAAAATGTGCAAATTATTAAATAATTACAATATCGAGTTTCGGGGAAGAAAAAAAATAAAAAAAATACCGAAAACAGTCGCGTTCTAAATAACCGTATTTTAACGAATCGACTAACGTAAAGTGTATTTATTTTTTTATCCATCGTGAAAACGAATATTTCAATTTTAATTAAAAAAAAAAAAAACGACGAACCGATGCTGAAAAAATTATTTATATTAATTATTTATAGATATTTTGCAAACATTTATATAGCACGTTGTGTGTACACAACGTTTTAAATTAAATCACATCATGTTCACGGTTTAACGAACACAAAAAAACTTGATCGCGTTTAAAATACGGTTATTATACTTTCGAAGATATTTTTTGTTGAAATAAAACGTACTCGGAATACATTTGTCTGTAATTCACAGAAGTAATTTTTTTTTATAAAACGCTCGTCAAATCAAATATTACACATTTTCAACATGCGTGGGCATTTAATTCATACTATACGCACACTTGGACTGCAGTACACAAAGTCAAATATAATAATTATTCACAATAAATTAAAATCGTATTAAAAACTCGAACGAAATGTGTACGATATGCGGGCCACTTTCATATTTTAAAATTAACGATTCCGAGCGTTTTTTTTTTTTTTTTTTTAAGCTCACATTTATTGACCGAAATAACATCATGACTCTGGAATAACGTCCGCGAGTCGTTCGTTTTCTGTTAAATTTGAAAATAATTATTCGATTTTACGTTTCGAGTGACTTTTTATTCACTACTCGGCGCGAGGGATTTAACATAATATTTTTATAAAAGAAACGTACGATAATAATAATTACCAAGCGAATATTAACGATACGAAATAAGTCGAGAATCGAATTTCTCGTCGAACCGATATATTTTACACTGGTCCGTCCCGTCCCGATAAATCGTAATTATTATTCGATTTGCGGCTGCCGATACGTGTGCGACCGTTTCGGGACCGTGTGGAAAACGGCATCGACAACAACAGTCGACCGATAATAATATTAAACTAAGAGGAAATACAAACACGTACATTATCGTACACTGCAGATACAATTCACCGGGACTTGATACCGGTTTGATAACAATAAACTGCTGATTCTGTTTTCCCCGCAGGTTATAATATCGTGTTGTTCTATGCCGGCCGCAATGTAGTGTGTACCGCGTTGTTTAAATATGCATAGAATTTAATTACACCGCGGCACTGTTGAAATACACCGTGCAAGGAACAATAAAATGAATTCGCGATAAATCAAATATTTGAAATTCGATATCCGTACGTACACACACTGATATTACGTATACGTAATAACAATACGTATATACACCGACACGCCGTTGTAATAATATATGTTTTTTAATTATCATTTAAAAGCCATTGACTAAAACGTTGCTCGAAAAAGATAAGATCGAATGACCCTAGTCGTTAGGTTTAATTAAACTTTTTGAAACCGGACCGTAATCATTTACGGCGAGGAATAGTGAAATTTCATACGTTTTCGGTGGACCGAAGATAACGCCGCCGCCGCCGCCGCCGCAGGATGGATGTAGTAAATCGATGATTTCGTCATTCGATCGAGCGATTGAACGCGTTTTTCACGAACGTTTTGTTCTTGTCGATGTAATCGATTACGAACGGACGAGACGAGTAAAAACCAAAAAAAAGTCGTCCGATCTCCGATGACGTGCGTTCAAATAAAGCAAACGCTACGCGTTGATAATGTCGATACACGCACGCACTTTTATAGTACTTATTAAATTTTCGTTACCGACTAAGGTATAGACTAGGTATAATGATATCGCGTTGTTATAGGTATATCGTAGGGCTTACACGTCGGCCTTGAAATTTGTCTGCGTAAAAGAAAAAGTGTGTCTCGATGGTTTAAGCGGCACGCGATAGCGCGAAATCGATTTCGGCGTTCGTGGTCTCCCACTCCCGTTTTGTTTCCGTCCCCGCAAAGGCTAAACACAGCAAATGGAAAGTAACGTCGTCTTCTCGTGTATATTATATAAAAAAATTAAAAATCCGATAAGTTTATTATTACGTCTACACGCGTAGTTAAGTAGTGGCTATTATGATAATATTATGACTTTTCACCGAAGAAAAAAAACAATCACACTCTCGTCTGACGATGGCGTTCGTCAGTATAGCGGAGAAAAAACAACGATATTGAATAATAATTCAATCGATCGGGGCCTGAGAGTCTCCGGATGGATTTCGAAAAACTGCACCTATGGAAAACCACGCGCGTATACGCGTAAACCCCACATTATTTTTACGCCGACGCACTCACACGCGCGCGCGCTCACATAAACACACACGGCGGTTATATATAAGAATAATAATAATGCACCAGGGGGACCTTGGGTTTACCACCTGATTAATTCATAAGTAATGCTCCCTTTTTGTACGTCGAGCGTGCGCGCGCGCGCGCGCGCGTGTTGCTGTGTGCAGAGATGCCTCTAGAGGACCTTTTTAATGGCAGCACAGTTTATAGGGGTTTTTTTTTTATACATACGAACAAACACACACATACGTATACACACGTATATATATATATATATTGTTTTCAAAGGTTTTTTCCCCTATTTTTAGTTACTCTCTTGCTCTCCCCTTATTTCTCTTACTTTCTATCACCCGATCGCTCTCTCTCTCTCTCTCTCTCACTCGGTTTTAAGCAACCTTTAGGATTTGCTATCCAAACCCTCCGAAAAAATCTCTAGTCCCAGTGGACGGCGTACGGAACTCGTCAAAATCAATATGATATATCAACTGGCACCAATACTCTCGGCGGCGGATAAATAATTTATATTTTAAGACGGCGTGCGCGTGACGACGAAAACGAGACTTTTTTTTCCGGCATATGACCGACGCGTCACGGGTGTATTATTTAATTGCGCGTGCGTTTAATTTGGGAATTAGTTATGAGATGATAATAATATATCCCCCGGTCTCTCGGCGAGAGGCCTGCCACCGAGTCGTTATTGCTGAATTTTAATTTCACAAAACCCCAAAGTAGTAATATATCTAAAGTCTCACGACGCTAGTAGTTTTTGACAAGTTAAATACTATTTCTAGTGTTTGAAAACTCAAACTTTCGGCGGAGGTTCCCAAAGTATTCCACTTAGTGTACTCAGAAGCGTCGCAAACTTTTAAAAGATATTTGAGAACTTTTATTAATGATGAAAATATACCCAACTAATCTAATTGTTAGATGTTTTTGATATTTTGTATTCTCAGTTTTATTTCCATAATCTTAGTTGTTTTAATTAAGCGCTATATAAACTATTTTAAGTGATAGTTTAAATAACATTTAATTAAAAATAGTTTTTGATGTGTTCTCTCTTAAACAGGACGAACCGCCGTAGTATCCCGATCGAAATACATTCGTAGAATTTCGTAGAAATTAATTGTTTTTATATATTTTATTTTTTTTTTCGCTGTAGTACAGTCTTATGAAGTGGGATCGTTGATCTGTTAAACACTTGGAGTAAAATTAATAATTTTCTTTCTTGACCGGATTGAAAAATTATTTTTAAATATTTCGGTTTTTGTAAATTGTCCAATAATTGTAATTACAACTTGTATTTATGGACATGTTTCCTTCGAGATATCGCTGTATGCCTACGTAATATTGTTCTCAATAATCGCTGTAAAATTTGTCGTACAAATCTAACGTGTTTTTTTTGTTTTGTGACTCGATGTTGGAATCCTTCAAGTTCGATTCGATCGCTCCGATTTATTTAGATTATAATAATAAATAGTCACTTTTGCTCAGTACAACAACGTCGTCGTGCTATTCGAACTGCAGAGACGTCGAGGCGCGCGTGTCTAACATGGTACTTTTAAACAAACGATTAATCGTTATCAAAAGTGGAGACGACTCGCGCAGTAAAAAATATAAATATATTATTAAAACGGGCGGTCGGTGTTTATAGTTTTTACGGTTTCGTAGGGCCACGCGAGTAGTCGTAATTAAGAGATTTTTGAACAAACGCCAGACGGAGATTTTCGACGATTAATCGCTTTCTCCCGAGTGCATTTCCGGAGGTTTTTTTAAAACAACATCTTCCAGAGAATCAATCACGGCACGAGGACGACGCGACGCACAGTGTCCTGGGGGAGAGATTAGAACCGTTTTACGGGAAACAATTTTAGACGGCTCCGGGAGATTGTATATTATTATAATATAACGCGTAATAATATATCCTTCGGTGGCAAACACACGCGCGTCCTTAAAAAAAATACGTGACGCTACGGCGCATAAACCCTATAGCCAGTATGGGTTATTATATATTATTATATTCACCCGTCGTCGTCGCCGCGTACACTTTGTGTTTTACTTTCGACTCGGCGTCGTCATATCGTCGTTAATTGATGCGACAAACAGCGCCCGTTATGCAGGTTATATAGGTATATACACACAATTATCTCGGGCTCCCTTTTCGCCGCCGCCGCCGCCGCCGCCGTAGGAAATTCACGCCTGCGCGAGTATAATATATTATACAGGTGTACGGCTCCTATATATAGAGGTTATGCGACGATGGCGACAATGCCGCGCCGTTAACGAGTATACTGTTTTTATTTAGAATATACGAGTATAAATAATATAGGTATATGGCGACACGGGAAATCGTTTCTCTCCCCGTCTGTCTCTCCACAGGTTATGACCGGAAATAAAACGTCTTTGCCCTTTTTATATTCGATCCGAAGACGGCCACCAGGCACCAACAGCCGCCCGTCCGAGTAACGTTATTATTATTATTATTGCGCTTATTATTTTTGTTGTTTTCCTAACGACGACGGCAGGACTCGTCGTTGTCCACGTTGTCCGCATCACTGCATCCGACCGAAATTCGCGAGTTACCTAATGGAATATCGTTGTCGTCCGCGATGCGTTTCCGATATAAATTATGATTATTTTTACGATTATAATACCGCTCGTGATAATACGTATATTATCGGCGACGACGACACGGGATATTTCGCCGAACAGTAGCTGCCCGTATATTATTGCTGTGTTTATCGTGCGTGCGTGCGTGCGTTAGATTATTGATTTCGGCGTGCAAATTTGCATACACACTTGAACGTTTAAAATAAATACGTACGTATATAGGTGGTACTCGTGGCGAACGAATAATCACGTCGTCGGTTTGTATTTACTCTGAACCGATGTGGAATTCAATCTATACACCTCGGCGATGTTATAGTTAAATATGTATACACGCACGCACGCACGTATATATATTATTATGTGTGAATGTGTCGTTGATGAGTTGGCGTTTAAACGAAACTTTGTCGATCCCGAGTGCGCATAAACACTACGAGCCCCAGACGTTGGGATTAAATAGAGCGTATGATGATGTTACCAACACGGGGTCGCACGCGCGTTGCGATGATGATGGCGCGAAAGCTATAGGAACGCGTCGTGAAATCTACGTTGCGCAGTCGAGAAACGGACGGTGTAACTATCAATATGGTCACGCGTGGCAACGCATAATTATTACTATGATATTATACACCTGCCGTATGATTATCGCCGTATATAGAGGCGCCCTTTACCTTCGGCGATTTCGAGTGCGGAATGCTTGATTAGACGCCGTCGCGGTCGTCGAATAAATACAATATAACATATTAATAATAATAATATTTTCGCGCGTTTGCGGGTCACGCGAGTTTCGAGTATATACATCTACACGCGTTCGAGTGCAATAGTTTACGGCGAGAAATACGCATTACTACGCATACAGGCACAGCTATAATGATTATCTACGATCGTTATTATTATAATAAAGGACTCGCGATCGACAGACGTTTGCGCGCACGTTATTCGGACACGAGGCACTACTTCCGCTCGCGCATCGAAGGATAATATCCCGCCGGATTTCGCGCCGTTTTCGAACACTCGATCTCGCGTGTTGCCTACACATTACGCGCACGCTTACGTATGTTCACGGCCCCGATAATAACGGACGCGTTTCGCAAACGATTAGAACGTCGTATTATGACATTACTACGTATGCAAAGTCGCGTCGAGTGACTCGACACGAGCATCGTCCCGCGCAATGTTTGCATCGATTCTCGAACGTGCTGCTGCTGCTGCTGCAGGATTTTCGCGAAATATTTTTTAAAGTTTGGAGCTGTTTTCATGAGTGGCCACGTCGTATTTCGCGTTCTTCACGTCTACTACATATACATAGGTCGCTGGCGTACGGAATTTAATACGGCGCGGCGGTCCTCGGGAAAACGTCGTCCGTCGATAGAATCGAAACGGACCGACCTCGTTTTATTATTTACATAAAACGTCTCGCGGGACGTTTGAACTTTTCGCTCGTGAAATTGGCGCTCGCGTTACGTTACACGCGCGGACTCTCCCGAGAGAAGCACGTAATATAGTATCGCCTCGAGACGGAGACGCCGCGGCGGCGCCCGCAGCATCGGCGGTTCGCACCGCGGCGACCCGGACGCGTTATCACTATGCGAACGCCGCAAACTCGATTTACCCGACCAGCTACTAAAGACCCACTTCGTATATTATATTATAAAGACGCCGGAAAGGTGTGCGTGCGCTTATTGCGCCGTGTAAACGACGCGCGCAACGATCGGCCGAACGCGACGCGTTTTTACGCGGACATTTTCGAAAATTCTTTTTTGACCTTGTCGATTCCATACCGACGACGATCACGCTCGATTTGTATTTATATATAATGCAGCCGTCGCGGTCGTCGCTCGTACCAATACATTGTTATGCCATCGCGCCAACGAGCGCGTACAGGTACTGCGTGAATAATATTGTTAACGGCTCGTATCGATTTTCGCGATGACGGTGGGCAGCGGGAGTACATGTAAATATTCAACTTTATCGTTCTGCAGTAGCGTTTGTGCGTTTCTGTGAATCGTCACCGTCGTCGTTACAATATTCTATAGAAAAATATACATATTTAATTTATATATATGTATATACGTTCCGAGAGAGATTATTGTCAATTAATGTTAAAGATTCGTTAATCACGACTTTCCGAACTCCAGCTAGCGGAGACCTGCACTATATCGCCATACGTGATTCACGGGCGCGGTTCGAAAAACTATTTCTTCCGTTATTGAGAAATAATGCTTTATTTAAATGTTCGAGCACGTTATTGACGGGGTAAAAACCGATTAAAAACTCTATCAGCGTGACGAATGTCTACGCGCGCGGGGAAGTTGGCTTTATAATTTAAAAAAAAAAAAAAAAACACACAGGGAAAAACGTAGTGAACCTACTATTATTAATGAAAAAAAAAAGGAAAAGAACTATAGAAAACTTTGGGTTTGAAAACGCGTCGTCCTGTAACGACCGTGTCTATCCGTCGGTGGCACCGTCGTCGTCGTCGTCGTCGGTAAACGGTTTAAACGGTAATGCAAACGTGCATACCAGTCCCTGCGCACCGAGTGTGTATATATTATGCATAGTATACGTATACACTGCACGCGGGGGACTTGTTGTATAAATATATTATGAAATCGTTAAAACGTGTTTGCGGAACGCGCCTGCTAATTGATTTAAGTGCACCGGCAAAAAGGATTTGGACTTTTAGCGCGCGAAATTGATAATCAAATGAAACTCTATCGATTCCGTACTCCCATTTCGGATTAAATCGAGTTAAAAACGGGCGGGTGACATAATAATAATAAAAAAAACAGCTGCGGCAGGTACGAAATCTTCTGGAAAAACTACGTGGGAAACTCGAGCGCACGTAGCACTATATAATACGTGCCCGTCCGCGTACTCAATCGGATTTACATAAAATTTCGCACGTAGACGACACCCGAGCGGCGAAGGTTAAACGTGCTCACGCGATTATAACCGACTCGGCTCATGCGACGAGCGTTGTAGTAAAACGCGCGCGCTATTAATTTCACCGGTGTTTTTTGAACCATAAAATGTTTTTTTTTTTTTTTTTTTATAGCGACTAGCCGACTTATCGAATCGATTGAAATATTGCGTTGCCCTCGGAACTCGGGTGAAAACACATCGTGTGATTACGCGTCATCGAAGAACATCGGCGCGTGTGTGTGGATCTCACATCTCGTCGTAGAATGTTTCGGAGTTTCTCGTTTCGAGAAAACGAAATATTCGCGGCAAAAAATGAAGACGTCGCGGACGTCCCCGTATATACCATGGGAAACCGAGACGATTGTGTTTCGTCACCATTATGGTTTGATCGCGAGTCGGCTGAACTATTTCCTATGCGTCGTCGGTCGTGTGCGATTTAACAGTCGAAGGTCGTTGGGACGCGAAACGCGTCGGATTGAAAAATATCGCGAGCCTCCGTGACATTAATCGCGCGCCGCGAAGAGGAGACGAACTCGATCGCGCGGATCGAACAAAGCGTTTACATCGCCAATCGATCGGCGTTGATTTCCGGGGTAAACGATTGCAGGTTTCGAGTACCAGAGCTCGGTCGTGGTCGCGGCATTCCGGTCGAGCTTTTATTATTACACGCGCCCATAGAGTTCTCCCCAGCGCCGCGCCGTCGTGTTTAAATAATGCGGAGACACAATGTCGTAAGCGTACGCGACACGAACGATAAACGCGAGTGTACGTACAATGTACACACGCCCGTGTGTGCGTGGAGGTCGCGCGAGTCTCACGCGGACTTCCGCCTTAACCTTCTGTCTATTTTTGAACGCGAATGGCCCATGGAATGAAAAAAAAAAAACACCGAACGCCTCCGATCGCCCAATGTAAAGAATATACGTATAACAGAAGAAAAAAAACAACGACCTTTGATACCGCTGACGCGTTATTTTACGCGCTCGTAAATTATTCGAAAACGTTTCCTCCTATTCTACTCCTATTCTTAGCCGACACTGTGACCGACATCGGTGGTCCTCGCGTACATATTATACGACGATCCGTTGAAATTCGGTCGCCCAAAACGTATCGTGCGCGTCGCATGCGTCGCGGCGATGGCGTAAAAATAGAAACGCGAAAAGTATATTATTATTATTATTACTACTCGTATAATGCGGTTCAATGCCGCTGTTCCGCCGCCGCCGAGTCGATTCCGTTTTTCACACGCCACCGAGTCGACGCGTTTTATTCGTCGTAAAAACGAAATATGAATTACTGTCGGTGGCACGCTCGAAAGAAAACGTCGATAGAGAGAGAGAGAGAAATCTTCGGTTTACAGACCATACCCGTTTAATACGAACGGAGTTTTTTTATTTTTATTTTATAGACACCAAAACGCAGGTGAAAAACATAACTTTAAAGTGTATTATTGCGTTTATTTTTAATAAATTCGTCGGATCGTATCTGTACGTGAACATAGAGCCGTATAGATCGTCGCGCGTTTACGGCTTGTTTGTACGCGAAAATCGTTGAAAACGGTCAGATAATAATTAATTACAAAGAAAGACGTTTACAGAACTGGCGCAGTGGTGTACGTTATATTATATATTAATTATACATACATAATAACGTCATTATCGCAATAATTGAATACACGTGTGTGTTTTCATTGGTTCTATTACGAGACATTGATGAGATAGGCCGAGTCAACAAATACGTTTAATGTTTTTTTTTTTTTTTCTAATGCGTCGTATTTTCGTTTTGTTTATAATAATTTTATTAACAATTGTTTCGCTCGTGATGTGTGATATCCACATAGCCCGGCGGTGCACGTTTTTTTTTTTTTATACGGAACAATGATTGACTATTAATATCAAGCTTTCATAAAAATGATAAATACGCACCTAGTAACGACGCGGTATCCAATCAAGAGAAATGAATATATCCGAGTGTAAGCACTCGATCGGAGAGTCCTCGAGATGCTTGAAATCGTTCGTCTCAAGTTCGTCGACATCACACTGTTGAGATTGGTTTTTTTTTCTTCAGAAAATCGATCTAAACAGTTTGTATATTAAGCTATAGGAAAAATCGTCAAACGTAATTAAACACATAAAAAGAGGTTACGCACTTTGGAATCGGACGGTTTCGGACGATAATAATTCTCTAGATGACCGTTATCAGAAACACATTAACTCGGTAATTATTTGTCGTGTTGTAAATATTTGTGTGGCTTATTCGTTTGTATCTACGACTTGGGACTTTCACACGATTATGTTTAAATTGCTTATAAATGTGCAAACAAGAATGATGGACGACTAAAAGGTATAGCTAATTACTGTATAAGATAACATTATATTTAATGGACAAATAAGAAAGAAATACGTCGTCGCTTACATATTTTTTTTTTTTTTTTAGTCACGAATGCGCGTTGCAACAATAAAAATATAGAATCGAAACATGACGCGGTTTTTAAAGCCCCGTATATGATGATTCGCGAGTGTATGAAATCTTCAGAAACATAGAATCGTACAATCTGTCGGCAACACGGTAATTTGTAATGATTAACTAATGAACGTCACGAGGCGTGTAGGCGATGCTTTAAAACGGCAGCGGCTGAAATGGTTTTGCGGTCTGTGCCGAGGATATAAAACCGCCAAATCCAACGATTGCTTCGCTCCGCAGTTTGCATAAAGTTTCGAATGCATTAAAATATTGTATTCGTTTTGCAAACCTTTATTATTGATACGAATGAACCGTCATAAAGGTCGCCGGAACACGAGCTGTACAAAAGTTTGACCGAGATACGCGTGTACGATAATATAAGACGAGTTTTAAGTTCGGCGATTTGTATAAAACGAAACTCTGTGATGCCCGCCTAAACTCAATCATAAACAATACGATTTTTGAACGTGGTCGAAGTAAACGGTCACAATATTATGTCGATTTATTAATAAGACGAGGACGGCTACTAGTTTTACATATTATTATTATTATTATTATTATGATATCATTACGCGAGGTCGGGCGAATTGTCAGGTATAAACGAAAGACGAGAACATATTTTTATTTGAATCGAAGCGTTGTGTAGGGGTTTTTATTTTTTTTATTTTCTCATCACATCTCGAGTTTAAAGTAATACGTCAGCGTGTACTCGGGCTCTTAAAAGTTTAGGTCTATACAAAGCAATGCCTCCGACGTTAACATTGTGCGATTTATCATACGACATTTTGACGCATATATTAACTGCACGTCTATGGAATTTCAATCTCGCGAAAAGGGACAGGGCGAAACGAACGATATCACCACTACAGTTAAAGACTTCCGGGTGGATTGTTAGTAACGTGGAAGGGAGCCAAATGGATTTTCTTCCGAAACGTCTTCAGATAAAAAATATGTGTTTCTGATGGGCAAATGTTCAAATATTACATTTTTTTTCGTTGTAATTTTATTCAAACAAACGTTTTGGCGTATAAAATATATAATACGTACATGTGTATAAAATACAAAATATTAAAATGCAATGTTTGTGCGTTTTCGACGGATTGCGTGTATTCGTTGTAGTTTTTTATTTTTTTTTTATCACATCTAATGAAATTCGAAATGTTAATCTTGGATTAAGAAGTGCATAGGTACTTCAACACCACGGGTCCTAGAATTTATGTGCCCCGATTGTTTGAAACACTTCACCGGGCACAGGACGATAAAAGACGAATCGACGAATCGTCATATTTTTCAAACGGACCGTGTCGTCGTCGTGCACGCACTGGACGGATGCTAACTTTTCACAACGGTTTATGGCCGGAAACGCCGAGCACGCTTGTCGAACGGTGATGCGTTTGCACTAAACACGTTCCAATTGAAAGTTCACTGTTGTAATTCGAAGGCGATTAGCAAGACGCGAGTGGGTAAAGTCGACGGATGAATATGACCTACGAGAGGCGACGACGTCCGAACAACGGTGGGTTACGTCTCTCGTACAACGTTCGTACGAAAGAAAATATAAATCTAGTAATATTTCCACGCCGGTAGACGTAGCCGAATCGATCGTAATGTCGCTGTCGCCGTGAATGCCGTGATGTACACGATGAAAAACATTACGTACGTGAAAATCGCGTAAACCGAACGAACGTGGTGTATAATATTCGACGAGTGTGCAGCTAATAGAATGACGAGTGTGAATTGTGGTGTGTTTACACGCAGCCTGTCGTGCGGCCGTCGTGCAGGCATCGTGCCCATACGTGTCAGCAGTGGTCGATTTCGAGGGGCAGCTCATTTTTTAAGAACGCAAACGAAAGCCGACACGTTATTAAAGCCATGCGATTGTTCTGAAAACAGATTTTCAAAAATAACGCCACGGTTCTAACGAAAAGTGCCTCGTACGTACGCGACAAAAGTTTTTCGCGAAGCAAAAATATTTTTAATAATAGTCTCTATTTTCAATCGCATTCGAAGACTGGACGGGTTTTTTTTCGTTTTAACTTTATAGGCCTACAAGAGGAAAATCTGTAAAACGCGCCTCTGATCGAGCGATATTATACACGATAATAATATAGTCATTCTGTTTGGTATCCACGCGTTCTTAGGTTTCGGAAATAATAAATAACTATTTTTCGTTCGTTTGTGGTTTTAAATTGTGACGTAATTTACATAAAACCAAAACTGGTTTTGAGTCGAAATATTGAATTTTTCGGTAGCTTAGGTAGACTGCTTCTTTTTTTTTTAAACGTTAATTCTTTGTAACTTGACGGGATACTCGAACACGGGCAGACGTTTCTCTATAAACGGTTTACTGCGGGCCATAATTTTTTTTTACTACCGAACACATTTATATTTTATAAAAACCTTAACGTTCTAACAACTTGTATATTACTCTATATAGACGTATAGGAGTTATATATTTAAGTCGGTACACGGCGAGAAGTGCGAAATAAGTGTCATCGCGAACGATACAAACTGTTGACAATAAAGGTAAAATAAGTACAATGAAAACTATCGGTGTGTTGCGAAAGTCGTTGTCTTTGTATACAATATGTATAGTTGGACTTCGTTGCTTTTGTATTTGCATGTCGATAAAAGAATTTCGCAGCGTTTATTGTTTTGAACATATAGCCGAGAAGAAAAATGTATTTCCTTCTATTGTACGTAAAAGGTTAGATAAATGGTTTAAAATAACATTGTTTAAAAAAGATGTTTGTTCGACGAAATCGCAGCAAATATTTTTCGAAGCGGAAAATCGGGTTTCGGAATGAAAAAGTTTTGCATATGGAATGCGTATTATTATGTACGTATATACGTACATATACAACGCGTAAAAATAAAAGCGTTGTTTTGTTTTGTTTTGTTTTTTTTTTCTCAAACCGCTCTATAAGTTTTCTTTTGAGTTTTTTTTTGTTTTTTTTTTTTGCAAAACGAAAATAATATTCCAAACGAGCTCGTATAACAGTGTCTTCGGTATATAGTTCTAAATTTAATTTCAACACTCCATCAACAATCGACATAAACTGCGTTGAGATGGTGCGAGACACGGTGTCAGACGCGCGTGTGCTCGTACAGAGGGAAAAGCGCGAACGAAATTTTAATCAATCATTCACACTCGGATATTATATGTTGCCGATGTGTCGACTTTCTGATACGTCTTTCGCGCTTTCATAAAAGGGGGGGGGGCCACTCGTACGCAGCTGTGTACCGTGGCAGGATTACTGTGCGGGATAAGTAATATGAACTACCGACGACGATCGAATCGATAAGGCTTAGAACGCTATAGCGCGAAAGAGCTATTGAACGCGCGATGGTATCCGAAGGATTTGGTAAATAGATAAAAATTAATTAATTTACAGGAATGAAATGGCGGCGAAGATCGTCGGTCGTATTTTATTTATTTCGAATTTAATATAATACGAAGAGTATACAGTATAGTAAAAGGACAAATATGGATTGTAATTCTCCGCGTGCGCGCGTGCGTGTGTGTGTGTGTGTGGTTTCCTTTTTATAATTAAAAAATTGAATCGCTTTACGGTTAATAATAATAATGAAAAAAAAATCTGTGTAATCCCTGGACTCGAGTCGTCTCTTTTCTCTCTCTCTCTCTCTCTCTCTCTGGATTTTATGCAAACACATTTCGTCGAAAAGTAACCCTCCAAAGAAATTATTCATGGCACGACTTATTTAAGAGACGAATTTGCATTGACTTAGATTTATAATTTAATTTGAATATTTAAAATGTTATTAAAATAAATTACATTTTTTTTTATGACAAACAATCGTTTAAAATATTATAATATGTATAGTTTGTGTGTATATTTGTATAATTAATTATTTAAAAATATTTTTCTTTTAATTATTTTACTCTCGTAACTCTAAATTAGTACTGACGTTTTAAGTATCTATAGGAACGATGTAGGTGTACGCGAAAATTGAGGTTTCCTCGCGTTGGTTTTAAGGGCATTGACGTTAAATAATACGGAATTGAGATTTATTTTTCTTCTTAAAATTTTCAATTTGAAAACGCAACGAACACGATTGTTTCGTTTGAATTTTTCTTATTTTCCACTGTTCTAGAAACTGCGTAATATTCCCGCGGGGTTCGAGTAACTACAAAATCTATATTTAATCGTTTCCGTTTTCCTCCCGTAGTTTATAATCTTTCTTTTCGACGGAAAATGAAGGGGAAAAGTGAGGCGACGTTCCGTATCCGTTTTTTCGTCGATGCGGCGAGTCATCGTTTCTCTTCGTCAATGCGGTCGACAAGCATGGGCGTTATCTTAGGGAGAGAAAAAAACCGTTTGATTTGCTATCATAAAACTTCATCTCGATAGAAACCATAATTAACGCAGATAACTCATTTCTTAATCTAATCTTACCTAAACAGTTCTAATCTAGTCTTTATTTGATGTATAATCGACCCATTATTCTCGGGTGCACGACAAACTGCGAATCTACCAAAAAAGTCTACACAGTTATCGGGTTGACAACTTAGTTTTGTTAGATTACAAAACTAAACTTAAATTAGTTAAAAAGTTTCAGTCGAGTTTCAAAGCCATTTATGAATATTCGCTTTTCATACTTAATCAGGTATTCGTCTTCTTTTTTTTTTTTTTAAATTAAACGTTTTATCTTAACGAGTCGTATTTTTAACAAGAACAATCATATTATTTTAGAGCATTTTGAACTTTGTATTTATATTTATCTAAAAGTTAATGACAATGTAATTACGATTTTTAATAAAAAGTAATATCAACTGAATGCCTCGTAACGATTAACTTAATTAAAGCTGCTTATAATATAATTTCAGGCCGTACTCATTATTTCATTTGACCGTAAACAATAAAGATAGACAGAGAGAGGGAGCGAGCGAGCGATAGGAAAACACTGCATGTCATTTAGTTTACACGACGATTTAGTTGATGTACGCGACATTTTCAGAGTTATTTCTAATTTTCTAATTTCTTAAAATATGTTTAATATAATTTCTTGTTATTTTATGTTCTTTTTAACAATAAATATATACGTATATGTAGAACAAAAAAAAGAGCAATTAATTTCTTGCATTCGCTGCTTATAGACAAATCTAAGTACGCGTCGTATGCGCAAGAAGACGTAGACTTAAAAATGTAGAAAAGTTGCTTGGCATATCGTCGCAACAACAATAGTAACCTAGCCGTCGTCGTCTATCGAAATCGTTCGAATACATAATATTCGAAAACAAACATCTAGCGAAACACTATATCGTATGTTATGTAACAAACGGTGGATAATAGTGTTTCAAAAACACACGAGTAGAAAAGTGTTTTTTCGTTTCCCTTCCCGTTCCGAATTTCGTCGTCACTATTTTTCTTCGAGTCGGACCGCAGCAGTCGCATGCGGTCGTCATGCATTACGTAAAGAGTGAAAAAAAAATAAACTGACCAAACGTTTATTATTGTCACTCGGTTCCACAAACGACGAGGTTTTTGCGGTTTAATCGCGTAGCGCGCGCGCGCGCGTCGCAATATTATGTGCGACTAGAACAAAAAACGGTGCAAGACTGCGCGTCATTATCTCTCGCGCGTCTGAAGCTCGTTTGACGAGAGAGAAAAAAAAACCGCCGGAAAACAGTTGGCGATGCACACGATATTATTACAGACACGTGGCGGCGGCGCTTAAAGTTTAGCAACTCGAATAATAATTCTCGCACACGCGCAACACGCGCGAGCGTTATTTTATACATAATATTACGCAGTACTCTGCACACACATCCTTCCTCCGCATTATAATTTACCGGATTCTGTGTAAATAACACGCACTATAGGTTTTTAATTTCGTTCGAATAAATAATTGATTATGTTAATCGACGACGACGGTGTATTTATTTTATTTTTTTTTTTTTTACCGACGGACGTGGGTAGAATACGTATACCGACGCACCGACGCGCCGTATTATCGTTATATTATTATTATACCAATTATAGGGAATAATAAAATAAAAAACCTCGCGGCCGAGCGAAATTCAAGTAGTATACACACACGCGTGACGTGGGTTAAGGTGCGAGATTCTCGTGTGCGCGACGACAACGCGTGCTCGCGCCGCCGCATACTTCTCTCGGAATTCAGTGGCTCGCGGCTAGAGGGGTGTCGTCGGGCTGTTGTCAAACATTCCCCTCGGCCGTGTTTATGCGGTGTGTCCCGGTGTATCACGTCCGACGTTAGTGTTATGAAGATCGCAGATAGAAATAAAAATATTTTCTAGTCAAGTGCATCTTGATCGAGTAACATAAAATGAAAACTCCAAACATGTATGATGCGATCGTCGTGTAAAAAGTCAATTGTGAAATTAAAAATCTTCGTAGCCGATGTGTTTAAAAGATGATTAAAGACGGTGTTCTGACGAGAAAAAATCATCCAGGTTACGCGCTTATCTCGGACGGCCGTCACAATATCGTATGAAATAGGACGAGTATTGTTTTATCGATTCAGAGGTGTCGGATAGAGGTGATATTCGGACGAAACGACGACGGTAACTGCAATATGACAATGGGACGCGGCGCGACTCGGTGGACTTTGGTCGGGCACGTGTGTGTGAGTGCCGCGTGACAATATACGACTTCCGCTCTGCGCGTAATTAATACCGCGCGAGAATAAATAATATTATAATAATATTATGTAGATGACGATTTTACTTGTATACGTATAATGTTATAATAACATGATATTATTCGTGTGCCGTTTGTATGCGTAGTACGCGCTAGAGACGGACAATGAAACAATAATAAATTATTACGAATGAAAAAAACCGAGCGCGCGGCGGTCGTGAGAAAACGGAAATTCTTAAAACGCGCGCGCTAGAATTAGGCCTTTTGAAATTGAAATATCTCCTCGTCGTCGTCGTAGTCGTCTTTATCCGCGCTACAAATATAAACACAGAAATAACGCGAGCGCTCACACACACACACACAATACTACCGAGCGAATAATAATAAAAATAAGTCAGTCGTGCACATTCCTGCACGTTAAAACGACGTAGTATAATATAATACGTATATGTGTGTGTGTGTGTGTGTGAGCGCGCGCGCGTGTAAATGTAATTTTGAACCGCTCTGCACGTTTATATATATATATTTACACATACATTATTGTAAAGGAAGAGAGAGAAAGAAAACACATAATTCCAAAGACCGCAAGTGAGCTCGAACGGTCAACGCGGTTTTGACGGAACTCGTTCCGAAGGTGTTGTTTTTGAGGTCGTCGTGGTTTACCGGGTTAGGACGACGGTGGACGAGAAAATATGTATACGCTATTTTAAATTTAATTATACGACGATTTAACGTCCGCGCGCCGCCGCCGCCGTCGAGTGTATTCACACGAGCGCCGCGCGAAAGGCGAAAAAATCAAATGCACCTCGCGACGACCGAAGCGCATATTATTACGTATAATATACGGCCAAACGCGCGAGTACAGCGACGTATGTCGACCGACGCGACGGCGGCGGTCTTTTCGTCCGAAAAATCAACGAAAGGGCATCTCGTCTATGGATTATTATTATCGTATTCCGATTGTTTGGCAATGACATTCTCTCGTAGAGAGCGGAATAAATTATGATTTTTTTTTTCTCGATATTTTATTGTAATTTTTATAAACGTTGATAAAGTAACGCTTGGGAAGTGTCACTAATGGATGGATTTTTCCGCCATCTATATATGTATTATATTCCAATGTTATTTTTTTCTCCTCCGCAGCACATACTCTCTCGTTTTACATATTCAATAAGTAAAAATCGTCTATTGAACTGAAAACAGTAAAAATATATACGAGTATATATATATTTTTTTTCAAAGACCTTCGGCGTCCACGTCGTCGTCGGCTATACATTGCTGCAACAATATAGGATTCCGAGCTAATTTTTAATCGTTCGACGACTATACGAACGCGGTAGAGGTCACGTTTCGCGTACTTGACGCGAAAAATAAATCGTCTCGATTCCTGCGGGGATCGTCACCGGCGCGTTTGTCGGGTCCTGGACGGTGGGCAGGGAGGGGGGGGGTGGTATAGAGAAAGGAAAAACTATCGTCCCGATGGATTTGGCACGTAGGTGCATGCGTGAATTTTTTTTCTTTCCCCGCTGCACTCATAATAAAATATTACAATATTATTGCTCTGTGGCGCGAAGCGGCGGCCGCGTGCGCGCTGTATGTAATATTATACGCGTTATTTTTCGCGACACGCGCCCGCCGCGACGAGTGCATTTCGAACGTTGCATATTATTATTTATTGCTCTCGCCGTGGCGCGTGCACGGGCCCATCGATCGGATATAAAACAGCCGTACGAGCAGCGCTCATTGTTATAATAATAATTATATTATATCGTATTATTATTATTATTATTCGAAAATATATTTCGCGACCGCCGCGGGACGAAACGCGTGTGTAATTCTCTCTCTCTCTCTCGGCGCGCGCGCTCGATACGGCGGAGGCGTGAGGAGAACGGTGGTCGGGGGTGCGAGCGGAATATTGCGAAAACGATTCGACCGATTTAATCCGTGCGAGGACGGTGCCGCGGCGAATCGATTGAAACCGTATAAAAATTACGCGAACGGCCGGTTAACTAACCCGCGCAGTATATATATAATACACACGACGCGTCGGTTATGTATATAGAACACACACACATATTATGCATGCGTGCGACTACAAATACGCGTAGTATACACCGGGTTATATAGCGCCTACTCGGGGGCCCGTTCTACACGTATAAAAGCCGCATTGGCCGCGCGATTTTGTTATTTTTTCGTATTTTCACGCGTTCCGGTATGACCTCCTCCTCGGCTAATCCCCGAGTGCCGTTAAAATCTGTGTATACGCAGTAATGATTATAACGCACGCCACCGCCGCCGCCGCCGCGGTAAAAGTCGCCAAGACGAGCGGCTCTCGAAATAACGATTTTAACGATGGAAAAATGCAAATCGACCGCCGTTCGAGTTTCCGCGAACGGGTCGAGCACACGGCGGCGCAATATTATAACGCTTATTATATTCATAATGTTTATACGCGGCGTATCGTATACACGGTTTGTCGGAGAAAACTTTTAGATTTCAGATACGCGAATATAATATACGCGCACGTATTATAACGCGCCGTCGCCGGCCTCGCCCGGGTGTATACGTGACCCATAGACACTGTATTATATTTCGTATAATACACGTGTATAGGCAATACTTTCGATACGATAATGTATAATAATATGATTACGGTGTTTATATCGTTCTCAATACGCGTCCGAGGAGTTTATAATATTACGACCGTATACGCGTCGTCGTCGTCGTGGCAGATAATATTATTGACGTCACGGCAAAACTCTCGCAGAAGAAAGTTTCTTGTGGGTCAACAGAGACGAATCGGGCGATTCGGGCAAGGGCACATTCAAATCGAATGCAAATAAAACTCTCTGCAATCGACGTATGATTTTTAAACTTGCTAACGACCTAATATTTTAAACATGACCTATTATACGAGACACTCCGAGTAGTGTGAACTAGCCTTTGCCGCGACACTGAGATGTAATTGCGCATAACAAACATTGTCTCCTGGACACTGCGAGTCGGACCGGAAAATCGAAATATTTGCCGTCTTATAAAGCTATAACGATAGTCAGAGTTGTCTGTTTCGTTTCGTTTCAGTTCGCCGACACGATTTTTCATCGCTCCGCAATTTTAACGAATCAACTCGTGTAAGTATTCGTCGAATAGTAGTTTTTTCGTGCCTCGTAGTCTAAACGCGTGTTCGGTCGACATTTTTCGGTAGCCTCTCGGAACGCGTTCCGAAAATTCGACCGCCCCGCGGGCGTATACGTCGCGAGATACGTACGTATATGTGCGTGTACGCGTTTCGACGCGGTAATCCGATACCGCGTGTGTACGCGCGGTCGCATATAACGATCGTCCGTCCGCCGCTCGGCGAGAGAGAGAGAGAAAAAAATAAAAACAACAAACGAGAAAAAACGTCGTCGTCGTATCAAGATTCGGTCCGTCGTCGGCCGGGCGGGCGACCGGGCGGAAAAAAAAATCTACGAGTTTTCTGCGTGCGGACACGTCCGACCGAAGTCGAACGACTCGCGGAACAGGTTTTACCTGTGCGATCGATATGATTTCCGTCCGGACGGAAACGTCGCGCCCCGACTCTCGCTAGTTCGTCGAACGCGAGAATCCGGACGACGCGCGACGCAGAGAAAAAAAAAACAAAACGGAAAGTGAAGAAAAATACAACGAAACGCCGATAAAAACGACCGGCAAACACTTTGTGACGAACGCAGCGACCCCACGTGTGTTACACACACACACACACACACACACATCGACCGCGACCGCGAAGCGTCAAGTCTACGGCGAACTTTTAATAATTGATATTCCCTCCGCGTAACGTAATAATACGGTGGGTACACGTGTATATTTAATATAATACATGTCGTTTGACGATGCAAGTCGTTTAGAACTAATTACAAGTTAGGAATTATTACGTACGTACCTAGCCTTATCCCCCGTACAACTTTGATCGCTCACTGAAACTGGTATTTCTGGTCTAGCGCGCTAATCAACGACGAAAAGTGAATTTTTCGGCGTTTCTATATTATAATGCCCCGGTCTCGACACACTATACACTACGCTGCGTTCAATCTCGACGAATTTATATATCAGCCATGCTCTCGCGTTCGGGCCAAACCTTGAAATATAATATTGTCTATGGATAATGGGTTTTAATGTAATATAAAGTTACGCAACCGCAGAGTTAATTGTGTAACGATCATATGGTATTCGAAAAACTATACGAACAGGTAGAAATCATCAAATTTGAATAAATATCCCGACACATATGTGAAAGATAAAAACTTAATATTCGATATATATACACGCGCACACACACATATTTAAATCGTATAAAATTAAATTATACTGAAAATATAAATTTATCTGAAGATGGCCCAAGGCCGAAACTAGTAGTTGTACCTGTGATGTACGACGACAAAACTCTTGGCTACTGTAATCATCGTTTCAATGTAGTTAAATTTTACATTGAAAAAATAAATAAATTAAACTTTCCGCCTTTTTTTTTTTTTTGCTAATGATCTTAATGATTCTATAGTTGACGCGAAGAGATTGAACAAGTCGTTGTTTCTATGGAAAAAAAAAAAAAAAAGGTTATTAAAAAAATCTCAATGTCAATATGTACTAATATTCTTAGTGTATCGCAGTAATAATAATTTATAATCTGAAATATGAATTAATATCGAATAAGATTCAATTAGATGTGTATATATACGAGTCACAGTGCGTCGAGTAAATATTCATTAGCTTTTTAATAAAACGCTCGCGTCAAATACCCCGCGCGATATAGTTAGATTTGAATAAAGTGTTCTTAAAAAAAAAAAAAACAAAAAAAATCACCGTCGTTCAATTATTTTCTATTTACTGTCGCCGTTATTACTTTTTTTCTTTTTCTTTTATTATTTCAACGTGGGTTATTTCTTATTATTGTTCACGGCGGCGCGGCGGCGCGGCGGACATGGTCTGTCGAGAGCACGTAATAAAACTCTATCAAACGTACTATGATGCTCGAGCGTCTTTGCGCGTGCGTTTGATTTCGATCGTCGGAATTAATTGTATTAGAGTATCGATGCGTAATCATCAATCTTCGAGTAACAGGTTAGGCGAACTTGACCTCGAATTCCAGAAAATCGTTTTTTTTTTTTTTTTTGTTGCCAGATTTAAAGAAATAAATTATTCTATTAATCATCGTACACGTATAACACGTAAGTAACGAGCATTAGAACCGATCATAATATTATACAATATTATAATATACCTAATAAATTTCCTTCCGCGCCCGCGAACCAACTAGTATATCGCGCGAGAGTTTCGAGAGTTATCTCCGAGAGAGTACAAAACGATTGATATCGTATCGATCCCGCGCGATTAATACGATGGTATTATTCATAGAGACCCGGCGGATCCGATTTCAAATCGAACGTTTACAATGAAAATATCCAACGAAACGTATACACACGTATTCGGTTTGAACGTCAACCGGCGAGGGGTTCGAGAGAGGGAGTTTTTTCAGGGAGCCTTTCCTCACAGAGTAATGATTGAAATGTAATAATCGGTTTTCGCCGGCGCGGCGGGGGACGAGAAAACTTTTCTGCATCGCACGACGGAATGACGAGATGGTCAGAACGCGGCGCAAAGGTCCTGACGAAATCCTCCTGTCGCACCGAGGGGCAAAAGGCGATCACAGCTATAGACGAAATATAATACAATAACGTCGCGCGAGCAAATCGCTGCCGTATTTATAATAATAATAATTAATAGTCGTAAACAATTATTATTAAGGCGGTAACCGTACACGTCGCGTATTAAGTACGCGATATTATATTATTATTTGTTATTTATCGGTTTTTTTTTTCGCTCTCCCTCAGTCGCGTAACGTATAACGAAGAGACGGCCGGGCGGAGTCTGCAGCGTTACCCGAAACGCACCGACGCACTGGAAATTTATTGAAAAAATGTGTTAACCAGAACGGCTTGTGTTTGTAAAAGGTCCGCGCGCGAGTGAAATCAAATACCCCCGGCCATATTTCACGGAGCCAAAAGGTCCCGGGCGCGCTGTGGGGGATAGGAGGCGGCGGCGGCGGCGGCGGCGACGGCGACGGCGACGGCGACGACGACGACGGGGGAAAAAAAAAAGTTATTGCTCGGCTTCATTAACCACACGCGCGTGCACGCTATAATATTATACGTATACGTGTACGGCGGCGGCAGGAAGACCGACGGCGGTCCGCGGGTGGTCGGGGAGGAACCGGGAGAGAGAAAACAGACCGGGAGAGGCCTTTTTTCGGGTTTTCGAGGCACTGTCGCCGCGATACGTGTGTGCGTACTCGTAAACTCACATTTTTTTTTAATAGCATCCAAATGTGAAATGAAATAATATATTACAATACCGATCGCCCGAGTAGGATAAATAGCCAATTACGCCGCGCGGTGTCAATAACGCAACATACCAACGGTAAAATATTTAACGATTTTTGTCAATATTTACAATATTTCATTGTTTTGAATCATCGATTCGGAAACACGTCGATTTTATAGCGATGATTTATCTATTTGTTATGTGTATAATATAGAAAACATAATATCTATAAATCATAATTTTAATGATTTTAAAATATTATATTACGATTTCATTTTACGATCGTTTTAATTAGCCGTGAACGAACATAGTTCTTATGGTTCTCAAAGTTTTAACTGTACGTAATGTTTAATCGATAAATATATATATTTTCATGAGAGAATTTCACGTTTTTTTTATTATTCTTATTAACGTACCTATTTCAAAAAGAAGATTCGATTCGTATCGGTCGACACGGTTTTTTTTATATATAAATATTTTGTTTGACAGTGCGATTCTCGTGGGCATGTATAAATTATTAATAATTATCTCGGGGAAACGTTAATTATTAATATATATTTCAACACACACGTGACACGCGATTACCGGGAACCGAAAAATGGACCCGCGGTGAAATTCGCCCGTGTTTCGATAAGTCCGGCCGACGTGCCCGAGCCGCGGGTGTACGAAATACGAGTGGTTCTCGGAAGAGGAGAGTGAAAAAAGAAAAAATTTATATATTATACGGTCGAGGTCTCCGACGGATGTTTTTCTCCAGACACCATTAACCCGCAATTAATATTATAAAATCGATACCCGGCAAATACCTCACTGAAAAATATACGTCATTATATTCGAATACTAATAGTAAATATCGTATATATTTACGATTTTACGTTTGGTCGTTTTCTCGAGTCTCGAGCGACGAAGGACCGGCGCGGCGCGGCGCGGCGGTGGGAGGATTTTTTTTTTTATTTGTAGGTTAATCATTCGATTTTTATCCCGCAGCTGCGATACGACGACCGACGACGGTATAATTATTTTGTTTTTATTTTACCACGCTATATGGCGTCGTAATTCAGTCGCGTAATTATCATACCCGTCGCGGTAAAATCACGCGCGATCCTATAGATTTATCGAGTGTTTTTTTTTTTAAATCGAGATTCGCCCGATTGGCTGAGAAAACGATGATATGTCGTTTAGATAAATCGCGAACCCGGATGAGTATGACGCAATGTCGAGAAAATCGTATCATCGACCGTCCAGACCGTTGTCACAATCTACATTCGATACATAAACTTAAAGGCGCCCGCGGAAAAACGACCGTACGACTATGGAATTCGTCGCGAGTATGTCGTATGTACGATTTCGAATTTAGTGACGCGTCGTCGATTGAACCGTTGATGGATTTATAAATATGAATAATTATCGACGATTGACTTTTACTTTTAAAGATTTAAACGCGGTAAACGCAAAAATAAATAAATCAAATAAGTCGGCCTCCCGAAGCGTTAACGTGACGTCCGCGAAGTCGATAGATCGGGGCCGATTTTTCCGGTAAAAAATCGATAAAACACACAGAGAAAACATTATAAGAATGCACGCGTCACGGTGAAACGGACGATCGATTCTTCACTGCGGTCAGAATTTAAGTTAAATAATAATAAAACGTGGATTTCTTCGCAACGTCCGAAGAAAGAGAAAAAAATCCACAAAGTTATTATGGTCTTTACATATTATGAATAATTAGAATCGTTCGGCCGCCGCCGCGTCGCGCGCACACACGTTCGGCTCGTTTTCCTACACAATACGGTAAATCGGAATAATGGGTCCGCCGCGCGCGTTTACATATTAACAATTATTATACGCCACACGATAATAGATGTGTGCATAAATATTTTGCGTATAATAACGCGCGGAAAATTTTCGGCGTAGCTATTTTAATAACCGTGCCAAGGACGTTTGCGTACACTGCGAAACGTCTCCTCGTCGCGATATTACACGACGACGACGACGACGTGTAACGACACATATATTATGTAGATCGTAATAATAAAAGAAATAGCGCGAGAAAAAACGAAAGAAAAAAAAAAGTCCCTTTCTGTGTGAGCGATTCGGTATTTCGCCGCACGCGCGCGCAAAGTTTTCGCGGCCAAAATATTTTTACGTCTAAATCCACAAAAACATCTTTCGACGACAACTCGTTTAATTACGTATCATTGTAGTCTTCACTTATCAGTTATCACACGCTCTACATAATATACCACTACGACTCGTAGTAACATGTTTGATCGTCGCTGCTCGAATAGCCTTCCCCGAACCGACGGTATATTATTATAATATTATGTGTGAAAAAAAGAGAAAAAAAACGTGTTCGAAATTAATAACAATAATAACAGTGGCCGCCGCAGCAGCCAGTCGGTCGCTGCTCGAGACGTACAGACTCGTACGATAATGTGTAATACACAAACGTTGCGCGCGAATAATAATAACGCGTGCGTTACGGATACGAAAACGAGATCCGAACAGCGTGTATTAAAATACGAAACTAACGACGACGGTAAATTGGTTTTCGATCTCGCGTTTAATAACTTATATACTCGCAAGAGACACGATCGATTGTCGACGCGCGAGCGTAGGTTTTTTTTTGTCGCGTGTAAGGTGATTTTTTTGCCATCGAGTAGGAATCCTCGAACTATTTATCGGCCTGTTGCTGCCGATGGCCGTAGCTCACGCGGCACACAACAATCATTATTATTATACGAAAGTTCGTACGTCACACATTTTTATAATATACGCGTTTATAAAAACACATAACGACGTTATCCTCCGTCCGTTCTCGATCATTGAACGAAGGAGAATCGAGATATTTTGAAAAATACGAAAATAAAAAAAGTTTTCGACCACCTGACCTGTGACGGGAAAAAAAATATTAGAACTTTCGATTATATAATAATAATAATGCCATATCGTTCGTTAACCGAGCGCTCGAGTGGTTTTTTTTTTTTTCTCTCTCTCTCTCCGAGTTCATTCGATATTATATTATACGGCAGATAGGCGTTTAGAAAACATTTTATAACTCAACAGATTGCACAATCAATCAGAAAAACAGACACATACGTGTACGTATACGTATATATATATATAGGTAGGTGTGCCAAGGTTAAGAGGGAAGATATGAAATAATAATAATAGCTCGTGTTGAGTTTCGTTTTTTTTTTCTTCCTGCGACGAACGAGAGAGCGCTATAGAACCATTCGCCTCGTGTTGTACCTTATACATATACGTATGTATGTATCTCGTACGAGCCGAGTAGGAAGAGCGGTGATTAATAACGCACGAATTGCCGTCTAAAGTTGTCGTTTTACGTTAAAACGAGTTAACGAGTACACGGTGTGTACTTGTAACGTTGATAATATTGTCGGAAAATATATACGTATACATACCCGACAGAGATTTTTACTATTACATATATATATATACGCACGGAAACTGTATACGAGTATATTATTATTATATTGTTAAACGTGTAGTTTATTTTTTGCTACGAGAGTGAAAAAAAAAACAAATTAAAAAAATTGTGCTTTTGACATATTATAAGAAATGTGATTATTATTATGTTGGCGATGTATTAAAAAAAAAAAAAAAAAAATGAAGATCCAGAGATAATGCGGCGGTAACGACGATAATATTATATAGTTTTATAGGAGGTGAGAACGATGAAAATTATATACGTATATGTCCGTGAAACTCATATTAATTTGATTTTCAAGATAAGAGCTGCGAATAATACGTGCGCGCGAGTTTTCGGCGATTTTAATTGATTGAATTATTCGTTCACGGCGGGTTTTAAAACTTGTAAGCATATTATTATATTATACGCATATAAGCTATAAGGCGCGCGCGTATCGATAATTTAATTATTCGTTACTTGCAATTGCTCACGACGACCATAATAATATAATTATGATTATAAATCCGGACGGCGATCGCCAACTTAATGTTTAATTATCATATTAATAACCGGGTGTTCGCGACGTCGTCGTCGTCGTCGCAGTGGTCGGCGTTTTACCCTCGTTCGACACACTGCGGGAAAACGTTTCAAAACGCGTTTGTATAAATTATTATTATTATTATATTTCGCACGCCCGATGAAGTACACCCTCGTAGAATCTAATTCTCGTAATACAACTCCGCGCGCGCGCGCGCGCGCGTTTAGGTTCGCGCACATTCGATCCCGCTTCGAGTTTGGCCGAGGTGGAGAGAGACCTAATAATGAACTCGATGGTTCGAAACCCGACGCTTAGACTTCGCTCAAAACTGGATACTCGGAACAAAATAATTAAATAGCTCGATACACGTACATTGTATTACCTACTCGATAGAGACCGGTCTTTAAACAATTTTTTTTTTTCGACGCGTCCATTCCTCCGGGCTCGACTGAATTTTCAAGGTGTCGAAAGGGCTCGGGAGGGGTGGGGGGTGGGCAGGAGCGGTGTTCACTTGTCCAAACGCGTCAGGATTTCGCATACGGGGATCGGGTTAGTGCGTTTCACTATTACCTATACGAACGAGACACCTGCGTATCGGATATCGGCGGTGTAAAAAATTCGACGTGCCGCGATGGAAACCAGCATATCGTTCCGATAATAAGTACCCTACTGCGTGGAATAATATTCAATGTCTATATAATAGCAGTGTTTAATGTATACAGCCGCCACTGGACTACGAAAAGTTGCGCGCACGATCGCGCGATATTATAGAATTTCTCGAGCGATATCGCAACACCGTCATGACGTGTCGTTTTATTAATATTATCTAAGTTTTTTATCTGTCTAGAAATAATGTGCGGCGCTCGCTAGTAAGTTAATAACCGAAAACGTGAAACGAAAGACGCCGCCGCCGCCGTCTGGATTGCTCGCGTGTGAACGCGTGCGACGACATCGAATGGTTTTTTTTTCTTAATTTTATTCGCGCACACACACGAAATGGCGTTTCGAAAGAGCCGGGCGAAACCTTCGCGGTCGCGGATCCACGGCGGTTCACGCGACGGACGCGATTATTATATTGAAAAATACGCGACGAGAACCGGGTTATAATGGTATTCCGCGCGGAGGACCCGGAGGCTGCGCGTTTTCGGGGGCCGCCGCCGCCGCCGTCGATGGCGTGGGACCCGTGTTCGGTACTCGTGAGACGCGCACGACAAGGGGGGGAAAAAAAAAAATCCGAGAGGACACACAAAACATTTTACGACGTGAAACGGCGCGCGTGCGATTCCGACCATATAGAGAGCCCGGTATAGCGTAACGAATCGGCCGTTTGCGCGCGAGACAACGCGCCTCGTGACGCACGCGGGTTAGGGGTTTGCCGAACGAGAAAAACACCGAGGACCGCTCTGTATAAATATTTTACGTTCATCACACGCGGATAGCAGCTGCGACGCCCGAACCCTGACGGAGTGTATTATTATTTCCCCCCACCCCCCCCCCCCCGTCGACGACCTATCGTTTTCAAGCGCTATATTATATATTATTTATACAGCGCGCGCGCATTAACAACGCGCACACGCTTGAGAATATTATTTACCAAGAGTTTTTGGTCGAAAAATTTGTGCTCAAATCGTAAGTCCGTAGGCTTCGGAACCAACCGGTTTTTTCACTACCTACCGCTTTTACGATATTATCATAACCGAATGATCGAAATTCGAACGCGCGCAACACTCGTGTAATATTATTATAACGATAATAATAATAATAATAATAATAATCGGATCCTTAGCGCGGGCAGCTGCGCAGGAACGACGAAACGCACGAGCGTAATCGAATATTCCGAGCGCGGTGGGCGCGAATCAGGTTTTCCGAGTTTGAAATTATTTTCAAAGCTCTCCGCGAAACGAATTTAATACCGGGGCTATTCCGTACGCGTTAGGTAAACCGATCGAACCGATTGAATTCGATGGAAAAAAAAGAGAAGTGAAACGCGCGCGAGCGACTGGATTCGCTGTTGATTTATGGTTTTTTTTTTCGCGATCGAAAACCAAACACGGTTTCGCGCGCGTGTAATACAATACGCGCGTCATGTGGTCATTAAAATAAAACTGCATTTAATTTCATTTTATAGATTCTCGGCGAGATCGAGAGTACGTACTGGTTTTACCACGCATCATGGTAGCAAGTTTTGTCCCGTCGTCGGTAATTTTAAAAATAACTACGAGGGTTAAAAAAAAAAATAACATTACCGAATGTACCGCTCATCGATTTCGACAAAATTAGTTTTTTATTGCATTACTTATACTACTCATATTACTATAATCGTAGAGAGTGTAAAATAGATTTTTCAAAAGATTTCGACTCGAAAGAACAAAACTCGAGAAAATCACGAGAATCCGTAACTTTTCGTACAGCCGATCAGAATCGATTTTCCGACACCAATATGGTTTCGAATTTAACGGCACCCGATTAGCGAGTTTACGTCACTCGCGTTTTTTTACATTTTTTTAACGAAAACGTTTGCCCGGAAAGCCTCGGAGCCGACGACAAATTCGTTATTCGGCCGGTGCCGTTCGCGATTTCGAAAAGCGTTTCGGGGGGAGACGCGAGCTCCGGTAGACCGTGTTCGGCTGGTCGTTTGCCAAACACGAGCGCTGTTCGATTACGATCCGTCGCCGTCGCCGTCGCCGCCGTCGTCGTCGTCGTCGTCGTCGCCGTCGTCGTCGCCGCGAGTCGGACCGGGGGGACCCGTCGAACTCGTCCGGAGGACTGCGGGCGGAGGCCGTGGAGAAACGGCATTGGACGCGGGCGACGAGCAGATAAATCGTTCGAAATAACGTCTAGCGTTCAATTAAACGCGTTTGTGCTCTCGAACCGCCGACACGTATTTCGCATATAAATATCGGTTATCGCGCGCGCGCGCGCGCGACCGTGTGCATGCGTGTACGACGACGTACACACACGAGCCGTTGGACGCGGTCCAAGGTATGCTCGGGCTCGGGGCCGGTCGCGGAGGGGTTGCTAAAAAAATATATATAAATAAATAATAATAATGAAAAAAAAACGGATTAAAAAGAGTGGAAAAAAAATTAATAAACGAGCTTATCTTTTGGACGATAGTCGACGACGACGACGACGAAAACGTTTACGTACTCCGCGCGGACTTGCGGCGATAAACAATTATTGCGCAATAACTGTCGCGGCAAATACTACACGCCACACGTGCGACGTTTTTTTTTTTAACGCAAATTTCAACGGCGAAACGGACCGCGCAGACTTTTCGCGTCGATTTTCAATCGTTTAAAAGACGTACTTATGATTAAAAATTATAAAAAAAAAAAAACCCGCCCAAAATAATGAAATTTTTATTTCGAAATATCAAAATACTCACATGGTTTTATGTTTTTCACTCCTGGGAACGTTATTCGTATTGACTCTTGTCACTAGAAATAAAAAAATTTTTAAAAATAAATATTTACGAAAATCTGTTCGCGACGACATGTAAGTGACGTAATGCACACACGCGTTACGTAATCTACCGCGCGGAAAGTCCTATGCTTTTTTTTTTTTCTGTTATTCCGCCGCTTTCTTTTTTACATTATTTTTAGAAAAAATTACGCGAGATCCCGCGGCCGAATTATACCAAAAACGTAATCTACTAAATTGAACGAGTGTTTATATAAAATAATTTAAAACGACTAAAATTAAACCTAATTGATATGATTATATTTTAAAGCGTACGTCAAGTACTATTATTTCTCATAAATCCAATTATTTTTCGAGAAAAGTTATGAAATATATATTACAATAATTATACATTTGATTGAGAAAAATCACTTTTACTGTTATTTACTCGTATACATATACGTATAGTAGTTGTTAACCAACGAAATATAATAAAATGATTTTTGCAAAATATTTTCAAAATATAATTTACTAAAAATAAAAATAGAGTGAAATTATCAATGAAAGTTTTGAAGTTACAGCAATTCGAATGTCATATTGGGTTGAAAAATAATATTCCTATGACTTTATATTGTGACGAAATACGTATATTTTGCATAATAATGAAAAGAATAAAATATAAATATTTTATTAAGCTCGGGCTTAAAAAACTATACATACCGTGGCGAAGGTCAGCAGTGGCGATATCACTCGGTTGAAGGTGGAGAGTTCTTTTCTTAAGCAGGTCCGGAAGAAAACTGATTCATTAATTGTCGCTGCGGATCGCTGTTGTAAACTTTCACGGCGGCGTACGATCGATCGTCCAATCGGAACGTCGCGCGTCGGTTGCGCACGCATACGGTGAATTTGCATCGTCCGTTGGCTCGTAATATTCGCAACGTCACAATTATTACGTAAATCATATGACACATTATACGCAAATTTGGTTCGGTAAAACCTAAAACATAAATATTATGTAAATTTGAATGTTGTTTCAACAAAACTATTTATTTTTTTTTACGGAAATTTCACTTTTTACTTTATTTTCGCACGTCGGTTAACTTCCGGAAAATCGAACGCGCTGTTTGTTCTCAAAAAACTATTAATAATCGTCGTCGATCGAAACGAAACGTGGGCATCGCAATCGCGTCATCATCGACGATTGACGTTTTTAAAATTAAAAACCTACCGTTGCTCCGTGTGTACCGGATCGAACGCGCAATAATTAGGAATCGTAAAACGAGTAGAAACAATGAATCATAGGCCAGTTTGCGAAACTTTTCCCATTTGTGTTTCTAATTATAATAATAATCGGCCTGTACCGACGACGACGACGACGAGAACGTAATAGGATATCGTGTGGTATAATATAATGTAACGATTGAATCGTTCACACGCACAAAACGTCCGAACGACATTAAAATAATATATAATATTACATAACGTATCATTAAAATATTGTACGGCGATGCAGCTCGCGGTCGATGCCATAATAACGCATTAATCGAATATTTTAATGTCGCCGAAACACGAAAAATACCATGTTCGCGGGAACCGAACGTGCGGCGGATTCGTAATATCTAATACAATATTGTGCTCGCGAAATGTACCGTATAGTGTGTAACCGTTTACGGTTTTCGTCAGTATTTTTGCGCTGCGTTTCGCGACGACGTCGAGGTCAACCGGAGGAGCCGTTGCCAAATCATCGTCGGGCCGCGTGTGCGTATGGAAAATTCAAAATCCCGAAATTGCTCTCGAGTAGTTTGAGTTTAGAAACTGCATAGTATAATATTTCGTTCGTATTCCTTCCAAAGGAACCGTTTAAATAAGACGTAATTGATAAAAAAAAAACATCTTTATCGACTAATTATTTTATTTTTTTTTTGATTTTCAAAAACAAGTATTGTTTTAATTTTCGAGAGAAATCCTTCGTGTTTCTAAGACTTTGACGATTGAAAAAAAACGACAATCGACAATACGTATTACTATCATACCGCCGCGTTTATTTCATAATTTGACGAAAACGCAAAACGTCGTCGTTAGAATTAACGGGGTTTTAGCACCGTCCCTCCGGTCGTTTCGATCCGCTCCGAACACCGAGATTAATACTGCGCTCGCGATACATTATTATTATTGTAATTTTCCGCAAACGCGCGTCGCAATTATCCGATAATAATGTACGCGCGTTATCGCGCGATATTCGCAACGTCGTCGTCGTCGCGCGAGTTATAATAATTATAACGCACAGTTTACGCGTTCGTAAATCGTATCGTATACGTTAATTTCCATATAATATATTTTATATATATATATACGATTTATCTTCGGTCTGGCGGTATATATTATAAACGTAAAGCAGGAAAAAAAAAACACATCGACGCGGACGGTTTTTAACTGCCGTTCGCGCTGCGGCGGCGGCGGCGGTGGTCGTCGAGGTCTCGGCCGATATGTACGTCAGTCGTAGTTTTATTAGTCAATAAAAAGTAATTACGCCGGTGCTAGAGAAACGTTACGTTGCCAATCGTTTTATAATTGGATAACGCGTACGCCGAGAGCGTGTGCGAGCGCGCGCGCGCGCGCTCGAGTTCAATATATTTTAATAGATTGGGTCGAATCCAACGCGCTCGCGACGAGGAGAACGCGATGACGGATCGCGACGCGTGATTTACGAGCGTTCGCGCGTTATTTTCATATTATTGTGAACAGAAAAAAAACGCTGGTCGCGCGCGAAACGCACGCGGTGAGATATTAGGTTGTATTTAGCGCTGACGAATTCCGCGGATTCGTTTTAAAACTTTAAGCATTTAAAAACTCAATAAAATTAACTAATAACAAAATTATGTACCGAAATGATAACAAACACAACCGACAGAATTTGCCGTCGTCGGTCGAGCACTAAATACACAGCGCGAGGAGCGTTTGTCGCGTTTACAATAATATAATATAATATTTACTTAATTTTATTGTCGTACGCCGGTCGACGTTTTTCGTGCGCGAGTCCCGCCCCCAGACGACCTATTCGAGATTTTCGAAAATTTTTCGATTTTCGGAACGTTTTTTTTTTTGTCTTCTTCGAAAACATCTGGAAAACAGACATTACGCGCCGCGAGACGAGGGTCGACGGAAACGAACCGTCGAATTCGAAGCCGGTCAGGGGCGATCTCCCCCCCCGATGGTTTTCGTTTATCGCAAACGCGTCGAAAAAACACGATAATAATATCGCCGCCGCCGCCGGCGCGTTGCGATAGAACAACTATCCGATTACTTTCCTCTCCGCGAGCACCTATTGCACCCGAAACGTTTATATACGTATCTACTATAATAGTCGCGGGATATAACCCCCTTCCCCCCCGTAAGCAGCCGCGGAGATCGGATTTAGTCAATGTCAATGTTGTATAAGTCGCACGCAAACGTGTGCGATAATAATACGTATATCGCACCACTTGAAAACACGAGCGCGCGTGTAATATCGACGCATTTAATTGCAGTGTTTGGTACCTATATATTTTATTTTTCACTGTCGTCATAACCCATTGCCCTTTTGAGATTTCAGACGTTTATCGAATTAGTAAATTGGTCAGTTTTTTTAATTAATTCTTTAATCAATAGACGCGTACCGACCGAACCGAAATACTATTATCGCTATTCACATATAATATATATACGTATATATGTATAGATAATCATAATAATAAGAGTTATACAACGTCGGCTTAATAGGCCATTAAATTACTTTATGTGTGTGTGTGTGTGCAACACCACGCCGCCGCCGACCCGTTGCGTGGACTCTATATAAATCAATAAGTCATTTACGGTTTTAACGATTTCGGCTGTGGAATCGCTTTAGTGGTCTAAATGTCTAACAAATTTCAATTTCTCATTACATAATTTGATATCCAGTCACGTGTGATCGACGTACGCCTACGTATGCCGAATACCGAGCTTGCCTCTTTTTTTCTCCTTCGAATTTCTAAGGAACTTGCCTACAGTCGTCATTATATTATAAAGACGAAAAAAAATATATCTTTATACTCGAGTATAATAATACTCGTATATTATAGTGAACACGAATTCGGTGAATTGCCATCGCATATACACATCATAATAAAACACATGCATCGACGGCGGCCGGAAAAGCATTATGTTATTTTATACAACAGATTTTTGATATATTATTCTCACGTATCTTGCGGTATCGTTATTTCGTTTATTAAACGGGCGTCCCGCAGAGATTTAGACCTAACAATCGCGAATCGCCGTGCGAGCCTCGTCATTTATACGGCACTGTTTCCACGATTCGGTTTATGGTTTTAATAATAATAATATGTTCAATGAAACGACATGATTTTATTAAACGAGTAGTCATGGTCGTTAAATATTTTATCGAAACTACGATTATGAGCGAAAACGCATGTCATATATTATTATAATATACGTAATATACTGACTACAGATACGCATGAAAACAACTGGATTTGTTTTATTTGTATATTTCGACGGCTGCATCTATTTTCACAATCACAGACGACGGACCGAGTTTTCACGGTTATTATTTCATATCGGCGAGACACTCGAATGTAAAAAAAAAAACTAACAATAAATTATCTCAAAATACGATATGATGAGCCGAGAAGAATATATTTTATCGATAGTAATTTGCTCTGAAAATTCACAACCTAACCTATTATTGCTTAATTATAAGTCGGTAATTATTTAGTTTTGAATCGATGAGATGTATATTATGTAATATAAATATATAACAGAGTTTGCCACTTCTTAAAATATAATATATATATTATAATATGTTTGTGTGTTGCGCTCATGAATTTTTATGAAAAGATAATTGTAGTGGTAAAAAAAAAAATAAAAATAAATACTAAAAGTTCAAGTATTCAATTGATCTTGGAGTTTATTCATTCTGGTTTCGCGTTATCGTAGAGTTGATTAATTAAAAATAGAAATAAAAAAAAAAAACGGAACGCAAACGAGACTTGGACAAAAAAAAGTTAAAATAAGTTTTTTTTTTTTGAAATTTATACGAATGCGCTACGATTGAACGTATTTCTATGACAAAAAAAAAAAACAACACTACGCTCCATTGTAAATAACATGACGTTTTAATTGTCCTAATTGCAAAACTGTTTATTTAGTGTACGTTTTGTGCGGATCGTTATATTAATGATTCGAGATCGCCACATTGAGCGTGACGGTCTCGTCGTTAATAATTGTATCATTGTATCAAGTAGGTGTTGTTTCGCAATCAAGTCTCTAATTTTAGGAGTGTCAAAAACGTGACAAACACCTATAGCATAACGGGCGTACGCCTATTAGTCATATTTCGTGGTTTCGTTGGAAATTTCTCACGGTATCATATTATTGTGTAACTTTATCGGGTTTTCAATAATATTTACGCGCGTACGTGTGGTGCGTATTATGTTATTATTTTCGTTCGCCGGTCTCGGTCGTATCCGTTGAGTCATCGAAAGCCGCGTCGGGAGTGGTCGGGTTTTAATTTTTCGATCGAAATCAATTAATACTCATCCGTCGACGACGACGATTCATCCATCCATCGACGACGACGACGACGACGACTGCAATGATGAACCGATGACGCGACCGATTTTTTTCGGAAATCTCGCCAACGCCCGCGCCTCTAATAATTCGCACTGCTAGAACAAGACCGCCACAACTCAAAATTTATAGTTTTGAGAAAAGTCGATTTGAAGTTTGGACCTAGGATATTTTGATGAGTTTTTTACTCGTGCGTTTGAAATTTAACACTTAAATACTTACAATTATACTTTACAATATTATTTTTTCAAATATTATGAAATTCACTCTTAAACCCAAAAATTTAGACTTGTGGCCATTTACAATTTTTCAAGTAAATGCAAGACTGCCATATTTTGAGATGTGACTGTATTGCATACAGAAATTGATTTTTAGATGGCCACTTTATAGTCATATTTCGTGTTGTTGCTGCACTATCACAAATTATAAAATGCAATAATACTGCCACAACTCTGAATATTGCTGTTTTGCACTCGACATATCACACGATAATTAGTTTTTATTCAGTGCAAGAACGCCTGACAAGTCGAAATAAGGCAGTCTTGAATTTTGACTTGAGTGATAATTTGGATAAATTAAAATATAAGTATACAACCATAAAGTATATATGGCTCTCTTGAATTGAAAATTAACTAACATTTAAATAATTCAATACTGACACATCTCTATTATAGTGGCTAAATGAAAAATGATATTGAATGTGGTGGCGTTATTGCATTTTATAGAGCTTATTTTTCTCTATTCAACAGTAGTAGTCATAACTCAAAATTGATGAATTTTGAGTCGTGGCAGTTTTGTTCTAGGAGTGCGAATTGTACGCGTAAAAACGAGACGCGCGTATACGTTTTTCGGTCGACACGTCGTCGTGGTGGACAACGACGCGTTATCGTGTTTACCGTAGTTGCCATTATAAAGTATTGTTTCCGGAGACTACGATTGCGGTCAGACTTTTTTCCCCACTTATTTCGTATGTACTCGCCGCCGCCGCTCGTCGCGTCGGCGGCGGCGCTTCCGTTTCGATACATCAAACGGATCCGAGAGTGAGAAAACAGAGGGAAAAAGCGTGATAAATCGGCCGAAAAAAAAAAGAGAGACGAAAGCCACCGCCGCGCCGAAAAATAATATAATACCTACAGTGTGTTGTATATATTATAAACGCACGCACAGGTTACGATAACAATATTGTTATTGCGCGCGTGACGCGTTCACAAAACCAAATCGAAAAACTCTCACACGTCCGTCCGGTTCAAAAGCCGATCACGCGACGACGGCCTTTAAAACAAACAAAAAACAGTCGAGGTCGAAATAACAATATAATAATATTATAGTGATGTATTATTATGAGCCCCGTCTCGTTTCGGGAAACGATTTCACCGTACAAACACAGCGGCCGTTGTGCATCGTCCGCGGGACGACGACGGGGAACCGAGCAACCGAGTCGGCGGGCCGAGTGAAAAATAAATACACCTCCGGCCGACGAGCCTCGTTTGCCCCCGCGGGCGGTTTCGCCAGCACGTTCCGGACGGACGCGTACCGACAATCACACACACACACACACACCAGGTATACGGAACATAATACAATATTATACCGCGTATTATATTTATTATTATTATAATTGTATACGCGCGAGGTGGTTTTCGATTTTTTTTTAATTTTTTTTCCCGTTCTTTCCTTCCCACTCTTCGCCGCCGCAGCGTATATCGCGTCCGAGTGATTCATCCGACGGCGGCGTCCGCTGATTAGACGCACAAGGACTCTATAAAGCGGTGTTACGCGGCGAGGGGACGCGCGCGACACATGGGCGCGCGACACATGGGCATGACGATAGTTTTTATTATTTTCATAGTTTTTTTTTCTCGGTGAATCACGCGCGGTGAAACTACAATATATTATATTCCGCGCGTACGTATCGCGCGACCACCGAGCGTTGCGACGCGTCGTGTAATACAATAATGTCGTGTTTATTATCGTATCCGTAATGTTTGCGCGATTTCGGATGATATTTCCGCAGGGCTCGTGCGGGTCAATGCAGGAAAACCGCAATTTCGGACCGCGTTCGGCCCGTATAGTTCTCGCTACGCACGCGTCGTCTATATTGTCCCGTCGACTGGAAACCGAACGCGTGGGCCGGGTGGCATATTATTCTGTACGGGTCTTCTCGTTCGCGCCATCCGATTTCGGCGCAATGTCGACAGACATTCTTATGAGTCGACTTATCGTCGAGCACAGAGCTCGTCTCGTCCGGTCTCGCGAACGTCATGAGAATTGCAATTATCAAAACTATCGAACGAAATCGTAGATGTGTGACGTTAGTCTAGACACGAGACGATAAAACATAATTTATAAAACAACATCGTCGATAATTTCTCTTACGGCGACGGTCTATGATGTGATTCGTTTTGTCTTTCTAAAACTGAATGAAAAGTCCGACGGTAAAATGTATTAAAAAAAAAAAAAAAAAAAAACCATATTTTATATATTTAGTCTCATACAACGCGGCGATTCCATACAGATATAAACAACGTGTGAATTAATGAAGACATTTAAAAATATTTCGCCCTAAACTATTATAGCATTTGTTGTGTGCGGTCGGTCGGGAGGGGAGATTTTTTTTACGGCCCGGAGCGCCGAAATCGCGATTACGTCTATGCCGATTATAATATTTATATTTTTCTGTTATGAAATCGTTCAACGATCCAAGACGATATCCCGGATTTTCACCAAAAAAATAAAATAAACGCCCCGTGGCGTGTGAAAATAGCTGTTACGGCGGCTCTCGGCGCAACGATGCCGCGCGATTATCACAATATAATGTATTCACCCTTTTTTTTTTTTTTGGTCGAATATTGTTTTTTTTTTCCCCCTTTTCCGCAGGGTTTTACGAATTATATAATAATAATAATAAAATATCCGATGCGTACGAGACTCGCGTCGAGCGAATCGGCCAATCATTTACCGATGCCCGAGAAAAATGAGGAGAGAAAAAACTCACCGAGAACGTTATTATATAATATGTAACGAAGTGATTCGATTTGGCCCGTTGACTGTGTATGAATATACGTAATATACGTCCGTCATCGAATGCGCATCATTATGATTATTTTGGAAGTGCTAATTTTCAATTGAATAGCGCTGAAGATTTCTCACTAATGCCGCTTCAGTTGCGTCGACGAAAAAATCTTTGAAACTAAATAAAAAAAATCTACTATTATTATTATTATTATTATTATGTAAACGAGTACGCGCGACCGTTTTGCCATTACACAATATCAGCGGCGAACATGTAAATAATTATTGAAAATTCGATTCCACGTCATCCCCAATTAAAAACCTACCCGTGTATATAGCCCGCAGGGTTTGCCGCGCGGCATGAGGCCAGATTTTAAAATGTTGACGCTCCAGGCGTTTCGTTTCGAGTTTAATATTAATTAATATCTATTCGCTTCGGCAAACGACCGCGCGATTTTAGAACAATAAACTAGTTTTTTTCTTTCGGACGAGACATTGTTTTCATTTCTCGCATACACGATCGGTAACGCTGCGTTCTCAGTCGACTCGTCGAATACAAGCGGTGGCTATGAAAAACAAGGTACCCATGGGGGAGACCCTTTTGGTCTTGCAGGCGCCGCAGACGATGAAATTGGACCCGCCGGGTGAAAACTCGTGAAATTCTCGGGGAAGTGATGAGTAGGAGATACACGAGAGGGCGCACTTTGGTCACGACCGTTCCATATGGCTAAAAATCGAGCGCCACGCGACGTCTCGATCCAAGAGCGAGATTTTCGGCCGCCGCCGTTTAACCGCGCGCACTTATACATATTTATATATTATTTTAATGTATATTTAGAAACACTCTCGTCGTCTCGGCAGGGCGGCAAGACCGCCGCGTCATAAATAACGATGCCGCCGCCGGAGGGTGCGAAAAATTGTCGAGGTGAAATTTCGTCGTCGTCAGCGCCCTATCAAAAGGGGTGAATAATAAAACAAACGCCTCATCGAAAAGACGTACGCGCGCGCGAGTCCGGCGACGACGCGGCGGCGGCGCGCTTATAATATTTCAAAACAAAAGTTTCGCCGCGGACATAAATAACGGCCGAGCTCGTACACACACACACAACAAAAACAACAATAATAATATACGCGCCGCAGGACGCGAAGGGCGAAATTTGCGCGCCAACGACCGCGCCGAGAATAACAAATAAAATATCATTTTTTTTTCTTCTCCTTCTCTTCTTTTCTTTATTACGCGCTTCCGCCGTATATATAATATATATATACAACTCGTATATTGTAATGCTCGAATTTGCGTATAAACCGCCGCCGCCGCCGCGACGATGATAATATAATAGTGACTGGAGCCGGATGGCGGCGGTGGCGTAGGTACGGCGCGGCGCGCGCTTATAGAGATTATATTTTTTTTCTTCTTTTTCCGGGTTTGTCCGGGTCGTTTGAGAACGCTTGTTTATTTTTTCTTACGCTGCTGTTTTATCACGTCGTCGCCGGCCGATGTGACCACACACGTACACACAAAAACGAACGCGTAGAAAATCCCATCGGACAGATACCTACATATATAGGTATATTACTTGTACTCGCTCGAATTGTTGTGCGAGAGATTGCCGAAATGTTCGGACGAGCTGCAGCTCTCACAGAGCTATACTATAGTTTTAACGATTTTCAAACTTCAGCCAATAGCGGTATATACCTCCGTCGAATACTTCCGGGTTGATTCCGTTTTTTTTTTTCCTACGTTGAGGTACACATTTCAGATATCGATTTTTCGGTTATAGACTTTGCGATGCAGTTGTTTTCACCGTGGCGTCTCGACCCGGTATGGTGAGTACATAATATGATATTGCACGGCCTCGGCGGATCGAAAAAGCGGTCATAGTTTTCACAGGACTTTCAATTATACGTTACGCGCGCATGTGTTGGATCGTGTGCCTCATACGAGTGTTTTTTAATCACGTTTTTTATCCGTAGAGGTGTTTTTTGCGCGCGCGCGCGCGACAAACGGAAACCTGACTAATCTGATGATTAATACACCGCGTCCTTGAAAAAAACAGACCGTCGCGTCGTTGATTTCTTAATACGACGACGACGTGCGGTGAAAACATCGTACCGAACGAATGGTTTTCGTTCGTTTTCAACGACCACTGGCGTGTGTGTAAATCCGAGTGAAAGGGATCACAGAGACGCGCAGATAGAATTAATTCGAAAGCCCGAAATTGCCAAAGTCCACTCGCCAGTCGAGTCGTCGTCGGTGGTGATTCGTGCTGGCGCGGAGGATAAAACGTCGGAATCAGCTGGAAAACATGACGGGACGTGGCGCGAACCTCGTTCACGTAATAAATAAATACGAGTATCGGCCGCGATCGTGGAAACCGAATTCACGAGCGGCGAAAAAAATGATCGAACGAAATCCGCCGACCGCGGTAAATCATTTCCAGATAACTAATTACGCGTTTCAGACACCCCTCCCGATGTATATTTTATCATATAAACTACCCACCGAAACGATATTACAAATACACTGCAGGTCTACACGCGCACAGCATACCTATTATTATTATTAAAATACGCCTTTTCGTGAAAAAAAAAAAAAAACAAAAATCGTATTAAAGGTTTGTTTTTTCCCAGGTAATCGGCTTCGAAAATATTATTGTTCTCTACGCGTTTGGTTTTTTTTTTTTTTGTTTCACCCCGCACGGTCGGCGAACGCTCCTCTTACGTGTATTGCGGGTACGCGTTACAGGTGTGTGTGTGTGTGTGTGTGTGTGTGTGTGTACGGATACTGTTACGGCCCGCAACAGGTCTGAGGAGAGGAGACCGTAACGGTAAACGCGGTTTGTTGTTTCCTTTGCTCGAAACCGTAGTATGCTATCGATAATCGTTATAGGTACGCGTTATATCGCGTTTTATTATAGTGTACGAACGCGATGTGCGCGAGCGGTCGACCCGGAAAGACTGCAGCTGCGGCGGCGGCGGAGGGTCGGTCGAATGAGAAAAAAAAAATAATATAAGGAAAGTATAAGAAGTACGGCGAGAAATACGTCACGCGACACGCGAGGAGATCGCGAAAATCGATCGTTCGTGTTTTTTTTTTTTAAATTTATTTTTCGATTCGCTCGCGCCGAACTTGGCCGTTCGTCTCGAAAAATCATTCAGCCAAACGCGTGGTATCCATCCAGCCTTAGCCGCGGGGGGCGGCGCCGAGACGACGACGACGACGACGACGACGACGACGACTACGGCTAGGCCCGCCGAGTTTTAATTGAGCAATTATTTCGAATTAATCACGGACGAGCTTTATTACGTTATTTTCCCTTTTCTCTGTTAACGGTCTCCTCAAATGGCGCAATCAGTGTGCCACAGCATCGCGACAAACGATCGAGCAACGCGATCGCGTTTAAACGTTTTTAATTAAATCCGTATACGTTTCCGTGGACGACGACGACGGTGCACGTTAATAATAACATTACGATTATGCGACGACCGCGTACAACGCTGTAAAAATGATAATTCGATTCGACGACGACGCGTTTCGGCGCGTTGTTTTTCCGAGACCCGACGCTGAAACTCGATGAAACGAATAGAAATCTGAATATTTTTTGCGTGAATATTACCGCCGAGAAAGGTCGTTTCATCGCCCTTTAGACCCTGTCTACGCAACAACGTCTTTAGCGTACGTAAACCCTGCGAGTTCGCACACGTGTTCGAAGTCGATCCGACGAATTTTTTTCCCCGTCCGTCGTGTTGATCGAATTTAACGAGCGTTCGCGTCACAGTGTAAACACGTTTCCGATAATTCTGTGGATTTTCAATTTCGATTACGAGATCGAAACGACACATTAATACGAATTCGTGACTAATCGTGTACGGTAAAAAAAAAAACAAAACCGACATCTTATCTGGCGCGTTATTACTCATTGATAAAAAAGAAATTTCGCGAAGTGAAACCGCGGCGAATAAATGGCGTTATAAATGTATAACACGCACAATTCCAACGAAAACAAATTGCCACGACATCGCTGCGCGCGATTTATTTCCCGATGGCTCTCTGTAGAATAAAAAAAAATTATGGAAATCATACTCTCCGTTCTGCGATGATAATCTCGACTGTCCGAAATGTTACGCGTCGACACATTGCCTCGGGCCAGTCAATCGCGCGTCGATGATTTTATTCATAATGAGTATACGTACACGGTTTTCCGTTATCGGTCTCGATTTGGAAAGTTTCAGTGAACGATTTTGCTTTTACTGAAACACGCCGAAAAATTGATTTTTTGAAAGCACGTTGATTTTACGACGAGCTTATCAAGTTTTTATTGGCTCAAATGTGATTTGACATTTTTTAACTCGCCGTTATTTTTTTTGACGTTAAAACAAATGTCTACATTGCTAAGTGGATTGAGAACTTGACAGTTATAATTTAATTACGTTTCTTTTACTGTTTAAACTTTATTGTCAAGAATCCACCGTATACGACGTATCGATCTCCGTTTGATTTTTGTACGGCCGTCGTCAAATAATCCGATATTAACATTTTAATTTATGAAAACGCGGCGTCGTCGTCGGTGTATTTCACGGCAGCGGTTTCTTTTGCGGACACATTTCTGACGGGATATTTCGCATAATTTTTCGGATTTTCAAACTCGATAGTGGCGGACGATGACAAGTGCGTAATTAATTTGGATAAATCTGAGAAATTCGGCGGCTATCTTCCGGTCGAGCATAAGGATGAGATTTTTTTTTTTTGATTTTTATTCGAAACGAATAATAATTTGCTTACAAACGAAAAAAAAAAATTAAAATATAAGAAGTAGTGTATTACATTCGATAATGTTATTTCGACGTTGATTAATCGTCAAATTTGATTTATGAAAACCGCAAACTTGTCTTCTCGTCGAACGTTCGAGATAAAATATTTTTCCGAGCACTGTATCATCAAGGCCACTCGCGAAAAAAAAAAAAACGATTTATCCGCGCGCATTTCTGCATTGTATACGAGTAGTATATCGCATGACAAACACAATACTATTTTCGACAACGAATTAATTAGACACGTATGTGTTTGCGCTGTATGTTATTATTAGATTGCGAACAATTATTACGCCGCGCGCAGAGTTTTGATATCCTTTGGTTTTTTTTTTTTCTCATAAATTTTGTTTATAATGTAACGCGGCGAGTGTCGCAGAAAAACGCGCGGTTTTATACGAGCGCTGCTTGTCGCGTAGTGTACGTGCGAGCATTTACGCACGAAACGAATTATTTCGAAACGTACGAGACTTTTCGTGACGCGATAATAACAGCGAAATCGCGTGTTCGAGTTTTATTATGTTCGAAAAATACACGGACGTGTGCGCGGCGACGACGCACGCGCACGCCGACGACGATGACGATCGGTCGTATGCAATGGTATAATATAATAAATGTATGTTGTACTGGCGAAACGCGTCGGGGTTCTCTCTAGCTCATGAAACGCAGTGTACCTATGCATCATATACCACGACTATATTCTCCATCTGAATTATATTCTCCATCTGTACTCCGGTCCGAACCACTGGTAAAATTTACCGACCAATACGACGACGACGAGTTCTATATTATAAGTTTAATACGTGTGCGTCTCTTCTCGGGACGGGTTTGGAATCACTGACGACGTGATTCTCTCCGCGTCTCTTCTCTTTCTCTTCTCTTTTCGTCGTGTCGTCTATTCCGTATGTAACAACAACAACAACAACAACAACAGCAGCAACGAAAACAATAATAATACGAGTGGGTTTGTGAACGCCTACACGTATTGTGCCCGGACGATGCAGCAGCACAGGATCTCACACGAATACCTGTATATTATTATACCTTTTAGGTACCTTAAATATTATATACGTATTATATCATATTATATCGTATACGCCGCGTGTAGTATTACCTGCGAGAGACGAGGCGAAACGGACGGGGCGCAGCAGCGGCAACGTCGCGTCGCGGTCGTCCCGAACACAGAACCTACGATATTATACTATTATACACGGTCGTTGGCGCGCGCGCGCTTGCGCGGACGCGCGTATTATATTATAAGGACGGAGGGAGAGAGGAACGACGAGTGGAAAAAAAAAAAAAAGGGTCCGAGGTTTTTACGACCGAGGAGGGGTTCGGCTCGCGGCATGTGGTCCAGGAGACTTGAACGTTGTATATATATTTACGAACCCGTCGCCGTCGTATATGCGCTCGCGTACACCTCGGCGCGTCCCTTCCCCGCCGCGGTGGCCCGTAACCGCCTCCACCTGATGGCTCACACACACACACACTCTCAGCTGTAATACTCGTTTTGACGTGTGTACACACGCTCCCTAGGAGACCGGGCAGATGGCGGCGCGGGGAAACGGTATAATAACAATAATTACCAGTCACGTATAATATGTTATCGAAGTGCAACCGGTCCGCCGCGCCGCCGCCGCCGCCGCCACCGCCCAGGACCCGGTTTGGCGTGAGCTGCGTCGGACTTGACCTGTGCTAATGAGTTTCGTCAAAACCCCCCGGCCGAAAACGTGTGTTCCGCGTACCCGCGGTGAGAATCCGCGCCCTCGCGATTCCACGAGGTATCCTGGAGAAACGGTCGAAATTCGTTGCCACGAAAATTCCCCGGACGAATGAATCTCTTCCTTTTTCTTTCTTTCACGAGCGCGTTTCTCTAGGTTTTCATAGGTCCTCTCGAAGCAACGACTTTCCAGCGCGTCCGCAATGTCCTGTTATGTACTTTCCGCCCGCCAGAAATATAGGATGGCGATATAATAACGCGTGTAAACGCTGCACATGACCCCGTTAGGTTTCGGTCGTACGCATGAAAAAAAAAAAAATTAACGGCCGTAAACAAAACGCGCCGCGTCGATCGAACGGATAACGGGGACGGGTGTTGGTCGTCTGCCGCGTGAGCCGTCTCGGAAAAAGTCGTCGACACCCGTATATAGAGATAGACGCGCATGTCTGTAGTCCGTCCGGTTGCACGTCGCGTCTGATGATGCCGGAGACTGGGGCACCGCGCGCGCGCGCATGTGTTCGCGCATCGCATTAACGACAACCCGTTAATGTGTAGTACTAAAACTTTCGGTCCGAATAAAAAACACCGCGCGGAGACACAGTTTATGCGGTCCGGTCGAGTGTGTTTCGTCGTCTGTTGTTCGAGACGTCCGAACGGCAATACCTAATCGGACGTGCCGTATAATTACACTGCTTTTTATTAGGCCGGCATGTACGTGTATCGTATACGCGGCACGGATGTTCGTGACCGAAGTTGCGGCCGGAAAACTGTAAATGTCTGACGCCGAAAGATGTGTGTTTGAAATTCGAAATCATTGGATTTCATTGGTGGTCGTCGCCGAAACCGAAAACAATAGGAAACGTTGTCTAATCCTGTTCTCCTATCTTTCACTCCCTCTCCGTCTATAATATGTCATACGGTAAAAGTATGAATACCGGTAAATCCGGTCAATTTTACCGACTGCTATCGGTAAAACGCAGGACATTCATACATATACGACTTTTACAAGCGAATAATTATGGTAAATCGCTCGTACGTAATTATAATATTATAGAAAAAAAATAAAAATTATCAAAGTGTATTGTTGTGTTAAGTACAAAAAAATTCTTTTTCGCCGGATCTTTCGTCGTAAAACGCAGTTCTCGTCGGCGACATTTCATCGATATCGATCGAGATAGAATTCACCCGGAACAAGTTTTTATTTTTCGCTTTTAAACGACCCGACCGATAAAATTAGCTTCGTCGCCCGATCGCGACGGTCCGCAGAATAAATATTTAAACGCAATTCGATTTATTCCGGCGGCACTAGATTCGTACTCGGCCGGCGAGAATATCTCGTTTCGTTCGATATGGATAACAAATCGACGCGATATCGCTCGCGACGAGTATTACATAATTACATAATTAATATATTTACATTTGGTTTTTGGAAAAAAAGGGTTCCGAATCGAAATCGCGCCAACCGTACGTTTCGCACGACCTTTGTGCGGGTATTGCGTTTTTCATTAGGTATATATGTGACCCTGTCAAACGGTAACACGCGTTACGGTGACTCGCCAGTGAAATCCGCGGCTGTGCGAATAACACTATAAACGCGCAGGTTTATATTTTATTTGTCTGTCATCGCGATTCGACGATTTTTATTATTTTTCCGTCGTCGTCCGCCGAACGCGTCCCAAATCGAAAATACGAAAACCGCCGCCGCTGCAGGTGACGTATTTTGAAAATTCGATTTCCAATCCGGGGGACTCGAACGTTTGAATTTAATTTAATTTTTATTCCGTTTTAATTTTTCCCACTCGTTTTTTCGAAAATGTATTTAATTACGCATTTTTCAACGACTGCCCGAGACGGTTAAATACAAAACCCACACGCGCGCGCGCGTGGTATAAAAATTCCTCGGAAAAATTTGCCCTTTTGTTATAATATAAACTACCCGGGGTCCCGTGTATTATTTCCTCTTATTTTCAGTTAACCTTCTGCTTTCCGTGTATTGTGTCCCGTTCTTTCATTGTCGCCATGACATTAATCCGCAGGAAGAGGAAGTGGGGGGGGAGGGGGGGAAAAAGAAATAATAATTATAATCAAAATAGGTGAAAAATAACAGAACATTGAATATGCGCGAGGCGCGCGGCAACAAACAATACGGTTTTCATTTTAATTAAAACGTCCCATGTTTTATTATTACTAAGACATAATATTTTCTCTACGCCGCGCCGCCGCGCCGCTGATAATACGCGACTTGAAAAGAGTTTTCCCCTTCGACCTTTCGAGCGCGTGTGCGTGTGTTTACGTACACGGAAATAATATATCCACAGACGGATAATATGTTTTGAGAAAAATTACCGTTTCGTGGAGATTGCTCAAACCGAATCCCGAATATATAGGCTATCGAAGACGAAATAATATATTATACGATTCATATACATCCGTATTACAATAGGCGTTTTATTGATATTTATTGTTTTCGACGTGTGTCATTTGTCGTGAAGTATACGTACGAATGCGCGCGCGATGTAATCGCTTTATTGGAAATAGAATACCTTCCGAGCGGTGTATAAAATACGTAATAATAATATGTTTGAAAAAAAAAAAAAAGGATTGTAAACGCGGTTTTACGAAGAGAAAAAAGAAAGGAAAATGTTTAAAATGAAAATTCACTTCGACCCGCGAAACGATACAATGTCGGACTATAAAGTTAATTGAATTCTGATTATAGAAAATGTACATTCCTTATGTATGGTTACGGCCCCAGTAGTAAACTCGAGTGTATTGCGTGTTTGATAAAAAAAGAAAAAATATGTCAATACGTTTTCTCGTAATGTGCGGCGGCAGTAGTATATTTTTATATTATTTATTGCCGAAAATCAATATGAAACGCAGGTACTTGGTTTCCTGACGTAAAGTATTATTATAGGGAAAATATAAAAGTTTTAATGGTAAGCGGTTTTTTTTATTTTCCTTCTGTTATTTTAATGCACTACCTACCGATATAATAAATTGGTATTTGGTGTATTATTATTATAATGCGTATATAGTGTTATCGTTCGTGAAATTTCGTTTTCATCGACATTTAACCCGACTTTGCGCGTACAAATCGAATAAATAATATTTTAAATCAATTAAAACGAGTTTTAAAGTAATAAATAATATTTTCGCGGTAAAAACACCGAAGGGATGGAAACATCGCGGCGTCAGTGACATTCGGTGATTAATGACCGTATCATTATTCTTGGCGGATCCAAAGATATTGCAGTTTTTTTTTTTTTTTTTAATGATCGTTAAATTCCGAAACCGAATGTTGCATTGCGGTAATAAAGACAAATAAAAATAAAAGTAAATAAGTAATATAATATTAAATATATATATACGATTTGAAAAAAAAAAAAACTAAGATTGGACTCAGAAAAGTGTCTGAAAAAGTTTTTTTATACACTCGTTTATTTCGAGGAATTTATGTGTGTGTGTGTGTGTAATGAGTTTTATAATAAAACACTATTTTATTTTTTAATGCAACGACTCTATTTGTTGAAGTTATTTTTAATTAATTGTTTTATTGTACCTCGTTTCGTTCTCGTCTTGGCCATTAGCAGTTACACTATTTCACTCATTATTACGTGCCATTGCGTTTCTTTTTCTTTATTTTTTTCTTCTCGAATATTTAAGTACGAAAAAAGTAGAATATTTTAATTCTGAATAAAAAAAAAAAAAACAGAATAAAAATACGAAACGAGAAAAAGTAAAAATGAGTAGGTATAGTGTAGGTAATACTGTAATATGTATATTATAATGACGACGACGCAGATATTAAAAATGTGTCTGACGTTTTAATCATTGTTAGTAAAACGTGATTAAAAATACCCCCTGGCCCAGTGGCGTTTCATATAATTTTCAACCGAACAAAATAAAATCCATATAATGTTGACGACTTATATAACACTTCATATTGATTGATTGTGTGAAAAATACATCACATAGCAAATAATATTGTTTAATGTTACGATTTCACTGTGGAATTAGTAATTACTAATGATTGACACACGCGGCGTGTCCACGCACGTGCATGTGTGTGTTTTCAGTGTTGAACGTACGAAAACGAAACGGATGAAATAATATCATTGTAAAAAATACCAAAATGATAACGTCACCGACGCCGCCGCCGCCGCATAGGTTTGACTTTTTTACACGGTAAAAAACCTAGAAACAATCGACACGATATTAAAACGTTTACAGGAAAATATACTGTACCTCCATTGAGCGCAATGCTTGTGACGACGACGGAGGTCGTATTACACAATAATATGATAAAAATATACGTAAATAAAAAAAACAAAAAAAAAAAAAACAACCTAATTTAAATAGATAACACGGTGAAATAAAAATAATACAATACAATAAACTATTTATACGTATTTACAGTGACGTGACGGTCTAACGAGTAAATAATCATCATTACACACGATAATAATTAAATTACAGTCTAAAAGTAGAGTGCGTTTGATACGGCGAAAAAAAAAATAAAAAAATAAAAATAATACCCGCGTAATATACGTAATATGTAAATCTTTCGACAATAACGACGATGAAAATATGTTTTATGGCCAACGACAGTTTAATATACGCGTTTCGTGCGTTGTTTATAATATGCGAACGCCAGAACACCGCGGCGGCGGCGGCGTCCGCGTTATTATGCGATGATTATGTTAATATAATAATAATACGTGTGTACTACGTCTTCATGCACAGTGTATACAATATTCCATAAAATATATATTACATTTATATATATATATTAAGGGGCGGAAATCGTATATTATTATTGACTTAAATATATACATATTATCTACGTATACCAAGAACTGCACTACTTGCTCGTCGTTACGCCGATCGAATTAAAAAGCGATTATTATTAGTGAAATTTATTGACGTCGAAGATATTATGTTCGTTTTTTTTCTCTCTCTCTTTCGTACGTGTTTTACACGTCGTAACGCGCGAACAAATAACATCGATCCCTCAGCCGCGCGGTTAAAGTTCGTTCGTTTTATTAACACCGGTGCACTTCGCATCGAGACGCGATCGTCGAATCGTCGATTTTAACGATTCGTAAAACCATCGTTTTGGAAAATAACGCTAAAAAATGAATATTTCAACTACTGTGACTTACATTTGTAGGTATTTTGATCTGCTATAAAATAGCATATAAAACATGCAAATCCTATAAATTCTCCGCCCCGATGAATACGTATTATTATCGTCGTAGACTAGGCGACCGCCGCCGCCGCCGCCGCCGCCGAGTCGCAACAAGCCAAAATCATAATTTCCGGAATAATTATATTTAGAATTTAAAAGCGCGTGTCCGTCGAGTGAGAAGCGTGGGACCCGCGCTGTTGTTTCCATTCCGCCGAGGTCCGAGGTGACAGTTTAATATCAAAATATATTATGTTTAGTCGCGCCGAGAGTTGTAAACAAGAATCATTTAGCGTTCAGCGGGTACGGGGGGGGGGTTCGCGCGGACGAGAAGGACGAAAACGGTTTCTTACGTGAGGGTTTTCGACTGCGTACATACGAACGAACGCGCGCGATAACATATCGTAATATAAAAACGTGCGTTAAAAAAAAAATAAATAATAATAAGACGTTTACTGATGCGCTCGCGCGGTTATTTATTTGGCTCGGTTAGGTAAAAATATGTAGATCACTAAAACGTGTTGTCGGTTCGCGCGTTGGATCGTTACCAAAAAAAATAGTGTACGGGGAAAAAACAAAAACCAAAATCGTATCGCGTTTTATAAGAGAAACTCGGTTTTCTGAAACACGAGCGCGCGCGCGCGCGCGTTAGAAAAATACGACACCGCAGCAATATTTCATAAACTATACTATACTATAATATAATGTGCCTGTGTGTGTTTGTATACGTCGTCCTTAAAAACGTTTTAAATCTAAATTGTACACACAGACGCGCGTCGTCGGTGCGTGTACGTGTATGCGAGTGTGTTCGGTGATTTTCGTCGGCGGCTGTTGAGACGCACAAGAGCAACGTAAACAGAATCTTTTTGGAGGAAGAAAGAGAAAGGGAAAAAAAACCCGAGAATCCTCGGCGAGAAGGATGACGGCGGAATAACAGATGTTCGGGGGCAAACACAAATACGTCGACGTCGGCTGAGATCGAGGCAGTAGGGTCGGGAGAATCGCGCTGCATTTATCCTCCGTCCGACGTCATAACGTACATGTTCCTACTATGACGGACCATATTTTGCTTCAATATTATATTCGCGCGTTACGCGTGCGCTGACATCCTTCGCGGGGTCGCCTGACAAATCATACTGTTGACGCGATATTCGTTACATAATAATGGCTGGTAACTAGAGTCGATAATATCGCGCGGTTAGAGGTCAACCGAACGTCGTCGTCGTCGAGTCAACCGAACGTCGTCGTCGTCGTCGTCGGTCGCCGAGGAGATAATCTTTCAGAAAAAAACAAACCGGATTTTCTCATCGTCTTCCCTCGCATGCAGGGTAAACACCCATTTACTTCGAGTCTCGGGGGGTGGATATGAGAAATAAATCGTCATTATTGTTTTTTTTCATTTTTAATGAGTCTTTCATAATATTATCTCTTATATTGTTTCTATTTGTTTGTTTGTTTGTTTGTTTGTTGTTTTTAAATATTACTTTTTCTCTTACGAGTAATAATTCCCGTCTTGTCTCTGGCCGCGCGGTTGAAATATTTAAATTAGATAACAATGTAGGAAAATCGTATTCGGTAAAAAATCTCATTTGCATCATTGGAACTCTTACAGATCCGAAAAGATATCCGTGTTTTTCAGTCGCGAGACTTTAAACAAAATAAATCCTCATGACCGAGTAAAGCGTTCGTATTTAATGCATTATTTAACAAGATATATATATATATGGATTTATCAATATTTATCTTGTTCGTCGGATTACTTTATAGTGATTCCAGCCGTTTTCTGTATACATTATATTATAATACTACCCACAGAGACCGACGACGTTGAACTCGAATAAACATAACGACCATATCGAAACTGTCGACTGATCAACACAAACGGCCTCCAATTAAAACGTACAAGTCCAGTGCGAAACAGACTCTCGAGATATCGATTTGAGAAATTTTTCATCCGGTGTAATATGTAACAAACACATCGATGAACGCGACGCGTTGGATCGAAATATCAACAGAAATGCGCCGAACACTAGTATAATTGTAAAAATAATTCGATCGAAACAATATAGACATTTTTTATATAATATTATGTAGAATAAAATCGTGGTTATTATATTTTTTTTTATTACCTGGAAAATCTGTCGATGATAATTTCTTTAGTAACGATTCTAATATTTCGACGGGCGCGCAGCACAGTCGACCCGCTTACGGTCTTTGTCGATCCGATAACAACGTTCTCAGCCTATACGTACATAAAGTGAATGAAAAAATTACAAAACACGCGGCGGCGTAAAACACAATAATTATTACTGTAAGCCTTTAGAACAAACTATACTTCCGCGACTCTATATTATCGTCGTGCACCGATAAACATTTCAAGCCGAAACGATTTATTATTTTCGTTACGGTTACACGGCTTTATATTTTAAATAAATTTTAATAATTTATTCGGAATTCCGACGAGTCGGCGCGACGACGACGATAAACTGACAACATATATTATACATACGTATACCTATAGTAGTTTGTATGAAAAACAAAATTAAATTTTTGTAATTTTCTCCTATAGTCACGTCGATATAATAAAATATTTTATTTATACGCTCGAAAACGAATCGATCGATTCGATCAAACGCCCCTCCCCACTCCCCATCCTGTAGACACGGTTACCGAAGGGACGAAATTTCGGGGAAAACGTGCGGCCGAATATTCACTCGAACACCGCAGAATGTGTTCCCCGGACGCGCACGTACGAAATTCGTTTCCGGTTCGATCGGGTCGGATTAACAGGATCCACAGGTAAACGCGAATTTCGAACTCGAAATATACAATTGAAAAGGCAGTCGACACGGCGGCGCCGTGCTGTTTCGTTGAAATCTCGAGTGTACGCCGCCGCCGCCGCCGCCGCGACGTTCTCGAACAAAAGACGCCATAAAACGAAAGAATTCAATTTTTTGATAAAAATCAGAGTACAGACGTCGAGCGCGAAATTCCAAAACAAATACATCAAATTTTTGTTTTTTTTTTTTTCCATCATTCTCAATGTCCGCTTTATTTATACGAGAGTACCGCACAGACCGTAATAAAATTAAACATCGCGTTTGTTCCGTCATCGAGATAACGCGCCGCCGCCGCCGCCGTTGTCGTATTACCATGCGCGATTGTCCGCGCGTGTAGCATATCAAAAACCGAAACCGGACTTGGTTCCGCCACAAATCACAAACAAATATTACATAATTAAATATTATACCGTATTACACATGTGCCGCGCGTATTTCACCAATCCGAGGTATGTTGACCCGATAAAATTTAATGGCCATGGGAAAATGTTAGTCGACGACGAGACGTTGTTCAAATATTTAAATTCATATTTGATATTATGTATTTTCGTTCCGATAAGGAAAAATGTTTGAAAAACCGTTTTTAAAATCAAACAAAAACGTTAAAACGCATTGTTTTCGTGGGTATTGTGTTTTGTAAATCGTATGCGCTCAATGTGTGTCACACGATTCCGAAACATTAACGTCCGCCGATAACGGGCGCCGAACGGTGGACAATAATAATTACTATACAATACACGACGACGACGACGACGACGACGGTTAATATTAATATAATATATAATTTCCCACAACGTGTAGTGTTATCATTGCGCAAACATTTACGCGCGTTACGGACGCGAGACGTAATAGCCGCCGCCGCGGCGGCTTAAACTGTATAATACGCGCTCGATAAACGAACGGCATGGTTTGCGGATCGCACGCGCGAGGGCGGAATATCATCGTCGTCGCGGGCAACGATTACAATAATTGCGAGCGAAATGACGCGATTCCGATTCGTCTCGGTAGAACGTACGCATATTACGCGCTGCGCTATGCCCGTTTTGATGTCGCGCGGACGTGTGACAGTAACGATTATTGTCATTGAGATTCCTCGTTCGACGTGTATACGAAAACTCGGTAAAACTGCGCGGTGACGTTAAAGTTTTCTCGCGAAACCTCCGCGGACGCCGCCGCGCGAAAGTCGTTTAACTCTCCCGCGAACGAAATCGATTTCACCTGTGAGATTTACTTATCGATTATTTTATACCGCGGCCTACGCGGAGACGCTAAACGGGTGTTTTTCTACGTTTCGCAGCGTTGTCAATAATTCTCGTCGCGACTTACAGTCGATCGAATATCGCCGCCGCCGCGTTCGACGATTATTGGGATTATAATATTATACTGTCGCCGGCGGCGGCGAGTTAAATTTTTTCGCGACGGAATTATCATAATCCGCGAGGCGGTCTGACGTGCGTGCGTGTATACACGTATAGTTTATGCGGTTCCGGTGGCGCCAGCTACCGAAAATTGCAAGTCGATCGGAAACAAAACGCGCGGCACGCCCGATTTATTTGAAAACCGGCCGCGGTCCGCGTTCGCCGGTGATGCGGGAAAAGTCGAAAAATCCGTCTTCGGCTCGTCGGATCGCTCTCTCTAGCCACCGCGCCACCGCGCCGCGCCGTCGGATCTAGCCGCGCATTCATCAATCACGCGCAGATGTTACGTCCGATTTAATTACGCGGCCGACGTGCGCGCGGCCGCCCGGGAAAATTATCTCGTTCGCATGCATCGGCTCGAGACGTTTGTAAAATCGTTATTTTCCATTTACAAAGTCGTTATGTGAACGCGCGCGGACACACGCCAGCGACTTTTGAGAATTAATAATAATTAAACGTCGTCGTCGTCGTCCGTACGTCCGGACTCGCGTACACGCGCACATGTCGTCGTGTAAATATAATATAACGTATATATACATGCGAACGTTGTTCTTTTTTTTTCTCCTCTAAATAAAAACACTCCGGTAGCATTCCGTATACATATATACATTTTAGTCGCGACGAAGTGTTGACGCGAGCGGAATTCGTCGGTCGGCGCGCGTATAAATCGCCGCGCGAGCTGCTCTTTGAGAACTTAACCTAACCCGGTCGCCGGGTATACGGACTCTCGTGAGACCGACCGAGTCCCGCCGTATATAGTCAGTCTGCCGACGATATTCGGTCGGTAAAGTCATGTATCCGTCCGGTATTTGTCATCGCGTCAGCACGAAAAACAGATTCCGTTGTTACGATATTATTTTGTCGATCGTCGCCGTACCGTGGAATAATAATTAAAATCACACAGCATCGTAATCGTTTGAGTACGTTTTTTTTTTTCTTCATTTTTAATTCGTTTTTCTCCGATAATATAATATAACGCCGCCGTACACTTTTTTGTTGTTGTTATTGTCTGCGTTCGTGTCCCGTTGTCGTGTACCGCCGCCGATACACACATTATAATTGTGTTTTAATTCTTGTAGTAATGAAAGAATATTATCGGTCGATAAGAGCCGCGTGTTTAATATAAATCGTATTTAAAACACAACATACTCCGCGTCGAATACTCGAGACGTAAAGTATTTATTTTTTTAAAACAGTATTCACGAAAAGTATTTAAACATACGCCGGTAGGAAGTTCTCGAATATTCTTTATGATACCGAACAGGTCTAACGAATATATTATATGCATTTCACGTGCAGATTATTATATTATAATGCACGTATATATTTCATTACGTCGATTCTTCGTACTTTGCCAAAACAAATTCGCGGACTTGTATATTTCACCAGCGTCTTTCTACGTTCGATACTTTCGGTGATGTTCAAGATTTTTTCGTTAATTTTCAAGAATCCTATAGCTTCCAGAATACGATATAATGAGTATCCACTCATGTCTGCAGATATATAATATCGCGACGTTCGCGTTTCCACGCCGTACCAGCGCGACGGAATTTCGCATCCGGTAGGACGCGGTCTCTATGGACTGCGGCAGACTACTGCGCTATCGTCGCGAACGGAACGAGCGCTCGTCGGAAATATAATTATTAGATCGGGCGTAACGTTTAAATATTATTACGTACGTTTTTTTTATTGAATATCGCACGCCGCGCAGTAGTATCCTCCGACTCTGTGTGTGCCGTCGTCGGACGGTTATTTGTGTTTTTAACGCTTGTCCGCCACGATGAATATTAATAAACGCGACTCCGCGCCGCGCCGGTCTGAAGTTTGAGCTGTTCGCCCTGTCCTTAAAATATGTTTATAGAGAAACAGAGAGGGGTGGTGGGACGTGGGGGTGAGATAGTAAGAAGGGTGGATACGCGGGGAACGCTCGGGGAAAAACCTTGGGAAAACTAAAGTTAAGTGTCCTATTCAAACTCTTGACGAGCATTATAAAACTTGGAGCTAATATATTATTCATTCGTACAAATAGTTTTCTCTCGCAACTACGTCTTTATATATTATATATACGTACGTATTGTGTAATATATGTACCTAACCGGCGCGCGGCGCATTATGATGACGGGTTTACGTGAATATCATATTATACATGTATGTATACGTACACGCGCATAATGCGAGCGCCCTGCACGCACGTCGCGCTGGAGAGGAAATTTTCCGTTTCGTTGAAATTTTTCAATCGGAAAACACACACACGACGTGGCCGTTTGAGACTCGCGCGTGTCGGACGGGCGTGTGCGGGCGCCAAAGCGCGTTCGAAAAATAAATTGTTTATGTGTCCGCGTCTCCCCCGAGAAGGAACCGCGTCGGGACGTTTTTTTTCCTCTTCTCTGCCCGCCCGCCCGCGTTTTTATTTATTTTTTTTCGCTACCCCGAACAACGAACATTTATACCCTCGATTTGTAAAACGTTCGACGTTTTCTGCCATCTGGTAAAAGTTCATTAGACAAGAATAACATTCCCGCGGGACTTTTTTGTGCTCGGCGGCGAGAGGACGACACACGACTGTGCGCTATAATACTCTGCTATTATGTGTTCCTCCGCGGCGCGCGCGCGCACACACACGATATACTATACTGGCTATTCGCCCGATTGCATTAGCACGCTTATAACTTCTTCTGCTCGCACTGTACGTATTTTTTTTTCCGACCGCCTTCTTTATTTCTTTCTTTCCGTTCTTTGGACCGACACCAAAACGGCTTAATAGCCTGGATATCGCGCGCGCGCGCGCGCGCGCCCGCGTCAATCAATCAACGACGTTCGCGAGCGATACGATACCGAAACTATCGTATACTGGTGAAAATCCTACGTCGTCGTCACTCGGTTTTTAAGCACAGCGCACGCGATCGCCGGCCAAAACTGTCTCGTACGCGTTCGAGTGTAATAATAACAATAACAACATTATAATATTATAATAATATAATCGCTCGCGAAATCGTGCGAACGAGTAGGAAACGATAAGAACAACTGCAGCGACTCGTCGATGCCGCTAAAAATCGCACTATACTGTCCGAATCATAAAAGCGAGCTCAGACGTGAATTTCAGACAATATATATTTGGTTACTCCCTTAACAAGATAATATTGACTGAAATAAGAAATTAGAAAACATAATACTATATTATGTAAATAATCTATAAATGAATTGGATTAAATTTATATTAACGCCCAATAAAGTTTACATAATATAAATAAAATGAATATCATAAACAAGACGTGTTCTAAACTATTTCATATGAAATTACATTTACCCCGCTCCCTTTCGAATAAACTCTGGACATCCGTTACCACTATACGGACGCGTAGAGGAAGGGCGCCCGAATTTAACGATACAAATGAAACGGCCGGCCATAGAAAACCGTAACGTTTAAACTGAACTATAAGAACACTGTGTACGATGATTGGAAAATGAATCGTCGAAACGATCGGCATGGAGACGCGCGTTCTTTGAAAAGTAATTGAAAAAAAGAAAAAGTCCAACTCCGTCGGCGTTTCAGTACGACGCGCCGCCTACCACGGGTTATTGACAACATTATTCGGTCATAAAATATACGATTATTATTATTATTATTATTAAACGTCGTTCGATGATTACCAGTCGTATCATATAGAGCGCGTGTTTCAGTTATGAATAATTATTTGTTTCATCACGACTAATATGACAGATGAAACGTATAAATCGAACGAATTTAATATGTACGTATGTAATATGTATATATATATTTAAATATATATGTAATAGTCATCACGACTAATATGACAGATGAAATGTATATATATATATATATATATCGAATATATAACGTGCGCGTATGCACTTGATAAATATGTTTACGCGAGACGCGCGTCCTTGGATTAAATAATAATTATTTTAACAATAGGATTTCGATTAACGCAGTTACATATTATTATTATTATTATTCGTTTTCCGATAAGACAATAATATGAGTATTGTCTAATTTTTGATAAATGTCATTTGTGCGTGTGCGCGTGTGCATTGTGTACATTTTTAATTAAAACAACAAGTGACGCGATAACGATGTGGTTCCTACGTAAATATATACACAATATACTATATTATTATATGGTCGTCGTTATTATATAGGAACACTGGGTTCTTTTTCTTTTTTTTTGTCTCAAACGCGACACTATGTTAATGATAATCGTCGTGACCCGCAAATTTAATAGGACTACGATGTCGCGAAAGTCGCGCGCCGCCGCGCCGCCGTCCACCGGAAGTACACAAAGCTTCCGCGATTATTGTCCTCGATTTTCCTCTTGCAGCTTTCCACGCGGGTCGGCTGCTGCGGCGGCGGCGTGATCGAAACACGTACGAATCGCGCGGCGCAAACCGACGGTAATGAAATTAAAAATGCACCGCGTTTGCGCGGACCGCGACGACGTCACGAAAAAAAAAACCCCCCGTCCCCGTAACGAAAACGTATGTACACGTCGACAATAGTGCGTACACCTGCTGTCGTAATTTTCCACGGCATAACGATTATTTATTTAGTCTTTAATTTCGTTTTGAGAGTTTAATTTCAAAGCGCGCGTAAAATATACGTTGCCGTTACACCGACGGCGGCAAAATTACTAAAACCGCACATTGCCGCGGCTGCTTTTCGACGGATAAATTTATATAGGTTCACACCCTTGTCCCTCCGTCTTTCTCTCTCTCTCTCGCACACGCATTCTTCCTTCCCCCCCCCCATGTTACCGTTAAAGTTTAATATGATTTCGCAGAGCGCTGCAGAACGCGACCGCTCAAAGCCTTTACCAAACTGAAATTTCGTCGAAAACGTTAAAACAGTAAACTTGTCCATTACGCCGTACGGCATAGTAGCTAGAGCACTACGATATTATTGTATACATAACGACGATATCAGTATAACGGTAAGCGCAGTGGTATTGTTGTGACAGAGCAGCGCACATGGACGAGCGTGCCAGCGCGATAGTCGGGTTTCGGTTAGGTTCGAGCAAGTATGTATATACAGCTGCTCACGTAATAATATTGTCAGATGGTACTGGCAGTGATGCTTAACGCGTTCTCCGATGGCCAATTATTATTGTAAGTTCTGTCTTATCGTTGTTATACCGATTGAAACGATTGGATTCGATAGACGTTTCGCACACACGAATTAGGTTTGGCTTGAAAAAACACCAAAATTCCGTTTATCAGGTTTGATAAACAACCGGGTGTTGAATCTCATAAAGGATTTCGAATCTTTTATTCGCGCCCGACGTCACTGTTTTTTGTTTTATTTTTCGTTCTTCGACGCTTATTTGATTGACAAAGTACTACGCGTTAGGTTAGGTTATTGTTAGTAAAGCTCATGCAAAGTAAGTACAGAACGAAAGCTAAATGCAAGAGCAAACGGTCGAATACTATTATCGAAAATACGCCGAAACGAATATTACCGCGCGACATCCGGTTTGAACGGACCGCGACCGCCTGTGCGGGCACCTAACGCGCAAGTACCGACAGACACCCATCATTGTAATACGGCCAAAGAGATCGATAGACGAACGGGTTCTTTTTATCCCGACCGATTCGTACATTATTATACTTCATAATTTATACTCTCGTCCGAGTCTCACACACTCGAAAGACCGAGACTCGATTAGATAACGTTCGAGGGCTCGTTTATTACACAAATGTATATAAATATAACATTTTTTTTTCGAGTGCATAGACAATGATTCGCGACACGACCAGTTCGATAGTTTAGATGTTTACGCGCACATATTATTATACGTAGACACTGTTCTATAATAGTGAAGCGTTCGCCACAAGTGGCTTAAATGTTCAATAATTCACAACGAGTGCATTTGCAGTTTGCATGCAGTTGTTGTGTCACATTACCGCTCGGAGTATACGTTAAATACACACACTCGAACTCGTAATTTTAATCTAAGAAATTATTAGAATTTAATTACAATTTTTTTTCTTTTCTTTTTTTTAATCTATCAAATTGTTCTTAACACGCTACACGCCGCGATAATCGATGATATTATATGGCCGTTGTACTCTTAACATTATAATATACGGTAAAGTATACACTCATGCACTGCGTTTGAAGCCAATTCAAATCTAATTATATCACAATTATTATAATTATATAGTGTTGGCTGTAGTGAATTACATTTAATCGTTTTTACTTAAGAAAAAAAAAAAACCATAATACGGTCGGTTTCTAACTAAAAGAAATAAAATAAGGATAATGAAATCCACGTACATTATTTATTCGTTCGAACTGCAGTAAAGCGTACAAGTTGAAAAAAAAACCTAATAATAAAACCAATAATATTGTTGCAGACTAAATCTAAATCGTATCGGTCACTTGGCGACGATAAAGGATTCTTCGAAACTGTGACAATAGTAGGTCGTGGTTACGTAAAGACGATGAAAATATTTTACCGCGAGACACGACGTAACTTATTGTGTCTGTTACGCGGGGTCGTCCGAGAGATTATTCTCTATTCGATGCGTTTTTACAAGTCGTCGAGCGAACCGGTATCGTCGTCGTGCGTTCTTTCGACGAGTCAAAATGGTATTCATTTTTACACGGGTGTGTTTTTGTTTTCCTCGACGTACTACTCGACTGACGATACGACAATAATATTACGACAACAGTAAGACATTTCACTCGTCCGAACGACATCGCATACGTGTAGAACGCTGCGTTATGAGCACCGCATTACTCGGGCAGGTTAATTGGGATTTTATTGACGTAAATCGTTTCTGCCGTTTACGTAGGCGACTTGTATACAAGTCGTATACCAATTATACCTATACGAGCATTTAAATTTATTATTGCAGTTTTTTTTTTTTTTTTTTTGCCACGTAAGACGACCTTCTTGGTTTTAAAATTACACGGATTTATGCGGCGGCGGCGGCGCGCTGTGTTTTATCTCAATCGATGATCTGTATGGCTTTTTTTTTCTTCTCAAACGATTTGATTTCTTGTTATTCGTACAGACCGCACTATCGTATTAACCGAATGAATATATTATAATATTACTAATCAAAATATCGAATACGAATAAATAATTAAATATTTAAATTAAAACGTACCGTTTGCGATCACTATACATTTTGTGGACGAGTCGCGTCGCAAACTGTCAAAACATAAAATTATATAAAATCGTACGCTACCGTGTAGGATTCGCGGTTACGCCTAAACGTTTATCCGCCTTCACCTTGTCAAATCCGAGGACGTCGCGTTTTTTGTTTTTTTCGACGCGCCACTCTAAACGCGAATTCGTCATTTTCGTATATTTCTCACGCGCGATATCTTATTATACTCTCTAAGCGTCCGCGATCGAATTCCATTTTTAAACCAAAACTTATTTACCATTAATTATTCGCCTCGCACTCTTCATACCCTTGATCCACCTCGTCGAATATATTCGTATCTGCTACCTGTGTACGAGTGGTTCGGGAAATCTTTCAAACAACTTGCACTATAGATTGCCGGAATAAATATATGTACACTTATTTAAACGTTTATCGCGCCATGCGGTCGAAACTATTCCAGTGACAACCGTCGAACCGTACGAGTCGTCATAAAGATTAAAGAGTATGACATTGGAAAAGGGTGAGATACAATAGACCCGGACGAGACACACGCACGTGACGGGTGATTGATATTTTAAATTCGAGACCGATTGTACCATTGTCGTCGAAAGAAACCGATTGTGAACAATAAACGAGTCGGGTGGATCAGAGCTCTATTTACTAAAGACGGTCATACCACTACTTGATATAAGTAGTAGAAGCGCATTGCGAGATTATCATGTAAACGAAATTGTTTTATTTATAATCATCGTGCATATTATATAACAGGGGTGGCCACAACGAGGCTCGCGAGCCGCACGCGGCTCTTGAACCAAATCTAGACTAAAATTAATAAATATAAAATTCTGTTAGAATCGTTAGAAACGTTAGATAGTGTTTTTATCGTCACAGTCGTTGTTATTAGGTTTGGATTGGCACTTGATTTGATTTCAAATGAAAAATGTGTATTCATTTTATAAACATCGCTTTACAACGTGGCTCGCCTCGAATTAGCTTTATAAATTTGCGGCTCTCAAAGTTAAGGTTAGTGGCCACCCCTGTTATATAATATTATGTTTATGAAGATTAAAAATATGCGCCCGGCCGAGCTTCGACGACATTGATAGTCACAAAAAAATTAATAAATCGCTTACAACGTTTTCGATATTTTAAAAAACCTATTCCGCTAAAAGCATAACGTTTAATAAAAAACATTTTAAAAGTGTTCCGGCCGATAATATTATAATAAAAGCGATACTATTCGCGAGCGTCGTGCTCGCCGCCGACGGATATGCCGACGACCACAACTTACAATTAAACTGCATTAATGTGTAATATATTATATTACTACCAAGTGTACACGTCGTCGTCTAGGCACGTATATTTACTATATACGTATATATTATTATCCGATTCGACTCGATAGTCGTCGTCACCGTCTCTCGTTCGCTCAGAGCAGCTCGTAAGCGGCCCGCTGTCAACGACGACGACGACGACGACGACGACGTCGCTGCTACGCCGCGGCTCCGGGCGGCGGCGCGGTGCGGGGACGCGGTCACGACAGGTCTGCTCGGCCGCCCCTTTCCGCGTCGCCGCCGCGCGCGATTGTTGCGCCGCGTACGACCGACGACGCACTCACTCAATGTCGGGCCGCCGCGGTTCAACTCGACCGTGACCGCTCGGAGACAGATCGTGGAAAAACGACGCGCCTTTGCCGACGACGACGACGACCGCGGTAAACCAGCAATAATAATAATAACGAAATCAACGTAATACGCGCATAGTACAAATTATTAAAAAACCACGAGGGTTTTTATACCGAGAGGGGCGTCGCTCGGGGAGGGGGCCAGGATGTGCGGTTGCACCCCAAAACCGTTCGAATACGTTTCAATGCACTACGCATTAATATGCACATGTTTTTTCACGTTCAAACCGTTTTGTTTTTTTATTTTTCTATGGCGGTCTTGACCGATTCGTTTCGAACACAATGTCCCTTGAATTCCTCGCGATTCGTATTGACGAGATAAAGGAAAGCCCACACGTTTAGTGTCATTCAATCGGTCGAGTCTGAAGTCATGAAACTATCGTCGTGTGCAGTTTTAGTTCGTCGCCGTCCATCGATTCACAGATACGACTGCATAATAATAATTCGACTGCAAACGTACTGTGCAATATCGTATGCGTACGCGCGGCCTACGACGTACCTACGCTGCAGGGGTGTATAAATCCCCCTTTCGAGTCACGTGGCCGCCACGTCGTCGGTGTACTCGAAACGAATCGAACGCGACGTGTAGGTTCAGATTCTATTCGAGATAATATACGATATTATTATACACGAGCACATAACGTATATACCTACGCAGCAGTCCGTTTGGTCCGGATCGTTAATATACGTGTACACAGAGAGAGAGAGAGAGCGTGAGCGTGACTTTGAAATCTCGATTCAAACGTCATCGGGACGATGTACTAAAATACTGTACTATACAGGATCGTACGAACGCAACGAAAATAACCGAATGACCACCCTGTACTATAATGGACTTAAATGTAACCACAAACAAGCGTTATCTATCATGTCGTGCTCTCTCTCTCTCGGGTAAAGAGATGTGTTCGAAGGAGTCGCTTTTGGATTCGAGTATTGCAATTCGCGTGCTGAAATTCTATGTTGTATTAATATTTTGATTTTTAACACTCGTATATCTAGGTCGACGCGCGTAATAACAACAACGATAATAATAATAATAGGTAATAGAGAGCGAGCGGGTGTGGTTTAACAATATTTTAATTGCTGCGCGTACACTGCCAAACGATTTTTATTATTATTATTATTATTGTCTTTGTCGTCGTTATCGTATCGCGGCGATATAGGCCCGGATAATTGGACGGTTTAATTCGTTTTCAACGCGGGGGTGTTACACACATTATATCATGCGACGACGAATTACGACGACAGACGAGCGCGTCCATGATGCGGTCTGGAGTCCGCAACATCCGACACTAGAAATCAAAATAAAATAACACAACATAATATGTAATTAAATAATTATATAAATATTGCGGTATAAAATCCAAGTGCCTCGAACGGTCTCGAGTATTTCTCGGATCGTCGACTATAGTCATAGTATTTATGATTCGACACGAAACGTACCGCAAATGTATGAACTTGAATATTGAAATTAACCGTCGTCGGTATAGAAAGTTCTGATTTTGAACGAAGATGAAAGAACGATTTTTTTCAAAAGGCCTCCCAAACACAAAATCCTCGTCGCGTATTCCAACGAACGTTTTGCGAGTCAAACGTGTACTTTGGGTACCCCACACACAAACATTATACGTAAGTATATAATATATTATATTATATATATTTATCGGACGGTCGTTGTACCGGGCTGCGATCGCGTGGTTTATTATACGAGACGAGACCGCGGTGAGAGAAGAGGTCGGAGGCGACGGCGGCGCGGCGGACTGCGGCGGAGTAACGACACGAACCGGTGGACCTTGAACGACGGCGGCGGCGGAGCGTCGGGCCACCCGCGGGGGAATTATGTCATCACGACGTCTTTCAATAACGTTATATATATATATAATATACTGAAACGGTGGCGGCCGTATTATATACATCGCAGTCGTCGTTCTGGTATGGTATATATCGTTGCGTATACCTACTACTAGTCGTAATACTATCGTGTTATCATTCGTATATACGCTCGCGCGCACGACACATTATCAAAATCGCGGACCGGAAATCATCTCGACGAATGGGGGACGGGCACCGGCACTCGGATGGTTTCGCGGGTACGGATCGTATCGCCTGGACGCGAGAGACCTTTTTTACTCTCTGTTTCCACAAAAGTAGGAAGGATAGGCGGGTAGGGTTCGAGTGGCGCGCAAGTGAGCGCGCGGTAGAGATTTACTGTAACGCGTCGTCGGCGGCGGCGTGATTTGGTCAACACTTTTAGTGACGTAACATTTCAGGATGGTCCTGATTGACGAGCTTTTTTGATATTACTAAGACGCGTCAGATGGCTGCAGGTCGTTGCAGGCCCTAGCCGCGTGCTGTTTTTCGATTTCTCAAGTTTGACGTCCCTCACCTCGATTCGCTCTGTTCGGCTTACGAGAGACGGCGGCGTACAATCGTTTGCTACGATATTTATCGGGTTCGTTCGATCGAACACACAAACCATATTATTATTACGCGCATAACACGTAAAGATTAAATTAACATTAAATACATTTTTTACATAAGTTTGTAAAACCTTAAAACCATTACGCGTTACGTTTGGTGTGTGTGTGTGTGTGTTTCGCGCGACATCACGTCGCGGTTTCACTACTTTTGTTATACGTAATATTATAAACACGACGACGAGGCATAACGCGTCATGTCAACGCTGCAGGTTCGTAGAACGCGTTGAAAAAGCGTAGTTTGCGTTGTCGAAAGTCCGTCGCGACTTCCGGACGATTTTAATTAATAAATGCGGTACGAAATTCCCGCGAGTCGGGTGCTCGGAAACGACTGCAGTCGTAAATCGAATCGCGTAATATTACATACTGCAGAACCACACGGTTTACCCTACCGAGTGGTGGAGATATTAATAATAGATTTAACGCAAACGTCGGGAAACGTCGTTTTTCTCTCCGTCTCTATTTTTCTAACCTAAAACGTTCGCGTGTGTTGTTGTTCGTCCGGTGTCGGCTCTGATCGAACGCGTCTCGGGCGGACATACTAAAACCGTAAAACGATACGATATTTAGTACGCACGTACGCGCGGCAATGAGGCGTAAACGAATGTTTATAATAATTAATATTATGAACGTTCGTAACGAAAAAAAAAATCGAAAACCCGGTTCACCTTTAAATGTGCTGCACGGTGCACACTGTGTTTATGACAAAAAACCGTAGGTGCGGCAGAAGTCACAGGTAGAACGTATTTCTCCTATCGGAGAAAAAGAAAAAAAAAATAATAATAATAAAACTCCCCCGATCCCATCCCGCAGCGTCGTAATGCTATTGCGTATCGTATTGGCGCGCGTGAGCTTCGCGTACAATACATTACATATTTACATACATACGAGAAAAGGCCGTTGTTTAAATGATTATTCACGTCGTCGGTGTGGAAAAAAATGGCGTCGACGTAAAAGTGACGTTTTTTTTTATTCATTCTCGTTCTCTCGCTTTCTATAATAATATGTGTGTGTATTTTTTTTATTTTTTTTTTAATGTAAATGAGGTTTTCAATGCGCGAAACTTCATTGATTTTAGGGCCAGATTTTCGGTTCACAATACAATTTTGAACGGTTTTTTTTTTTCTTTTTCTTTTTCTAATTCTCCCCTTATAGCGTATTACATGAAAATCAATTTGCGTTCGCCCCACGCGTGGCATTCTTCTTTGTGTTCTCGTGTAAAAACCATTCAATTACAGTGGGGGGGGGGAAGATTGTCAGTCACTATTTTCAGATTAAAAATCCCATTTAGACGATACGCGCGCGTTCGTCAAATTTCTCCCACGCTCGGTCATTTTTTTTTTTTTTTTTTTCATTTCAAAATTACTTTTGTGCGAGAATCTTTAACCGTGAACTTACGGAACATTCGCCGTACATCAAAGGCCACCGTAGAAAAAAAAAATAATAAAAAATAAAAATTAATCACGATAAACTGTGCGCAAACGTTTACTACGGGTGAGATTCGTCTACGCGCGGGAACTAAACAAGAGAAATAATTACGTGGCATAACTCAATCGAATCTTCAAACAATAATCACTCTGAATACCAGAGTGTTTCTTATTAATTACGTTGAATATACTGTTTTTCAGTTTTCCACGTCTTATTCCAGTGCAACGGGATTAAAATATAATATACATCTGCGTCGTGTTACGGCCACGACCATACTGTGGTTCGGCGTTTCGCGCCGCGCACAATATATACATAATACGTATTTTGAATTCAAACAATCGCCACGAAATTAAAAACAAATAATCATAAGCCGTAATTAATATTACAAATAACGAAATAATAATAATAAACCGTAGTTTATAATAAAAAACGGGCAGATTATAATATATTATGTCGTGTAATATATTATACTACAACTGCTGTAGATCATTAAAACGCATACGTTATACCAATTGCTCAAGGGTTACCATTATACTGACGTTATTGTTTTGAGTATCATTTTAGTGTAAACAAATTCAAGTGTTCCCCCGGGCGTTCAGTATATTTCATAATACATATTATAATATGCATTTGATATTATGGACACATCGAGAGCGCATATTAAAAACGTTATAAAAATACAATATATTATACGCGTTGAACCACATTATTATCATCTAATGGAAATTTATCCGATATTCGTGTCTTCGAATACAATTTAATGTATAATAAAAAAACAGCTGATGCCGTAATTTCTTTCTCTATTGAAACCATCACAACGAGTACATATTATAGCATTATACTCATTGTGTGTGTGTGTGTGTGTGTACCTTCTCCCAAACACCATTCTTGTGTGATTCTTCGGTTTGACAATGAGCGATAGAATTTTTCAATAAATTTCGAACGGAAATAAAAAAATAAAAAAAAAAATGTACATATATATATATAAATAAATAGTTGGTGCGTGCGTACTGCAAGGTTAATTGTATTATATGGGAGTGGACGTACTAAAGAAAACGTCGAAAATAATTTACGAGTGTACCTACTATATATATGCACTATACACATCCGACCGAGTAAAATGTCATTGTCGACACAGGTTTACTGCTTTATGGGTCGTCATTTATATAAGTACCGATACCTGTACGGTTTCCGAAGATAAAATAACGTAATATTTATAATGGTTTGGAAAAAAATTGCTTTTTAACATAATAAATTGTGTAAATTCAAAGAATCCGAGTTAGAGCAGGTTTGTCGGAGGAAAAAAAAAAAAAAACCACCGTACACATTCGTCGTCCGTATTTCTATATAATAATAATAATAATAATAATAATATAATACCTATACCTATACCTCTACCTCGGTGATTATACGGTCTAGCCAGTTGTCCGTACGGGACGACTATTGCAAGCCGTACGAGAATAATATGGAAAAAAAAGTTTCACAATCGCTTCAAAAGCATAATGAGCCCATGGGTAATACGCGCGCGTCTCGCAGATAATGGAAATCCGATAATATAACATATTGTTCGATTTCGGATCGATTTCGGAATAGGTTTCGGCCGTGACCGATTCGGATACGTTCTTTTTTTCCGTTTAATTCGTATACGCGACGACGTGGACGTTTATCGACGGTCGCGTGACGTAACGAAATACACGACGCCTATAGTAATACCGCCACGCGGCTTGCGGTAACGACGTCGGACGGTTTTCGGCTCATCGACGGGAATAATATTGTTCGAGAAGGTTTCGGCGTTAAACAGTAAATGGAAAAGATATCGGATTGTAGTTTTTGTTTTCAACGGATAGATACGGAAACGTTTTTAAAACGTATGTCGCGCGGTGTTCAAGAGCAAACGTGTGAAATCAGTTTATTCGTCATCGATAAATAATTACAGTCGCGTTGTATTCGAATAAACATTTCGCGTTTTAGTTATTCGACCGATTCGACAGATCGATAAATAATTACCCGTACGAGTTAAAACATCGTCGCTGTATCGCACACGGTTTCTACGCGCGCGCGTGTAAAATCTTTAAACATCGCGTTTCACGGTCATCATTCGAGTCGAATAAAATCGAAAGGATGGAGTGGGGGGGGGGGGCGCGGCAATTTTAGTTTTCACTTATAAATAATACGTATGAAAAATCGCACTCGGAAATGGGTCGTTATAAAACTACTACGACTGGATTTCCACGCGAAAATATTATAACAATAACAAGAGACGCGCGCGTGACGAAACGGCAAAATTTTGTATTTTTCCTCGGCTAAAAATATATAATATGATATTACTTAACGCGGCGATGTGTTCCGAGTCTGTTTAGCGTATTATTTTCGAGGTGAAATATAATATTATATTATGTATACGCTGTGCCATAATAATAATAATATGTTGATTGCAGCGAGAGCAGGATGCATATACATATATTATATCCGTGTACATCGCCGCTCTACATCGTTTCGTATCACGCCGAACGCAAATACATAATAAATATAATATACATTTACACACGACTGTTGTGTGTGTGTGTGTACCGCCTCTATGCGCATAGCCACAGCCGGACGTAATGGGAAGAAAAAAAATATATAAACTCGTTACGAGAATATAATATATAACGCGCATTATCGATATTCAAAATCGTTGTTTAACGGTGCGTAAAATCGATGACGAAATATTCATCGTATTATGAACTGCGTATACTACTACTGTCTGGCGTACGCGTTTTCCTACAGCTGATGCTGGCGTGTGTCATCGCGTGTCCGGCTGTAGAGCCGGTCGAGTGTGTTCCACCGCAGACCGCTGCGACGACGACGTCCCCTCTCGGATACGTAGAAGTGCGCGCGCGATCTGTTTGTGATTTCCGTTGTTTCGCGAGCGTACAAACGACATCACGAGCCGTGTAAACGATATTTACGCGTGTCACGAGGTTTCTCGCATCCGAAACCCACTCGCCCTCGCCCCGAGAGTTCGGGCGTCGACCATGACCACTAGTAAGTAGGGTTTTTCGTGAGGTTGTTGTTGAAGTATATATAGTCCGCCCGAGAGAGACGCTACTCCTTGGCTGCATCTGAAGAACGAGAGCTTCGCGTTCAAATTGACACGTGACGCGGCGGCGAGAGCCGACTTTCGGACTGGTTTAGCGTCTCTCGGGGCGGCCGTACTATAAATTCGTCGGACGATCAAAGTCTTATCAAAACAACCTCACGAAAAACCCTACTTACCAGTGGTCATCGTCTTCGCCGAACGGGGTTTTCACCAAAAGCGCCGCGCGCGTCTTCTTTGGCCGCCTCTAATATACGCCAATTGCCCCGCGCGCCGTTGGAAAATTAAAACGCGAAATCGCCGGCACGCGTCACACATTGTTTGTGTTTCACACGGCCGATTTGCGTCCGCCGCCGCTATTAAACGTTATTTTTTTTTATTCCGATTTTAATTTGTACGTTTAAATTGTATACATCCATAATAATAAACTATTCAATAATAATAGGCTGATAACGGAGAAATGTCAATTATTATTATTTGGGCCATACACATCATTTTTTATGTGCCTTAAACCCGGCAAAGACGGGTATACGGTACTACGGAGGTATTATACGCGCGTAATGCCGACGAGAGTATAGCAGACGTGGTGACAAATTCAGTTTTCCGAAAATCGCGAGCGGCGTGCGCGCATAATAATCATCGCAACGGTATCATCAGCTATTATTATTTCGCGCGAACGTCGGAAACGACGACGACGACGACGACGGGCGACAAAACTTAACCGACGTGCTGTATATATATATACCTTAACTTACACACGCGCCGCCAGCACATCTCTCATATTCACGTCACGTTTAAGAGTTCACCGTGTGTTGTATAGAATTAAAAGTTAATTCGCCGAGTAAAACTGACACATAAGAGCATCGCTCGAATTATACAGTCTCTCTCCGTAGCTACATATATGTATAATATATTATACTGCACACACGTGTACGAAACGTGTTTTACAGGCTAAAACAGCGCGCACGGCGACGGGGGAAAACTCGACGGTAATTTTCCGCGGGCGTTAAGCGAACGTCGTCGTCGGTCGAACCGAGTGTAATAATGTTGTATTTCACTACTATTTAAACGCCTTTGTCGTCGTCGCGAGCGCGCTCATGGACGTGTGACAAAAAAAAAACCAAACCTCGCGCACACGCACACTCGAGCACACAATATTCTCTAAAGAGGTCAACGTTACCTGCGAACGCTTTAAACGCGGTTGATATTCATAATAATAGTAATAATCGATAGTACGATTCGGAAAATGCGTGCCCGAATAACAACGGTCGTTAATGATTTTTTAATGTTTTTTTTTTTTTTCTTTCCCGTTAATGTGTATTTTATCGAAAACACATTTTAATTATTATCGTCCGATATTAATGCGGCCCGGGGAGACGGCGAGCGCAGCGCACTATCTGCACAACGTAGTCGTGTTACGTATATATTATTTTAAGTAGTTGCGCGCGCGCGCGTGTTTTTTGTCACAAACTTTTTACTGTTACACGCGCGCGCACACGTGCTGTCGTCGAATCGTAATGAGCGCGTAACGATTTTCCATCGTACGGCGCACGACCTGGGCTTTTATCGCACAAACGCACGACGACGAACGATTAACAACACGTCGTCGTCGTACAGACGCGATATTATTATAATGTTATATTTTCGTTCGCTCCGCGGAAACGCGACGACGCCATCGTAGCGGCGGCGGCGGTCCGCGTGAAAATATTTTTCAACCAAAGCGTAGTACCTATAAATATATATATTTATACACACGAATAGAGGAATCACGGTTGCGCGGAAAATACGGTTCCGGGCAATTAAGTTCGAGATCGGTCATCATCTCCCAAGGTCCCGTGTCTTTGACCCGCACAGACAATCGCCCGATGTGCCGCGGCGAAATGCGCGCGAATTACCGTCTCGCGACCGTGTACGACGACGACGCGATACCGTCCGAGTTTAATTTTCAATATTACGCGATAATCGCGCGGCGCAGTCGACGTCACGGCGGTGAGAGATGTTTCGACTGTAACGATCGATTTTTAAAGGTTACCGTCGTAAAAAAATTAAAAAATACGCATACGAATTAAACGAGTATAATATATACGAGACGACCGGCGAAAATCGCGTAAAATAACGCGCTGCGATATCACGTCGAAGGTAACATTTTATACATTCTATATTACGCGGATCGGTACTAGTATAATAATAATTTCGTGTTCCGATTGATTATTTTAATTTCGTATTGACTACGACAACTCACAAACGCTCCGCCATACGTATCAAATAAAACTCTCCAAAACGACCTACATATCTAATCAATCGAAGAAGAATCTGTAATATTTTACAAACGATTCTTCACACGTCTCTCAAATCACAACAACCCTCTAATCAACAATCTTAATAATTTAACACTTCCCGAAAATCCCCGCCGTCGACTGAAAAGGAGATTCCTTTTTCAAGTTATTAACTTCCTAATTCCCCTATCACGCTTAGAGTCACTAGTGGGTGACTTCTAAACCATGCTTATCATGTTCTTAATGTCTCATCGCTCTTATACTTATTATGCTACCAATGTATAGATTGTATAAAAAATTATAAAGTGAAAAAAAAAAAAAAATTTCGTATTGTTCTTTTTTAAAATAGTCAAATTTCGGTAGTGCAATCTCTTACGTTCTCGTCGTCGATAAACGTTCTCTTATTTTTACGTGCGGCGGCGGCGGCGGCGGCATTCGCGCAATGCGATATCACGTGCGCGTTATTACATATACGCCCAATATTATCGTGTCTGTACGTAATAAAACGGACGATAATAATTACACCGTCGTCGTCGACCCGACCCGGCCGACTGACTGACTGACTGACGTTTTCAATAATAGATTATAACGATGATAATAATAATCATAATATCGTTGTCTCGAGTACGCCGCCGCCGCCGCCGCGGCGTACTTGTACGCGCGTTTCGTGTAAATAAATTACGCGCGTATGACGCAAAAAAACCGACCGTTTTCAGATATATATATACGTAAATCGTGTCCGTCGCGTTAAAACGAAACGGGCGAGCGAAAAAAATATCGTGTGTACGAGATAGCTACGTGTTCGGCGCATAGACTCGATCGGGGCGGGGGGGGGGGAGGATTACGGGGCAGCCTCGAACGGTTCTCCCCGAAACAGTTTTACACGTTCGACCAGTTTAATTATTTTACGAAATAATGTAAAATCTGTGTGTATCTGTAATACGGTGATGTGGTGGATATTATAATAAATACTATTTTCGATCGATATCGTGTGTGATTTGTTATTATTTTATATAATCGTTCTCCGTTTTCCGAGTCATCGCGTTTGCTTTTACGAAAACGTGTCGATAAATAGAAATGACCCTCCCCGACGGAAATTCGACTCGCTACAGTGTCTCGTCGTTCTCCATCACGCGTTTCGATCGAATCCTCGCGAAAAACTCACACGTCACGCGCGTCGTTCGCGAATATTATCAATTATCGCGAGACATCTGACACGTCGGAATATATTATTAGCTACTCCGCGGCGGCAAATATACACGTTTTTTTTTTTTTTCGCAAAACCAAATTACACCTTTTTACCGAGGTTTTATCAATTTTTTTCGGGCGCACGAACGCGAAACGCCCATTGCTTAAACGGATTTATAGAGTTTTTCCCCCTTCAATCACTATTTCATTATTATTTTTTTTTTTTTCGGAGGTGGAACTGAATACGCCGCCGCTGCCGCTGCAGTTAGCGCCTCTACGCTGCATTCAAACCGCCTAAACATCTGGTACGGCATACACACTGCAGAGTTCCCTTCTCTTTCATCTCCTCCTCGTCCCATCTCGCATAGTTGTTTCCGTGGCATTTGAACCCACGACGAATCATCCTGCTGGTGAATCGACTGCTGCTCGCGCGAACACACGACGTGTACACGAGTATACAATATATATGCGTGTATTTATTATATACGGCACGATGGCGACAGCGGCGGGGCCCTCGCCATATTATGGCCCCTACCCGGTTCGAAACCCACGATTTTTTTCTCCAAACTTATCCGGTTCACTGAGGCCTTTTACCGTTTTAACTCGCTTTGTGTGTCGTTCGACTCGGATCCTATAGAAAACCGTAATGAATGGATTTCCTGTGCGTTTGTGTGTGCGTGTGTGTTGGTCGTGTTCACGCGCGCGTGTATTTTATTTTTATTTTTCGCCATTCTTTTGCTCGTTTTCGATTTTCAATCGTTCCGGATCGAGCGCGACCGACGGACGGCCAACCGCGGTTATTCGACGACGATGATTATTTTCAGAACTGGGGTCGACTTCTCTTGGTTTTCATTCAATAGTAGTTTTCGACGAGTACAACGATACCCATTTGGTATATAACATTATACATATAGATATGACACGTCATCGCGTCGGAAATAATAATCGCCATCGGAATTATCGGGAGAGCCTCGTTTCACTACTTCGAGACCGGCGCGGCGCGGCGCGCACATGGTATTTATATTTCCCGGAAATGGAATTACGAATTTCGCACGTACGCAATGATAACTCGACCGGGATAAATATAACAAATATAACGCGACTATTGTAATTCTATGCGTGCCGCCGCCGCCGCGACGTGTATAATTCGTTTTCCTCGTCTACTTTTATCAATTCCACGATTACGGTAAACGTACGAGAATTGGCAAAAAAAAAAAAAATTATAATAACAAAACGGCGTTTTTTATTTTTTTGTTCAAAGTAATTATAATAGCCGTGGTTCGAGACAATCTATAGCAATGACGATATTGTAATTTTGAGACAATTATAACGACAACAATTAGATGATAATAATAATACGTATATGTAGAATCATTGATTATATATTTTTAGTATCAATAATCAATGGTAAAATGTAAAAAAGATAGCTGCGGACGATAAACACGGCGGAAACGAAACGGTCGCGGTGACGTCGATTACCTTCGATAACGATTACCTGTATGATGAAACGAAACAATAATATAACATGTCTCATACAGTCATACCTCACTATAGCTTTTCAACTCTCTCTGCACTCCGCATTCGGAAAAAAAGACTAACGTTTCAACGTTTTATATTTATTTTCATACTGTATTTGGGTGTTTACTAGAATAGCCCGTCACGTACGGTTCGCTGGCGCGCGCGACAAACTATAATCGCAAATATTTTAAGAATACCAATACAACTTATTGATATATAATATTATGAAATAAGTATTCAAAGTGAGTAGACATTGTCTCATTTTCTCCTGTGATAGATCTATATATATATATATGTACCTAACGGGCAACGGTCGAATACACCAGTATATTATGGAGGTAAGTATGCACCGAGTTCGAAAACGCGTTTATAGAATGCTTTTGGTCTGTGAATAATTTTTTTCCATGAAATTCGGCGTACAATATATGTATTATTCCGAGAACAAAGATAATTGCGTCGCCGTGACCGAAGTGACGGCGACGGGACGTCATGCGTTTGGGCGAATGGCCTTTATTATATCCGCATAAACGTAATATAGAAATAATTTGTTTTGGTGAATTTCTTATTATCGCGTGAACAAGATAAACACATTACTTATACGGCAATTATTATGGTTTTACTGCAATCGCTCGGTTTCGCTCGAATACCGGGAACACGAACCCAAATACGAACGCCCGAACACGATACGTCGGAATCGCCACTAATGCCTTCCCGGATGGCCAGGTCTGAACAGTAATAATTATTGGATCAGCTTCGGAGTTTTTCGAAAAAGGGCTTTTTTCCTATTCTTTCAAGAATACGAACGATGATATGTAATTATTATTTTATTATTTGAGCATTTAACATCGAACCGGCCGCTATATAGTATTATATATTGTATTAGACTGCAAAGCGATGGATTTTAAAGCCATTATAAGTCGACGGACAAAAAGCGAGTTTATTTATTCGATCCGTCCACCGGTGGTTCGGGCACTCTAAATAAATTACCATATCGTACACGATTAATTCAATTAGGTTTGTTTGAAATTATTATACCGCAGCGGATGTCACTCAACAACGTAAATATTTCGAAAACCATCGATTGTGTATGAAATATTTCTGTCCGCAAAATATAATATCCTCGTCGGTATTTTATCGAATATTAACGAGTGAAAAAGGTTTACAACACATCGTGTTGGGCGAATTATTTTGTTTTTATTTATTTTTTTTTAATGCAATTCAAAACTCGTTTTCGAACGAGTATTATTTGTTTTGTACATTGATTGAACATCACGGCGACAGATGTCTGCGCACAATAGACGAAGGCGGCGCAGAGGGATAGTGGATTATTATGATAAAAATAATAAAAATAATGATCAAGTGATGTTAAGCGTTGTCCCCTGGGGTTTGTTGCCGGTGGTGGTTTTGGGATTGGGTACACGAAAATAAGAAGAATCGTTTTTCTTTCGAGGGTAACACGTCGCGTCGTCGGCGAGCTATTATACAAATGTCGAAGGTAAAACGTTGAAATACTGTTATATCCAGTGCCGCGATTATGAATTCTGAGGCCCGTGTGCAAGGATTTATTTAGAGGCCCCAAATTAATAATATATTTATTACTTGATCTTTGTATTACTACAGAAATTTTTTAGTATTTTTTAGTACTATAACTCAAATATTTGACGGATTCGCGGAACCGATCAGAAGAATAAACTGTGTAAATTTATAAAAATTTGAGCTTCTAAATACCTCCTCTATAAATTAGTATAACGAATAATCAAAAAAAAATAATGAACAACTTAATTCAGTGATCCAAGTCTAGTATCCATACAATAATTATTTGAAATATTTCGCAATAACAGAGAGGGGCCCCTGCGATAATGACTATTATTCTATACAAATAATGTCATACTTTATAATATCATTTTCGTAATTTTATTCCTATAATAATTTGTACGTTTTACTATAAAACCGAATTATTTACAGATCCAATGCAGCTTGATATGATATTAATTATCATCTACTTATGCTAATAATAAATTCATTGAAAACAATTACAAAAAAAATCAAAAAACTTTCGAGGTACGTGCCACGAGGAAGTAAAGAATACCAATATAGGTTAAATTCATTTTGAAACGGACAATCTTCGATTTTTAGCTTATGGTTTGGGAGGCCCCTAAGAACCGGAGGCCCGTGTGCATCGGACACCTTGCACACCCAATTGTTGCGGCACATGGTTATATCCAGGGTTGCCAACTATCCAGTTAAAAAAATCGGGACTTTTTTCCAATATGAGAACATTTTTTTCAGGTTTTAATATATTATAAAGGCAATCATTTCAGGCATAACATATTATAATATAAGATATAAGTACATAATACGGATATATTTGCTTTCTATATGTAAATACTTTATTATTATAAATTGTATAACAAAAATAATGTTTAATAAAATAATAATAATATAATATTTTAGATGGAATTTTTAATAAAAAAAAAAAGTATTATACATGGTAAAATTATTCATTTTTCCAATTGTATTTTTTCTGGCTCTTCACGGCATTCAAAAAAGCTGTATCATCTTTCACTAAGTTCACGAAATCAGTACAGGAACTATTTGTGGAAGGCAATATATTTAGTGTTATCATTAATTCGTTTTTTATTAAGTCCACTGAACAACGATTTCTAACATCTGTCCATTTTAGTTTATTATACAATTTATTTATACAATTGAAGAAAGAGATAAATTGGTAGTTTCCTTATGTCCCGGGAAAAATATGTCCCGCATAAATTTTGATCGGGACGCGGGAAAAAAATCTAAAAATCGTGAATGTCCCGCAAAAATCGGGACGGTTGGCAACCCTGGTTATATCACTCGTCAATCGAGAGCGCCTGTTTGAGCAACAACGATTACGACGACGACGCACCGTCTCGCGCGCGTCGTCACGTAAAAGACGGAAAACACAAGGGCGGCGCGGCGTTGTAAATTTTCGAAAATAGAACCGACGGGAAAAAAACCGGTTCTGACGAAAGTTCGAGAATATTATCGCCGCCGCCGCCGCCGCGCCCAGATACGACGAAAATGTTCGCCGCCGCCGTAGTGTGCGTGCCGCTGCCGTTGCGGCCGTTGTCGCGTCGTCCGTCCGTTTCCGTGTGTTCGCTTCGAGGTTTTTTGCGGAAACCACGTTTTTCGTCGCGCTACTCGGGCCGTTTCCGCGTGACGCTTTTGTCACGCGCCGTCGTCGTTCCGCCGTTTCTTCCGAGCCCATTGTGCCGCGATTTTCGGCCGCGTGTCGGTCGCCAAGTCTTCGCCGTCACGCGCGCGAGTGTAAATTTTCATTTTCCGTTTTTCCGTCGTACGATCAGTGTGTGTGGTGCGTGATCGCCGATCGTGTTTCGTTATCTTTTGTGAAAAACAATCGCGTGCGCAGGACCTCCTCCGAGTCGCTTCTCATCAACTCTCTGTGCGTCGCCTACAATCGGCCGAAACTATCGAGCAAGGTATCGTTGTAAATTATTATTATTATTATTATTATTATTATCGATCGTTTATACGCCTTGTTCGTCATGCGCCGCGAAAATTTCATAATATCCAAGCGTGCGATTTATTTTTCTGGTTTTCGTGTATCCCCTTTAATTCCCGGGGTGTCTATCGGCGTAGTCTATCGGCTACGTTTGATTGGCGCGTAGGTCGGTGTGGACCAGGGTTGCCAACTATCCAGTTAAAAAAATCGGAACTTTTTTCCAATAATATGAGAACATTTTTTTCAGGTTTTAATATATTATAAAGGCAATCATTTCAGGCATAACATATTATAATATAAGATATAAGTACATAATACGGATATATTTGCTTTCTATATGTAAATACTTTATTATTATAAATTGTATAACAAAAATAATGTTTAATAAAATAATAATAATATAATATTTTAGATGGAATTTTTAATAAAAAAAAAAGTATTATACATTGTAAAATTATTCATTTTTCCAATTGTATTTTTTCTGGCTCTTCACGGCATTCAAAAAAGCTGTATCATCTTTCACTAAGTTCACGAAATCAGTACAGGAACTATTTGTGGAAGGCAATATATTTAGTGTTATCATTAATTCGTTTTTTATTAAGTCCACTGAACAACGATTTCTAACATCTGTCCATTTTAGTTTATTATACAATTTATTTATACAATTGAAGAAAGAGATAAATTGGTAGTTTCCTTATGTCCCGGGAAAAATATGTCCCGCATAAATTTTGATCGGGATGGTTGGCAACCCTGGTGTGGACAGTGGCGCGACTGGGCTAAATAGTGTCCTAGAAGGGCCCTGTAATTTATGGTTTTTTATACAATAATATTCATATAATAACGGAATTCGACTCGAAATAGTGTCCATTCATAAATTAATTATTGAGTAATTTCTGGTCTAAAAGGCAAATAGAAACTCATAAACGAATAAAAATAATAGTAATTGTTAATATATCAAATACCTGATCCACCGGGATTTTTCTTCACCGTTCCTCGATAATTTTGTTTTATTATGAAATAATAGAAAATCTATTATAATTTATTCATGATAATATATTTTCATGACAACAAAATATTAGGACTTGTATATTTATTTTTTTGTATGCACATCTGCAATATGTTATCGTTGATTATTGGGCCCGGGCCCCTTAAAGCAAGTAAATATCGGGGGTCACAGTGGTTTGACACACCATTTAACGTTGGTAACATTGGTATAGTATTAAATCGGCGAAAGATCGCAGTAACCGTATAGTTAAGACGAAGTTAGGCCTAGTCACGTACCTACAAACGTGCTACGCGTATCGCAGTCATGACGATAACAATATTATCAACGCGAATCGTATCGAAACGAGGCGAAATATACGCGGATTTAATAATATACGTAGGGAAAAACCAAGAGCCGGTCGAGTGTATTCCTCGCGCGCGCCGGCACCGCAGACCGCTGCGACGACGACGTCCCCTCTCGGATACGTAGAAGTGCGCGCGCGTACAAACAACATCACGAGCCGTGTAAACGATATTTTTCGATAAACCATGTCGTCGTCGAACCGCGTTCGTTCGCCGCCGCCGAGTGTTGTGCCGCCGCAAACGCGTGTCACGAGGTTTCGCCTACGAAACCCACTCGCCCTCGCCCCGAGATTTCGGGCGTTTTCAAGCGCCTCCGCGTACACGCGCGCGGCGCTTTTTTGGTGAAAAACCCTTTGGCGGAGACCATGACCACTAGTAAGTAGGGTTTTTCGTGAGGTTGTTGTTAAAACGTTGAAGTATATAAAGTCCGCCCCGAGAGAGACGCTACTCCTTCGCTGCATCTGAAGAACGAGCTCCGCGTTCAACTCGTTACTCGATTCGCTACGCGGCGATCGTTTGGTCAATTGACCAATTGACACGTGACGCGGCGTGGTTTAGCGTCTCTCGGGGGGCCGTACTATATATACTCGTTAGACGATCAAAGTTTTAACAACAACCTCACGAAAAACTCTACTTATTAGTGGTCATGGTCTCCGCCAAACGGGGGTTTCCACCAAAAGCGCCGCGCGCGTCTTCTTTGACCGCTCGAATATCATTCCACCGCCTCTAATACGCCAATTGCCCCTCGCCGTTGAAAAATTAAAACGCGACACATCGTTTTTTTTTTTTTGTTCCGATTTTTTTGTGATATAATGAGGATACCTAGTAAAAAGGGTTTCGTTTTTAAATAATATTATTTTTACCGATTTCAACCCTTTAAAAGCAAAAAAAGTTAAATAGCGTCGTCACAAAACGGGAACATAAAAATGGCCTGTTCTTTTATAATAATAATAGATTATGCGTATGTCAATGTATACGATAATATACTAATGTGCATATATTATAAAAACGCGTGTATAAATATATATAATATATGTAAACCAGATACCACATTCGTGGTAAAATATGATCTACACACAAGTTCCTCGTATGCCTATACTTACTCGCAGATACATTGCGTTATTGTATACACGTTTCCAATCGATTGAAATCCTCCTTTCGCCCTTCTTCTCATAGCCGGCAAATTGGCGGCAATCTAATCAAAACGTTCAATAAGTATATTTATTATCTTAATATATATAAATCTCGTGTCACAATGTTTGTCCTCAATGGACTCCTAAACCACTTAACCGATTTTGATGAAATTTTTTACACCGCATGTAATTTGGTCCAACTTAAAAGATAGGATAGTTTTTATTTCAAATTTTTTAATACATTAAATATTTTAATTAACTTTTTAATAAATTTGTATGATTGCATGGTGTATTTCGGGTTTTTCCGTGGCCGACCGCGATAATATCCATCTGTAACCTTACCTTTTTTCTATTGTATGTGTTTTATCGTCGGTGGCGTGTAGATATGAATTGTTCCGAGAATTATCGCCATAATACGTGTAGATATGAATTGTTAATACAGGTTAACCAAAAATATATCTATATATATAAAAATGGAGACAAAAAATTGGAAATTGAATCAGTTGAGAACGGCTGGGCCGATTTGGCTCAAATTTTTTTTAAATGATAGAGAATGTCGGGGAGCGGGTTTATAGCATAAATTATGGAGAAAATTAACCCTAAGGGGGTTAAAAGGGGTAAAAATGGAAAAAATCCTGAGTCAATGGAGCTTTGTGGTATTAAATTTTGTCAATAGTTTCATTTAATATAGCAGAGGCCCCATGGGAAAGGATTTTTCGAAATTCGACCCCTAAGGGGGTTAAAAGGGGTAAAAAGGGTGAAACTAGAAAAATTCGCCTGACTGGAACTGCTGGAGCTTTGAGTATGAAATTTGGGCAGCAGTTTCGTTTTATATAGTGGAGACCCCATTGGAAAGGATTTTTCGAAATTTGACACCTACCGGAGTTAAAAGGGGTAAAAGGGGTAAAAATGAAAAAAAAACTGATAAAATAAAAAGTTATACTGCACACAGGCGAAGCCGGGTTATTCAGCTAGTATATTATATATTTATGTATGTGTACACACATCATCAGTCTGAGCGAGCACGCGGACACGTCCCGAAAGAGCCCGAATAAACGACGATATCCGTTTTGGGTTAGCGCGCCAGGAGTTTATATCGCGGTCGTGTACTTGCCATAGAGTATATACCAGATCCTCCGCATATGTTAACCCGTATAGCCCCGAGCGGCCCTATTATTATAATTTGCGATTTCGGTCCACGCTCGACACTCGTATGTATATAGATATTGTATATTTGTACGTATTACATTATACTGTGTGGTGTATACGCGCCGCAATCGTCGTTTGTCGTCGTGATTGTTTTTCGGACGACGACGCGCGACGCTCCTCCGACTCTGCACACTGCGAGACGTCGTCGTCGGTCGTCCTGCCTCGAAATCGAGGGCCACAACAATATTATTATTACCGATGTAATGCGCGCCGAATTATGTATACTGCAATAAATACGGGTGCGTTACATACGCGCGTAGCGTGTCATTCGAGTATTAAATTAAAAGATTTCCCGGTCGAATGGTAAAAACGAAAAAAACAACGATATTTTCACGAATCCCGCTTTCTGCACAAAATAATAATAACACTGCACGCGAGTTACGCACCGCGCACGCTAATAACTACCACACCACCGTTCGCCCGCAGTATATTATAATGTTATATTGTTAGCTCGGTAGCCGGTCGTGTTGTGACAGTTTTTTTTTCTCCCTGCCCACCCCACTGTTTATTTTATTTTTTTTTTTTGTTTTTTCCCCGTAATAATTTATAGCGCCGTCGTCGTCGTCGTCGTCGTCGTCGGCGGTTCTAATTGACTTCCGTGCGGCGTACCTGTGCACACGTCGCCTTCTACACGCAAATAAACATACCGCATAACTTATAACGCGTACAGTGTACGTGTACACACACGTCGTATATATCATATAAATAACGCGAACGCGTATATTATATAAACGACCGCGTTATTTATTATGTTTTTCGTCGTCGTACGCCGCCGCCGCCGCGCGAGTCTAAAACGCGTTTGTCGAACTCGCCCGCGACAACACCCTCTCGCGGTCGTCCGCGTCCATCGCGCGATCGCTGGCGACGTCCGAGTGCTGCGAAAATCGACGTCCAATCTCTAACTGGGGGCAATCGCGCGTAGTAATACGCGGTCCCGACTACGGTCGTGTCGTTTAGACACTACGAATAATGTGAACGAAACCCCATCTATTTTATTTGCGAGCCTACTTTTTTAATTTTTTTTTTACCTTCAACTCGTACGTCATAGGTGCATGTCATATTGAAATAGTCGATTCTTGTCAAACGTATAAATAATTTATGCGAAATTAGTTTTTTTCCAAATAAACCTTGGTAACTTTCTTTGAGTTCTGTGTCTCGGCGGCCCCGCAAGGAATCGACCTGCATTCCATCCGAAGGTCCGCCTGCCCCTTCTGCAGAAGATCTTCACGTCCGGGCGCCAACAATTTTTTTTTTTTTTGATGACGATACGATTGTGATTTTCACGTAGGACTCCACAACGACGATAATAATAATAATAATGCATTTATTATATAACCGTCTCGCGCGAGACAGATGTGTGTTGCTCTCTCGGACGATTTAGGTTTGCCATTTCGGCGAAATAAATCATACCGTTATTATCGTACACTCGCGTATGTAGGGTAGACCGTAAAGTGTAATATCACGCGCAGTGTTATACGGGCGCGACTTTCCCTCGCTAATAGTATAATTTATACTTTTTTTTCCTTTTTTTTTTTCATTTTTGTAATGGCCATCGGCTGTCCTTGTTTTCACGGGAAAAGGGTGAAAATGGCGATTTCCAAAACTAAATCATTTTTATTATTGTTGGCTTATTGCTAGTCGTGTTATATACGAACCGTTTGGCACACATCGTTTCGAAATGAATCAACGCGCGGCGGCGGTGCGCATTTAAGTTAATGAAACCATTCCGCGTGTTTAACAACGCACAACAGTATAACAAATAATAATATATTATTATATTTCATACGAATCGCGGACTCGTGTTGCGATGGACAATAATATCGTCGAACGCGCGCTATTGCGTACGGCGAACGAGAAGCGCGAAAATAAGAATCCGCAAAACAAAACATTACGAGGGTCCCCTAGTACACAAACTATACGATTATTTATAGTAGGTACGTATATACGTCGATTTTTATCGCGCGACACTTGGCGACATTTTCTTTTCGATCGTTGCGCCGATCCGGCTCCAAATGACAACAACTCGATTCTTTCCGTGGAACTTATATGACGGTCTCGCGCGAGTTCGCGTTAATTGCGTGCCGAATATGGGGCGGCCGCATAAAATTTGAATAAAGCTCGACGTTTCCATTCGGGGAGCCGTGGGAGCCGAGAGAGCGCGACGGTCGGAAAAAAAAAAAAACGAGCCGGGCTGGCACAACGTGCGTCGATGATATCGCGTTCGACCGAGTAGTTATATTAATATACGTATATATATATATATAAATTTAAATTTAGACACGCATAAAATTAATTTATATTTATTATTGTAATCATAAACTGTCGTGAGCATGTATATGGGTGTGTGTGTGTGTGTGTATTTAATTGAGTGAATGAGTGAGCGTGCGTCGTAGTTGGCTCGAAAAAATATGCATTAAGGTCGAATTATAAACAAAAATAATATAATTATTGTAATACGCGTCGGACAGACTCGTTTGATTCGTCTGTAGCGAAATCTTTTCGACCGTACGTTACGTTACGAATTGTGACGTCCGCGTATACCGCGCGCGGTATCGTCGTAATTTTGATTTGGCCTGTGAAGGTTGGGGGGGATGTTTTGTTTCTATACTCCGGAGCTTTTTACGTAGTTTACCGTGAAAGCCAGTAAATCTGTTTTACGAGACGCCGCCGGACCACTTACGCGAATCGCCATAACGTCGTTGCACCAATAACGCGACGCGCTCGGCTACTATAATATTATACCGAGTCGAATCGTTAAACAATCGTCACAATAATAATATTATAATTAAAGCGCGGACTATGTACTCGAATGGAAACAAAAATGAATCGCAAATATCGAACGGGAGAGGGATCGTTTTAATCGAATATTATTCAGGTGTAAAAACAAAAGGCGCGAGTTTAAGAGCGTATATTATCGTACGTAGTATAATACAGACGGCAAAATAATATAATCTCACTGTAGTGTTATCGCTAATTATTATTGTCACGGAGAAATGGGGCGGCGGAGCTGGCGGAGGATCAGACGATTTCTGGACCGCACGTTTGCCGAGCTCGACAAAGTCGACAGCCGGAGCGTGTAAGGAATACGCCGTTCTTTGCCCTCGTTTTTCGTACAAAATATTACATTATCGAAAACATAGCAACGGGATGTTATGATATTCAAAACAGGTTTGAAACGGATTGGAGCGCGAGCGAAACGTATTTCGCGGTACGCGCGCGCGCGTATAATAAACCGAGCACAATCGCGCGTCCGTAATCTATGCCGCCTCGGCGCCCACTCGCAGCAAAGCTCTCGACCGACGACGACGACGTACGTACGTAAAACGTGTATGCTAGTGTTTATTTTTTTTCCTTTTATTTTTCATTATTCTATCCGCAGTACGGTCTCGAGGAGACGATAAACGGCTGGGCGTGCGCGTTTTCGAAAGCGGTTTACACACGATATTGTTTATTATTTGAAAAGCGCGGAGGAGAAATGAATATCGGGTAGTTTTTTTCCGCCGCGTCCATTTCCCTCCGGTAACGAAATACCGTTTTCCTGCTTCGTTAAAATCTTCGTATCGTATGACGCGAATGATAACATCAACAAAAACGAAATACTAGTGTAATCGATTGTTTTCTATACGAATATTAAACTGCAGTATTGTGCTTTGAAACACGCAAATTAAATAATTAATTTCATAATTTCACATTTCAACGGTGATAAATGTAGCTTTTTTAAATATAAATCAAAAATTTCAATACGATATATGAAACGAATTTTGAACTCGAAAAGCGTGATTTTACTAGCTCTTACCAAGAAAATTAAATTCGCATTTTAATCTATTCTCTATTATAGTAGTTATAACGGAGAAGTAGACGTTTGATGTTTATCTGCTTTGAGAGAGATAATATTTGTTTCGATCGCTGGACTTTCAACGTTGAAACGGCGTTTGCGACAATTCAATTATAGTGGCGTCCCAAACAACTAGATTCATAAAGACGATTTAAAATTTAGCTTTTTTGACGTTATTCAGTAGCTTTTAGAAAAAGAAAGAAAAAAATTGACCACTCACTCATGCCTAACACGTGAACAATTAATTATTTAACAAAATATTTCGGCTGTTGATATTCCACGATGATTCGAAAACAAGACCGAAACGAAAAATATTGTCAGGAGAAATGATTTTTATCCTAATCGATTTCACTTCACCCTTTGGTACCCACTGTTTTACCAGGTAGTTGGCGATAAAGTCGATGTAAATTATATTATTATAATATTTATGAAACAGAGTAGGCTCTCTCTCCCTCCTCCCCCCCCCCCCCGAAAAAATGTTCGAGTCACGCCCATGCATACTCGTACACATTATATCCATAAGCGCACATCTATGATATTATAATATAATACATCATAATGGTAATAAATTCGAAAAAAACATAATTTGTTTTCCACGCACGACCGTCGTTGCAGCTACCTGCAGTGTGCGCCGGGGAGTTTCACGATTAACCAGTCTCCCGTGAAGCGTCGGCGAGTGGGAAATGGTATTCTAGGGGAAATTGGAGGGAGAAAATGATGAATAAATAATACTATTAGTTTACTGTACACGACATCGCGTAGTCGATCACTGCAGTGCCCGATCGTTTCATATGTAACCGAGTATATTATATCGATCTCGACGTTGGAAAATATTCGAACCGAATCCAAAAACAATCCGTATCGATCCGACCGACTATATTACAACCTGAATCGAATTCGTCAAATCTATACGTCACAACTCGAAAAGTCACGACTCGATTCGCCGATCTTTGGAGACGGATTATTATTTTTCAAATATTTCGAACTTTTCGCTAATGTTCGTCGATTTGTATTGAATTTCGGAGTGCACTTGTTGTATTTGTTGTTCGTAAAATGACTGTGAAATATTACCCTTCGAGATAAATAGCTTGAAATTTTAATACGAAATGGCCAACATCAACAGATATACGTAATATAACAGAATTACTCGAACTGACTTATCCAGCTGAAAAACACGTTTCGAAATATTGCTTCAGTGTTACTGTTAGCTTATGACGTAATTTCCGTCCCTGCAGACGGCCCCGGCGGCGTGTTTTTCTGATGAACACCGCTCTGCAGTCTATCGTCCGGTTACCCAGTCCGCGACCGCAATAGCCTATCCCCCGTCTCCTTCTCCTGGCCCCCTCATGAGAAAATCGTGCGTACGCCACTGGCGGTGCGTGTGTAAACGTGCGCGTGCGGTAGAACCGCGCCGCCGCCGCGGAAGAATGTTGCGAGCTCGTTTCCGGGCGCACACAAATCGAGAGTTCGATGGCTCGGCGTAGTCGCGGAAACCGCGAAACTGCCTGTACACGGTCAAGTTCAAGGCGATCGATATACAGCGCGTTTCACTCGGATGGCAAAACGACATATTTCGGCCGGGTGACCTCAGATCGATACACGAAACATTTTCAGTACAAACCAGGTGGGGTAGGCATCACGCGTATTTTAAGCCAATTTTCCAAATCGTAACACTTTCGGCACGCGCGCGCGTTATTATTTTTCGATTCGTTGACTTTTTTTCTACCTCGAAAATCGGCCAGCGATTGTAAATTCAAACGAAACGTTCGTTCTTAATTTAAAAACACTTAAAACGTCTATTTTTCGATTACTTTTGTTTGTAATTACTTTTCCATAAAACAAGTTCATTTCCTCAACATTTAAAATTCCACTCCGAACTCATAACGATATAGTGAAAACGCAGGTCAAGTAAAAAAGTAATTTTGAAATAAGTTTTTTTCAAATGCGCGCAATATCATTATGAATTTTATACGAATATGTGAATCGTCGCTGTTACGTTGTAAAAACGCTTTTCGACTGAACCTTCCGCCGAATGTCTTATCATCGGGCCATAGTATTGTATACAACATATATTTTCTATAAACGCGTACCGAATGCGTCCGTAATATACTACTACTGTGACCGTCGTCGGTCTATTTTTCCTCCAAATATACTATGCACGTCTCGCTTTTTATCGCATATGTGCGCGTGAACTCGTGTACGCGCACGCGCGCACGGACGACTAATTCCGGCAAAATTCGAGTTGGCGCGAATAAAATATATACACCGGGAAACGAGCCGCCGCAAATGATTACTGAGGAAAAACGCCACGACTGTGACTTTATTTCGAATTAAATCGACTAAATAATTAATATAGAAACGATAGAATCTTATAGATATCAGAGACGAGTGAGAAATCGCCGCGGCTATTGTTTTGCGCGGTGTGCGTGTCTCTGGGTGTACGCTATGCCACCAGTGTATAATTACCACATGCGAGTATATTATCAATGGGACCGTGATAAGAGTATTTCTTATTTTCGGGAATGACGTGTCGTTTTATACGCGTATTATTATGTATAAATCATGACGTTTATCGAAACAACAAAATTCGTATCACCGCGCAGTATCAAGCGACAATTCGTTTTAATCGACAACGAATACGTATACGTAAAAAGTGTTATAATAGCCGCGAGAACACTGCTGCGCGTTCATACGCCAACGGAAATGCGGTTTTAAAAAATATAATATTCGCTCGGCGGGCCGAGAATAACAATAATCGCAATTTTATTTTATTTTTTCCCTTTCTAAACCAAGCGAATTATATATAATAATATGTGTATATTATTATTATACACGTGTTTGTTTGATTTGTCACGCTACGCGCTGTGGCGCTAATTTGCAGAAAAAATACCGTATAAATCACTTTAATGCACTTTCGTGATGGCTATTCGTTTCTATACGTGTGTTTAATTTACAGAAAATGCGTTTCGAACATTGTATATTCCCTCGGCCCGGTCGATATCATACTGTGTGGCGTATTTCACGTTTTTTTATAAACGTAGGCGAAATAATAACGTCCGAAAACGACGACGCGGGACGAGCGAAACGCTGCGCAACAACATCGCGCGGAGTGTCTGGAAAATAGTATTCGTTGCGCGGAACTGGTTGTTTCGTTTTAATTGATCGTCCTCTCGATTTTCAAATCTCAAATACGTTTTCGTGCACGTAATACGTATAATTTATATTCCGTACGGCCACGCCCGTTTAAATTAAAACCAATGTTAAAATCATTGGATCCGTTGAATTATTCAAAAATTATTCTATTCATCACCGGCCGCGGTGCTATAAGGTTGAAAGCGAATTTAATTAATTTACACGCCGAGTAATTGTTTCTTTTCTTTTCTTTTTTATCGTCTGTCAACCGCGCGGAGTTTATACATCATCATTATTATAATACGTACTACGTATACACGACGGCTTTGATAACAGTCTCCGCTACGACGACGCCGCGCCGTCGAGCCGCGGCGAATATAAAATATGTATAGTTTTATAATTTCGACGGTTCGAAGACAAACCCACCGCGAGTGGTCGATTGTTGTGTTTCGTTAATCGCTACCATATGCGGAATATAGATTTTAATGTGTTTTATTTTGTGCAACACAAATCAATAATTATAATACTCTCGCGTTCGTTTCGCCGAGCGTCTCGATTTTGAGTTTTTCAACAACATACTACTCGAGCAACGATATAATTGTCGAGATTATAAAACGTATAATAATTAAAGACTATACGTATTTCTATTCGACTCGGACCGACACATCGCAAAAGTAGTCTCCGCGCAGTAGTCGGCCGTAATCCCGCGAGAAAGTGTTCGCCGCGACAAGAGTATACGATATAATGTATTATGTATCGCTGTTGATTTATTCTAAACCTTGATTCGGACAAACGATCGATTTTTACAGTATAATCTAGCCCGCCGCCGCCGCGCCGACGTAAATACGATCGTAAATATTATTTATTTTTGTAATTCACTAAATTCAACCCTCTTTAATGAATAACGGCCAGTGGCCATTAGAAAAATGAGAAAAAAAAATGCCACAGTAGGGGGAAAAGCCTGGGTATTATAGTTTTGTTTATGTATACGATATAGCAAACTTCGCGTCGTCCGCTATTAAAATGGAAAACCGTTGCGGGGAAACTATCGCCATAATAACCGTCTTCGACCGGACCTTATTTCGCCGTTCGGCGCCATTATCGCATCGAGCATTATTGTTTTTACTTCCGCAAAACGAAACGGAATGATTTTTTTTTCATTCTTTCTTTCTTTCCGAATATCATAGTAATAACAGTAATGTTGTTGTTGATTCGGTCAAGCTCGTCGTCGCCACGTCGACGCACACGTCATAACAATACGGCCGACGACCCGACGAGGAGGACCGCGCGTACAAATTATTCTAATGCGTTTGTTTTTTCTCTCTCCGTTTTTCGATTTCATAACGCCGCCGCCGCGCATATGATATTATAATACCTAATATTATTATACGATTATTATTAAACGCCACGCGGTCGGCTACAACGCGTATAATAATAATATGTAATGCGTATTTATTGAACGTGCCCTGGGAGGCTCAGCGCCGCGGAGTCGCATCGGGGTGCCCGGCGCATTCGTGTGGAAGGCTAGCTAGCTATTTATTTTTTTCTCTCTCCTTTTCTCTCCTTCTATTCCATCGTGACGAATATTAATCACTCGCGTAAAACGGGCCGGCGACAGTCGGCACAGAGGAGCGGGCGGACGAAATAAACCGCAAGTCTCGACGCGCCGACGACGACCGGTTAGATGGTTCACTAATTGGAACACGCGATGTGCGTGTGTGCGTGCGCGCGCGCGCGCGTGCAAGTGTGGACGTGTGATGAGCGCGCGAGATGTTTGCCGGAACACGCAGGAAAAGGCGACACGGTGTGTTATATAGCGAAGAATACACGCACACACGAATGTAAGGATAGCCGTGTAGTAGTGGAAGTACGTACGTAGTATAGTCGTATACTACACCAGTATTAGTAGGCGAAGAGAGACAGAGAGAGAGAGAGCAGCTGTATACACACACACATATATATATATATAGACAGAGATAGAACGAGTCAGAGAGACGGGGCTGCGGGTGAAACGCGTGTGTAATAATGAAGCTGTTTAGGTCATTCGCTCGGGGCGCACGTACAAAAAAAAAAAAAATAATAAAAAATATCGAAACTAGTTTGTCACAAGTTTCCTGACGAGTCATGCTCGCAGCGGCGGCGGGTATATAATATAATAGCTATACGATTTTTCATTTACACGTATTCCGTGTGTGCGTGCGCACGCGTATGTATTTTATACGTATATAAGTATGGCGGGGGCCGCGCACGTACCTGCAGTATAAATACAACAATATACGACGACGTGAGCGTGTGTGTGAGAGCGGCGCGTACACGAAATAATCACGGTTCATGGCTGTACAATTGAACTTCAAGCCGAAAAGGAAAAAAAAAGTACACTCGGTATCACACGAGGAGATGTGTGTGTGTGTGTGTGTGTGTATACCACACTCCGTATAACCGCGCGCGCGCGCGCGCACCACACAAGGCTGCGTGTGTATATACGTAGTTTTGGAGGCCACAAACGCTCGCCCGCCGAGGAAGACGGTCACGACCGTTCGTCGTGTCGTGCACATTTTCCATTCAGGAACGTCGCGCCTCGTATCGATTTAACTTTTCTCGTCCCGTCGCCTTAATATTACTATAATATTATCGTTAATGTTATGTGTACAATTTGTTTGGTACTACGAGATGGAAAAGTCGCCGGGCGCCGCCGATGTTCTCGTGTAAACGCACGTGTCGCGCGCGAAAATATAATGATAATTTTAATCGCCACCGGTCGTGTTCGCAGACGACTCGCGATAATACGTTCGCCTCGCGGGCGTTACAATAACAATATTATTATTACCCGTAATTTAAGTTTTTTTTTTTTTTTTTTTTTTTTAAATTTATTTCTTTTATTCTCCATCGCCACCGCGCGCCCGCCCGTCCGTAAATCGTCGACGACGTCCCGCTGCGTAATGTATAATAACTCATAAACACTTCATTTTTCAAACAATAAAATTATTAGTTTTCAGAAACGTAGTCGTAGGTATATATAAAAAAAAAATAACCTCTCCCCGAATAACTTTCTACGTATGTTGCGCGCGCCCACTTCGTGTTTCGATTCTTAAAAATTCTCATTTTACCAGCTGCGGCGTTCTCCGAGAGGGCCGGTAAAAAAAAAAAACACGGCATAATATTATATATATATTCACTTCTGTACAGAACCTACTTCTATATACACGTTGGTTATGTCAAGAATACGTTTCACGCGTTAATTCATGTTACGACCGTCTAATATAATGTTATAATGTGACGTGAACGAATTTCCATAAATCGTGATTAATTCCCGGAGCACTAATAAATCACAAAGCGCGTTTTCCCTTTTTTTTTTCTTTTTTTCGATACATCGCGACGCAGACGACGAGAAAATTCTAGCTGCGGAAAATAAACTGAAAACGATATTGTTTTTTGTTTGTATTTCATTACGGTTTCGTTGACCCGTGTACCCGTATTATAATCGACTTACTATATACGTCACAATAGTCGACGAGAAACATCTAAACGGGGGGTAGCACGTCGACGCCGCGCTACGACGACGTCAATACGCACGGCCGATAATAATACGTAAATTCGATACAATTTTCCGCTCGCACAAACACACGGACGTGTAAACGCGATATTACAATAATAGGTGCCTGCAGTCGTACTTACGCGCGTACGACAATATTATATTGTAAGGTGGTCTGCGGACGCGGCGATGAACTCCTCACGCACGTCGTCGTTTCTGTAGCGCGCGAGGGAAAGTGTCGGTTCCATAGTGTGTACGATATTATGACGGAAGAAAAGAAAAAAAAAACGTACGGTCAAAAAAACTGAAAAAAAAATAATGATGATAGGTCAGTGGCATTATTACACGGACGCACCGCGCGTCAATAGGTTATATGGTTGTTTTTTTTCTCTCTCTCTCTCTCTCTCTCTAACAATTTTGCCTTCCTGCCCATTCACCCGCGATCGGTTTATCGTCATGCTCGTGAATTTTCCATTACTCGTCATTTCTATTGCTGCCGCTCACTGCTGTTACACATCACGCGAATCGCACACCGAGCCGACCAAGGTCACCGTCGTCGGTCGTGTATAGACCTGCAGCCATAATGTGTGCGTGTGTGACGCGTACACGCGTATATACATGCTCTTATATAATCTATCGTGATATCGCATAGACGTCAATATACGTATATACGTATTATATAGAATCGACTAAGCCACGTACATACGAAAAACGAAACGCCAATCGACAAAATTGTGTTTAAATCGAACCGTATCTTTAGGTAAAAAGGGTTATTTTTTAAGCGTGTTTCACATTTTATATGAGTGAATTCAATCGCGCGTTTACTTATTAGTAAATTGTGATTTTTGGAAAACGTACAATGTTTATACTCATGACTTTATATAACGGGGGAATTTTCCAACGCACGTTCGTGTACGTCAAATGATCCTGTGGCAAAAAGTTAGATTACGATGTTTTTCGAACGGGAACACCATTATTTTTTAAACACAAATCGCTCGGTTGATTTTTTACGTAACTCGGTCAGAACCTTTGGAAATTATAGTCAAAAGTACTCACGTGTTATATTACGTTTTCCAGAAATCGGCATTCGAACGAACGCATAGATCGTAAACCAATAAAATGTGTGAGGTGCGATTAGGCGCAGGTGTGCTTGTAAAAAAAAAAAAAACCAAACACACCTTATCGTGAATATTATACGAGAGCCGTTGTTCATCGGCGAAATTCGGCGGGTCCCTCGAAAGCGCATATAATAATAATATTATATTGTTATACCTATATTTTATCGCGCGCGACATCGACAATAGTTGCAAGTTGTACGCGCGCGTATGCAAATATTGTAATATTATACTTTTATAATACAATACATATTATTATAACTCGTGCGAGGGAAAAACAAACGTTGTCGGTCGTTCAACTTGCCACCGCAGCGCGCCGCGAGAGGAATCCGACGTACGAGAATTGTATATTTCGATACCGGAAACTACGTACACACTCGGTGACCTCGTATCGTTTCCTCTGTGCGCGAATATATGAAAAAAAAAAAAAAAAAAAAAAAGAAAGAAAAAAAATTGTCGTTTATTCGTCGTCGTCGGTAGATTCAGATTATCCGCCGCCGCTCGCTCGCACACGTCAATCCCGCAGACCGGTATGGAAGTCGAGAACGCGCGCGCGTCTCGATTGGTGCACGGCTTGCACCATCGTTAAAGTCTTCGCGGACAAGTGCGTATGATAATGCTCGGGCGCGTATTAATCGTGATCACAGTCCGTCGTCGTCGTTTTTTCTTTTTTCGCGATACCGGTGCACCAAACGGAGACACATTTATTGGAAAACTTTTTTTCGTCGAATGCTCGCAGTTGATGAATTGAACTGCAGGATTAAATATCGCCGCGGTGCAACAGCGGTCCGTCTCTGTCGTCCGTAATGCCACCGTAACCGGTTTGATTCGCGTGAAAAAGTACTGCTGCCCCCCGACGGCGCGCGGCGCGGGCACGACGCGGGAATTACGGCGACCGTGGCGTTTTAAATTTTTTTTTAATACCGACACTTGCATACAAATCATCAGCCCTTTAGGTGTGAGTTGGGTTCGATCGCGCGGATCGACCGAGAAAACGACGTCATCATATCACGCGGAATTATTTAATCTCTAGTTTAACGTGAATAATATGAGGACGACGACGTGAACTCGTGTATGGATTTGTATTTTGTTCTGACGTAGTTTCGAATTTACGAACGCGTTCCTGTTTGCCCGGACATATTTTCATCGACGCGCACGATGTCGCTCGTTAAAATAGAATAAAATTTGAATTTTCGAATGAGCTAGGGCCGGTTTTTTTTTTATCATCTACACACTCGAGGGGTATTGTTTTTACAAAAATATCGACTATGTGCATTAATCGGACGGTATGTCGGAAATGATTATCGCGCGAGTTCGGACGTGGACGAGGAGTAGAGAACAGGTTTACGTTTATATAATAATATATTATGCGTCGTTTATACTTTTATAGGCCGGTCGTGTTTTCACAGTCGAAGCCCGTTTTAATCACCCTGTATAATGTAATAGCACGCCTCCGCTGCAGCTCGTAAAACGCGCGTTAGTCGTCCGGAGATTATTTCGCGTGCGTGTCTTATTCCCCGCGCAGTATACGCGAGTTTGTGTGTGTGTGTGTGTTCGGTAATGCACACATGCGCACGCACGCTGCGAACGACGCGTCACACGTGTGTATACGCTCTCGGTATTGTTGTGTTGCAACACATATTATTAGAGTCGGTGTTATCTTGCATTTTACATTTTTTTTTTTTTTTTTTTTTCATTCTCTAAATTCGGTCGGCCTGCGGCAATAGTAACCCGCATCGACGGTCGCCCCGACATCATGCGCCACGACGGGGTTCCCGTCAAGTCCTGGCAAAAAAAAAAAAAAAAAAATCATTTATACGACCTATACGGTGTAGGCCGTTTTACACACACGAGAAGCGTTCGTAAATGCACACAACACACATAAAAATATATATTATATTATATATAGAAGAAAAAACTGATAATATTTATGTGGTCGTATATTATATTCCGATATTCGTATATATGTTGTCGAAAAACAACAAGCCGTGTACGACGTACAACTGCAGCAGCTGTGTACAGTGCGTGTGTGTGTGTGTGTGTGTATAAAATGACAATACATATAATAATATGTTGAATTTATTGTTATTTCAGTTGACTGTGTGTGTGTGTATAAAAAATACAGATACGATTCCTCGTGCACAGTAGTATTACGTTTTTCAACAGTATGTGTATATATATATATATATTTGATCCTGCAGGAGTTCGTGGACTCGGTTATCGGATGAAAATAATAGTACGTTATTCCTTCGGAACGTATTACTCGCGTTACAAGGCGGCGGCAATGATAGTTCGTGCGTTACAGGCCGTCGTCGTCGCGGGAGAGAAAAAATAAAATAATATTGATAAATAGATAAATACGCAAACACGTGCAACGACCCCATTAGGCGCTGTTATATTACGTATCATTCATTACTCATTTATCAATCGTGTGTTACCGTTAGGTTCACGAAACGCCTATGGCGTTAACGTGTCGATCGTCGCGATGAGTCCGTGCAGTGTCGTCGTCGTCGTCGTTTCGTCATACGTATATTATAATGTACGATGTGATGTGATGTTTAGTGGGCTCAAACAATTACGTGTAATATAGCGTCGTCGCACAGTCATTCCGCGGTACAACGTCGAAAATCGAATGGAAATCGTTACGGTTTTCTATACTGTTGGTATCAGACGCGTAGTCTATTTTCCGAGCGACCGAAAGTCCACCCGGGGGAAACGTTTCGGAGAATTCGCAGAAAACGAGCGCTTTAAAGTCTCTACAACATATATTTATAACGCGCACGACATAATAATAATAATAATAACGACGACGAGACGTTTATGTATATTATAATGAACGAGAGTGGTGCGCGCGCACCGAGTAGTGAAACACGACGTGGTTTTGTCCGCATGGCAGCCGTATAATAGTAACTCAACTACACGGGCCGTCGTCGTCGTCGTCGGCGCAACCGGTTCGCGTATTCGTATTATTAATAATATATGCGCGTATAAATCGCGTACACGCGAGAATTCGGTCGTCTCGTGACACGCGGAGACGGAGCGAAACAGAAAGAGAGATAGAACTGAGAGCGAGAGAGAGAGAGACGGGCAGAAATACGATACGGTGACCTGCTCGGCGCGGCGGCGGCGGCGGCGGCGGAAGAGAGAAAGACGGCGTGCGAAGGGCTACCGGAATATAATATATTTTATTATTATGATGTGGCGCGCACGTCGCAGAGTGCGAGGCAGAGGTCAGGCGAAACACCGATATTTATCAATCGGCCGATTGCGCGGTTGCAATCAACATTGTAGTTAACGGCTCGATATAATATACAGTCGACGGACGCAGATTGTTTGTCGAACGCTCCGAACGCCGTCAAATCGTAGGCGGTGACGGCGACGGGCGTCGATTTTCCACTAAAAAGCCTATATACGTTTGAACCGATCGACCGTCGACTCGCGAAAATTGACCGATATAGAATCGAATCTGTCCGCACGCGTTTTTAAAATAATATAGCCAACCGTTTCGACATCACTGCTAGGTTATCACTTTTACGAGGATTGTTCCTCGTGACGCCGCCGCGACGGTTTTTTCAATAGTTATCATTATTGTAATAGTTCTTCCTCAAAGGGATACCGTTTCTGCGACCACAGTTTTCGCCGTCGTATACGTCACGATTATAATAATAATCATTTCATTTAGATGGGTATATAATTTCGGATGAATATCGAAGTATTCTCGTTACTTTCCTCGTGGTCGTCGATACTTGTTGACGAATCGCGTTTTGTTAAAGTCTTCGTTTTCGTTGGATTCTTACGGTTTTTTCCCGATCGCGCGCGAATATTTACATTTCCTCGGTGAGTTTATGGTTGGATTTCAAAGCCGAGAATTCGATTTTTTCCCCCCGCGAATATATTACAGTGTTATTACCACGTGTGTGGCGAAAAATCGTTCGAATCGGCCGGAAAAATGCACGTATAATATATTGTATTGTAATTTGCGGTGTATTGTTGAAAATCTACGCGCGCCACCGAGCAGGTAAAAACATTATTTCGCCTTCGAATTGTTTGCGGTTCAGATGATAATATTATCTATGAAACACGCGTGAAATAATTCGCCGCGGGATATAATATTATTCTCCTCGCAGCAGTAGTCGTACGAATAATAATTTATAGGTCCGCGCATGTGCTGTAACTGACTGAAAATTAGTATAATCTCTGATTTTATAACGCTATAAAAATCGCATAAAAATCAATGGTAACGTAAAAGAGAGAAAAAAAAAAAACGAAATAAAACTGTTGACTAGGAAAAAAAAAAAAAAAACTACGAAAACGACCGTTTCGTAAACCTAAACTTAATAATTTAAGTAGTATATACTTATGGAAAACCATTAAATTATATTATGATCACGTAAAACATACTGAAACGTCCTTGAACAGGGTCCATATGCGATTGTAACAACATTCGTTGGCACGTCGAGAATCTTAAATTATGATGTGAGTCTCGAAGGCATACGAAACGTGATAATCATTTTTCACGGAAAGAAAAAAAAAAAAAAAAACAACTGTCGATTGTTAATTTATATAATAATATACATATTATTTAGTTTAGAAATAATATCATTAATTATCCCCTCCGCGGACGTCACGTGGCCTGTACGTACGGTATTACGAGTTTTAACTATTAAGTCTTTTTATTTTATTTTATTTTTACACACGCTGCACACGTGCAACGTTCATATGATATAATACATTATTATAACGTGCGTTTCGTCTCGCGGGGAAACGTCGTCGTACTCTCAGAGAGAGAGACAGAGAGACGGACCGACCGACCGCGCGAGATGTTTGCGGTCGTGTCCTATAAGAACGTCTCGTGTTTCATAGCATGACAACGTATTCATCATCTAAATGCCGTCTCCGTGAGCCTAACAAATCGTGACGTCGAAAACCGAACGTCTATAGGTTCACTTCAAGAAATGAACAACTCGTAGCGGCGATACGGTCGAACGAAATTTTCGAATGCGATTTCGTCGCTTCGGTCAAAGTCGTTTTTTCTCATCTCACCCGCCGACAGCGAGAGCGCAGAGCGCGATAATAATATTATAATAACGGTTCGATACGGATCTCTGTGCGCCCGTACAATGTTTCATTTGTATCGAGCAAACCCGCTCGACGAAACCGTACGCCTGCGTCGAGGGCGCCGGTTTTAACGATTCGGTCTAGACGTCAAATGTCCCGGATCCGGCGCGGGGTCCTGCGACGCGGTGTTTTATTCCCCTCGTAGCCGCGAGGGCGTGAGATACCGACGACGACGCCGCGGCGTATCCTCGTGTCACGGGATGAGACAGAAAAAAAAAATTACGGTTTATTACAACATTATCGTCTGTTATTACGGTGCGAGCACGCGGCTACGGCGAATCGCGATTTTCACAAACAGCAAATTTCGTTCCTCAGTGGCGGCGCTTCAGGATCGTACAAGTTCAACAACTGTGGACACAAGCGCACGCACGCACACGTGTGACAAGTCCTTCGCGGTCGGGCAACGGTCCAAAGAAAGGTTTTTTTTTTTTTTTCACTTTGTCGTCTCTTTCTAATCGTCCTCCGTCGTTTTCCCCCTCGACCCTTTTGCTCGCCGTCGGACCCTCTCGTCTCTCCCCCGGCGCTCCTTCCGCCGCCGCCGCCACCGCCATGCCACTCGACACCGCTATATGGCCCTCTCTTCCCCCCCTCGCACGTACATGTAAAACGCGACGTGTGGCGCGCAGATGCTCCGTGCACATGGACGCTGCGCGAAAACGCGCAAGGACCGCTGCCGAGTTGACCCGTTTCGACGAGACGATCGCGATCCATGTACCGCCGATATCGTTGGTTCGGCTGTTTTCACACGTGTGGCGGTTAGGTTATTCGTCGCTCCGTCATCGTAACGATAATATTATCATATCAAATGTATTTTTTCACACTCGCGGAGATGGACAGCCGCGATCGAACCGCGCGCGAAACAAAATAATATTTTACGAGCAAAGCACGACGCGCTCTCCTTGAGTATACGAGATGTCGCGCGACCCGAGACAAAGTCCTTTTTATCGAAAGTGCTTTCCACACGTATCGTCGAATTTATCGTTGAGCGTGTTTCCTTTACTTTTTTTTTCATTAGATTTTTATCATTTCTCGCCGCATTACACACCACACACGCACACAAATACATAACGAGTCTAGAAGGACGCATAAACGTCGTCGTCGTCGGCGCGCTGCAATCCGATACGCGAGGCCTTGAACCAAAAAAAAAAATAAAAATACAAGAAAACCGAAAAAATATATCGCCCGTTTACTCGGGTATATACGTATATCTACATAAAGATTGTTCGATTCGTTTCGCCGCCCGCTCTAATGAACGGAAAACTCAAAACCTCGTTGTACGTGCGTGCGTGCGTGCGTTCTATACATAATATTATGCCTATATTATAATATTTATAACGTGTATACCACACCAGAGCGAAACGTAATCTCACGCGGCTGCTTCTGCTACGACGACGACGACGACGACGGCGGCGGCGGTAGTGAAAGAGACTGAAAGATAATACTCGCTTATCTTTATTAACCGTACAATAATAATATATATTATAGTACAACTATCTCGCGTTACGGCTAATTGTTATGCGGCAAAAGGGTAATTGCAAAATTGTTATTGCTCTGAAATGAAAAATGAAAAAAAAAAAACTAGTCGCGCGGAGAGTATTCGTTTTCATGTAATGCGTAACGCGTCCGGACCGATTACGCGTCGTTAAACCGTTTGTGAAAATAATATTATATATTATATTGTTCGAGTCGATGTCGAGGAGACGGACAGAGCCGCGCCCGCGCGCGCGTTTATCTCGGACGAATTCCGTATTATCGGGTACATGTTATAGGTACTTACGTAATAATAATACAACGATGATAATACTATAATGGCAAGCAATCGGCATTTCGCGGGCTGTGCATTGTTCGCGACACGGCGTCGACGTGAGGCGGCGAATTAAAACATTAGAACCGAGCGAATGTAACGTATAATATATACTCGTATGTAATAGGTTTTAGAACGTGCGTGCACGCGTGTGTGTACTGAAAGATATTGAAATGCGTGTGTATGATATTCCTGTTTCGAGCACGCTCAATTGATTTGGAACTGTCAACGCATTGTTTTAGTGGATTAAGGTCACGACGTATCTCAGTGACGTGCGCGATGACTCGTGATAATATGCGGCGCGAGGAGAGTATTAAAAAAATTAAAATAAATAAATACGAGAGATTATAATAATATACGATTTAATTAAAAATGAAAAACAGAAAAAGAAACCCATTACCACCAGGCTATACGATATTATTATTATTATTATGTAGTCTCTCCGGGGCAGATATCATTGAAGGCAACAGACGCGCCACAAACCGATTTTAATAATAATATTACAAGTAGGCAAAACATAATGTATATATAGGTTTTTTTTTTTTAATGAATAGTGTATAGAATATATTAAACGAGAATATAGGAGGAAACAGTAAAAAAAAAAAAAAAAAAATAATAATAATCATAATAAAACAGTTAATCGCGCGATGGAGCGAATAATAAAATTCACGATAGAACTGGTAGTCACGGTAATCGTGTGTATCGACGACGAAAACGTCGTATAATAATATACCCGTGCGTATAAAATATAAATATACGATATCATAACGATGATAACATTAAACGTGTATTTTATATATATAAAATATCCATTAATACCGCGAGACGGCCGTAGTATATATTTTTATGTAATATATGTATAATATGGTAGTGCAGTATAATGCGTTATATTATTATAAAACGCGACGTTGCGTTCGGTTTAGGCTCGCCGCGTGGGCCGATCAAAAGTGAAAGAGACATTTTTATATTTCGTTTTCCCCACGAAAGCGACCGGCGCTATTTCAAAACGTGTCTTTCGCTCGCATACCGTATTAAATCCTCGTGTTATTATGTGTATTACGTGTACGTAGTGTAATAAACGGCGCGCGCGCATAATGGATATTTACATATTATATTATTTACGCGTGTGTAGATTTAATATTTGTGGGTGGAACCGTCGTCGGGAAAATCGGACTCTTGTCGATTTCGGTTCGGTCGCCCGACCCGCAGACAACAATGTGATAATGTGCCTGATTTTGCGTTTTAACCCTACTGTCAACAACCAAAATGTTCTACGTTGTTCGACAACCGGGGTATTGAATTTTGGTTTGAATGTGAAGGATAAACTAAGTTATTTTCGTCTAAGAGCGAAAATAATCGATTATGAGGAATAGTTCTTATATTTTCAACTTTTATTGGGTACATAATCTTTATTATAGATAGAGTATATTCGTGTTTGTTCATCAGTAATTAATCACCAGCGTGTTTACGAATAGTGTGGGCATTTCCAATACGTCTTTGTAAAAATATGATTTCTACAGTTTTGTTTTATAATAATTATGTTATTTATATATTTATAAATACTACAATGGTTTTATATATTTTTGTTTTATTGACGGAACAGTCATGAACACTTTAACAGTCATGAACATTTTAATGCTATGGGTACCCCCGAGCACCTGGTTGTTGAACAACCGTGTTGTTAAATTCAACCTGGAAAAATAGACACTACATATTAATAGAATTGTATTTATTTGCACAATTGAGTATAAATATATCTATAAGATGAGGATCCAGAAGGATATAGGCATACACTTTCGGAAAAATCAAAAAAATCTTGTTTGAAATTGAAATGGGTACCCGGGGGTACCCGGTTGTCGACAGTAGGGTTAATAGTTAGCTCGAGAGCGACGTTTCGCGAGTCGAACTGCCTTAAAAACGACTGGACACGGCGAAAATTTTTAATTCGATCTACCCACCACCTCGTTTCCGTCTCGATCTGGCGCTGCGTCGTCGTTTTACAGCCACGTTTTTCAATCATTTCGCGATTCGGGGGTAGCCGCATTCGATAACAATATAAAAGGACCTCGTCGTACCCGCCGCGGGTATGCGATATCACGCGGCAAGTATATAATATACTATTATTATGTATATCGTATAAATTATACGCGGATAGGAATTAAAACATAACGTTTTATTAAACGCGCGCGAGTAGTTTTTCTAGTTTTATATCCGTTCGCGTACACCTATTTCAAATGCGCTGCTCGCCGTATACAGACGCTGTACGTATACGTACTCACACACACACTTCACGAACCCCTCTAGGGTAGTCGAGGTCCGCCGCCGCGTGTGTATCGGATCAATTTTATTTTTTTTTTTCAGTTTATTTCGGAGGCCATTAACACACACACACACGTTCGGTCGGTCGGCTTGTCCGTACGCCCACGGTACGTTTATTACATTATAAATATACGCGCGTCTGTATAATACGTATATTGCGACATCGAAACACGGCGACGACGACGACGACGACGGCACAAACGTATTATAATATTAATGATAATATGATATAATATATTATATTATACGCGAGCACGCACGGTCGACCGAGTCATCGTCGTCGAGGATAAATCCGATTTCGGTGCGATTTCGTCCCGGCAGGGGTTTTTCATCATTTCTTTTTTTTTTTTTTTTACGTACATTTAATAATTAGTGACGCGTGAATAATCGATTCGCGTTTATAATCAAACGCCGCCGCGGACGACGCAATCGAACGACATCACCGACACCTCGTCTCGAACGTCTCATTATTATACCGGATTTTTAGACGCGTTTCCTATTTACTCACTTTGCGCGGTAATAGCGCGGTAATTGTTGTTTTTGGAGGAGGAGGTCCTTGAATATAGGGTGACCCAAATAAAATTCAAAAACATTTCCGGGCGAGGGCTGTGCCCCAGTGCCGATACCGCTGTATCGGCACGCGATATTCTTAGAAATGAACGGCCGAGGATTCTTTGATTTTTTTCGTTTTTTTTTTTTTTCGATTTTTATTTTCGACCGAGTCATCTGCTCGACGAAACCCCGTACGCGAGATGGTATATTATTGTGTCACGACGGACGAAGGTTTGTTTTTATTTCGCCCCAAGGTCGACGGCGGTTCGCGTCGTCACGGTTCAACCGACTTATCCGCCGGGGTCCCGAGGTCACGCGTACGACTGCCGAATCGCACGCCCCTCGGTGTGTAGGTTGGTAGGTGTACTAGGCAGGTAGGTAGGTAGGTAGGTTTGTTGGTGTAGTGTGCGCACGGTGAAAACGAAACGAAATGTGCAACTCGTATTTTTTCGAAAACTAATTAAAACCGTTTGCCGAAAACCTCTATTACACGCTCGTATACTCGTATATTATTATAAACATGAAACATAATAAGCGGACGCGCGTGTTGTGATAACATTCGCGGTATTATAATTTATAATATTTTATAAATTATTTTAATTGCGGTATTATAATACATAATATTCGTGTGTATATACATCTCTCACATTATTGTAAATATGTGACATCATCGTCGAATGAGTCACGTGTTTTGTATTTGTTTTTTTTTTTTTTAATCTTTGGATCGAAACGAAATAAAACCATACTGTTCATAATATTGTGTGTGTGTGTGTGTGTGTGTGTATCGTCGCGTATAATAACAAACAGTAGTTATTCATCTGTTGAATTTAAATAATAATAGATAAAACCCGCGAAACACCGTGTGATTTATGTGAATTATAATAATTATAATGTATTTTAAAATTGTATTTTAGTCGGTCTCCGAAATTCTCATAAAGGTCACTAAAATACTGTAATATAAGTCGGGGCTGAAATTAAAAGGGTCCGTCTGATTAGTAGGGTACGCAAGAAGGGATTTAGGGATTATTCTCTCAGGATATTTCAAAACATATAAATAGGATGGGAAAAATAATGCACTCCCTTTTAGCTTAGGGCGTAAGTATATAATGTGTTTGCACAAAAATAATGTTCTTATTTCGCAATTCTAAAAAAAAATAACGCCCAAGGTATAAAAAATAACATACGCATTTGTAATTATTATCCGTTCCTATATTATAAATTATGTTTTAATAAAGTAAATTATACGGATAATAATTATACGTTTGTATCGCCGCGCTGTACCGATCGGTTTTTTTGGACTAGCGCCGCGCGCGCTCGTCGATATTATTATTATTACGTTTATCGTGTGAAACGAAATGTAAATAAAACAATTAATTAAAGATCTCGCGTCAACTCGTTCGAGGAGATTACGTATTACGCGTCGAGACGGGCAGGACGAATAGTGCGCACAGTACGTATAGCAATGTGCTCAATACAAATAATAGCCCGGAACGCGCGCGTGTCGTTTGCCCGAATTCTGAAAGCCGTAAAAGTGTCGCGTGCAAAAGGATTGATTTGTTATCCGATACAAGGGGGAAGAATTTAAACGGCGTTTTGTTGTTTAGACGAATTAGATGACAAACCTTTTGGAACGTTTGTCGAAGAGGTTATTTCGAATACAATCTAATATTATAATAGTATGCCGAGACAGCTGAAAACAGCATATTGAATGTATAGAGGAGACGTCCGGTGTACGATTTCGGAAATCTATTATCGAAATAAGAAATCAAAAGCACGACGTTATTGATTTTCAGGAAAAACGCAACGGTTTTCGAAACGTTTATTTCGTCTGATCACGCGGTGCGAACGCGACGATAATAATAATATTGCAGTCGCCGCCGGCAGTTTGTCGTACGGAGTAGATCGCGATTTCGTTCGACCGCCGCCGCGCCGTACGTTTTCGGTTTGTTTCGAAAACACGGTCTACGCTCGGGCACGTTCGGTCAAATCTTTTTCTATTCGTCGAACACGTATCGAGACGTTCGTTCAAACTCGCGGCGATCGCGCGCCGTTCGGGTATATCGCACCGTTGCCAGTGCCGCAACAATTGGGTGTGCAAGGTACCATAAGCTAAAAATTGAAGATTGTCCGTTTCAAAATGAATTTAGCCTATATTGGTATTCTTTACTTCCTCGTGGCTCGTACAGTCGTACCTCGAAAGTTTTTTGATTATTTTGTAATTGTTTTCAATGAATTTATTATAAGCATAAGTAGATGATAATTAGCAAGCTTCATTGGATCTGTAAATAATTCGGTTTTATGGTAAACGGATATTGATGATATCAGTAATATTCTTTTTCATGGAAACCTGGTGCGATAGTAAAAGCATGGTTGTTATATTATAATATAGTATTTGGTAGTTTAGTACCTATTTATAGTTTTGTTGTTATTTTATGTTGACTGTAATGTTGCTATTATCGATTATAGTCACTTAATGAGGACTTCAACTTGATTGACGTACAAATTATTATAGGAATAAAATTACGAAAATGAATATTAGAATATTAGTCATTATCGCAGGGGCCCTCTCTGTTATTGCGAAATATTTCAAATAATTATTGTATGGATACTACTACTTGGATCACTTAATTAAGTTGTTCATTATTATTTTGATTATTCGTTATACTAATTTATAGAGGAGGTATTTAGAAGCTCAAATTTTTATAAATTTACACATTTTATTCTTCTGATCGGTTCCGCGAATCCGTCAAATATTTAAGTACTAAAAAATACTAAAAAATTTCCGTAGTAATACAAAGGATCAAGTAATAAATATATTATTAATTTGGGGCCTCTAAATAAATCCTTGCACACGGGCCTCAGAATTCATAATTGCGGCACTGACCGTTGCGCATTCGCACGCCGAATTCTCGACGGTTATTTATTTTGTTTTTTTCCGTCGTCGACGAACCGCTCTCCACGACCACCGTGTGTTTATAATATAGACAATAGTCGGCCGACGACGACGACGACGGCGGTGTGTATAAAATGCGTCGGACGATTATACACGAGCCCGGTCACGAGAGAGCAACGCACCGTGTTTTTTGAGAACTCACTCGGCGGCGGCCGTCGCGTCGCCGAGTATCCGACTCGGGCCCAGTGTATTCTTACGATTATTATTATTATTTTTTTTTATTTTTTTTTCCATGGCGTAAGCCGCTTAAAAAATTAACATAACAGTGTATCGGCTGCCGCTGTCGTGCAGCGTGGTGTGCGTTGCGTTAATAATAAAATGTGGGACGATTGTCGCGTTTCAATGGATCCGTTTAGAAGCAGCAGATGAATATAGTCTCTGTGTCTCGACCGGGCGGGCGCGCGCGTGTAAAGAATTTGCACCGGTCACACACGGGCCAGCTGTCGAGGCGTTTATATTTTTTCCTCTTTCCTTCTCTCTCTCTCTCTCTCTCTCTGTCTATCTCCTCGTTTTGTTTTTTTTTTTTTCATTCGAATTTGTTGGCAATAAAAAATAATAAAACACATTCCCTCTCGCCGTCCGCCGTGTAAGCTCGGTTAGGTTTTTTATTATTATTTTTTGCATATTACGCGCGCGCGTATACCTACCGAAACACCTGTTGTTGCCGCGCGATGTGTCGTTGTTGTTCCGGACATCTCGGCCGCGACCGACCGACGCGTATTACGAATAATATACGATAACATTATCGAGTTTAATAATTTTTATTATTATTATTAAAACGCGCGATGTACGACGCGGACCGTCGCGCGTCGTCGTGACGTTTCACGGTTTTCGTTCGCGCGTGCAGCGTTCGAGACAGGCCGAGATTTCAATTTACCATAATTTATATCATACGAGCGTATAATATATTATAATATTATTATTTATTTACGCACAGGCATAAAAACGCGCATAAACAGTCGGGCGCTGGTGCAGGTGGCGGTGAAGAAAGAGGAGAAATAAACGTTACACCGCGAGAATCGATATGCCCGCAGCCATCACGATTAGTATAGGAAAAAAAAAAATAAAAAAAAATAGTAATAAATATAACAGGTCTAATTCCGTGTCCGATAGAAGTGCGTATATTATTTTCTTCCACGCACACTAACGCTCGGCGTGTTACTTGTTTTGAATCCCCGTGTGCGTAATCGCGTTTTGAAATCGATTTCTTCGGTTTATCCGCCGCCGCCGCCGCATACGTTATTTATTAATTCTATAACCATTATAATTACACACACACACACACGATGCACGTCATATTATTATAACGTGCTGTAAAGGTGTATGTAACCGAACCCAACTCACGTGTTTTATCGGTCGACCGTGTGTGTGTGTAGAGAAACGATTTTGGGCGCAATAAATATTATTATTATGCTTCGAAAAACGCGTTTACGATGGTATTTAATTGAGAACATTATATTATTATATTTTCCACCGGACTCTCGCGACAACAATACGCGCACATAACGGACCAGTCTCGCGTACGCCAAAAAGTTGGTGTGATTTTTTGATTTCGCGTTGAACGAGAGTACGAGACAACTCCGCGAGATTTTTTTTTATCGTTCGGTTATTTTATTTTTTTCACCTCACAATAATATTATACGTATTTAACCATATTATATGACGCGTCTAATGTTTTATTGTTTTGAGATTTAGACTTATGGAAACGACAGTACCGCAGTTGCGAAAACATTCGGGTTTGCGCGCGTTTCTCGTGCGAAGCGCGCCGTGACGGTCCGTCGATCGTCGTTGTTCTAACGATGTCTATAAACGTCGTACGTCTCTTGACGCACAATATTTATACAATGTATCGTTCAATTTGCCGCGTGTAATTAATATTCGCAGTGATTCGACACCCGGAGTAATATTGTGCTCGCGGAGTAGACCTGAAATTATTATCGCTCGCCCGTCAACTTTTCACGCGCGTTTCATCACGACCCATTTGTCGAGATTTTCGTTCCGACCTTTGGTGACCACTAAAACGTCTCCTTTATTACACGTGGCCCACGTCGCTCCTCTCTGTACGTCTCTATCGCCCTCTTTCACGTCTCCTGCACACACGCGGCCCCAGCGGAAACGGCGGCGGCGGCGGCGGCGTATACGACTACTTACATACTCCCTAACGTTTTGACAGCTGTTCGGCGGCCCGGGTCGAATTCCGAGGCGAAATATTTCCGCCGACGTCTCTCGACCGTGCTGCCATTAGTCACGCGGCCAAATCGTACGGTACCGTGGCGGCGGCGGCGGCGGTTTACTCGATTTATAAATGCCTTTTTTGCTTTTGCAACGTCTCTCGAGCTACATACGTAGCAGGAGGAATTTCGGAGGATAGGTTTTTCGTCCGATCGCGGTGCAAACCTGTACGCGGCGTATACACACCTATAATAACACTATCGTGCGGCGGCGCACCGCCGCCGATTGCATTTCTGACAGCATCGGCATGGAAAAAAAAAAAAACATAAACCCAACTACCTACCTATACACATTATATATATCATTATATAATTTATATTCATATTATGTTGTACGCGCCGCCGTCGTCGGTTTTATTGTAGTAATTATTTATTTATTAAATTGTATTTTCACAGCGATTCGAACGCGTTTATAATACGCTATACATATTATACGTATGTATATTTAAACATAATCCTATAAACCGATAATTTTCTACGGATTTTATGTGCGCGCGACGAGTATACGAATATACGACTAAATAATATTATACACGTATAGTATTATATGTTTTGTAATCGCGAGGCGACGGCCGAACGGATTAAAAGTAACGTGCACGAACTCCCCCGCGCGAAACGCAAAACGTGTTCTACTGGTTTATTTTATTTTATTTTTTTTTATTACATACATCGTTTGACATTTCCCCGTTCGGAGAGAGGCGGCGGCTGCCCCTGCGGGCAATATCAGACGCGTTCTCACATTTCGATCGGACATAATGGAAACGCGCGTCGTATAATTTCTATTCGATTTGGCGCAGGACACTCCTCGTTGTTGTTATTATCATTATTCATTACTATTATTATAATTGTTATGCATTGTTGTCTATAATATGTAAAATCACGCGTACACACTGTGCTGCGGTAATAATTTTCTACCGCGTACTTTATTTACAACTGGTAGCCGACGCGTTTCGCTCGGAAAGTAAATCGTTCGAAGACCTCTCGAACACGTATTATGCAGCATTAGTCTAACCGCGGTTACATCATGAAGTTTATTACAGTAACACACACACACACACACACGTGTAATAATATAATATATGTATTATACGACATTCGATCGAGTTTTTCAACATCACGATCTGTGTGCACCGCGCACGACGTATAATGTAATAATATAATTAATATTTATAATATCGCGACAATATTATATATACATGTATATGTATATTTATTTTCGTAATGGGTTATATGTATATAGATAAATACTTTTATGCGGGGGGATATTACAATTACTATACTACAATTTAGTCGGACGTTTCGTGTTTTATCATTAAGCAATATAATAACAACTATATCGATAGGTTGAAATATTCAAAATGCCAATCGCCCAGCGCTCGTTTTTCGCCCATGTCGCTTTCGGTTCGATACAAATCATAATTTTTTCCACGTCAAAGATATATTATATTCTCCCATTTCAAGTCTCAATCAAACGTGTAATGAATTCGTTACGCCTGTATTGCCTATAAACGCGTTATTATTTATTATTGTATTGCGTATACTTTATTAGTATTATATATTAATATATTACATCGCGCGATTCGTGTCGTCGTCGTCGTCGTCGAAATATCAATGCTAATCCTGCGACGTGTACGCGGACGCGTTTTAAGTATACGTATATTCCGTACGGCGGCGCGGCGTGTCCCCCCGTACGTGAGGTCTATTATTGTTATTTATTAATCCGAAACGCGGAGCCGATAAAGTCGGCCCACGAAGTCGCGTGCGTTCGACGGGGGAAAACATGGCGTGTTACGTTGTGTTGTACACAGGTGTCCCACGGCGTTTATAATTTATCTTCACGATGGGATATAACACCGCTATATGTATACGCTAATGTGTACCTACGTCCGCGTCGTCGTCAGTGTCGAATGGTGTACCGGCCTACGTCTCGGAATATTCCGGACGAGTCCGTCCGAAAGGATGGAAATTCTTCTGTAACGCGTTGATGTGACGCTAATATATTATCAAAACGACCCGACCGAGCGTATATCTGTAAATACGATAAAGCAGTAGAATTACGCGCCGAGAGATGATTATTTATTTACCGTCGGCGTACGAGAGATTCGGCGATTTCAGTCCTTATGAGAATACGATTGTTGATCGTACACGGAAATAAAAGTCATCGTTGGAATCAATTTCAACGAACATTCGGTTATTTCTATAGAGTTGAAAGTGTCGAAACTCTAGATTCCTAGGGACGATCGATATTGGCGATTTCGAATATTGACAATGTTTCTTCGTAACTTTCAATGCGTTCGATCGGCCGGTGCTGCGGTCGGTTGTTGCTAAACGTCGTCGGCTAAACAGTCCGCCCAGAAGAATCCGACGAGTCTGAAGTGACGGAAAAGTCTCCGCGGGCATCGAGGAATGTGGACAATTTCAGTTGGCCCGAGAGAAGACGGCGGCGGCGGCGGCGGCGGCGGCGGCGGCGAGGACAATGCGGCGCGGGACTTATCAAGGCGGAAACGATGACAGGACGTGCGTAAATATATAAAGCGCGCTCTCGGAGCCGCAGAAACGACGTACGATTATATTCGCGCGCGGACGACAAACGTGTGTATTCAAGAATCGATCCTGGCGGGGCGAAGACGGGATAAGGATATGCGCGCACACACGATGGAAGTTTAACGGTATACTCTATATGTGTGTATACATACGCGTAGCGCAGTGACTGACGCGAAAGAAGTTTTCGAAACGATTGAAACGCGGACGCGACTTTTCACATGGTAATGATTCGAAAACAAACAATGTACCGACGACGGCCATTTATCATTTTGCGGCAGCCGCGCGTCCACGATTACGGCATGTATATGGCGCGCATATACTCGTATACATATAACATATATTATATTATATATTATGTAGTGCTGTGTTGATCTAATAGCCAAGCGCGCGTGCACGAGAATTAGCTCGGAGTGTTTTTAAAGAGACCAACTCTTTGTTTCGCAAAATGTAATATTATAAATACATTCCTCAAGACAATATGTGTCTTCGCTATTTTCTAATTAAATATTGTACTCGATAAATATTCTTTTCGGTTTATCGATAACCCAAAACTTTGATCTCTTTACATATACTATTATATATTAATAATTCGACTCGTAAGTCTCTTACTGAACAAACCGATGCGAAATTTAGGAAATAGCTATCGCGAAAATTCGGTTCATCGTCGCACCTCCTATTGCCCGACAAGACACTGGGGATGAAAACTTTACGGACGATAATCGCGGGATTTCTCTGGCAAATCTTTATCGATTCAGTCTAGTTCGAATCGTCGTCGTCCGAAATATTATGTCGTTCACTATTGTTTGCTATCATCGCTTGCGTGCGACTTTTTTTCTTTTTTTTTTTTATCGAGCTTAACAATAATTCGATTTTTCGTAACGAACTTTTAACATCTAAATTCTAAATTATTGTCATTACGTCAATCCAGTTGCGATGAACTTTAAGAATTTGTTTAAACATAAAGCAAATCTCCAAGTATTTACAAGTATGCGTATAGACGACCTGTGTATCGTTGAAATCGCCACGTCGTTTTTATAATATAACAAGTAATGTTCATCGAATTTCGTCGCGAAGTTTTAATTATTGCCAAAACGCGCGTTCGAGACCGTGTTTAAAAACCGTTAGCGTTAACGACGCAAATATAATTCCATAATAATCTGTCTTTTCGAGTTTAATTATTATATGTGTGCGAGTTATAATCGCTTTACGACGTGAACGTTCTCCCGTCCGTTCAAATCAGTTTTCTCGAGTGCTGATACACGTATACGTATATACATAATAACTTTGGTTATTCGTTTTCAAATACAATGTAATACACTTACACACTTGCTGCTCGCTCATGCAGATATGCCGTATTCGTGGAAAACGCGTATAAACGATAATCGTTAATGAACAAAACAGTAATAATTATTTAACCGCTGTATGTGTGCGTGCGTATAATATAGTAGGCATACCTATAATACTCGAAACGATTATTTTCGGTAGACTCGTTTTAAAAACTTCGTCATCGATTAAGAGTAAAAATTCAATCGGAATAATTCTTCGAAACGCGTACAAACGAGGTATGATATAGATAGATGCAAGTAGACTGCAGGATGTAAAACGTATAACGTTTAAGAAAAAGGATTCGCGAATATTCGTCGCTTACCGAATTCAATTAGTAGTTACTTATAATACAATTTCGCGCGAATCGTCGGTATTTAATTTCAAAAAAAGAAGAAAGTATTATATACTTAGAATATACGTACGTCGATATTCTACAAATGCCAACACCCATTTGGAAATTATATGTCTCGTATTGTGTGTTTGCGTTCGTGAGTCGCGACGACGACGACGACGGGGAAAGCTTTTACGCACTCCGCGGTGAATCGGAGACAAATATATTATAAATAAATTATGTGCGACGGAACGTAAAGCCGTTTTTTTTTACAAATCGCATGCGCTCCGGTACGTGTTTGTTGTTCATATAGGGTTAAATTTCATAACGCGATTTTGAAATTCTCAGCAGTCTCTGACGTACACGATATTATTATACGTATACCGATGTTGTCAATGGGAAAGCATTACGTCTGCTACGGTTTTTTTTATTTTTCGTACGGCGTGAAAATAATAGCGCAGACGATTTATTGTTTTCGGAGAGCGAAAAAATGGAAATGCCATTTGACGACGGGCGCGGGCGGAGGAAAACATGTACGATTTTATCGTACACAGACCGTATAGGTACACATCAATCGCGCGTTCTTCGAGCAATATATTTTATTCGATATTTTCCACGCCGCCGTTTGCGTATTGTTCACAGTCGGACGCGGTAATTTCGCGTGTAAATAATAATAATAATAATATACTATACGTATAATGCGCACACGTGATATATTATAATGCGTAATGTGCAGTGAACGCTATTATTGTATCGAAACGCGTGTCGTGACGTCCTCGCATTTTTATTTCGGTTATTTTTTTCCGACAACTCGTACGGCGCGGCGGCGGCGCGTTTGTCTTTTTTTTTTTTATTTGTGACTTTTTACGCAACGAAAAAATTAAAAAATCGACGTGAAAAAAAAAACACCCAGTCACACTTCCTTATATACGGCGCGGCGGCGATAATGGTAACGACTGTCACCCGTTCGATATTCCGACCGATCGGCGTGTAATTTTATTCCTCGAACGAGAGAGCGGTACGTTGAACTCATTGGTGTTTTCGTACGATTTCAACAAATCGCGCGGACAAGGTTATGGATTAAGTATTTCCGCAGGTCGTCCTCGGTTGTAGATTACGTACGACGCAACGATAATAATCGTGTCCGGCCTTTTTTTCGCTGTGAGTACTGATTTTCGGTCGATTTGTAGGTGAAAAAAAAAAAAAAACATCCGCCGAAGCTCGTTATTATTTTATCCACAGAACGTCAGTCCTTTCCTCGTTCGGAGGGGAACTTTATTCCATTACAGCACAACAAGCGCGCACGTGTACGAATTTCGCCTACTGTAATGCCCGTAGAGAGGTGGCGTTTTCTCCGAGTGTCCCCCGCCCGAGGTGTGTAAATTATAAACACCGGTCCGATGTCAATGACAACGACGTTATAATCGCGAGTATATCGTTGGACACAGAGGCGCGGCAGATATAATTTCTCCTGCGAGAAAAGTCCGTAATACCGACGATAAATTTCGGCAACGGAAAACCGTCTATAATACGTATACACTATATACATATATAACGTGATATCGTATACGGGGGACGGTTTTTATTTATAACCGAGCGCAAACATTTTTCGTAGAGATTAAACCCACATCAACCCTCCAACACCCTCCGAACGCCACCGGTTCAGTTATATCGTAATATAAATGCCGTATAAAACACGACGACGGGGGAGCGCCCGAATTCGGTTATCGGGGGTTTTAAATAAAAAAAAATCCTTCGTATTAGTTAAAACGCGTACGCATTAGTCTGCCGAAAAGATAACACGCGACGCGGCGCTCTAGTGTTGTACACGCGGTACTCTCGCGCGTTTCCATGCGATATCGACCATTTCGGGGCGCACTGCGGAGGAACGCAGGAGACGGTCCGGCCAAAAACCAAGAGGGCTAATTCGTGTTTCCCCTTTTCACGCTAATGACGTTACGTTTATTGTTGCGCGAACCGTAGGGATTTTCGTTTCGAAATCGTTTTTTTTTTTTAATCGACGGAAACACGTTTGTCGAGCAAAACAAATTTCGCAATGCAAAACATCGTAATACGCGTTATCAGTCCTCGAGCGCGACAGCCGACAACCGCGTTCTGTTGTACGACGTCTATAAATCATAGCAACGTCTGCAAAACATCTAGCAATCCTTGGCGGATTATCGGCAACGATTCGGCACCAAATTGAAGTGTTTTTTACTTCGAATCGGCGCGGCGGCAGTAAAATCTGAAAAATCGTATTACATCCGATTATGACGGTACCTACTGGTGCTGTTCGTAGATTCGGAAAATTCTCGAACCTTTGCGAAATCCGAAAACTATCTGGCGAAATCCGTGACGAATTCCTAGCGATTTCCAGCACGAGCGAGTGTTTTTTAGTTCTAGCCCGAAATAGTGTGCCGCCGGCGCGGCGCCGTCTCGACGGACGTGTGCGGACCTTCGAATAACGAGAACGCCACCGATTCGTGTCAAATAATAACAATAATGATATTTCATAATTTTCACGAAAATATTTGTAGGAAAAAAGAAAACAAAAAAAAAAAACGTTCGCCGGTCACGTATTTATCTTCTTATAAATAAAAATGAATCGCAAAATGTGTTGTAAGCGCATAACTCAACAACCCCTGAACCGATTTCGCTAATTCTTTTTTCATAATATTCCTTGAAGTACGAGGATGGTTTTTACGGAAATTTTTACGGAATTATTAAGAAAATTAACCCTAAGGGGGTTAAAAGGGGTAAAAATGGAAAAAATCCCGAGTCACTGGAGCTTTGTGGTATTAAATTTTGTCAATAGTTTCATTTCATATAGCAGAGGCCCCTAAAGAAAGGATCTTCCAAAATTCGACCCCTAAGGGGGTTAAAAGGGGTAAAAATGAAAAAAACTGATAAAATAACAAGTTATACTGCACACGGGCGAAGCCGGGTTATTCAGCTAGTTATCATATAATATAATATAGGCGTGTATGTGCGCACCAATATGTGTCGTACAATCGTTACCGTATATACTTTATGCATATTAATATGATATTTACGTGTGTATATATCCGTGTACTCGTGTACGTAACGCAATAATAATAATGAATATCTCGAAACGTCATCGCGACAACGATCGTTTACCTCTAGACAGTGTGTCTCGGCGACGACGCGGCGCGGCGGCGTGTAGGTGAAATAAATTATCGTATATTGTATTGTCATTACTCATTTGTCGTAGGTATGCGTGTCGCCGTCGTCGCGGCGTACGGCAAACCTCGCGCGTTCGTGAAAATAATATTATAACAATAATAATATATTATAATATTAATAACACGTTCACACCGCGCCGCGGCCTCGCCGCCGTTTACCCGTTTTTTTTTTTTATCGTTTCGTCGTCGAGTGTTTTTTTTTTTTTTTTTTTATGTTTCTAACATACAGGATGTCCCGTCACCGAGTACTGCGGTCCTGCGTGCCAATAACGTTTTGTTTTTTTTTTTTCGTTATTCCGAGTGGTATTTTTGATATCTGATTATTATTATTATTGTTTATAATTATTACGTTTCCGAAACGCTACGTTTTTATATGAAATATTTTTTGAATATTTTTGCCGACTTGCCGCCATCAAACACAGTTCGATCGTACATTTTATTCCTACGTATAAATACCTAGTCTAATGTTTTATAAATCAAATAAATATTTCTCGATTTTATGAAAAGCGAGTGATACTGATATAGGTATCAACGGAACTTTATTATTTCTTCGTCGAGCTTATAAAAATAAAAATGATGAATTATTTTGAAGAAAAAAAAAAAACGTGTAGAACGTGAAAACTTCGGAAACATATATACTTTTCGATTCTATGTGCCAAAGAAAAGACATAAAATGTCAAAAATACATATTATTATTTGAGAAAAAATGTTATCTATTTTTACTCGGCGGACGAACGAGTGGGGACACCCTGTACGCGAGCGTCTGACACGAGATCGCTTCGATTTGTTAAGGTTTTTTTTTTCTTTTTTTACTCTACACTACACACCGTGACTGTTTACTCCTGACGTGCCAGTATTATGATATGACTCATTAGCAGACTCATCGTTTTCGTCGGATGACGAGCTCGACGATTCCCATGCCAACGCGTTGATGTTATTATAGACTATTATTACGCGTCGCGGTCGTACTGACACTGTACTCGCGACGAGAGATACGTCAGCACGTGTGCATCGCGGTGTACGCGGGGACATGGTACGATATTACGTGTCGGCGAGCGTAGACTATAATTTATTTCGAGTCTCGGACAATCGACGTCTTATTACTTACAGACCACGGGGTTTCGCAACCGAACAAAATATACGAATCGTAAAATATGAAAAAAATCGATTCGATTAAAAGTAGTAGGACGACGTTTTTGTTTCGATTTGACGAGACGACGACGCGACGTCCGCGACAAAGTCTCTCCGTCACTGTTGTATTTTTCCAACAACACGTGAAATTATTTCAGAACGATAAATTATACCGGGTTTAATATTCAGATTTACGAGACGGACATATTATCATAGAAGATAACGTTTTGATAGCAAGAAACGGGTTTTTAATTTTTCAATGCTTTTTTCCGTAGGCGGGTTTTAGTATATTTTTTTTGACTTGTTTTTTATTTTTTTTTTTTACATAACGAAATGTTCGTATTTTAACACGTATCGATCGACGCACTCGCACACAAAAATGACTACGATCACTGAGATCTCCGAAGACAATCACTCGCTATTTATACTTCGTATTCGTTCGAGTCGCTATCGCCCGAGTGTGATGCGCTCTTTTTGGATTCCTGGGGACGTCCTCTGCGTCGATATACGTCAATCAAGTATTTTTATCAAGTAATCAAAACGAAAACTAGCCTCTGACACTCGAGAGATCTTAACGAATTCAAAGACACCCCGTTCGTTGAAATCAGTCCACAGGTTTATGGGTTCTATAGTCTACACGACGTGCGCGACTCTAGTCGGGTGAAAACGTTCAAAAAAACGTCAAATAAGTATTGAATTTTCTTGAGCTCGAAATATATCGAATCGTATAGCTGCCGTTCTCGTAGACCTCTTAAGATTTAGGCATTACATTTCAGATACGACCGATTTGCATTATAGGTTTGGCGTGGCGAGAACGAGAGACTTGCGCAAAAGGTCGGTCTCGCTTTGTCATCGGCGCTCGTGATTTTCAAAACGACGACAAATAAACCCGCCGCCGCACGGTGTTCGCACAGTATACGCGGACGACGACGACGACGTAATAATGTATTATTATTTTATTTGAAATACGCGACAGACGTGATATCATTATGTATAGGTGTACATACGCAGTTAGTATGGGTATAGCAGGCACGGCGAATGAATCATTCCCAGAGAGAGAAAAAACGTACGTTTCACTGACAATAGAGATTTATTGTAAATTGTTGTTAATCTCCGAGTCGTGTTTAGATAATACGGTTTATCTTTCGATCCTAAACGGGTTAGGGAAAAAAAATAAAAAAAAAAAATTGAAACGTTTATTTACGCGTCGTCGGCACAAACGCGCGCGCGCGCGTATTGTATTTTTAGCTCGATTACTCGAACGGTGCCTAACATGGGTAATACGTGCAGATAGTGTGAAAAAACAACGATGTATATTGTACAGTATATTATTATGATAATATCATGAACGCCGCGGTGTGCCTACACGACGAGGCTGGAAAAAAAAAAAAAACGCTTATCGACAGGCACGCAGAGTCCTCATACAGGATTACGTCATAGGTTTTGCCATTACAGGTGCGACTTCGTGTCTAATGTTTTTCGACAAATCTCGAGGTAATTATTCCAACCATGCCTTATCTCTCGCAACGTATTAGTATCGAATGTGTGCGAGCGCGCGAATGTCGTGTACACTACCTACTCGTATAACGGATATCGGTGTATTATTATTATTAAAATGCGCGCGGAGCACGATAAATATTAAAAAATACGGTACAATACTTACCTGCAGTAATCGTATTCGTTTTTCAAGTGTACATAATATTACAAACGTACTTATATATTAATTAGTCGATCCAATGGTCGAGCTGAAAAACGTGATTGTTCGACCGAGAGGTGTTATCGTATATTATATTATTTACATCGATTCGTACTCAGACGCGACGGACGACCGTAGATTTCCAAAAATGAAAACAAGGCTTTGCACCAAGACAAACCGCGTGTTAATAACATCATATGATATTCGACTGGATATAATATGATGAGACACGTTTTAGAACACGTCCCGTCGATTTTTTCGAAACGCAAACCGTCCTTCGACGGAACGCCATAGAATTTCTAAAACGAATTAAAACGATTTCGTTTTTCGACCGTTCTGATTTCCGAAACGTTAATTCGTAATTAATTATTTTTTCGATATTTATAATATTAAGTGTCATTTACGTATTATAATAATTATACAGCGAGTGCGACGACCCGGGTAATGGTCGAGACCGTTCGCCGCACGAAAAACCGATAAGCGATGCGACAAACACACGGAGAGTTTATTGTCCGCGTCGGTTTTGTGGATTTACGCGCGTGGACGTGATATTGACCTTTTGATATGGCCCGTACGGAGACGCCACCTATAGTTGTAATATTTCGTCGTACGAGCAAAATATGAACACGCAGACCCTGATCAACGCGAGATCTCGAGGACAGTAAAGGATTTTCAGATCCGCGATTGAATTTTCATATGATTTTCCTATTCGTTTGAAATCAGTGGAAAACGATAAAAGATCCGAAACGGCGCGAATGTTATTGCTTCGAAGAATCGTTTCTAAACAAAGCCGTGGGAACGCGATTCGTTATGAATTATAATATACGTATTGATCTTTGAAACACATTTTACGAGTCCATTTTTCGGTGCACGTGTTTACTGGGTGTCAAAAGTTTTTCTCAAATAAAACAATAAAAGTAGACCGGATGTCTTATGCGCCACGAGACTGCTCAGACATCTATTATAATACGCGATTTAAAAAAGTTTGATACGACATATTATTTATCGAAAACGTACGCCAATTATTTTTTATTTTTCCACACACAAAGTTTCAATCGCGTTTAGAAAGTATCGGTTTTCTGAAATACGAGTAGTAGGCGTAGTAATACGTGTATATTTTCACCTACTGTTGGCGTGAAACGAATTTTTTTTATATTTCACGTCAAAACCTAGTGATGAAATTACTATTTATCGTTTGCGTGAAATCGTCTTTCGGCCGAGCGTGTATTGTACGGAAGGAGTAATAATTTATGTCGCCGAACGGGTCTCGACGGGCTTTTGATCAGCGGTCACCGAGAACGAGAACGTTTTATTTAACGCCGTACGGTCACAACGAAAACAACCGTTACAAAAAAAAATAATAATAGACCTCGTGCAAATATTATCACAATCGCGTTCGGCGAGCGCGTGGCGTGTACTTGACGTGTCTCGTACGAAAACGCGTTATTATACAACGCGTGTATCGATCGAGCACCAGACGACGACAAAACACGATAATAATTTATTTATATTTCGCGTACACGACGCGCGTTGCATTGTAATAATAATAATTGTTGTTATTGTTTTGTTTTTTTCCCGTCTCGCCGCCGTCGTCGTCGCGTAGTCAGCCGTATTACACTATACGGTCGCGACGGACGCGGACGAAGAATATTCTATACGGTTATACGTATAGCGCGCGTTCGCGAAATTTCGTTTTCGGCGACGGACGGACGGAAACCGTTGACGGACGTTCGTTCGCGTGCGAATGTGTCGTATGCGTCCGTCACATTTTCGCGCACTGCCGCGCCCAACAATATACGTCTATCATCGTTAAAGTGTACACGGTTTCGGAATACAGACGCGGCGACCGATGCCAGACTCGTATCGTCCGCGAATTAGGTACCTATACTCGTATCAATAATATTATTATTTCGACGACGTTTATTATTATCAAGGCCGCGAGTACGTACACAATTTCATTTGTAACAAAAACTGTAGAAGAAATTAAAAAATTCACCTCCTAAAGTATACCAACTAGACAACGATTGCAACCATAAGCCCTTTATGAAATTCAAAATCCGGCCAACTCTCTTGACCAGTCAAAGTGGTAAAACGACGCTCGACGTTCTAGCACTATGTGTCGCGTCCGACGCGCATTAAGGACGACCAATCGTACGCGAAACGACGCGTTTTATTGCGAAATGAATAATGCGCCGAAATAACGAACGCGAGTCGAGGACGCGTCTTGTTCTTTTCACGGTGCCGCGGCAGGAAGCGCGCGGCGAGAGGATATACGATGTCGGCTCTACTATCGATTACATCGTCGTCGGTAAATTGCATTTGCAGTTGCAAGTGCGGATGCAAGTTGTGCACCGACGACGCCGCGAACCGTAACCGCATTCGCGGTGCCGGGTCGCGAGAGTATATTATAATGTATGCGCGGCGCGAAACGCGTGTTACCGTCGTCGGGCCTCGTACGCAAGCGTTTCGCCATAGCGTTGTTTCGCACGCGGACCGACCGCAGCGGACGTCGATAAACCGCCGCGAACGGCATAATAATTCACACGTAATATCGAACTGCGTATACAGCGTTATGTTATTAGCGTCGTCGCCGAACGCGCGCATATTGTTTTGCGGCCACGCGCGGCGTCGTCGGTCAATCGCATTATATAATATCGTATAATATAATACGTCCGTATATTATAATCGTAGGCGCGACGACGGACGCGAATCGAGCCCGACGAAATATTCCGACTGTCAATCGACTACTGGTCCGTATGGGTTTTCGAAAAACAATTCCCTCGGGCGGTTTGAAAAACGATTCGCGGTCCGGTTCGACGTTCAGACCCCGATTAGGACTCGTTGGATTTCTCCTCAAAAATACACACGCCCGCGAACTATGCAAATGCGCTGCGCGCTAACATCCAAGACGTCCGTTCGTTTGGAGTACACGTAACACGGAATTCGTACATTTTATTTGCTACTCGGTCATATTTTACCCCGGACACTCGTGGGTATTTACGGGGAAACGGTGTCCGATGAACGTCGTCCACCGTCTATGGGTATTCTATTTTTTTCGTTCAAACACAGTATGACATGATAATAATCTGTATTGTCGATTCACGCGCGTTGTCGAATGGTTTTTTCAAAATTATTATTCATAAGGGTTTCAAAAAAAAAAAAAAATGTCCTTTACGATCCGGAGTCGTTCGTATATTTAGAACTAACCATATTTGTTCTTAATAACGAAATAACGTTCGCAAACTCGTATATTAAAACAATGCCGATCGGTATGATAATGTATTAAATTCATACACTGGTATATACTCGTATCAGTACGTGTAAATATTGTCGCGTAGGTATTAAACAAATAACATTGATACGTAATATATGTGTGATCGATTAAAAAACGTTCTCGGCGGAGAGGCGGCGCGGCGAGAACTTTTGACTGTTGACATTGGCGCGCGTATACATATTGTTATTATTATTATTAATTTTTTTTTAACAATAATATGCGTCATTATCATCGAGAGCGAGCGGCGGCGTGTGTATTTTCATTACAAACGTTCGTGAATCGACTGTTTTTTCTTTTTTCTCCTCTTATTTTTTAACTGGTACCACGGCGGCTGTTTGTTTAAACCGGTTTCGTGCACGGCGATATTCGTTACAGCACACACATAAAACATTGTAAAACCATTAAGCGTCGTATAGTGTACACACACATAAAAAATATATACGTACGTGTAAGTAAAACATACCTATAGTATAATATTATTTCGACGACGATTATTATTATTATTATTAGGGCTGAAAACTACGTAACAACGCGCCCTAAACACCACGGTAAATTGTCCTGAAAAAGCGCATTTCGATATCGTTCGAATTCCGTATATTGCACTTGTATAGAATGTTTTACATATTTTTTCGTGGTCGGTAATGTACATGTGGTACTGTAATGGGACTGTGAGATATTAAAAGTATTAAAACGATTAAACTTCTGGTATATCCATAGGCAGTCACCAGAAATATCACATCGAGTGTCGTGAAGACTTTGAAATGAAATTAAAGAGTACGCGGCGTCCCTCGGTATGAGTATATAATATGTATTATTGCATAGAACGCGTATATACTCGTATATCGCACATAATATTTCGACGTTTCTTTTTTTTTTTCTTCTTCTCTCGTACGCAAATATAGTCGTTCGTCCGAATTTTATATAGGTCCGCCCGTCAGCAGCGTGTCGTCGTCGTCGTGTACGACACTGTACGCATAACGCACGCACGGCACAGATGTCGTGATTCGTCCTTGCAGACGTTAAAGGGGAAAGAAAAAAAAAAACCGAGAACGCTCTCCGATTTCACGCGCTTAATGAGCTACAGTTAGATCGTCATATTATTATGTTATAGCTATCCACGATATAAACGTGTGACCCTATAATTTTGACGCACAGAAAAACTGGCTCGAGAACACGTTTCCGTCGCGGTAGGAGGGTCTCTCGTATATAGGTAGGCGAGTATGTATATAGTATACGCATGTGTGTATTTTTTTTTTTCCTTCAAATTCAATAGGGGTCGAAAGGGTATATTTATAAGCGTGCACAACAGAAAATCGTTTCGGTGGTGGGTACACGTATATAATATAGGAGACGCGCGAGGTATGGCAGCGAACACAATTTTTGGAAGTGAAAAAAAAAAAACCATCACATAATAAGTTATGTACGATATATTTATGCGGTCGTACGTATAAATGCGTATAAATTATTATTATTATTTTTATTATCGTCGTCATCATCCTCGCGCGTTTCGTTGACGCCGGAGAACCCGCATATATATCGAAGCTCCGCCGTAGAAATCGTATAATAAGTAATTCAGCATAACATTATTATTACGTGCTGCACTGCACTGCCGCGGTCGTTCCGAAGGGGAAACCAGTTCCCGCGCCGCCGCAGCCGTACGCATTATAATATTATTATTGCTTCATCTGTGCGTTTCGTTCTCGGCGAGAGAGGATAAAAAACACACACACACGCGCGCGCGCGCGCGCCGCGGCCCGACGAACGTAATGGAAAACGGTATTTTTAATTATCTATTAGGAAAAAAAATAAAACGTTCGCTTCCGCGCGCCGGCCGCGCCGGCCGATGAAATTCGAACGTTAATTATGTTTTTTTTTTGTTGCGAAGACACTGTCGGCAATATACGAAGCCGGAAAATCGCTGACGGTCAGTGGACGACACGAACTATAGACTCGGACGAGGTCCGACCGGGTCGTGATAGGTCGGGGCGCTTTGAAATCGCAACGGTTCTCCTCGAGCGCGGACAACTCGTCGGGCGACGACGACGACGACGGGTCACGACGGAGTCCGTCTCCGTCCCGGAATACCGTTCGATTCGATGACGAGCTAAAACTATATAAACGTAATACCCGGTCGACATTATAATATTATAATGATAGTATACGCTATTAGATTGTTTTAAACTCGAGTAGATTGTCGGTCGATATTAAAAGTCACTCTCGTCGTCAGCGCGCGACAATAACATTTTATAATACGTCGTCGTCGTCGTCGTCGTTATCGTTTAAACATGACGTCTGTGTACGACACGAACGTACGACAAATCGGTAAAAGCCTACAAAGCAAATCGAAAGAAACCCGAACGCGCGCGCTAGGCCATCGCATTTAAACGCATAGTTCGTCCGGGTCTAATTTCGTCTAATACGTCTACTTTTTTACTTGTATTTCTTTCGTTCTAAAAGCCTTCGAACGCGTTCGTCGCGTCCTGTAACGTTACACGACGATTTCTCGTTAAAAATCTGTCTAGTGATTTTTTCCCCACTCGTTTTTAAGACCGCCGCGCCGCCCTCGACACTGTCGTGTCGTACCGGCACATAATAGTAATAGACGTGTTATAATTAAGTGCGTGTGACAGTGATAAAATTTCACTCGTTAGATCGTTCGAAACGTGATCGTCGTACGCGCATTAAATTTCGCGTACCCGCGCGGTCGACTCGGTAATAATATCGCGTGAAATCGGCTAACCGTCTAAATTAGTTTTATCCCATTAAACGTCTATTTAATTTGCATCGCGTACAATAAATAGAACCGGCTACGGTTAGATTCTGGTCTATTTAATTGCACGTGAAGTAATGACTGCAGTAACTATACGTACGGTTGCATATATACTTATATATATATATATTATTATACAGCTATAAACGGCGCGCAAATATCTCAAAGAGCTAAATTATAACGTTCGATTGTGCTGTTTTATCGTTGTTGAAAAAAAAAGAATAAAAATTTGTACTTTTCTCGACGGCGCGGCGCGGCGGCGATGCAGTGATTTGTATCCGCTAAAGTTCGATCGTCTCTGAATTAATATGTATCGTAAACGTGATCAAAGCCCTATAAGACGCGACAGATCGATTCAGAGTTTGGCCGATTAGAACGGCGCGGCGTACAGTTATATTTATTTACTCGTTCGCAAGAGTGAATTCAAAACTTATTATCCTATCGCCGGTCTTATATTTTTTATACGGCCATTTCGAGAACAATTTTTTTTTTTTTTTCGTAGAAACTCGCAATCAAATAAAGTAAAATCGATAACTTTAATAGATTTGAAGTCAAGACATACGTATTGTTATTAAACATATCGGTAATACCGGTCATCGCCCGGTCGCACTAGATTTTTTTTTTTTCATACTTTATGACTTTCGATAGACATATTGTTTTGATATTTAACCAACCGTGACGTTAAAAAAAAAACAAAACCTAAATAGGCTAATAAACCTAAATAACCAGTTTGTTAATATTTATATAAGCGTTTTTATAAAAAAAAAATAATTCGCTATTCTTAAATATTTTTCGATTATTATGCACGTTTACATACCTACGTATATGTTTCCTGTTGACGAATATATCCGTCTGTTCAATATCGATCGTAAATACCGACACAGAATTTAAGTTTCGAAATGTCAGCACGAGAACGAGTTTGCACGCAAAACTCGTTATTGTAGACATTTTACGGTCGGGATCGTTTTAAAAATTAAAATCAAAATGATTCCGCGGGCTCGGCACCACACACACGCACACACGCCCAGAGGGTCCACATCGACAAAAGTCTGATCGCGGACTCTGCAGACCGTGAAATATGTGCGTATATATTGCGTTCGAACGGCGGTTCGTGGCAGGTCCTTAATTTGGTCCAGCAGTACACGCAGGTAATAGACTTGAGTGATTTAGGTCGGAAGCGCACGTCGGTTTGCAGCCGACCGACTACGCGAGCTGCTGCTGCTGCTGCTGCTGCGGGGGAGACGTCGATCGAAGTGACGCGCGATATTTGTGCCGCGGCAGGATCACATATAATATAATATATTATATGCGAAGTACGCGCCGCGTGACGGTTTAATCGAAACTCCGGACGACACATTTAATTCGTATATATATTTTATTATCGCCACGGCGGCGCGCGTTTGCGATAGCAATTTACTGCTGCAGCGTCGTCGTGCTGGACGACGATTTTTCAAACCCATACAATTTTCAAAAATACATCGTTCGACCACCAGATTTTAGCTTATATTTTGCACTTTTTTTTTTTTCTATCAATTGTACCTAAACAATTAGACAGGTTCTATTCCACTATAGTAGCGATCCACCATACCCACCCCTTATTGTACTCGTTTTATTCGAAACGCGTGATAAATATTTGACAAATTTAATTCGCAAAAAACAAATAAAATGTTTTTAAATTACGTAATATTATTACGTGTGTAAAACTGTTATGTAACGACGAAACGATTTTGCCCCGTTGTAGATGTTGTCGTCGAACAGCTGATCGTGCGCAGTGCGAATTGTGAAAGCTCGTGATAAAAAGAAAAAAACATCTGCGAGCCAATAACCCACTGTAAGCGCGCGCATACGGCATCCGATTGGCCGACCGTTTCGCGACGATTCGCGGCAGCGACCCGCAAAAGCAAAAAACGCGTCAGTTTTCTGCCGGAACTTTGCGAGGAGCGATCCTGCCGCCGCCGCCGCCGCCGCCGCCGCCGTTTGTTGCCGACACTTCAAGTCGCTGTCTCACACTCGATTTGCCATGGACGACGATCTATTACAGTCTACTGTTACAGGTCAGTGATTTGAACGGAATAATTACTAAAATAATAATAATAATTTCGCGCACTACGCAAACGCCTGCGGGTCGTATCACTTTCACGGCCGTTTTTATCTATCTGAATAATATATAAATCTGTCTGTGACTTGTAAACGATTGTTGCGCGATGGAAAATTCTCACGGCGCGCATTATTTAAAAATTCGATTTGTTCGATTTTTCCAAAGTTTAAACACTTTTTAAGGATACGTTTTATTGTTATTCTCGCGAAATGACGTCTCGTACTTAAATATTGTAGCCGACACGCGTTCGATCGGCGGACGCACCGCCGCGTGTGATAAATACGCCGTTTGTGCTCGGTCGCCGCGATTTTTCCGACGCGAAATCGGGTCGTCATCGTAGCTCGTCGATTTTAAGGGCGCGGGGTGTATGGTAAATCTCGTATAATCGTACGCCGGGAAAACGGCGGACGAAAGAACCGCGTACGTAAAAAATAAAAAACCCCGCGGCGACAAAGTTTACGCAACGTCCGCCCGCCCGTCGCTTATTATCTCGTCGCGTAATTTGCGGCGGCGGCTATCGAAAACGATTTTTTTTTTTTTTTTTTGGCTTTCAGCCGCTCGCACGCGTGTCCGCCGCACGTGCCAATTAGCGGAGGAGAATAAAAAACACACACTCACATAAAAAACGCCCATTTACTCTCTCGCGCTATATATTATTATTATTATTATTATATACTCTCTCACATGACGTACTGCGGCGGCGACCGAGTCGTATCCGTCGCGGTAGATAATAACCGAAAAAGTCTCTTTACACGACGCGTTTATAATTTATACGTATGCGTGAAATGTTTGCGTGAATTATCGTTCGCCGTAGGCGTTTTTGGTGACGGATTTTTTTTCTGGTCTTTTTTTTTTTAATCGAGTTTTCGCCCCGAAAAAAACCATCATAAACGCTCGCCTATCTCGTCGTCGTCGATCCGGGGGGTCGCGTTCCCCACGATCGCGCGTGTCTCCTTCTGGACGCGAAGTCCTCGCCGTCGTGCGCCGACGGCTTTTTTCCGATCGCTAACACGAAAATATCGCCAAAATCTACGCACTACATATCAGTATATTATAATGCACGCGCACTCTAATAATGTTTATACGCCAGTACCACTGCCGAGTACGGAAAAAAAGCACGCCGTAAACCGGGGGCGTTTTTCGCCCTTTTTTTTTCCCCCACCGTTTTTTATGCGACTTTGTGTATCGGAATCGTTATTTTCGCTCGTCGCGTAATCCGACGACGATGTTCGGAGCCACATAAAGTAAAACTCGTTTTGGGAGATAAAATCTTAGCGCGACGACGACGACGACGACGCCGAGGAAAACTTTATGCATAAAGTACAATATAAAACGTAGTAAAAGATATAAAAAACAGCGCACTTTACCGATAAAAATATTTATACCGATTAGTTATTGCTAATAATGTATATTGGTTTTGAGTGCTTTTTTTTTCGGGGTTTTTTTTTTTTTTTGGTTTATTGATTTTACGTCGACATAATACGATATCCGAAACGATTGAAACGAATTCGGCGGTGGTCAAAAAAAAAAAAAGTATAGATTGAAAGCCTATAGCGTCAAAAGTTTGATTTGTTTATCTGGAAAAACGTCGACGTTTGTTGACTACATTATTATTGTTTGACGTTTGTTAGTGTGTTTGTACCGAAAATAAGATTTCTACTTTGATTGTTCAAACGTTACCGTCGTTGTAGACATTTTTATCGCACATACGATATTAGTGTTACACGCAAAAATGTACCGCGCGTTTTCCGTTCAAGCGCTCACAAAGCGTCGACACTTTTCGGACTGTCAACAAGAAACCCGAACGAGAACAATGTAGGTGTGATGATAAGACGATAAAAAAAACAATATACCCCTCCACGTCGATGCGTGATTTATATGTATCAGTTTTAAGTGAAAATATAATCATTAGCCGAAGCCCCAAAATACGACGACCGCCGCGCCGTTCGAACGTTTCATACGCGGCCGTAAGATTAAAATATTTATAAAAAAAACACCCGTATTCCTATAAACAGCTCTGTATATTATTATTGTTATGATATAATATTCGTCTGCGCGCAAAATATCTCGTAAATTAAGATAGATGCCAGTGCAACGAGATTTTAACCGTCCTGTTCCTTTACTATTCGGCAAATCAAAATTCAAAATTCTTTTACGTATTATAATAATATTATCAGACGTATCTTTACACTGCGGTGGCGATAAAAACCCATCGTAATTTTACCCGTGAATAATTTATGTGAGATTTCTTCGACGAGTACGGAATACCCCCCACGCGTCGCGGGTACAAAGCGATAACGACCCCGCGGGGACAGGCACATCGCCGCCGCCGCCGTCGATATGATAAAATGTAAAAATAAAGTCGTTCTTTATGAGAATACGTTTTTGATTGGAGGTGGTGTGTCGTCGGACCGTGTGATGTTTGAGAAATCGAACCGCTCGGAGTTTTATTATTATTAAATCGTCCGAACGAAAAGTTTGAAACGTTATGGACTTTTAAACATATTACTATTCGTTTCTCTCGTATATTTTCCTCGATTACTTTTGATTTGGTACTCGCCGCCGTTAAAACCGTATATTTTCAGTTCGATACCAGTGATTTTATTTACTATATACTCGTAGGTATATATGTATATCATTTTTTTCTCTCCAAACGACTACGCAAAATTAAAAAAAAACTTTGCCTTGTTTTGCGGACAAAAGATAATGTAACATTTTTACACTATTTATTTCTAGTCGTAATCGGTGGACGTGTAATCTATAAGACGTACTATTACTAGACAATATTATTATTTTCGGCGTATTTTATACCGGTTTTTTTTATGATTTCTTCGTATACTAAATGAAAACTAAATAAAAAAAACTCGTCTAACACATTCACGTGTGGTTTAGAATAACAATTTAAAACTAAAACAAGATTAAAAAAAAAATAAAAAAAAATAGTATATTTTTATAAATAAAATATTTCACTCGTTATACACGTTATTACTTTGTGAAATAAAATTAAAAACTCCAACGAAACGAAATAAAAATTGCTCTTGTTTTATGTTAGTTCTACATAATAATATAGTAACTCGAAAATTAATAAAATATTTAAACATTATAAAAAAAAACACTTAATATAATTTAATAAAATTACTATATAATATGGTCGTCATGTAAAGGAAGTCCGTTTTCGATGGTATCTTCATTTTTTTATTATTTGGTAGCTCATTTGGTTGAAATACATCATCGTAAAAGTCTTTCGCATTATCAGGAACATTAAAAAATTTCATTAAATTTTGAATGTCGATACATTAACATTCCTCTTATGTATTGATATTTGAACAAAATGTTTCGAGTGCGTATGAAGTAAATTATTATTGAGTTAATAGCAAAATTATTTAAAAAATACTATACCTAATAAAATTAATTATTTTATATTATTTATTATAACAGCACTTCTCACATTTTTAAACTTCTTCGGGACCGTAACTTTTGACTGGGCTTTAATCTTATCATTAAATAACATTGACTTTGCATTTAATTTGAATTTTTTATTTAGCTAGTCATTTAATAATCACAAAATGAATATTGTAATTTTGTTAAAAAATAATGATTCAAAAGGTTTTTTTTTATTAATAATAGAAAATGTTCGACCGATATTTAATTTTAATAGAATAATTATTATTATTTAGACCATCATTGAGTACACTATGCAAGTATGTATTTTAATATTAAGTATACAATAATAAAACCTGACCAGTTTTTTGTCATGTATATTTGATTCATCATAAACTAATTTTCGAGTTACATTTTTTTTCTTCTTCTGATAATATAGAAATCTTTAACAATTTTGTAATATATTTTCGATATTTAATCGAATAATTGAAATAGTAAACATATTACGACTTAATCGAATAGATTAAACGAAATTGGAAATAATACGTTTTGCATAAACCGTTATTATTGTCCTAAACTTGTACAACTGGCAATAACACGTTTTGCGCCAACACGTTCCGAAAGAAACTATGGAAACATAACGTTTTGCGTAAAAATATAAAATCATTTTATTGATTATGACATAAAGGAATTAATACGTTTTAATGTAAAATAAAGTTATAAGTTTCGAGGAATTAGTATAAAGATGACACGTTTCGGATAATCCACTGTTCTTTATAACCTTATTTACACGATAAATAATTATCGAAGGAAAGTGAAAATTAAAATTTGAATTTCGACGAATAATACGTTTCGCATCCTTCTCATATTACCTATATCGTTCGACCGAACCCAATAATTATAATAACGATTTGTCTACTGCGCGGACGTGTTTTCGCGAGGCCGATATATACGCGTGATTCCGTCACGGGCGCGCGCGAGAAAAATAATAAAATAAAAACTGTACGCGCACCGTGTGTGTGTGTGTGTGTGTGTCAGGACGTTCGGTATAAAGACAAACGAGCGTTCGACCCCGGTGACCGTTGATGGAAATTGATCGACCGTGCGGGCGGCCGAAGGCACGGGAGAGAGCGTCGGGAATAGGGCCGCGCACGGGGTCCTTCGTCGGAGGGAGAGACGGCTAGAGGATTTCCGAAGGACTCCGTTTGTCGGCCGATATACGATGATTTTTTTCCACACGAGTTGTACGCACACGACGACGTTTATACTTCCGTAAAGATATGCGCCGACTCGATTTCGGGGGACGGACGTGGTGAAAATTGTAATCTGCGCGAGACAATAAAATGTAATAAAACTGTAACTGCACCGCGAGTATGTTACGTGTAAAATTATATACGAACGAGTCGGGTTTTTTTTAGAGCGTTCGCGCGCGATTTTAAACAATCGGAAAACGCTCGTCTTGCGCGTCGTTCTTTGATCGCGATGCGAAAAGAGAAAACGTCGGAAATCGCGTTCGCGGCCGGCTGCTACCTGTCGGTTTGGAAGCGAGACGTGCGAGGAGCGCAGGATAAGACGATAATATTAACGTCTTTGTCACACCGCGGGCGAGTGGAGCCGCGGTGCGTCATTCGGAAGGATAATAATGTGCGATATACACCTGGTCGTGTTTCACGACGCGCGTTACACATACCCTTCCGTGCGGGTAGACGCGTGGAATACATGCGTTTTTCAGATATCGCGCGAGATTTTCCGCTTTCGGACGAAATAATTTATTATTACGGTTTAGCGCTCGTTTATGGCGCTTTAGCAGCACACACGTTCCGCACGCGTCTCATAAAATTTACATTCAAACCGTCGTCGCGAGTAGGCGGTTGTGCCATCGTAACGGCGACTCGGCGGATCGTTGTTTTTTGATTTTTATTTTCTCTCGAAAAAAGTCAACTGACCGCTTGCGGATTATCCGCGGCCGCGTTAAAACGTCAGACGCGTATTATTATTTGCAGTTCGGAAGCGAGTCGACGCTTTGAGGCGGGACCGGGAGTTTACATCGCAATAGAAATAATAGAACATGTCGTTATAAATTCAAAACAAAACAACTAATCGTTTTTACTGCGTATGTTAATAATAATTATCAATCGCGCGAGAGACACCGAGTACGGTCGATCCGGACGGAATTTTAGGGAAAAAGATTAACGCCACAATCGTATGATAATAAATTCGTAAACACTGCGCGTAGGATGGCTCGACCATGCGTGAAAACCTCGTTTCTACGACGACGTTCGGAAATCCGCGCGAACGCGAAAGTACTCGGACGATGCGATATGACGAATACGAGCGTCGCGGTCGTCGGCATATTATATACGTTATAGTGTGCCGGTGCGTCTCTCGGAGTCGTATAACCACCAAGAGAGTGCAGCGGTGTGCAGCGCGGCATACCTGCGGATCGGTCGTAAAAGAGGAGAGAAAAAAAAACGAAAAAAAAAAACCATTAAATCCTAAGGGGTGATAATAAAAATCCCAAGGGATCCGAGCCAAATCACGCGTGTCCAGAAAACGAGGAGGCCCATAAGAAATTTGCTGTAGAAAACCTCGGGTGCGCGTTTTCCTTTGTGCTGCGGTGCGCGCGTGGTGACGGAATTCAATTTTTTCCGCCGCCATGCTGCGGACCCCGTCGTGCGAAGACGGCTCGTAAAAAAAAAAAAATGAATAGAAAGACGGGCGAATAAATAAACCGATTCTATAAAAATAATAATACGAATCACGCGCGACGCGTATATTATATTATATATTTTATCGTTTTTTTTTTTTCGGGGTCCGTTACGACTGCGTGCGTGAAATTATATATACACAATGTACGAACTGCTGCTGTAGTAGGTATGCCAACTTATAGGGTGTTTCACGAGCGGTACTATATTTTTAAAGTCGCAGAAGTAACGATGACTCCGTAATATGTATACCGTTATTAGTATAAATTACCGCGCGGCGTGCGCGTGCATTTTTCAAAAACACAGTCTTATTATAATACGAGCATATTTATTTTTCAAAACCTTTTCCTGAAACCACACTCGGCTCACAATCGAATCCTTTGGAATTATCAGTACGTGTATATAGAGATCCCTGTAGCCACAAAAAAATGCACTCAAGTAATTACTAAAATCAAACTGCGTATAGTATAATTAATTATACGAATTCACTGCTGGTTCTTATTAACGAATAACTTGACTAAGTAATCTCTTAACAACTCTATACATCTCGGGGTGTATTTAACATCATGACCAATTATAACTTTACTGCGTAAATTAATATTTACCTTACTCATACGCCTATTGTTTAATGCAAAATATCAATTAAACTTTTTTATTCGTCGATTATTTAAAAATAATGTAAATCTACCCCGATTACTCCTTATTACTCTCACATTCGTGCGGGCCGGCCGGGGCTAACGATTTTCAACGTCTTGCCAAATATACTTTTCTATTTACAATCCGTATATAGTCATTAAAATAAGAGATTCGTATATTGTATTTATCATATTGAATTTTGGAAAGGTCGATTTTCAAATACAATAAGAAATACTATGCATTTTCGGCGTCCGGGCTCTCCTTTCGTTCGTCCTTTCTAAAATACGATTTCGAGGCGATCCGAGAGGTTCGTTTTCGTCACCGTGTGCCGTCTCGTCGCTATTCGAAAATCGTAAACTCTCGTGGATCACCCTGTACGTATTATTACGTCGTTGTGTGTAGCGATCGGTGGCGCGGGGCGCTTGGTGTGTATGTGTACGTAGTGACGGAGCCAGCCGGCCGGTAGTGGAAGTGGCGACGGCCGTGGAAACCGCGTCTTCGGGGGTTTTAGACGAGACGGGGCGAGAGGGAAGGAGAGAGAGATCAAAGACGACGATAATGATGTACCGTCGCCATCGCGTACATATAGCGGTGTTGTTGCGGCGGCAAGAGGCGTGCAGGAGCGGTACAGTGGCGGCAAGGGGCGACCGTATCGTCGTGTCAGCCGGGTAAGGCAATTTCCTCAGGATCCGATCCCGACCCCTTCCTTTCCGACCCCGTCGCGCCGACCTTCCTTCGCCGCGCCCGTTTGCCCGTCCGTCCGCCCGCCCGCCCGCGTAGAATATACACCGCCCGCACCGACGTCGTCGGCGCCGTCGCCCATCGGTTTAGATTTAAGTCGTCGTCGTCGTCGGCTCGCCGCTCTTCTCTAGATAATAATAATAATAATAGTAATAATAATAATATACGGTCCAAAATCCGTCCGGACCCTTCGACGTCGCGACCGGAGACCATTAGTGCCGCCGCGACTCGATACGGATTCCGACGGTGGCTGCGCGTTTCCGTCTGTACACATGCCTACACCGCGAGTCTGGTGCGTCAACGGGTCCCGAGAAGGTTCCACCGGTCTCGAGTGTAGCTGTAGAGTAATGATTTTTCGATCGAAATAAAACCTCGGCGTCGTCGTCGTTTGTTTTGGACGTTTTTCTTATTCGCCGTTCGATTTCGAGTGTACGCGATAAAGTATTAGGAATTTGATTTTTTGAAGTTGGTATTGAGATTTTTTCGATAGACATAATACGAAATACGTAAACAAGTGTCGAGATAATTTATATTTGACTTGATTGACGTACGCCACCGAGAACATGAATAATTGTAAATACGGTAAAACTGCTCCTCGAAAGTTCTCGTGTAAACATCGTTCGAATCAAACGTGAAATAGGCCCCGTGTGTATTAATAACTCAGAACGCACTCTGTTATTGGCTTCGATTCAATATGTTAAAAAGAATAATAATAATAAAAAAAAAAATATATATATATAATATAGAAACTCTAAACACTTTCGAATTAAAAAAAACGATAAAACGAATACGTCTATCGCGCTACCGAATCGTTATAGTGGCGTATACTTTCGGATCGATATCGTTTATCCGGTCGGAAATCTATAAAGTCTGCGGCGTAAAACTTTCGAACCGTCGCGATTGAAATACGACGAAATAAACTTTGCGCCTTCGCCATACGAATTTCGGTCGCGTTATTGAATATGGATTGGTAGGGTTGATGGAAATTCCCAGGGATATGTGTTTAAATGTTTTAATACTTGTCTCGAATCGTCGGGCGAACCGAGGTACGTATTTATACTACGTACGGTTTTTTTTTCGGACGCAATTTCCGTAGGGAGCACGAAACAGATCCGCGTGTTGTCTATCTCTCGGAAAAAAAAAACTTCGGGAAACCGCGCGCGCGCGCGCGCTTGTTCCGGGGAAAAGTTTACCGCGGACGATGTTATTACGGTACACCGTGGCGTCAGCAGTGTAAAACGGAGATAATGAGACGGACGGGAAAGATCCGCCCGCGGAGAGGATAGGGTGTGCAGTATACATATTATATTATATATACCCACGAGTGTACGACGACGACGGCGGCGGCGCGGCGTTCGTCATAAATCCACTCGTTACCGTGGGGGATCGTCGCCCTCGGGTGAAACGTTTTAATGACGGTCAACATATAATATACGTATACGTGTGTATATAAATAGTGGAAACGAACGTTTTGTGCCCCGGAGCGAAATGACCGGTTCTACGCGCTTAGCGACGACGACGACGACGGCGACTCACGAACGAATCGTTGAATAGAGTTTTTTTTTTTCCCCGTTCCCCCAACGACGTGTCGTTGTCGTCGTGCCTCGACGACGACGACGACGTCGTGGTGCGAGTGTTTGTGCGAGCGCTCGCACATTACACATATTATACGAATATAATATATACTCTGTGCTCAGGGTTGTGTTGTGACGGTAAAAAAACAAATACCGAAAAAAAATACTCTTTCCGTCGTGTCGGTCGGCGGCGGGGGTGCGACGACTTTCGACCAGCTCTCCCCCTTCGCGTACGGAATCGTCCTGGGGGTCCCGAATTCGAGGTGTACGTAGACCTAACGCGTCGTCGTCGTCGTCGTCGTGTTGTTATATTATTACATTTTCGCGGGCCCGCTCCTGCAGTCGACGAGCGATATTATTCTCTAGACTTGTTCGCATGCGATGACTATATTTTAAGCAGCGCGTGCGAGTGTAATGTCGTCACTGTCGTGAAAACTCCGAGCCCGCTTGTCGACACGTGCGCTTCCGACACGCGTCACGTGGCCAAAGCCAAAGCGGCTCGAAATAAACGCGGCGGCGACTCTGTTCGACTCTGCAGTTCGAGTTGCCCGTGTCGTGTGGGGAATCAAACCTACTCTGAAAACCGCACCATTACTATTATTATATAATGTCCGTGTAGCATTTCAACTGAAACGATATTACGAAATGTATATTATAATAATATGCGCGCACAAATATCACGAATCTCGGCTCGATTGTACGGCCGCAGCCGCTCGTTGTATATGTAGCGAAAAACGCCGCGTTTTTTTTTTTTAATCGGACTACGGCTTTTCGGCCGGAATTTTTCTATCGAAAATTCTTTTCCTCGTCGATCCGCGGACAATAATCACACACAACTGCTATGTTCGTACGTATCGTCGGCGTGTGTGGGACAGTCCGGATCGTTTATCGTTTCGCCACACCTGCACCGCGCCGCGTTATTACGGGCACCCGTTATTATTGCGTACGAAATGCGTACGGGTACAACGAGTTTTCGGTTGTTCGCCCGAAATAATACCGCAACGACCGCGCGCGCGCGCGCCATATAATATCAGGTCGTATATTATTATTATTGTTGTTGTTGTTGTTGTTAAGTATATAGTACTGCGATATAATAATCATCACTCGCACGCGCGCGCGAAATAAATCGATTCGAAACGGTTTATTTTTTTATAATTTTCGCACAACGATTTAACGAATCCCGGAGAAAGGTCGGACCATATAGAACGGCGGCGCGGCGTTATAATATTATCGTATGTAAAACGTTCGTATAATCGAATATTGAGAAATAGTCTTTGTAATTTTACTCTACCGGTTAAGCGAGCGGGCGGCCGTTGCAGATATGCGTTTTTTTCACGATTTTTACATTTTTATATCGTACGCTCGTTTATACTCTTTGTGTGTGTGTGTGTCGATTCTCCGAGATCGAGATCGGCGTGTTTATTTACGGCACGGACGATAACGTGTGCGCACGCATCCGAGTGCGCGAGCGAGAGATTTCAAAGTTAATTCGTCGTTTTAAATGCGGAATGTGTTTTTCCTCTTCTCTCCCTAACCGTCTTTCGAATAAAAATATATATTATTATAATTATTATTCGTTCCTATCCGATCCGTCCGGACAGCTTATACGTTTTTAAGATCGTAATCTCATACGCGCGTATTATAATGATGCGCGGGGCGAGCGTCGACGAAACGACTGCGACTGCGACGACGACGACGACGACGACACCGCGGAGAAAGTAATGGAGAATTCAGAGGTCCGTAAAAACTGTAGAGGCGTTTTTTTCCCCCTCGTTTTCTATTCACGACGTGTGATAATCCGCGGGAAACAATTATTAGACGGCCGTAGTTTTTTCACATTTTTTTTTCATACGCGCCGAGTGTATATCTAATACGCCCGGCGGAATATCTCTATCGGAAATATAATTTCGTTACGTTTGTAAGTCGAAAATCTGTGCTTATTATCGTGACACACGTTTATGATATTATAATATGCTCGTGCGCGCTCGATGTCAGACGAACGAAAAAGTCCAGTACGTTATACGCATATCGTTTGACTCTCGTTTTTTACGAGCGCGTTACTATTTAATCGAACGAATTATGCACCGTTAACGAACGCGTACAATAATAATTACGTAGTAGACGAATAGACCAAATATTTTGGAAGAGAGCCCTCGACAAAACCGATAAAAAAGTACGCGCACTCGCCTCCGCTGTAGGTACAGTTATCGACATGCGAACTATTATAATAATATAAAGTACGATTTTTTAAAATCAATCGAATACGCTTTTTTCAACCGTTCTATGTTTTCGGATATCTTTATCTCAATATGCAGCAATGCATAAAGAAATGAAAGAAGAAAAAAAAACGTACGTGATCCATGGTATTATACTTTACGACTAATTTTAGACCCATCCCGTGACACTTAAAAAAACGTTCGCCGTACTGACTGGCACTACTATGGCCATTGTGAGCTGTGAAAATCACGTCTGCAGCTCGTTAACAAAATAAATATATACTTAAAATAAATCGTACAATTTATTTCATAAATTATTTTTCGTTATTAAAATACGGTTGGCTTTGTACACGGTTATTTTCTTAGTTTATATATATTATTATTTTCCGTCGTCGTAATAATACGTTTTTTAGATAGTCGTGGCTTTTTCCAGAGTCATCCAGTCCTTAATATTATTTATTTTTTTTATTTCTGACTGTTCAATCGTCATGGCCGTTTTCGTTAGTTTTTTTTTATTTCAACGTGATTTCACAATATTTTCCATAGCTACTTATACACGTCTTATTACGATCTATTCGTTTCGCGGGCTACGACGAGTTTAAATCAAAGTGAATATTCCATCTATCCGAATCGAACGCAGAGAGCGTTTTGCCACACCGGCGGCGCAAAGTTCGCCGAGACGTAGAATAATTGTACAATATTATATTATGTGTATAGATTTTTTATAAAAAACATAAAAAGCGGAATATTTATTTATTTTTTTGCTCTTCCACAAACACGTTGTCTCGTATGGTAGGTACGACCGATCGGTCGTATTTTTCGGTTGTATAGTTTTTTTACCTCTGCCTCTCTCTCTCTCAACCCTTTCTCTGTCTCAAAATATCCTTTCGTTTCGAGATAGCAGCTGCTGTGTTATCAGTTTATCACAATCGTTACACGCGCGCGCGCGTGTATTATACGTGTATATGGCTGTCCTCCCCGCAGGGATCGCAAACCGGTTAGGCGAGCAGTCGAATATTAATATCGTAACGCGGCTAGGCGAGAAGGGTCAAAGAGTCAAGTATACACGGGGGTAGGGTAGGGGGACGAAAACCGTTTCCTAACATAACGCGCGTCGAGCCGTGCACCGCGGTGTTCGCAGGTTGGGCGTCGTCGTCGTCGTCGTCGTCAGTGGCGTTATTGGTGAATAAATTATACACCTCTAAAACTTTTTAACGACTAGAAAAATTTCGCATATTTTATGGGTAAATAATTGCGCAACGAGAATACATTTCGGTGTAAATAGACTTTGATTCTTCAGTTTTTAGTAGTATTGTTTTGGAAACGAATTATTTAATATTCAGGACGATTATCCTTACACGTGTCTCGTACACATTTAATCACTAGAAATACGTGTGTATTACATCGAGTCTTCTGGCAAAAAAAGCGAGAAAAATTAATTTTTGAACGGACCGTAGTGACGGTAAATATTTTTTACCTGTAGCATATACTCACAGCGCGCATATCATCGTATATATTTGTATAACTATTGAGCATAAAGAATTTAATTACTGGTACCGTACGCATGAATTGTCGTGTACCCTCAAATACACCACCGTCCGTCGTGCACGCACGACGCGCATTTTAATCGAATAGTTTCACCCGAAGCCATAAAATAATAATAATACGAGTGTTTAAAAAACACACATGTGTGTGTGTGTGACGAAGTCTTACGCGCGACGCGAACGAACGTGTTAATTATGTGTCAGCGGAGCGCGTTGTACGATGATTTTTGGTCGCAGTCATCTGTTTTGTTGAGCTCGCAGAGCAAGTGCGGTCGAGAGGTCGTGCGAGAATGACGAAGACAAATGGGGATAGAGAGAGAGAGAGAGATAGAGAGTGAGAGAGAGAGAGAGAGACGAGGATTACGAAACGCGGGGTAACGAATCTGCTGTGGTCGGTTAAAAATGTCTGAAGAAAAAACGTCTATTGTCCCGGAGGAGGAGATATCTAGAGTAAAAACATTCGCGTACACTCGCGGTAAAATACGATTTATTTTTATTTTTTTCTATCGAAAATCAGACGGACTCGTCGATTTGTATTATATTTCGATTAATGTAATAATAACACTCTGATTATATTGAGTATATAAAACGATCGTGGTCGTGGCGTTTCACTCGCGGACGAATATAACACGCGGGCCTGTGAATCTGCACCCCAAGGACCTTTAAAATAACTTCATAGACAATATTATTTTTCGCGTCGTGTTTTCGCGAAGATAAATAAATAATATATTATATAGTATAGTATATTGGATGAAAATAGTATCGTTTTATCCGGTATGCGTACACTCGAAACGCTCGTTTACTTCAAATTCTCGTCCACGCTGTTATGATAAAAAATATTGGATTTCGACATTCCGTCGTAATTTTTATATCTATATGCTTATAGTCCCCTCTTTTACATTCGCAGAACTCATCCCTAAATCTCGTTTAATACGACATAATATATTATAATAATACAGTTCACAATATAAATACGAGTAGTAGTCGTGTACGTATAATAATAATAGTCCGTCCGTTTCTTCGGCACGTGCGTTCGCTCGACGCGCGCGCGCGCGCGCGCGTATTCATAATAAATTACACGCGCCATATAGCTGTCCGAGTGCAGAACAAACCGCCAACGTGTATCATACGCGCGTTATCGTCTATATACGAGCACAAATGTATAATACGTAAATATATAGCCCAGTCGTGCCAGTCCTCGTAACGTTGTAATAACGCCGCCGCAGCAGTGCTGGAGGACCGACCGCTGTCGGTGTATAAAACGTTTATTATGTACCTAATTAATAATATTATGTCGTGTCTACCTCGTGCATTAAGTATTACGAAATCCGATATAATTTGTACTTATTATATTTAACGCGTCTCCCGTCGCAGGAATTTATAATGAAGACCGAGAACCTGCAGAGGGAGGGTAAAACAATATAATGATAATTTGAATAATTAAAGAACGACGCGACAGCGCGCGTAGCGTACACGCCACACGGCGACGGCGGCGGCGGCACGTTTTTGAGAACAGCGGCCGTGATTAATACGCGGCGATTAAAATATTTTACTCGGACAAATTTTCGGCGAAAAGAGCTCTCCGGCGACGACGACGACGACGAGGTCCCGGGCGTTGATATACACGCCCGCGCTCTTTTTCGTCTGTACGCTTAAACGTATTTCCGCGTAATCACATAAATTCGAAAACAAATATTTAAATCGACGCGAACGATTGGAGAATATCAATGAGCTGAGCGCGGCGTCGGCGTTTATAAATAAATTATAATTAATAAGGTCTATTGTTTGTTTCGTAGAATTCGAAATCGCGGCGCGGGAGCCGCGCTTTGACGTGTAGGTTTTCGCGCGATTGAGGCGCTCAATATATTTTACATAATCATTATGCGCCTTATATAGATAACATAATATGTTATGGAGCTCGTAAATATATATTATATTATTTATATCACTTGCGACCTGTGTGTTATTTTTTATTATTGTTCACGTTTCATCATCATTTTTCAAACCGTCGACTGACTCCCCGGAGACGAATCGATTCGAGTGCGACTTTTACTTTTGACTCAACTCGACGTTTTACGCGTACCGAGTACAATAGTTTTTACCTCGATCCGTTGGACGTCGAACACGCGTAGGTACATCTGATGTGCCGATTTGTTCTGATCGTCCCGACTTAATCCTGGTCAATGTTTTCGATTAAACGTCACGAATCGTTTGGTAATCAAATTCATTTGGAAATTCGACGGATGCCTTTTGAAAATCAATAATAATTATAATAATTTTCGTTTTATCAAATGTCGTGTGTACGTGATATGAATTTTCTGGTGAAAATGATTTCTAGATAGTATATTTACCCAAATAACCAAAGTATTCGATCCGAGTGAATTGGTTACTCGTCGTCCCGCGGTCGGAGATCACGATTATTCACTATGTGTTTATAATTTTGCCTATCGTTTCGGCGATTTGAATTCTATATCTATATGCCTATCGTTTTTCTCCACCGTGTCGGGTAAACGCGTCACGAGTCTAATTTGAATTTCGACGATTATTCATAACGACATTTCATTAATTCGATTTTTTTTCGAAATGTCCTCGGATGTTTTCATATTTTCCCCTGCCCTCTCTCTCTAAAAACGTCGACAATGGCTCGTAACAGACACCACATATTATATATGTGTACGCGGCTTGTGTTTAATGAAACATTCGTATACGTCCTACGTACACGATACGACGTCCGCGTCATATGCGTCGTTAGTCGATCGTGCGTGTGTATACGCAGCGATATTTTTTAAAACGCCCGTATAATATGCGATTCGATAAAATAACAAAATTATTATGAGCCGAGCACGCAACCATTAAACACGGCGTACGCATATCAATATTATTATCATTGTCGCGCGGACGAAGTGAAAAAAAATAAAAATATAATTATCGGCGAGGCGTTTTTTTTTTTTTTTTTTAGTTTTTTCGCTCTCCTCTCTCTCTCTCTCGCACACCAACCGACCTTTTTTTTATTATACTCGAGCAGCGGCAGAGCCCGTTTTCGACGCGACGTAAAAACGATAGCGTTTCGTGTAAGGTTTTGCCGGTCGGGAGACGAGTTCGTGACGACCCCGTGCGAGCGATAATATATCGATAATAACGCGCGCAGGATTCCGCGGAGAGAACGAATGAAATAGTAATCCACCTCGCCGTATAAATCAATTCGCGCCGCGTTTACAAACGTTATTAACCTAACCGGCCCCGCGTAAAAACCGTTGGCGCCGCCGAATCGTCGTCCATCGGCGGCGGCGGCGGCGGCGCGTTAAACAACGGTCGTAATAACCGTGTAACATACGTTTATAACATATTATAACGTCTTGTGCGTGTGTAGTGTGTGCACGTCGTAAATCGTCGGACGCGAGCACGCGATTGTTTTCTCGTCGTGAAACGGAACAACAGACGCAATATTGCCGTACGACCGCGACGCGTTAATTGCGCGCCCGGGAAATTCGCCGCGCCGCCGGGCGCGTGTACGCCTCGATCGTATATAAATCAAACCACGCGAAAACGCGCAGTACCACACATCGTCATAATATATCATAATTTTTCTATTTCATTTGCACTCGCGAGCGTTAAAACTGCAGCGACACCTAGGTAGTGCTACCACGCACGCGAGTTTCCCGCCGGTCCCGGACGCGCGGTCGATCGCGCCGATTTCGTCTAGATTACCACCTTAGATTTTATATGACACATGTTTTGCGCCGGTGAATTAAACATATGCGACATGCACCTTGTCGATTGCACTGGGAAAATATATAAAAATAATAAACAAATCGTATTCAGATATAAACGTATACGTTTTACGATGTTCCGTTTCGACCGATTTGTTGGTAATTTCATCGCACGTTGATAGAAAACGTATGCGCCAGTTACATATCTCAATAACGTTTTTTTTCTCTCTCAATTTATCAAATTAATTATAAGCCATCTAGTTTCTAGAGGGATAGCAAAAGCCGGAGGTATCTCGTTTATAGTAAATTTTTGCGTTAAATCTTCTTATTCGATCGACCGAATCGTTTTCTACGAAAAGCCACATTCAATAATATTGTTTAATCGTCTCGAATAATCGCGTCTCGCTACTGCAGTTTAATAATAGTAAATAACGATGTAAGCGTAAAATAGCTTCCAAGTCATTTTGTTCGGTACGAAATAATAATTCGTTCCAATACACGGCTAAAGCTATCTGGTGGAGACGCGCGGAAAACCGTTCGATTCCGACGTTCGTAGAGTTGACTGCGAGTGTCTGTCACGCGCAGTGACTCCGCGAATCCGCTACGACGAGTGTTGCTTTAATTTCGCTCGTTTCAGCGCAAATATGGATTTCAACTTATTTTTGACTATTAATAATATTATTATTATTCGGTAACTCTTTTAATTTTTTTCTCATCTCACAGCGTTACGGCTCTTTAATTCCATCATTATAACTAGTCGTCGAGTTTTGTGTGTACACACAAAGTTGAGGTATATGAAAAATGTGCTCAAATTTTTTTCCGCCAGTTTTTGTTTTCGTAGCGAAATAAACCGTTAAAAAGCTTTCGGGATTGCCGCAAAAATGGTTTTTTTCTTCTCGCGTCTATTTGTAACGAGATTTAAAAATATATTCCCATTTATAGCGAAGAGCGTCGCATAAATCTGGGGCGCCCTCGAGATTTAAAACTCTAGTAGTTCGACGGCCGAGAGAAAATAATCTCATCCGACACGGTGATGAAACGAGAAAAACGTTGGCTCCGTGGGCCGACGACTCTGTTCCCGTCAAACCGGTGCCGAAATATCAAACTACTAATTATTGCGAGGGGAGAAGAAAGAAAAAAAAAAACGTGTGACTCGTTAGAGGAGAAACGCGCGCTGCGGCCGGCCGGCCGGCTGCAGTGTGCCGCCGCGTCGGGATATATTTTGTTTTTTTTGTTTTTTTTTTGTTTTTATCGTATTATTTCAATGCCACGCAAACGGTTCGTAGGCGCGGGCGTGCCGTCCGGGGGCAGGATGTGCGCTCGCACACACATCTAGTCGCCGACTTTAAGCCTCGGTTTTAGGCATATATAATATGCCGCGGTCCGTGACGACATTTCTACCTGCGCCAATAAAATCTCTAATATATTCACGCGACGGCGCTCACAATAACAGTCGTCGGACGACTGTTTGAAAACGTCGTTTAAATTTTAGTCATTGTTAATGTATACGAGTGTATAAGGCGTCGACTTGATGTGGACCAAAACGATCGTTTCGGAGATTCGGTAAAGGCGAATTACAAGGCGTACGCGTTTTCTCACGTCGATATAAATAAAATTCTTAGAATACTCGTCACTGCTCGGCCATGTGATTCGCGTTTTTTTTTTCCTTTTGCGTCGTCGCGTCGTCGGTCCAAATCGATCGTGTTGTCCAGTAAGAATACAAAGCGCGCTGCGGTTAATACGTATTATCGAGAAACGCGGAACGCTATTTCAAATCGATAGCGCTAATCGTAAGTTCGACAACGATTTGTTGAAGATTTTCAATCAGGCGGACGGTAAAATAATATTATCCTGCTCTTGTCGTAACGAAACAATTATTATAATCGTCTGGTGAAACGAAACGCCTCGAATCCAAGCGAAACGCTATAGAAAAAAAACCATTTTCGAAAACCAAAGAACACTTTTTACAGCAGCCCCCCTTTACGTCGTCGTTTCGCTGTAGTACACAAATCTTACGGTTATATTAGACGTCGTGTTGGTGGTCGCGCTGAAGCGACCCGTAAATAAGGAGAACGCCAAAGGTCTACGCGCCCTTTAAACAAACCGCGAAGAAACCGCGCTATCGTGTCGTGCCGCCGCGGCCGCGTATAAAAGCAGAACGCGGCGGCGGCGGCCAAGACGACGACGACGACGCCGCTAATTAATTAGCCCCGTTTCTCGTCCTCGCGACCAAGAGGGTGAGCTGCGCGCGCGTATATATATATGTATTATATAGTAAAATTGCCGGTATTAATATTAAGTAGCCGCGTTCTCGGAGAGGCAAAACAGCTCCGGAGATGGCTTTTAAGAGCGCGAGAAAGCGAAAGAACAAGGAGGTCGTTTTACGCGGGGGGTTTTTTTTTTTTTAATATTTACCACCGAACAAAGTATATATATATATATGTATAATACGAGGAAAACTATTTTTAATCGAAACGGAACGTTTTTTTTCTTTCTCGAAACACAAAAGTAAAGCGAAAGAAAAAAAAACGGAAAAGATAAATGTCGGAAAGGATTAAAAGCGCGCGTGTATATATCGTGCGGACGGACGGGGGAGAAAAAAACAACAAAAACGTTTTCTGGCGCGCGCGTTATTCTCGTAATAACACGGGACGTCGTCGTCGTCGTCGTGTTTTATGCGTCGTTCGTACCTATATACCCGCGCGCTTACGTGATAGTCTCTCGTCGGTCCTTTGGAAAATCAGTCCCGCGGGAAAGGAACAATGTAATGCAGTCCTTAAACGCGCGAGCCTGCGGCGATAATAATATCGCTGGCGCGAAATACGGCGTGTCTTCAAAAAAAGGAAAAACCAATACTCCGAAAAATGTTTTAACATGATATTGTTTACAACGATTAATATTTATTAAAATTAGTTCGTTTTTACGTCGTTAACGTCATAATACGAGTGTTATAATTTTGATTTGTTCGATTTCAAGTACAGCAAATACATTGCAACGATAATGTACTTTAGTGACTATTATTTGGGTGGACTTTTTCTAAATAATATCCAAATAATCCAAACAATTTTCTAGATAATCACATACATCTGGGGCGGAACACACTTGGGCGTTAACGCTGGTGTAGATATTATAACACCGGCCGATAACGTGTACGCGATTTCCGTCCACAGCGTGCGGCACCGACGACGACGTCGCGCGTCGTAGTTGTTTGATAAAGCCATTTTTACACCGCGACGTTTGTAAAAATAATAATTCGACAAATATTTCTATCTTTCTATAAAACTGGAGCAAAACGAAATTTCTCCGCGCGAGTGTACAAGAGTCGCACACAAAATTTACCATATAAAACAGAAAAAACCGATATTTATTTGCAAAAATTATTTTCTTCGAACATTTCGTTCGTGCGAACATTAAAAAACGTCGTTTTAACACGATGGTTAAGCACCCGAAAATATCATATCCCGTTCAATAGGCGATGAAGCAGTGTCAATTATTGCTGAACCGCGGTTGTAGACATTTTTTTAATTATTTCATTATTGACGTTTTTACCTTACGTGTAATCTCACTAATCAATATTTATTTTATTTTTTTTTCGAGATAGTATCAAAAAACGTGTGAATATTGTTCACAATAACGTTGAAGAATTTCGATTTTACGAGAACTCACTATATATGAATGAATTGGGCCCAAGCGAACACGTTCAAAAATTTCCGAATTAAATCGCGCCAGATTTGGCAGGTATAAATACTTTCTTCCGACCGTCGAGCGACTACTGACGGTAAGAGATCGACTTGCAGCTATTATAATAATAATAATAAATAAATAAAAGCTACACGTTTCAAAGAAAATTTCTTTAATTTTTCCCGACGTCGTCGTCGGTAAAAAAATCCCAACGGTCGAGTGTACACAAAATAATATAACAAACCGTTTAAAAATTAAAACCGCGTCGGAAAATCATCAAACGAAAGCCCATTATCTCGTCTGCTCAGAACCGAACGGTTCAACCGCGCACGTTATTAAAATTTGGCGAATCCGCGTTCGTCAGTAGCTCTTTCCGTATAGTAATTATACTTGACCGCGACGTTAAAAGCGCCCGCAGCAGTCTCTAAAAGCGCCGGTCTTTTCTTTCTTTTTTTTCCCCCCCCCGTTTTGTTTCGAAAAATTGCGTTTCCGACGAATTTTTTAATACGCGTCCGGAGAAGCTATTTGTTTTGCGCACAACGAGGTCGCTACAGGTATAATACGAGTATACGAGGATTTCGTAATCACTTAAAGATTCAATAAAACTATTGTACGATGAAAATTATCCGTCTGTGAGTGCACGTCGCGGCAAACGAGTGCTCTCTTAAAAACAAAAACAATTTAATTAATATTAGTTCTGAGGCGGAGATCGGTATTATCCTCGAATCGTCCCTCTACCAGGAAAAAGTTTCCACGTTTCACTGTAGTCTAATTACTTAAAAAAGTTTAATACCTACACGTAACGTCGCCGATAATAGCAATAGGTGTAGTTCATGATATTTATGTTAGGATGCGATAATTGGGACGGTCTGTTTTACAATTATTTTTTATAAATCTGACTTTTTTTTTCGGTCTAATTTTCCCACCGTGCAAAATATTGTTCCTGTAATATAAAAAAAACGTTCCATAGAAACATTGAAACGTTTCTATGGAACTTACCTAGGAGTTCCAAAAACATACCAGAAACGTCTTATGCCGTGTTTTTTGTAACTAGATGTTATACATTATTGAACTATAAAATAGGAATGTTCCCTAAATATTTTGTTGAAACATTCTGATAACATTCCAAAAAACTATTCCACAGATAATTGTTTACAATTTTAAATGCTATTCCAGTAATGTATTTTATTTATATTCCAGTAATACTTTATTTTTACATTCCAGTTCTAATTATTATTTTATATAATTATTAGCCAGGTTATAATATCATAAAACTCCATCTATAAAATTGAAATATACATCATCAACAAAAATGTTTTAATATTGCTATTTATAGTTATTGCCTCAATTAATAATAATTAATTATAATTTTATTTTTCCATATTAAAAACACAAATAGTTATTACAAAATGTTATTAATTTATTCAACTTCAAATTAAAGTTATTTTTTATAAGTATAGGTAATACATATTTTGAATATTTATAATTATGTAAACATAAACATATTTTACATTTATTAAATGAGTATTAAATACTATAATTAAGTATAAAATATATACAACATATGACTATAATACATATATAGGTATATTAAATATTATGACATAATGAAATTACAATAGCTTTGTTATTAATAAGCTGAGAGAAAAAACATTTAAATACTACATTACTTAAAACAATATCATATGGACTTGTTACATCATTGCTATCAATTAATAAAATAAAAAAATTTATATTAGAATTATATATATTAGATTATATTAGAATGAAAAAAAACGGTGTAACACAAATGGAAACACGTGGTGTTGTGCCGTGTTTCCATTAAAAGCGCAGTACTGACAGACCGCGCAAAATTGCCAGCGCGTTGTTTGACATCATAGACCGCGGCGGGCAGCAGCGTGGGCAGCCCGCGTTCTGTTTGACTGAGCCATAACATACCTAGCGTACGAACTTAATAATGTAAATAATGTAAATCAAAAAACTCACGTAACGTTGACGTTAGCCTTAAGGTGTTATTCACCAGTGGCGTACCTGCAAACCATACAAATACTTAGTTATAAACTTATAACTAATTAAGTTATAATAATAATGAAGTATGAAGTAGATCTTACCTTTTTATTCATATTCGCCAGTGTTTGAAAATTGAAAATTTGAAATAACAAATGACGATTAAAAACACTTTATAAAAAACAAATCGACGCGCGACGTCGTCATTTTCAGTATTATCCAGTATTATTCAGTTTCCAGTAAACACTCGCCACAGTTAAACGCAAATTATTAAAATATTAAGGGCCCTTTCACACGCAGCCACTCTACAGCGTTTCTTAGCAGCGCGTCAGTAGCGCTGAATATCTTTTAGAAGCGCGTCAGTGGCGCTGCGTGTGAAAGGGCCCTTAGGCTGACAAATAAAGACTGAAATTAAAATGATAATAATTGAAATCGTTTATCAATCGTGCTACTGACGCGCTACCAACGGGCTGCAAAAATAGTCGCGCGATTGCAGTCACGTGTGAAACCCCCAATCTAAATATACGTTCTATCACGAGAAGCGCGACTTTTAGACGTCGCGTTCTGCGGCGAAGTCAACTACTAACACCGTCTTATCACAGGCGCGACCGCTAGGAGGATTAATTATTATCATCGGATCGGCTGGAGCTATCGTGTTTTTCTGAAATATTCCCGTAACGTGTTGGGAACAATACACCACATTTACAAAGCAATGTTTTTATGGAAACATAAATGTAGGTCTGTAGAGAACGTTTCATTGTAACGTTTACATTGGAACTTAAAATCTATATAACTCATGTTTTTGTGGAACATTGCAGAAACGTTCAGGAAATGTACCATTCTTATGTTAATATTGGAACTTAAAATGTATATTCATGGAATGTTTGTAACAGTTTCTTGCACGGTGGGTTATTATTTTTAGCGGTAGAACGATTGAAATCAGTGTGTGCGCGCTCAAATTTGGGTTACAATTTAAAAATGAAATCTCTCCTCTAAAAATCGGACGGTTCTAAATCTATACGCTCGTTGATGTTGAAGTCGCGCGTCTTCTCAAAACTCGAAATAAAAAGTTCACTTACCTTTAGTCAGGTTTTTCCCGTTCGACGTAAATTTGATTACCTACGGTTCGAAGATACGTCATTATTTTAGGCGTTTCGTTAAAAACGTGGGCGTAACATTTTCATCATCAGAGGACAAACTATAATATGTTTCATACATACTATTATAATTTAAAATACACATGCCATCAACCCACGTAAAACAATTAATCAATCGTGGCTTTAGGGGTCGGGCAAGATAAACGGTATCGCATCCGAATCTCCGAGGCGGATAATGCTCATCGTTGGCTTTTCTTCCTTAGCCCATCGATATTTCGAATTTTTTAATATAACATTTTATCTTGTAAGTTCAAATCGAACTATACGCGTATATGTTACGGTCCAAGTGGATAAATGGTCATTGTAAACACTGACCGGACAAAGTTTACAATGTCCGAATTATTCAAGCCATGTAGATAATTATTCACATAAACCAGACAATGTATACAATGACCAGAACTGCAGGTGCCAAGTGAACAAAATACATAATATATTAATGACTTATATAATTTTATTTAATATTTTTTTTAAGAGATTTGATTAGCAAATAAAATTGACGCAAGTTTACAAATTTAGTTAAATGGTCTTGATAGACTAAAATAAACTTACAATTACCATCAGGCTGGGCCTGCGTGTCAATTAAATCTATTTGACACCTTGAATTCATTGCTTTTGATATAATAGGTTTGACTACTAAGCATTTTTTAATTGTACTTCCTTTTTTTTTCGCATAAGTTCAAGTATAAAATAATTGCCTCCCTTGTTATATTTTTATATTTAATATTTGACTCGTGTTCCATTCTACTACGACCTCCGTGCCCGATTGATGAATGAGTTTCATGGAGGATATTAAAAAGTTCTTCGTTATGCACGTAATATTTAATTTGGTTACCTTCATTTATTGGTACAACAAGTTTTTCCACATTACACACTCGCATTGTATCACACTTCTTAATCAATTTATAATCATTTGGAATTTTGGTTTTTTTTTTTCAATTTTAATTCTTTTAAATGTACTATAAGTTCATCATCATATTTAAGTTTACTTAATATATGCTACACAATTAATATAATATCTACTAATGACACTGCCGATAAAAGTTATCGTAACCCGTAACGTAGTGCCTGAAAGAAATAACAAATATTAAACTCTAAAATAACTCTAATATTCACATTGACCACACCAGTTTTAGCATTGTATACAGTGACTGGACATTCTGGACTAGTCTATACAGGAATTAAATATGTATTATTTACTTTGCCCAAATGTCTTAGACATTGTATTACAATGACTGATTTGTCTACCTGGACCGTAACATATACGTATATATAGTTGAATAGTAGTGAAATTCGTTTCGATCTGATCGTCCGTTTATTCGGGCGTAGATTCTCGCGTTTTCGTCGACACCGCCGCCGCCGATACGATTCGGTTATTGAAACAAACTATAGCGCCGGCTGTTTTCGACGTCGCGCGTCGTCGTTATTCATATTATAATATATAATGCGTTTAGTCCAGTTCGCCGAGATAACGGTGCTCGCGTTCGGCGGCATTCGGCCGATGGAAACGCATTATAATATTTTATAATTATACATTTGTGTTACGCGATAACATTATATATTATATCCTCGGTGAAACTGTACGTCCGGATCGCATCTGTCCGGCACCACCGGCATGCCGGGCCGGTGCACACAGGTGCTGCGGCGCCGCAGCAGCTCGTCTATACTAGACGCGCGACGACGCGGACGACAGACGCGCGTGGGCCCCCCCCCCCCCCCCGGGTCGAGTTCGCCGGCTCGCGCATAAAATATACATATCATTATTCCGTCGTCGTGACGCGAGGTGACTATTTGATTTGATATCAAATCCGATGTAATCGAATCATAAAACCGACCGTATTTTAAACGAGGTCGACGCGCAATGATTCCATGTAAATGCGAGACGGTATCATGGCGGACGCGCGCGGGCTTTTGATATTATAAACAGCGCGCGGGCAAAATAATCAAGGAGACGTCGTCGTCGTCGTCGTCGTCGCCAAACTTCAATTTTCACGGGGCGAAAGTCGGGCGACGAGACGAAAATCGACGGGGTTCCGTTCACCTTTAGTTTCTCTGCTCCTAATCGAAAACGAGAGAGTATAGAAAACCAAATGCGTATATTGATCGAATATAATATAAACCGTCGAATTATACAGACTCACCTATGCGCAAATACTACGTATTATTCAAAGCCCGATCGATTGACTTTTAACGGACTCACTATTTATATTTTCAATAACCATTTGTATTTTTCAACAACCAGTGATTTGGTTGATAACACTGGGAAATTAGATATAAAATGGATAATTTATTTTCATTACAATGCGAATATAACTAAATAAATTAGGTAGGGTTGGTAAATTTCGGGTTTAAGGGTACTTCGAGATGTTGAATAATGTACAAAGGCCTGTACTTTCGTGTGAATTAATACACATATATTATTATATTGAGGCTGAGGTCTTTTAATATTTCTATTTACTATCTTCTACTTAGGAACCTCGACATGCGCTAAAAACTTTATTTTATCAATTGTTTTAGACGAAATAGGCGGACTCGAATGTGGATTCATACGCGATGCCGAGAGAAAATATTATGCAAAAAACTTTTTTGAAATACGTATAACTCCCTCGCGTTGGCAAACACACACGTCTCTCGCGTCGTCGTCCTGAGCTGCGGCTCGTCTATTCAGGTTATGAATAAACTCCAAATCCTCGGCGGCCCTAATTATTATGATAAAAAGCGCGGCTGTAATAACACGCGCAGGTGACGAAGTCGCCGTGCTTCGAGAGCTGCCTGCCTGCACCTGCAGTGTGTCGCGAGCCCATTCACGTAACTCTTTTGCGTTTCCGTTGCGCATCTGTTCGCGAAATAATTGCAGGGGCATCGGTTTTTGTTTTTTTTTGCAGCCGCCTCGATCGCCGTTAGTCATTCGTCGTCGTAATAGGCGGCGTACGCGTGCGAGCCGCCACGCGCGCATATTTACGATATTATAATACGATAAACCGTTTGTAAAATTGGTGTAACGAGTCGGTACGTTTGATAACCGTGAATGGCGTGTTAGAAATCCGCACCAGAACGGCCGACGACGATTAAATCGTTCGGAGGGTCATAACAACGGTCGAGTTTTCGTCGTCGACGAGCCGATTGTAAAATTCTTCTTAGACAGACAGTGATGGTGCACTAGGCGGTTGTTAAATAAGTGCTCGGGCACTCTCGATGTTTGATTTTAGTTGCTCTGATTCTCGAGTCTTTAGGACTAAAGTGTTGAAAACAGTATAAATAACAGTATAACTATTTTCGGTTAATATTTTTTTGATTTTAACCATTTCGGGCGGTCTTTTGTTTTTTCTCGTGTCCAATGTCGTTTTAAGACGATAATGCGTTATGTCACAACGAATTCAATTTCTGACTCGTACACACGTGTAAATTTCGACGGTTATTCCGTCTCTCTCTCTCTCCCTTTCTTCTCAGTCTGACCAGAGATATTATTATATTATAGAGCTACAGCGCACGTCGTCGTTTATATATACGTATATTATTATATTATTACGCAGTATTTATTTAACGTTTTTGACGCGGCTTTGCCGTGATCGGCGCCAATTTGTTGCTCGCGCTCTCCGACCGACCGGAGGAACGGCCGACGGTCACGAAGCACTTAGCGTGCGATTTATGCGAGGCGCCCCGTCGACAGTTTTCCAACGATTTCGTGTGCGCGTATATAATACATATTATAATATAATATTCATGTGTGCGGCGGCGACGACGACGACTAATACACGACGGCACATAATATACGCTGTGTATAATATACGTGACCGACGGCCGTACACAACCTGAAAACACATATTTCCAATTAAACCGCAACAAATAATTATTACCGCGCTCGAATTCTATATATATATATATATATATAAATTATATCCCTTCGCGATCCATTGATCTTGTAAAACCAATAATTCAATTAGAATAATATAAAACGCAATTGTCACGCATCTACCAGTCGCATACGGTAAAAACACACGTTTTTTGTTCTTATAAATATTGTAAATATTACCATCGTCGATTAGTTACCACTCTTTCTAGGGATGGGGTACATTTGAAGGGAGGCTTGTGATCTAAATGCCTCCAGAGATTTATTCATGGCATTAACCTATACACTATTGTACCAGCTATAACTGTTTATTTGAAAACCGATCCGCGTAGACGTAAACACAAAACTATTGAGGTAATTAACAAACGCTGCATTTTTATTTAGATTTTACGAATAGATTCGTTTTTGATTTATAACGCGGATCGGACATCAACCGTTCGATACATTTCGAATAAAAGAAATTCATCTTGATTTCACTGTCGGTGTAGTCTTGTTATTCAGACCAATAAATCCAACGGGAAAATCGATAGTTATTATTTCATTAAATCGACGGACCGCGTTTATTTTATAACAATACATATTATTATTTATACGTATATAAATGCCGAAAATGGTCGCGTTCGATTTCGCGTAAATACAACGCCTGATACGATGTGACCGAATGCGATTTGTCGCAGCACAATAATATTTTCGACGCCGCCGATGCGTATTTCGGATTGTAAAAATAAATAACGCGACGAATTCGTACAAGAGACGGGTAAATACGATGATAAATCGGTGGGTCCCGCAGCACCGCCTGCTGCAACGATGACGACGTATTATTGTTATTATTGTTCGAAAAATATTATTATTATTATTGTGTTTTGCCAATAAAACCCGTTCGAGTGTGTTTTAAAAGGGACGTGAAGTAAAATCGCGCGCCGCCGCGCCGCGCCGTCCGTACCCGAGAGACGTAATTGTTTGTTCGAGGAATTCCAAGACGAACGCGAGGTATATAATATATTTGTTTATATATACGTATATATAAGCGCGTGAAAGGACCACTCGGCCGCGCAGTCTTGTGTTCCTGCAAACACCTGTCTTTTGCGCGTCTTCGCGATTGCGGTGAAAGCGGCCAGCGTCTTACTATTAATAGCTGCAGGGACCGGCTGTCGGTACACTGTTGCAGGTAAACCTGCCGCCGACCAACGACGTATACAGGGTGTTACGCGAACATATTTTCTAATTTTTAAAAAAAAAAAGGAAAATTCCATTATCCTCTCGCCGATTTCAATCGTTGTGGTACGCAGGACGTTTCACGAAAATTTACCAACAGGATCTAACGCGTCAAGACAATCGACGGATGGAAATATTATTCGAAGATCTCGACTATTGATTTCAACTTGTTTGTTTCAATACGCTTTTACGGTAGAGGAGTCAAACACATCTGGTGAAAATTGTATTTTCCCCGTTTATTATACGTATTATGGATTGGAATCTTCGGTACGATTTGCTTCGGAAGTCTCAAAGTGTCGCGATCGAAAATCGAAATCAATGGCGAATATAAGTTTTTTCCGAGAGGGTAAACGTGCCCGATTGGCCGATGCATAAATTAATATAAATTAGATAACGAAAAAACAGTGAATATAAGTGTTTGATCAAACTCTTTAAACCGCACTAAAACGAGAAAAAAAAATAAAAAAAAAAATATCTACCGAGATATTTTCATCGGTAAACCGAGTTATGGGCACTCTGTATACACGAGCACGTCGTATTCGGTCCTGCGACGCGTTTTTCGACAGGTGGTTGTCGCATAACATGACGAAAGGTTCCAGATATTCGTGGAAAAATATAATATTATCCCCGGTCTGGGGATATTCGGCGCGTACGATTCGGAATTACTGACGATCGGTGCCCGTTACTCGAAAATCGGTCCATTTTCCAGAAAAAGTATCGCTTTCAATTTATTATATTATTATTATTATCATACGAAACGACGCGCGCGACGCGGGGCGTATGGTGTGGCGAATTAAAAATTAAAACGCATTAATTCGAGATAAAACTACACGAATTATTACGATAGTTTTTCAGTGTACAGACGGCGAGCCGTCTCCTTCGAGACGAAAAGAGGATTATCAAGCCGGATAATTGCTTTTTAGAAAACGAGAGATAGGGTCATGGGAAAAGGGGACTCTTTGAAGGTAGATCTGTCGTTCATCACGAACCGCTAGACAAATAGTTATAAACATCTTGGCGGATGAACGTCCCTAAAGTAATTGAGAGGGCAGACGTGCTCAGATGAAGATTAAAAACCCACCCCAAATTTTTTTTCATTTCTACAAATTCCTACAAATACGCAGTTATTAACACACACACGCACGCACACATTTATAAATATATATTAATAACAACGTTCGCAAAAAAAAAAAAAAAAACCATTTCATCTTTTAATAATAATACATCATATAAATTGGCACGATATGTAAAGAGAGAGAGTTTCTATGATTTGACTTCAATAATCCTTAAATTTATAACATACTATACCGACACCGCATTGTTTTTCTACTTTCCAACAAAGTAATTATAATATATTGTTCGCGAACTATATAGGTTGAAATATCGTATTATAATATAGTACTTTTCATTTTCTTTCTTTACCTTTCTTGTTTTCGGTTTTATCACGAGTACGCTTATAATGTAAAATCATAATTTTATATTATGAATTCTCCGTTATTGTAATACACATACAATTCAACTAATATTACGGTATTAATATAAACGATGTCTTTTAACGATTCCCATAGAAAAAGTGAATGCGCTCGCGGAGCAGACACGTAATGTGTAAAGTGTGTTTCGAAAAAAAAAAATAAATATATATTATATACATAAGTATATACTATAAAATACCCTTCTACTACTTATACCCACTACATAACGTTTGTCGGTTGATGCGAGGCGAAGGAAACGATCGAACACAAACGTGTACGCACTATAATTAAAACGAGTCGTGATCTTCTGTCAAGTGCAGAGGGGTGCGTTATTCATCGGACCTATCGGCGGCGGCGTAACGGTTTATATGCACTCGTTTTGTAACAAAATAATACAAAAACGTGTGAGTATATATTATTATTATTATATAATACGTGTGTAAAATATAAACTACGGAAAATTTTTTTTTTAATTGTAGTGCGCGTATAATTGCGCACACGGTAATTAGCTTTATAAAATAGACTTTGCTGTTGTATTTCAAATGGATATTATGTAAAATCGTTTCTCGTATTTTTCCCAGTTATTCTCGTATTCCTTTTTTGCTCGCGCGCGCGCGCGCGCACTTTGCATGTGGCAAAAACGAACGTCTCTAAGCGTTACTCGATGTAATTTTCAAACATCACACAACGATGCGTCGAAATCGCCGATTAAACCGGTGATTTTTAATGAGGATTCTTCTTCTTCATAACGCAACGTGTCTGCAGCGTTTGATTAACTCGTGTTCATTAATGACCCCGCGATCGATCTAATCGTTTCGGCCAGGAACGGGCGCGAACGTGGAACTCAACGCGCAACGTAACCCGAATAAAATACGATCCTGTGATGTCATCTCGTCCACGATCTTCTGTTATCGGGCGCTACCTGTGCCACAACCCCGAGCGAAAGGGTACGATCGCATTTAAGTGTGCAGGTGAAAATTCAGTGCTGCGGAAGGCGAACGTCGACTGTTCCGTAAAAAAATGTCAGATATTCTAACGACCGACGACGCCGAAACGTTTGTTTTTTTCTAATTTTAACTCGACTCTATTTTTCTCTCTCTCTACTCCGATAATAATAATCACAATTAATTATTTTTAACGCAATAAACTTTTGTATACTATCGCGGCAACGCAGTAAATGTTGAATTTCCGTAACCGCCGAATAACTTTTCTGTCATTATTTTTGTTCGATTATAACGGGCATTTTTAGGTGAATTGCGTTGTAAAAATCTAAACTCAAATCGATACAAAATGGAAGTATTAAAAATGCAATTCGATAAAGTCGAGCCGATGCATTTATTAGTTAACTTAATTTTCAACTCGATTGCAGCTCGGAGACGATTTCTATTGACTTCAGCTCTGTCAAGTTAATTAGAAAAAATACAATTAACTCGACAGAGTTAAAAATAAAAAAAATAAAAGTCATTTAATATTGGCCAGCCTTAATTATTATTACTATCATAATTTTAAACAACGAGCGAAATTCAAATAAACTCGCAATAAAACTGATCCAAGAGAAATAGTTATTAAATATTATTTTGACATAAATATTAAATGCGCATTGTCTCGCGTCGCATCGGATTTCTTTTACCGTCTCGTTTTTCATTGTTTTCCATACGATTTGAATAGTCATAATTGTACGGTTTGGGAAAATTTAGAATCGAAGCGTCTGATTTGTATAAATAATTGAATTATAGCTCGATGTTTCATTTCGACCGTCGTCGTCGTCTGTTTCCAATAAACTAATCAAATCAGTGGATAGAAATGCGATCGATGTTTTATTGAAACGCGGTTCTTGGTATTTTTACAAAAAAGAAAACAAGAAAGCGGCAGTTGACCAAGGAGCGAGCACACGCACACGCACATAAGGACTTTATCAAAGGAATCGATCAACAGTGGGTACAACTCAAACTAACAGAGTGTGTGTTTTCAAAAGCGAACGACGAACATAATGCGTTTTGAACTTTGCAAAATAGAAATGGAAGACAGTTACAGTTCCTTGGAAATGGCTCGTTTTCTAAATGTCACCGGCAAACCTTGAACGTATATAAGCTATTATCGAAAGGTCCGTGGAAAAGCAATTCCCGACCGGAACGCCGCGCCGGGCGCAAGAGAAAAGGCTATATAATACTTTGTTAATATCGCTCGTACAAGTCGTACGTATTATATATCTATCTATATGATATTATATACATTCCGATCGGATATCGCGACTAAAACTGAATGGCGATGGGACGGCGTGTTTGATTTATTAATTACGATGACGGTCGGAATTACGTTTATATTATTTTTCTAACGTACAATACGTGCACACACACACACACTGTAATAACGTATTGAATAAGATCAAGTCACGGGACGATTTTTTTCCCCTTTCATTGATTATCATTGTTTTCGGTTTAAATTATGAACTCCGTTAATTTATTAAAACGTTCGTCAACGCTTTTTGTTTAACGTCCGGAAAACGTCCTCGCCGCCCGAGGATAGAAAAAAACCTATTCGCACTCGTGGCGCGTGATTTAAAAATCGGGTGTCGATAATATTATTTTTATAGAAAAAACTTGTACGCAAGCACTCGAAAAAACGGTGTAATATTTCATTGCTCGCACGGCCGTTGCCGCGCGCGTTTCACTCGACGGATATATCCGTTCGACTGTAATTAAAACCATTGTCGAACAGCGTTCGACTCGGCGGCGTGTTGGTGAACGATGAACTTACGGGCCGTTAAAATATTTCAACAACTTGAAAACTGTTTTTTTTTTCCCCCCCTCGCCACGCTTCATATATTCATTACTCGTCCGAAGTTGTTTTGCACGTTCAAACGAACGCGCTAAATTCAATACGCTTCGCCGTGGAAAAACACATTAATTGTTGTTCCGTTTCCGCGTGGAGAAATTGTGCTGATTTTTCAGATCGATTCGTTGATTCGGCGCGGCGCTTACAGGTTTAGAATAAACGTGTTGATTACGCGTTGTGATTAAAAACTGAACGCGATCGACGATCGGACGTGAAAATTGATTTTCTTTTTCTTTTTTAAATTTCATTATTTTTACCCGCTGAAACCGGTCTCTTTGTACGCGCAAAACGTAAACTCGCCATTTCGCCGGCACTCCTCTTACACGGCTCGTACTTAATTACTAGAAATAAGTACACTGTTGATAATTAAATATACAAATTATTATCAGAGATGAATATTTATTAATAACATAATGTTATAATAATAATTATTATCGTTTTAGACGGAGGATTTACAATTAAATCGAGGTAAACCGTACCGCGGCTATATAAATAAGTATGATTTAATAATAATTGTACACAAAAACAAATATACGTACACTTTCGTGTGTAATTAGTTGGAAAATAATAATATTCATTAGGCAACATTTTTTCACAAACTTAAATAACACGCCGACCGACCGACTGACTCCGAACCAACTCTGGCGTATACGGGCTCTGTAAACGTCGAGGGGGAAAATTAATATTTATAAACGTCAAATTAGCAACGTACGACGTATTAGTAATGGTTAATTTGCATCTTATTAGGTCAGAACAGATTAAGTTCGATACGCTTAAGCCACCGCGTATTCGGCGGCCGAACGAGTAAACGCTGCGATCAAAAACGTTTTAAAAATAGACGACGCGGATGTGAAATGGCGATCGGTATATTTTATTTTCAATATTTTCACGCGGTTACGATAGACTCTTGTACGAAAAAATCGAATCACATATTATGCATTTTATACGACGACGGAAAATCGGCACATATCGAAAACTCGAAAGCGCGTCAAATAACGCATAATATACACGATTCGTCACCGGGATGATACGCATAAATTCGAAAATTTCCATTCGAGTACAGGATTAGTCGGTATATTCACACGCGCGCGTACACGCTCCGACGTGCGGGCAATCGTATAAGACGCTTAAATCGTCGACAAAATAATATATCGTCTTACCCGCGACATACATAACGGTTTCATAAAAGTCGCCGGAGATCGTGGAAAAACGCGTGTGTATCGAACGCTCCGACGTCGAATAAACAAGACGACCGACGAATAACAATGGTATTTCAAAACGTAAAGTAAATAACGCGGTTTTTAATTAAAACGAAAGAATTCCACGTGTACGTGTAAAGTCTGTGGGTTTTATGAAATTCAAATGTAAATAACGAAACGGAGGGGGAAAAAAACGCGAATAATATCGCGTACATCAAATATATAATATATATGAAGAAAAACTTCCATAGTAAACTGTCGTCAAACATTCGAGATAATAATGTATACGAAAAAAACGGCTAAATGAGCTCATTGAAAATAATAATACGAGTAATATGAAAATGATAGAAAACCGTTTGTTGAATATATTATATAGATAATTCTACAATCTACGTATATTTTCGGCGCTCTTTCCCAGACCACGTGCCGTATTTTTGTAATTCAGTTTTCCGCACTATATTATTACGATTCGAGTCCACAGGTGGGGCCGGTAAATCGAAAATTCAAGATCTCTCGTTGTTTTTACGCAACACACTGTGTCGGCTGTGCGATTTAATAAAAAAAAAAAAAAAAAAACGTAGCGCAATATTTTTCCGTTGGAAAACGATTCGAAAAAAAAAAAAACAATTACAATATCAAATGAACTGCGACCAGTAATACTGGTTTTGAAGAACAATTAACGCGGATCGCCGTTGAACGCAAGTCGCAAGTCGAAATATAAATCGTATTTATTTGGTTTGTTGTGTGGAAAAAAAAAAAAATTAAATATTATATTTATGCTCACTCGAATTACTAGTAAACAAATTACCACTGGCAATAAATTATGCGCGGCACCATTGCGCATACATTGAAACCCGTCGATTTAAGATACGTAAAAAGAAGTGTTGCAGATGTGAAAAATGCAAACGAAATCGCGAATCCTTATCAATTATCATATTACCCGAACGTCGTCGTCGTGCTAGTTTTTCCGTTTTCTCGACGGCGTTTGCTTGCGTTGTACAACGACGTCGATCGGAACTATTCCCAAGCCGATGGCAAACAAACAAATAATCGTTTTCCAAAAGTAACGCGAACGCGATCGGGAATCCGCCGTTTTCAGGTCAATACGTTATTGCGAAACGCACGATGTGCTCGAGTATAATAATACGCGCGCACACGACTTAGCCGTCCGCCGAAAAACAAACGAGTTTAACGCATACGAATCGGATTGACGGTAAAACGGGTTCTTAATATTTATTTTTTTATTTTCGTGCACACTACATATGGGTACCGTCGAAAAAATGTTGTTGATAATAATCGCGGAAAAAATACAAAAAAAAAAAAAATAAAAAAATAGATAAATTATTATCAATCTCTTTTCGTACTTAATATTTATATATTAATCGACGATCGCGTTCGTCGATATACGAGTATATTATGTACTTACCGGCGCGCGCGTACGAAACATACAAGTCACGTATTTCTCTGACGAGGTCTCGTACGAGCAAACGGTATAATATCGTTAAAATTACGTTTCATAAAAATGTCGTATACGTTGTATAATAGTCGTCGATCGTTAAACTCGACTCGTTTTCGAGTCGCTACTAAACGTCCGTGCCGCCGCCGCCGCCGCTCGCTACTTATCCCACGCAGATGCACATTGGCCAAATGTTTTCCCTCGAAATCGCTAAAAAACAACAACAACAGCGGCGGCGGTTCGTATAATTTATTGATACGATGTGCTATCTCTGACGTAGTAAAAAAAAAAAAAAAAAACAACTGTTATCTTATAGTGTCCAAGTTACTGTTTAAACGAGTGAGTTGTACCCGTGTCGACGACGAATCCGCCGTCGAAAAATTTATTTATTATTGTCGATTTATTTTACTATATCGCAGCCGATCGCTAGTAAGTATCCGTTCTTTTTTTTTCTTCCTCTTAAACTATCCGATATTTTATTATTGGCTCTATACGTTACCTTTATTTTTTTAATCGCTTTTTTCCCCGAAATTTCTAAACGTATTTCTCATCGAAAACTAGACACTAGAGAGCACGTCGTCGTCGCCGTGTTTTAAGTGGCAATTTTTTTTAAAAAAAAAGGCATATTTTCCAACGTTTTTATAAATCTAATCTCTTCGGAGAGTATAAAATAATAATCTAAATATTCTAAATAGTATTAAAGTAGTCGTTAAAATGGTACTCGATTTTAATCATAGTTCACAAAGTAAATGCATCAAAGCGAGTGTAATATTCGTTTCGAATCAATAATGTTTTATTTTTTACACTGCATCGTTTGTTGTACTGTCGTCGTTGTTGTACGCATCAATTAGTCCGATATCTATTATTATTGCGTTGGTAGGAGAATAAAAAAACGAATTCGTTGGGAAGCATTGATTTTGTTATTATTATCATTATTATTAAAGAACTAAGAAAGTACATCCATATTTTGTTCACTTCGTGCCTGTTTGAAATTTCAACCCTCTTCAAGTTTTAGCATCGTCGTCACTTTAAATTCGTTGCAATTTAAAAAGCATCCTTGAATGCTTCACATCAAAGATGTTTTTTGTTGCTTGTGTTTTGCAAAGATTCGGAAGGAAAAAAAGAAAAAAGAAAAGTAGTGTGTAATATTTAATCAAAAAGAGTCAAAGTCTTCCTATATAATACGTCTTTGACGTATTTCCGGAACAACAGTCTCGCGCATTTTTTCCCTCCACAATAGACGTGTCAATAACACGGGAAACGTCTTATGAAGTTTGACACGTTCTTAATTATTACTTCTTACGCGATGGTAATTAGATTTATAACAACGTTCTAAAATGTATGTCAAATTTACAAATGGGCCGTCCTTGAGATGTTATTATGTGAAAAGAGTGTAAAAAATACTATAAAATGTGCGCGCGTACACGCTTCGTGTTTTTAACTGTTCGCCAAGCTCGATGTAAAATAAATGTAAGCAATAAATTTCATCTTGGCGACATTTTACATAAAGTTACGAGATACGATCGTAATTTGCTTACGAACATGTACCTATCGTGATAAATATCTTTATCGTTGTTGGCGAAAACGGCGATGAGAAAAAAAAAAAAAAAACCGCGTTAATTATTATTTCACGCCGCGTATTAGCCGGCAAAGATGATAAACATTGAAATCGTAAAATACGTAAATCCGCCACGTCAGATTTGTTAAAACACTAAATTACTCGCGGCAAGCGAAAACATACGGTTTGCATACAGACTTTGTAGTCCTCCACGAGTGTTGTAGGTTTGAATGTAGGCGTCGCGCGTGATGAAATCGATAAAGTTTATTAGAGATAAGAATATTGTTTTATTTTTTCGTCAGATTTCTATTATCGACTTCCGAATCCGAACGCTATGTGACATTTACGAACGTACAGGGCAAAATATCTTAATTTAAAACCGTTAAAACAGTAAAAAACCCAATGGACAACCATTCGAACGACGACGTATCATAACGTTTTTTACAAGCTGTATTTTTTATTTACTAGGTATAGTATACTGTTCATAAAAAATGTTCTGTATAATATGCGGTTTTAGATATTTAATAACGAAATAATTATTAATTATGCAATGGTTTTTTTTTTTTTTCTAGTCGCAAACATAATTATCAACTTTACTGTTTCTCGAATGACCGTGTCTCTGACTATTAAGCCGTGCGAAACCTAAAACGATTCATACTGTTATGATTATTCATTACAATTTCGGCACAATAACGATAGTTATTTTATTATTCATACGTTTATTACTGGTTTTAAAATTTCTGGTAATAATGATTTATAGTCCAAGTATAATATACATAAAAATAAGTTAAATTTTCGAGAAAAATATGTAAAAATTAAGAAAAAATAACCAAATAGGGGAAAAAGCAATAAAAAGCAAGTTTTGGGGAAAAAAGCAAAAAAAAAGCAAAAAAAAGTTTACTTCATTGAAATCAAAACGATTCAAAACGTATTTATCTATGAGAATTATCTTTCTATCACACACCCCTGAAAAGAAGCATTTGCTACAAAATCCGAGCCCTAGTGGAGGACGTCAAGGTGGAAAACGTAGATAAAATCAAAAAATTATTACTTTTGAAGGAATCAAAAAAAAAAAAACCTTCTCGGGGGGACGCCCCTTTTATCCCCCCCCCCCGCCCAGCGACATGCCGCCGTCCAATATTATCACGGTCTTTGGCGACGGTTACGTGTTTTCGACGGTCGTACGCGAGTCTGATTACGTTTTTTTTTTACACTCGGACGCGATATTGTCAATGTTCTCCGACTCGGTTCGCGTGAGCTGCGGACTGTCCGCGCGAGAGACCCTCCGGCCGATGAAAAATCCTGCGCGCGATAAGGGAACGTCGACGCGGCTGCTGCAAAGGAGATCGGCCGCGTGCTGAATCGCGCAACGGAAGGGCACGTGTGCTGCGGCGCACGCACATAAATATATACGTGAAAAATACGCGATACTCCGCGGAGGGACGGACGGAGAAAAGGGACCCGGGGTTTGCCGGCAGCCGGTTTCATAATAGTTATAATAACGACGAGAGCGACAACTGCGACCGACGACAACCGCCTGGTATTAAGTGCGTGCACTACCTATATATACGTCATGTATTATATTATACACGCGCGTACGTACGACGATAATATAATAATATAAAACGTGTGTATAGCTCGCGCGCGCGCGCGCGCAATTGGAAAAATATTCGGCAAAAGGGAGTCGGCCGAAGGGAGAGCACGAGGCCGGGCGGGGGCGGGAGAGGACGTAAAAGTCGGTTGCAAAACGCGACGAGGGCCTTTGCGAACGCTATTATATAAATATAATATAGTGTACGATAAAAAAAAAAAAACGCGCACGCGTTATTACACTGTTGTTATTATTATTATTACGTATGCACGAAAAAGGGGGCCGCCGCCGCCGGTTTCGTCACCCCGTCGTCGTCGTCGGGCGTTGACGACGACGGATCCAGGTGATTTTTTTATTCTCCATCAAAAGTCCGAGAGAAAGAAAAAAAGAAGAAAAAAACGGTCGTCGACGACGACGACGCGCGGTAAAACGAGATTCTCTTCTTCTATTTCGCGGCGCGTCACACGTTCGTTCGTTTCGCACGAGACGCATTTAATTTTGCGACCAACGCCAGCGTTATTATCACTAACTCGTTTTACTCCCAACGCCGTAGAACGCGCGTTAATCATATGTAATATACGCGTAGAATTCGCTCGCGGTAATTAGTTTATGCGTTTTAATTGGCGAGAAACTCGTCTCTATCGTTTTCCCCGTCCGAGCGCGTGTGTCATACTGCTGCTACACCACCTACCTACCTACCGACGACGCGACGACAGTTGTCGTAATTTATGTTGTAAAACGAACGGACGAGTGAATATGGTCGCCGACGAGCGAGACAATCCGATACCGCCGCGCTGACGCGACGACGACGACGTGAAATATCTACAAAAATAATATTACATGCGAACGCGTACACTCGCCACCGTATAGTCCGTACGGATGAGGTCGGTGGCATATGTCTAGAAAGAGTAGAGAGTATCTGCGACGGGCACGGGGACGAAAAAATGATACACTTACAGTGTGATCACATCGAAAAGTAACTTGAAATATTTTGACGCGGTGACTTTTATAATACTCACGGTAATACACGATTTTAGAAAAATTTCAAAGAAAACGGACAGAAAAAACCACTCAGGTAAATTGAAAATTTAGTTGAAATTTTCTTAAAAATACGAATACATACGATCAACCTTCGAGGTCGCCCAAAACTTATTTCAATGCCGTCGGTCGGAAACATTATAAGCGTTATACCTTTCAGCGTGATCACGCTGTACAACATATTAATCGCATACATTACAAAATCAATAATTACATTGCCAATAAACGATTAGTTTCAAGAACGTACCATAAGCGCGAGTAGAAACGCACGTCATACTCGTATATTATTATAAAAACGAAATGACTTTTTTCGATTTACAAACCAAATAGTGTATACGAACGCCGACCAAATTAGGTAGAGAGCTGGGTTTGAGCCTCGGCCGTGTGTGTCTTCTTCCAAACGAACAAAATCCGTTCGAAAACAGTTCGTTCGTAGTTAGTCACGGGTTTTTTTTGTTTTTGTTTGACGGCGCAAATAATACAGTTACCTGATTTGTTTGTTTGTTTTTTTTTCCCAGAGTTGTTCCAAATACCTTTCTGAGTGTCGTCACGTCGCCCGATTTTCAAAATTCAGAATAGGTTTAGCGGGGGAGCAGTAGTTGAATCGGACGGGAACGCGCTGCAGGGGCAATACAGGTCTCCCGACTTCCGATCAAACTTTTATGCGCCGCCTTTGACTTTGACTTCCCGCGACGTGTTCTAAAAAGACACGGGGGCGCTTAAAATCAAACGTCAACGATAGCCTCCCTTAAATCATAGGGGTAGTGACCGCCACCCCACATTGCCACGAGGCAATAGCTCTTTTTTTTGTTGCTATTCTATGGAAAAAAAATCGTGTGATTTTCGCACCGGAAACGTACAACGATCGAAGAGATTAGTCATTAATAGGTATTACGTAATTATTATATAAGATAGTTCATTGTGACAACATGATTACGTAACAATAGTAATGAGGAATATCAATAGGAACGAGTGGAGATGTGCCAATGTAATCGCGCCGCCCGACCAATGACAGCCGTTCTGCGCACGCAACCCGCCTAATACCGATCGAGAGACGCTCGCGAGGAAGTACGTCGGCTAACCGGATGCACAGTGCTCCGACGACCGGCCTAGTGTCGACAGCGCGGTTCGGAAAGTGTTCTTCGTCGCAGGTTTTGATTTTTCTCCGCGATAGTGTCGATAACGTCGTCGTCAGTTTGTTATTATTCATCTCGTCCGGCGAAACTTTTAATCGTGACTTTTGCGTATCAGCTGTCAGTGCTCGCTTTATATTTTCACGAACCGACGCCGAAACTCAACAGCGACCCACCGACGACGAGCCGTGAGTAGTACCGATTTTATTTATTTACAGTCTAAAGTTAGGTCATAGGCGCCTCTCTTCGTCGCGAGGTGGCGAAATCGTGATTTTTGCCCTATTTTTTGCACCAGAAACGTAATCCAACAGATCGGTTATTAATCGGTACCTAATTTATTAGCTTATACGCTCCCGTCACAGTGTTTCTTATCGACCGATTATCATGAAATTTTTTACATACGTATATATTTGGTAGCTCAGAGAATAGGACATAAACTATTGTTTAAACCCCTAGGTGTTAAGGGTGGCCCCCACCGCAAATATTTTTAAAAATTTAACGTTTTATATTTAAACCTATTCTGTAACCATAGTAACCATAATGATTGTTTATACATTTTTTTGCGAATCATTTTCAATTAAAAATATATACGTGTTTCGCATACTTTTCGTATACGAGTACTTACAATGAGTTAATAATTAAGTACTTCAATTCGTTACATTAAAATTGGTTTAAAGTTAAAGTTTTTTTTTAAATTTTCAATTTTTCCAAAATTCAACCCCTAGCGGGAGGTAAAAGAGGGTTAAAAATGAAAAACGTTATTTCTCCCTCATACCGGGAAAAAAACTTTTCGCGGGCTAGATTTTGAGATGCAACGCGATCAGCGAGTGCGTGGTAATTCGGATTTCATATTATAATAAATAGATTATAAATTTTATATAAACGAATGGCTGTCGTTTCGTTATTTTTATAGGCCGTCATCGCTCCATTCCTCTTTTAATATTATAAACACCGTCCCCAAAATACTTGCGATAAGTTGGTTATTTTTTATGCTAAAAAATTCACTAGAAATATATGGCAAAACAACGTTTCCCGGGTCAGCTAGTATCATAATATTATAATAGTACACGCGGTGCGCGCAATGTGTTCGTCCAAGCGTCGTCGTTTATTATCGTTTTTATTTTTTTATTTTTTCGATCCGTCGACGGGAACAACGAGTACGATTCTTCGATTGTTTCCGCCGTTTTATCACGTGCGTTATACGTAAAACTACGCGTTATCCGCGCGTTCGTGTGAACGAAATATTCTAATTAACAGACATCGTTGTCGATCTGAATCAAAAATGTAAATGAGCGATTCGCATAAAACTATCGTATACCGGCCTCGCAGGGGGCTTCGCCCCATAGTTTTTGTTTCTCCCCTAAAGCGATCGGACCCTATCCCTCCGCGAGCCTTATTCGAAAACCTAGTTACGCCCATCGTATGTGCGACGACCGAGGCGCGTGTAGCGTGTATTTCGTACAGGGTGGTTGTAACGAATACAGGGTGTCCCGCGACAACTCGCCGTTTCTCGTCGCGACACGTTCCGTTAACGCGTTGTTGCTGCTCGATCTTTTTTTCGACGACACAACTCTTAAAAACAGTAGTAGTTATGCATAACATCGTAGTCGCGTAAAAACGTTCGAGTGCGTTGCCGGCTTTGGATTTTGAGTCCTCGGTGTCTCGAGAAACTTTTCCGGGATTTACACGGATGTTTTGCGATGCTTCTGTGACTTGATATACGTTGTTTACAATTTATCAACTCTGAAATGCAATTACAACCTAACCTTCGATTCGTAATTTATTTTTATTTTTTTATTTTTTCGTACGCGTAATAAGATCAATAATCGCAACCTAACCGAGCAAGTCGCACGGGGTCATTTTTCTTTTCACACATTATCTAAGGATTATAGCTCCTATATTGTATATTATACGCAGTTTCCGACGTACAACGACGACGCGTAATGTATTTTCTCGATTTTTTCGAGACGGAAAAAACAGAAAAAAAAAAAAAAACACGCGAAAACACGTTGCCCCCGTCTTGTTTTATAGCGTCCCGGATTTCGTAAAAATCTCAATCCGGTCGCCTCGTACAGGTACATCATTATAACACACGGCCGTGTTGTTGTGACGTGACGTTCGTTTTTTATCGTTTCGATCGATCGCGGACGGTATTTTCGTCGGGTTTTCTTTTAGTACGATGCGTCATCGTGTCCCCGAGGGTTCGCGGTCTCTTAATGTTTTCGCCGATCTCCGCCGGGTCCTTCAGACGTCCGACTGCGGAGAAAACACACCCGTCGTACAATATATATTATGCTTTTGCGGATTCAGCGCGTGCTCCCGCGCGCATAACAGTATCGTCGCGCTCGTAACGATATTATTACATATGTGTCGCGTGTACGTATATCGTACGGCCTCCTCGCGATGTGATAATAATCATACGGAAACAAACGGCCACGTGGTAATGGCACTAAAAACGCGTTATTTTATATAATATTTTCATCGCGAATAAAATGTACTTTTTCTTATTCATTTATTTATTTATATCTTTTTCTTCTTCGGCGCGACGCGATTTAAAAGTTTGTCTTCTCGGAGGGGAGACTCTATCGCAGTATAATAATATTATGATCAAAGACTCCCACGGCGACGCGTCTCGACCGCCGCCGAAAATTTCGCCCGGACATAAATCGCAATATCGCGCGTATGCACGTCCCGCACGTACGCGTCTCGGCCTCGGCGTATTAAATATTCACGCGCATTTCTCCCGCCGTGTTCTGCGATGCGCACCTCGTAGTCGACGTATATTATCATCATCGTTATTATTATTTTTAAACAGCTCATATTTTCGAATATTCGACGGCAATAATGTCGTGTTTACCTGTTATGTACGCGGCGCATAACAGCCGTTTTATTAGATCGACCGAGTGCGCACGTATTATATAATATCCGTATAATATCGATACACCGCCGGATAGTAGGCTCGCAGACGTTCGCGGATCACGACGATAGTAATAATAATATTATGCGCCGTCGAGTGGCCACGTTATATTAAGAATTCTCCGCGCGCCATGTATGGATAGTGGAAATCACGAATTCCAATTAATGTAATATTATTCGCCACCCGAGCGAGGTATTTACCCGGACGTCTGCAGCGTCGTAATCTAACCCTTCGGGTATTCGGCCAAGACTATAACCCTTTGATAACAAACGACATCCGCCGCCGCCGAAGACTTAAATTCGGGCCTATCGTCTATTGATTTACAAGCCAATGCGGTCATGTGTGAGCTTATATAGATGCAAAGTCACCGCGTTCTAGAGCCTCGCACCCTTCAATCACAATCGACCCCGTAGCCGACTTAATTGTGTGTTCCGGCCGCCGGGTCCTGCAAAGGATTTCGAACACTCGCGCCGCGGAGCGACTCGAAACGCGAGAACTGCAGTGTTTCCAAAATGCCGCGAGATAATAATATCGCGGACTACACGCGCCGCCGCCGGTCGTAAGCGTAAATAGTTGCGCTCGGGGATTTTCTTTGTGAAAAGCACATTCGATCGATTCAAATACAAATAGAATCGTTATTCAGTACGCGGCGAAACAATTATTATAATAACCCGCTTCTTCGTGTTCTATAGTCGTACTTTATTTCGATTCCAAACCGCCGCCGCGCCGCTGGCTCGCAATATTTACTACACCAATAATGTTACAATAATACGTACACCGTTGGACAATAAAACGTTAACACCAAACTTAGTCTCTATAATTGTGTGTAACAGTGTTGCAAAGTTATGAAACTATTTGGAAAATAGCTATCCTGCTGCGAACAGGAATAATGAATTCGAATGTTAATGTGTTGCAAAGTACCCATTACCATTGAGTTTTTCTTTGCGAATAGTACCTACCGATCGTGCGATGCGTTTAACTTGGATTTCACGTTTCGGCGATTCGTTTTGCTAAATCGTTATTACGTTATTATTTTACAATACCACCAGCTACTTGCGGATTAATCATCGTTTTAACGATTTACAGTCAATCAGTGTACACACGACTAATAATATTATGACCTCGAGATACATTATGAATGATCGACGGTCAGCGACTACTTAGAGACTTAATTAATTTTATTCAACGATCATTATTCTGATTAATCACGCGTGTTCTATCGTTTTACAAGTCGTAAACATTAAGTAAAGGGCAACGTAGATTGCGCGACCGCGACGACACGAAGTGCCGTGCGATTGGAAAAAAAAAAAAGCTCCGGAAATAATGTTATCCGATGGAAATAATAAATACCTACGATACACGCGGTGCGCAGTGTACGTGTTTCTATATGATTATAACCGTGTATAATGTTTCTTGTTTCTCAAATAGGCAGGACGACTTTGTAACAAGCAAAAAAAGCAAACATCGCAGCCCGCGTGTACGATTTATTATATGTTCTTCACTTGGCTAGACAACATTATCGAGCGAGTTATTTGTTTCTTTACTATCGTGACACTGAAAATGTGGTAGACGTATTTTTCATTTCATAATAGAGAGAAAAAAAAACATTTTCCCGAGGTATAAATCACGAATAAACGTCGTCGGATCGTATTTTTCGTACTGTTTATGTATTTTACGATTTAAAACCGTGTCAAGTGTAGGTTACGGATCGATGTCATTTATTTTATCGGATTATTACGAAATTCGAAACTATACACATTTTCATATCTTTTTAATAATCGGTGGACTTGTATAGTAGTGTTAGAGATAAATTTAAATTTTCGAGTGATTTTAAAATACTAGAGAATAACAGTCGACGTCTGCTCTGACTGCCGTTTCCAGTATCGATTTGTCGTTTGTTTTTATTTTTTCATACTATTGCACACAGGGTTTGACCATCCGTAGGACCTAACGTGGCACACGTGTGGGGGGGGGGGACTTGGCGCTCGCCAAACGGTAGGCGGTTTGGAGATATAGAAAGACCTTCCACTGCGCCGAACACGTTTCAGATAGTCGTCACCTTTCGACGAGCCTCTGGTCGTGTTTCCGAGAAAACTTTGCGATTTATCGCTGGCACAGTCCGTCAGTCATCGCGACCACTCGTAAATACACTAAACACGCGTGGCGTCGCCTGCGAAAAGAGGAACGGCCGCGTGGGCGACGCGCCGAAGTAAAAACCACTACTTCTCTTTTCCAAAACGAAATTCTAAAAAACTCATTGACGCGGGTACAGGGTACCTATTACTGCGCACGTCCGAACGCGTCCGCGCGATATTAATAATTATGATAGACGTACGATTAAGCGATACGGAAAATCGGCGGCCACTTGTCGCACTCTACGCGTTATGACGCGTGTGTCCGGCGGGTTTTGGCGACAGATTCGCGAATTCGGCGAAACGGTACGCGATTATTTCACGAACATTTGACATGTTAAAACGTTTCGCCGAAGTCTTCTCAACGTCCGAAACGCACTCTCGACTGCGATATTACGTTTGACCGTACACAAAGTGCCACCGCGGTGGTGGTTCGCGTCGTTTCGAGCCGTCTACCGTCAAAACGTTCACGAACGCGTATATCACTGCCGAGATCGCGACCGATGTTTTTTTTAAACGATCGGGAAACACACAATGCGACGACAAATACAGGACCTACTAAGATAAACTACTCGGATACGTCGTCGAAAATCGTACCCCGAACGAGCACGCGGTTCGGATTCGCAGTCAAATCGCATTAACCGCGCCGTCGTCGTAATATAACGGTTGTCGTGCGGGCAAGACGTCACGTCGATTTATCGCTCGCGCAGGACTATTATATGGGAGTAAAACCGACTAAATTAAACGCGCGCCGTTAGTTGACGACACACAGGTACACTGTGTGGATAGTCGTCCGACGGCGACGGTAAATTGTATTTACGTTTTCGGCGCGACGACAAACTCGAGAGCGGTAATAAACGCACGTCGCGCGGTCACGGCGGAAGTCGTCTTTCTTTCGAGACGACGTGACGACTGCAGCGAATCGCATGCATACACAGAGTGTCCGATATGCACTTGTATGCACGGCGACTGCACTCGGCGGTACATAACGACGACCACCGACCGACGACGTAGGTCTGGATAACGTATCGTAACCGTGCGGCGATAATAATTTACATATACGCCGCGTATATTGATGCGTATTATTATTGTGCGCGCAGTACCTGGTTCTGTACGTGTACTATATTTATGTATTCATTATGTTCACATTGTGACGAGACCCTTTACATAATGCGTTTCCTCCGCGGTCGTGTCCACCGTGTGTAACGTGTACTCCGTATAATATATATACACGATATAAACGTACATAAACATATCGCGCTGAGTCAGGTTTACGGTCAATTACGGTCGGTGTTCGCTTCGTCCGCCGTCGTCGTCGTAGTCGCGACATGAGTCACGAAGTTTTTTACGGTTTGTGTCACGCGATTTTCGCCGCCGCCGCCGCCGCCTCGCGGGATGAGTATTCCGACCGATGACACGGGTCGAAGGACTTTCGCGTCGAAAAATAGGACGAGAAGCAAACAAAAAAAAAAAATAGCGTTACAATGAGTACGGAAATCAGTATAAATTATTGTACGTATATATTATTATGACTCATCGTTTTCCGGCATCGCCACCGCGTGTAATAATTTACATTATTATTATGGCCGGTTCGCCCGACCGCGGCGCAACGTACCTGCTACGAGTACTCGCGAGATTTTTAACGATAGCCGCGCGTGAATATAATAAAAAAATATATAGTGTACTTGGATATTAATTCTACGAAGCGGCGTTAAACGGTGTGTGTGTGTGTGTATAATCTGTCTACTATTCGCGTCGTAAACGGCCGAACAGACCGAAGAAACTGGCCACGTCTTTTTTTATGAAATAATCTTTCACCGACTACTACTGTACTCTAATCTTGTTTATTTACTTTATAGATAACAGAAATGACAAGCGGTGAACGCCGACTGAACGTCCGTCGTAAAATCATAAAGGACCGTCATCGGCGTATTTTATATTATAATTCAATGGATCGGAAATTGATGGAATGAACGCTCATTTTGTCGGGAGGTTAGTGATTCGAATCTATTTAGAAACGTATAACCGTATAAAAAAAAAAGTATTAAGGACTACACAATGTATACTAATTTATAATAAACACCAAAAGGATTGCTTGCGCGTAATTAAAGGTGAATTAGTCGCGGTGTTTGTGTTTTCGGATTTTGTTATACGTCGAGATTAAATCTTACGAATCACACACGTGTCCTGTACACGTACACACACAGGGTTTTTCGCCTTTTGATTTCGATTTGTATTTTTCGTACGTCACAAGAATATAATGTATTGTTAACGCGGCGCAATAACATAATAATATGTAGTAGTATGCCGACGATGATAATATACGTATATTGTTATATACACGAATATAAATTCGCGCGGAGGAGCCGTTTGGGTCGAAACGATGGAATTAGAAACGGAGAGAGACCGCTTTACATAATTTCGTATCGTTATACGGCTAAAATCGGCCTTTATATGCGGTAATAAAACTGCAGCGCTCGCCGCATGTATGTGTACTCGTTTGCGCGTTGTACGTACGTACGCGCGTATAGTGAAATACATTAAACGATGTTTGTTTTTTTTTTTATTAATCCGTTTCGAACGAACATCTGCGCGCGCGCGCGGGCAGGAGGACTGCGCCGAATCAATATAGGATTATTATTAACATTATTAAACGATGGACGGAATTAACATTTCCAACGGGACCGTAAAAGATACGCAACGCGAACAACACGTCGATCGGCCGTAAATATATCGTTATTATGATGTTACTTTATAACCATACCCGGCGCGTATTTTAACCGAACCCGCGTCGTTATCATGATAATAATTATTAGGAACGGTGCCGAGCGGAGATAAAAAAGTAGGCCGAATCCGCGAAATCGATAATATCATCCGCGGTTAAAATAAGCGGAAAATCTACAAGGAACTTTTGGGTTCGTAGTCTGCGCAGGTTTCTTTCGATTGCAGCGGTCGCGATGACACGACAATAGGCCAACCTAAAACCACAAACCAAAGACCGCCGTACTCTTATCGGCGGCGGCGATAACATCATAACAATACAGTTTTTATTTATTTTAATTTTTTTTTTTTTTGCACGAACACAAGTCGTACCCACTCGCGCGCATATCGTATATACTCGTATGATGTACCTTTTTTTTTTTTTTTTTCCTGCTCGCGCATAAATTGAGTTTTCAAGTCGTATTTCCCATCGGGGCCGATCCAACTAGTTTTACCCAATATTCGCACATAAATTTTATTCGAACGCACTATATATACAAAGATGTATAATATATTATTATATACGTGTGGCGGCGGCCAAGGGGGATAACGCGCGCTCGTATATAATATTATATACGTACGTTTATCGTACCTACCCAGCATATATTTTATATGTATATAACCGCCGCCGCCGCCGGTATGTGTTTTTTACGAGTCGTCGTCGTTTTTTTTCTACGCGCGTACGCGTTATTTCTATTATATCCCCCACCACCCGTTTGCGTGATTTATTTTATAATCGTATTCGCGCGCGATAATTACTGTCGTCATTAGCACGCCGCGTACGCGCGAGATTTCCAGAAATATCGTGTTCTGGAGTGTGAAGTTACACGGGTCCGCCGCGCGTAATTATTATTATAATGCAAGCGCGCGCGCGCGCGTTAAACGAGGAAAACACGATTTATGACGTTACACGCTAGATGCGAATTGCGTTGCGGTCATCACGTCGTATCGCGCGGAAAATATTACGCGTACAGTTGTTTGTTGTTGTTGTTGTTGTGGTTTTTTCTTCGCCCGCACTCGGTACGATATCGTACGTGAAATGACCGTGTCCGTGTACGCGTGTCGGGTAAAAAGAAACAATAATAATTTGTTAATAAAAATTCATAGGAAAAAGATATTATAATAAAACCCCGTCCACCGTCGTCTCGGCGTGCAACAAAGTTCGTTGCGCACAAGGCGTATTTATCATACGCGAGAACACATGGACGAGCGCGAACGGTTTTATTTATTTTTTTTACATTTTTTACCGACGATTCACGTGCAGCAATATGCGGGGGGCCCGTGTTCTCGGAACTCGACGTAATGAAATTATCGGAACGCGACACGCGTAACGAGTGTGATGTACAAATAATTTAATGTCGACTAGTAGTGTTGTTTGACATGACGTGTATTTCCGCGTGTACTCGCGCCAGTGTCGAGGTATTTTACAATCCGTTTGGATTCGAGATCGCTCGATAAATCTAGTGAAAATCACGAAGAAAACCATATCGCATCGTACGAAAGCGGCGAAAAATTAACAGTAAAATCGTTATGTACGAACTATATAAACGCAGCTGAACGAACCATCGTCGTCGTTTAAAAGACCGATTTTATATTTCTCTTCGCTCAGTATTCGTATAATATTATCAGACCTAATCACTAGAATAATAAAGAGCGGCTTATTTTTTCTCGTCCATCTCTCTCTCTCTTTGAAATTCAAAGACACAATAAATCGATGAAATCAGTATTATGTAGGGATGGGAAAAAAGTTTGAAACATCGATGTTCCGATGTATCGATGTATCTACATTTGACACATCGATGTAAGGGATCGATGTTTTCGACAAAAGTTGTATCTATTTGAATTGCCTACTACAATTATTTAGGAGTGAAGACGTGTAGTCTGAATAAAAACTTTTTTTAAAAAGATAATATAATATTAAAATCATAACTTTTTGCTCATAAATGTATTGAAACAACAAATTTTTCCATATAAATACGTTATTTCAGCATCGAACTTCGGAGTAAAAAATTGATTTTTTTTTCAATTCATCGCAATATAAACATCGATGAAAGGTTTCGATATATCGAACAAAAAAAATCGATCCATTTTGCCCATCTCTTGTATTATGTAGTTTTATTTCGGCGCAATCGATATTTATATATTTTCACATTTGTGGCGCTTATTATTACGCGTCATATCATGGCCATTTTGACAGTCCGTCGTTTGCTAATATACCGCGCGCGATCGTGTCCCCGAAACACGCTGCACGCCGTACGCGATCGGACCGGGTACGATATCGAACAATATACATAATAATACGCGCGAGTTCGACGAACGGCGGAAACGGCCGTAATAATATATTATATCATAATAATATTCGGTCCCTTCGACCGTGCCCTTTTCCGACGACGCTCCCAAAAACCAGTCGCACATGACGCGGCGGCGGCGGTCTTTTTGATCGGTTGAATGCGAAAGCCGAGTCTAATCGACGCGTTTCGCGTACAAGCCGCCCATTTATCGTCTATTAGTCATCGCGATCGGCGTCATTCGTATCCATCTCCGCGCCGGGTATACCATAATAATATGTTTCGGCGCGGGTTTTCGATCCGTTCGGATTTACACCAGAGTTTCGTCGGATTATTCGTACTCGCGCGCGCACTATACATTTTAATCATAATTATTATTTTAATAACGTCGACGTCACCTCTGCACGGGAAAATATACTGTTTACTACGTCAGACATTATTACGCGTTCGTTCGATGGAATGAAAAAAAAAAAAAAAAACAACACTCCTCGCGGGTCTCGGTACTCGTATAATAGTAATATTTGCGTATTTAGAACTATTTTTCTATTTGTATTTTGTCTATTTAAAATATAGAAAAAAAAACAACAACATTTAATTTCGACGAAACTAGTTTTTACCGACACGAAATCAATTTTTATTATTAACACGATATATTATTATACTCGCGCGGTTACTTCGACATGCGATAACGACGACGCGGCCGCTCGTACGCGAAAGTTGTTCGGATTATAGTCGGCGTTCATGTTAAAATATCGTAACACGCGTATTTCGAGGAGATCTCGAGCATACTTTTTACTTTTTTTCACCTTTAAAGTGCAGTCTGATAATTTCCTTGACTCGTTTGCACTTTGCGCAGGTTAACAACACTATATTATAAACAACAAACGAAAAAAAAAAAAACTTAAGTAATTATTTCAATAAGATTTTCAACGTCGGAGTTTTTTTTTTGTTATCAACGATAAATAATATGGTTTCGGTGTTTTTGTAGGCGCAGTCACCTGTGCCGCTGCGCAATGTAGTCGCACGGTCGCAAGCGTAAAGGTTTCTTTTTTTTCTTTTAAAACGTTTGAAGTACGATATGGCTGATAGTTTCCGGTAATGTAAAAGTACAGTCACGTGAAATTTACAAAAATTAATTTCGAGCGCAAATTTTCAATGCATAATATTTCGAGTTTTTAATTACATTTTCGTGTTTTTGTTTTTTTCCCCCTGTCAAAACTGCTTTAAGACCTCTCCGCGCCTTTGCCCCGGTCATACGTATAAATATGTGATTTTAAAAACACGAGATTTTCCAACACGAACCATATTATGTAATTATTATTTTCTTGTGCGAGAAATCTGACGTGAAATACAATATTATTCATTTACGATTTAATACTTATTCCTTATAAACGGTATAAAAACCACAGAGTTTTTCTCATATATACGACGAGTATATTTTATTTTTATTTTTTTTTCAACACACTGTTCTCATTCATAAGTTCGAGTCACAAAAAAATTCGTTTACATATTTAAAAAAAAAAAAAAAAACACATATTATTATAATAATATTATATACGCGCACATTATTATGTGCGAAGAAAATCATCTAAAAATAAGTACACGTTTAAGTCGACCATCAGTTTGGTATGGCGTGTTTCAATTACTCGGGCGAGAATCGCATTTTATTATCTGGTTTATTTAATAGTTACCTATTTAATATTTATACGACAACGATGTGCTCGCATGAGATTTCATGTATTCCGTTCGAGCTGTTAATAAAACGGTTTTTATGCGGACTCTTCGTGGAAATAAAAAACACACACGAGATGCGATTTTACAATGAAAAGAATACGCGCGTTTTATCGTCGGCTTACTCAATTATCCGATATCCCATATGACATATTATCGCACTTAAAATTCTATTGCAGAAACAATAAAAAAAATATTATAACATTTCGACTATAAAAGCCGTATCCGCGAGGTAGTGGAGATATACACACACACAATGCCATTACACACGATATATTTTATATTCTTTTTCTGAATATTTCCCGCGCGATTATTAAACGCGAATATTACGGTCAAAAGGTTTCCGCGAATGTTTTCAAACTCGACTTTTTTACACGCACGCGACGGGCGCGCGCTATTGGAAATTTTCAAACAAAATTCCATCCGCGCGCGCGCAGATTCGAGAAAATATCCACGGAATTTCGTTATATATAAAATGTAAATAAGTATGAAAGAAAAGATAGATAGATAGGAAAAAACTCACATTATTTTATTGTTGTCAACGCGATAAAGAATTTACGATACATCTGAGAAATATACAGTGTACAACGCGTTACCTACCCACGTATACACATTATATAATATCAATAATGAAAAAAAAAATAAAAAAATATATTTAAACATTTTTCAATCGAACGAATTTATCGCATTATATTATTATGTGTCGTACGGTATAAAAAAAAGAGTGGGATGGAAAATCGCCGCGGCCGTAAAACGTCAATAACGGGTCGGAGAAATTTAAATTATTTTTCAAATCGTTATCATACTTTTAAAACGTGTATACCTACGTTATGAAAAAAAAAAAAAACCGTTTCGTATATGACGCGACGAAGCCCTCGATGTGACCTACATATTTTGTCTTATCTCGAGTGAGAACGTGTTTTCATCGTCCGAATTTTTTTCGCGATTTCCACGAAAGCCACTAAACATTTTTCCAATTACGTATCTGACAAGTCGAGTGCGCCGCGGAGAACGCGATAATAATTATTATCGCCGACTGCAGAATCGCGCCGATTCCTATTTGATAAAAATTTAAGTTGAAGAAAAAAAGCGGTATCGGAGAGTTGATCTTGTCGTCGTCGATGAAAATGAAAAACCGGCGCGCGAACACAACTATTTTGTCGGTATCTAATTATTATTCCATACGGCCGTATTCAAACTACGTCGTCGCACTATTATTTTATAACGCGGTCACGTCGTCGTGTGTCCGATGGAAAACAACACAAATCTGCAACCGTATAATACTACGTATAATATTATTATAACGTCGAGTTGTGAAATATTTTTTATTGTCGTTACTTTCGACTCGCATTCGTACGGCACTCCGCGCCGAACGATTAAGTGTAATTTATAGATATTATTATTGTAATACGCGGCCCGAGAATATCTCTAGTTTGAAAATCACTCTAATTATTACGTTATATGTGCAAAAATAATTATAAAAAACAACACGCCGAGTGATCACGCCTACACTCGCGAGACGCGTTCAAAAGCCGGTTTGTATTTTGCATATTTTACACGCGGAATTTTTAATCAATACGGTATTATTATTACGTATTATTTACGAACGCGATAAATAAATACGCACATTTGTAACGTATTATATTTGCGCGTTTTCGTTTGTGCGTTCCTGGCACGCGTCAAAAAAACACCGAAACATCGTTGCGCCGCCGCGCGGAACCGACTCGAAATCCGTCTGCCCCGCGCGCGTCTAATCGCCATCTCTCGAATATTGTAAAAATTACGCTTTCGCCGCCCGTTTCTCTCGAGCGGATAAATCAAAACGCGAAATGTCGTCGTAAAGACCGGCCAGGTATAATATACTGTTGTGCGGTCTTCAATTTCTAAAACGAATATTGTGGAATCTACGTGGCTACCCATTCCGTCGCCGAGTACGATGCGAGTCTGAAAAAGTCAATACTCGTATGAAAGCGAGTGGGTAATGATTGATTTTACTCGAGCGGTTATTTTTGGTGAAACCATTAAAAACGGATTTTCGCTCGACGAAAATTAGCGAATTTCAAAAAAATTTTAACCTCGTCGCCAATGTTCACACGGCTCGCACTCGTTACGCAAAGGACGCGCGCGGTTTCGAACAGCGTTTTGCACGGTTAGCCATCATCTGTTCGAATATTACTCGTTGACCTAACCTATCGGCTCAGCACGATATCTATCATAATACGAGCGCGTACGTATAATATAATCGCGAGACTATTGGACCACCGCCGTTTTCCAAACGTAGAAACGACGACGACGACGGTGACGTGTCCGCCGCCCCAAAACTGCATCGGTCGCGACTGGCAATAGTATATCCGGACAAAAGGATGAAAGCGTGCGTGTGGGGCTCGCCGGAGTGATTGAAAACACAACCGGTGTATGGGGGGGGGGGTTTCGTGGTATTATTGTCGAGTCCGGTGGCCTTCGGCGCATGCAGATATCGAAATATCCCGCGGGAGAAAATATACGTGAAAATAAAAACGTCGATCTAAATTGAAAACGGCGATCGCATTAATAATAATGCGCGTCCGCATTGTGTGTATCGTTGCCAAACGGCCTGGCGCGGTGTTATTGAAAACCGACGACGACGACGACGACGAGAGGGAAAAGGAAACACAAGTATTTTATTGTTGTGTATATTATTATTGTTATTATCATAAACCGTCCGACTGATTCGAAACGCACGAACGCTACATTTAACGTTCGTATTTTAAATTTCGAGTGAAGCGAGAAATGTATTAGTTTTACCATTGTGCGTATACGTGCGTGAGGAGTGTGTATTTTTCTTTATCGTTACGTTGTTTTTTTTTTCTTGAATTTCAACTCGACGGATAGCTTTCGGCAGATGATATTATCTGGTCGGCACTTTCAGAGAGAGGAGGCACGTCAACTTTAACATTTTCTAATAATTATAAGAACCGGAAAAATTACGGATTTTTTTTTTCATTTCGTCAACATTTCTTTCGTCGTCGTAACCGGAAAAAAAATAAAAATAGATAATCGTACGGAGGCTCGCGATTTTCTCAAAATACCTACTCGTTTATTATCGTTCTTTAGAGATGGAATAGTTTTCAACAGATTTTTTTGACTTTTTTTCGGTGTTATTTATAAATATTTAAAATTCTCGATGAAATATCAAAAAGATAAATTTGGCCGGACGAAAAATATTGAAAACTAAGTTTTTCATAAAGCGTTCTTACTGGTACGAGAAAATATATCGAAAATCTGGTAACATACCTGATTCTTTTTTTCTTTTTTTTTTTATAAACGTCGTATGCATTTTAAATGTTGACGACGAGATAACGAAAATATGCAACACACGTTTTTAATTGAAAATTCATAAAAATCTAAAGCTCGCCCATTCATTACACGAGATTCTTCGTAATAGTTGTTCTTTCTAGTCAATGAAAAATTCGCTAAAAAGTCACAAATCGAGTGTTTCTGATGGAAACTGAAGTGGCTGTAGCACTCGCCCTCGTTTGCTCAGAATCCTTCTAAGAAGTCACTAGTACGTTGGTTTCAAATTTAAAAAAAACCAATTCACCCGACACCTGCTATATCTCATCCGATATACTCGTATTTCATCCGTTTTTTTTCCCCTTCTTTTTCATTTCATTAATTTCAACTCGTTTCGGTGTGTGTGTGTGTGTGTGTGTACTCTACTTATTTTTAATCCAATATGCCTGCGTCGATAATTGGAAGGACCGATTTAATAATATCGGCGAAAATACAAAAATCCGTCACTGAAATGTTGTAATTTTTAATGAATTGAAAAACGCGCGATAAACACGTCGTCGTCGTCGTCGTCGTCGTCATTAACAAAAATATTATAAAATAATCTGCGCGAACGTCATCGTGTGATTACACATACACATAATATATTTTATTACCATTGCATACCGTTGCACGGATAAAACAAATACCGCTCATTGTTGTTTCGCAGGCATTTTTTCACGTTAAATATACATTTCGTTCGTCCTTACGTATAATATCACTCTCGGAACTATGCGTATTGTTCGTCGCACCGACGACGACGAGATATGTTAAACAACATTTTATCCTTCAATTTTACTGCCCGCGGTTAAGTATTTAAATTAGATATCAAATGCTATGCGTATTGTATATATACGTACGCTTATGTTATGCGTCTGTACACATATATATATATATATTTAATGCCGAGTTAACTTTTTCTATAAGTCTTAATTCATATCTGTTTTTTTTTTTTTTTTTTTATACATAGCTCGTAGTAGTGGTCCGATATAATGTTTATACATACTCGGAGGACAAGCCCCTATCCCCAAGGCGTAAAACACAATACAATTTAAAGTCATATATAAACCTGCTTTTTTAGTATCAATTATTTATAATTTCAGGCCTAGTCATTTCGAAGACAAGCATAAAAAATACACACACGTCTATAGGCTCGGGTTCTCGAATAATTTTTGATTAATGTAGTTTTGAATGTTAAAAAAATACTCGTACAATATATACGTATATATGTAGATTGTGATAAACGAACGAAAACATATTTTGATAATGCTATGGAAATTTAACAACAAATATTAATGGCGCGCTGTTCGGGAAAAAAAATAAAAAAATATATATTTATAATAAAATATATAGTACGACGACGCGTGGTTTTTTCATCGCGCATTTATATAACGGACCGAAACATTATACATGTTTTTTCCGGGATCGCGATATCGATCCGTTAAATGTGTCGGGTGTTTAAAATCCTGTCAGTAACGAAAACATCGTAATAATATTTGTTTTTATTTGCGTAATCATTTTATTGTAGAGTCGACAAATATACAACCACCGCGTCTTTATATACGTAATAATTATCGGCCGCGCGCGCGCGCGCGCACCTTTGTTCGGCTAAATAAACCGATTATTTTCGTTCGAATGCGTACCGTGTGTCGGTTAGGCGTTACGTTTTTTCTTTCTTTCGTCGACTCGACTCAACTCGCGCCGCCCAAACTAATATTAAAATTTAAATCATTCGATTCTTAGCGCGTACACGCTAATTAAATGTAAAACCGATAAACTCGTGACGGTTTTTTCCATTATTTTTCGGCCGTTTTAACGATTTCTATGAATAAAATGATAAAAAAAAAAAAAATTAATACCGTAATAAAAAATACAGTGAAAAACACCTCTATACCGCGCGTGGAAACTACGACCGAATACGGCGAGTCGCTCTGCGGCTAACCGTTAAACCGTTTAATGAACTTTAAAAATATCGAAACACCTATGCTGATCGTATCTATCAATCAAAACTGGTTGGAGTATGCACGTACGACTAATAAGATGAAACGTCCGCCGCAGTATAGAAATATACTATAAAATACGAATAATAATATACGAATCGACGACCAAATGCAAAAATTGTCGTGTTATTAAAATTAAAAACGATTTTTTTTAAAAAAAAATTATAACCCGCGGTGAGCTTTTTCTCTCTCGAGCACTATTTCCCGAATAATTTTTTTTACACCGATACTACGAGTACCTATTTTTTTTTTCTTTTACGGATACCGATCAGCGCATAAAATTTTGATGTCGGGCTTAAAAACGTACACTAACCGGTATTGCCGTAAAAAAGGAAACTTGCCAATATTTAAAAAAAAAAAAACAAAATCGTGTTTATACGTATATACGTACCTCGAGATGCGCGCAATTTACATTATTATAATATTAATAAAAATATTACACTCGTATTAAAAACGGTGTTTTTCTCTTTTTTCTCCGTCGATCGACGAATGACCGATGTATTAAATGACAAACTTGTTGTTTAATAATGACGTCGTACGCATGAATAATAATGTATTGCAATATAGGATTTCTTTTACCCGTCGGATTAAAATCTTTAACGAGAGGTAAAAAAAAAAAAAAATCGTACTCAATTGAGCGAAAGACGAAAAATTATATACATATCATAGGTGCAATGTACGCGTGACACGATGTGCTATATATTTATGTGAATATTTATTTTTATTTTGTTTGAAATACGCCTTTAATAATACATCATAGTACAGTTTCGTATTACAGTTTAACATTATAAAATGTACGCGACGCGCCGCAAACGTGTAAAAATTAATTTAGCGCGCCGACGACGACGATAGAAGTGTCTCGCATTAATCGTTTTTAAGACTGCGTTTCAATTTCTGAGCATAATATCGAGCCCGACGATTAATAACGTATAAAATACGACCGCGCCGCCGGTGGGGATTAACGAAAATTGATTTATTGTATCGAACGTTCGGTCCGAAAACGATAATGGTTTATGCGCGTCCGAGTTCAAATGCCGGACCCAAAATCCTCATGTGAAACGCGAACATGTTGCGCGACGTGCAAAACGAAAAGGCGAAACGTTTGGACAAAATAACGTTTGTGGAATTATATATTAGTCGGGGCGAGCAACAGTGTCGGCGCGAATTATAATAGTATTTAAGCCGGGCGGTTCTCGTTCACGCGGTCAGATATTTTCCCGAATAATTGACGTGTGTCAAACTTTAAACGTCCGTTTGAAAAACGATTCGGTCTATCGAATGTTGAAAATTAAATCGTCAAGACCGGCCGACCGAAAATCATCGATTACTACTATTCGTCCACGCGCGTTTTCCGAAATCTTTCCGAGTGTTCAACGTCGACGCGATCGATTTTTCGCGTAATTTCCATTTCGTTAACTAACCTCCTCTCCGACTTACAGGTGCGTCGTCGAATTCGAGTGGTGTGCATAAAACGAAACCGCGTGGTCCAACATCGACAGTATCGGAATTAGTCGTTAAGAGCCGTCGGGGTGGTGTACCATTCCGGCACGACGCGTCGTGTGTATCGCGAGAATATATTTAAATAGATCGAATTCACTTTGAACAATAATCACAGACGGTTAGTCTACTTTGACAGCGCGCGGCGGTGATATCGTCTTCGAGTGCGCACACGGTCGTTTCAGCCGATATACGTATTGTATTACGAGAGCAGACGGTCGGCCGTTTAGAGAGAAAGAAAGAAAGAAAAAAATTGCATCGAACTTTTCGTATGACACGCGATAAAAATGCGTTTATAAAAGAAACAACAGACGACGGTCCATCGTCGTCGTGCGCCACAGACTACGCATAAGTATAGGCCCGACCACGCGGTTAATTTGAAATTCGTAAAACCGAGACTCGTAACGGCGTAACCCGAGCAGTGGTACCGATAATAACAACGTGCAAAGGCGCGGCGGCGGGGTAATCGTAGAGAAAACCGGAAGCTACTGCGTGCAGTAGACGACACGCCGCGGGTTTTTATGTCCGGGGGGGGGGGACCGCCGATAGTATTACCGTCGTACGGCGAAAACGTGTGCCGAGAAAGGAATGTCTGATAATACGCCGTTTTCCGTTACCGGAGAAAACTGATCGAATTTCGAGACGAAGCGATTTGGCTGCCGCCGGCGAGAAATAAACGATAGCGAAGGAAATAAAGTTCGAGCGACGGGGGGGACTTTACCGAACGAAATCGATCGATTCACACACACACACACACACAAACGTTTCGAATAAATTACAAGCGATAAAATTATTGGGCATTTCCGCGTCTAAATTCCCCAAACATTTCAACGAAAACAAAGTGCCGCAGCTGTTTGACGAACCGGGCGAAATCCGAAAACGTCGCGTGTGAGTGTTTGATCGCGCGCGCGCGCACTCGTCACGCCGACAATCGCGTCGTTGTAAAAAGTCGTCCGCGAAACGTAAAAACGCTCGGCGTTCACGCGTACTCGCGCATTTTTGCACTTTGACGCGCGCATTAATGCACCGACACGCACGTCCTTTAACCCAACAGCGATCGGCAGTTTAGTAATAACAATAACACCCAACGTACACTTTGTCGCCGGCAAATATTCCGAATACGCGCTAAGCCTTCTCACATTCGTTTCTCACGAGCGACGACGACGACGACGGGGTGCATATTGTTCGTAAACCTCGTAAATCCGCGAACGCCGCCGTCGTAATGGGTGCGACGGCGGACACGAATCGGCGGTGCCCTTACATAAGCCGCCGCTATTATGTGCGCAACGTAAACAATCCGCATTTTTTTTCCGGATATATCCGAATAATCCGGACGTCCGGTTCCGAAATCGGTAAAACCCGAATCGGTATAGTAGTGACCGAGCACGACGACGGTCGGTGAACTTTTTCCATAACGAGTCATCATATACACGAATTACTGCAATTGTTATTAAAAATGTACGATGACGTGTCTCATACGATACCGAAAACAATCAAATTTCGAATGATTTTACGGTCGAATTGAGAAATCCGGATAATCCGATCATATTATCGTAATAGTGACACGGTATCCATTGCCCTCCCCCTAGCTCGTCACCCGCCGCGCCGGTAAATCTTTCTCAGCGTGTCATCTTCACTTTACACTTTACAAGTACACGAACGGACGACTAAATATGTAACAACATAAAATGTAACAATATGGGGTGCTCCCCGTATACGCTTTCTCGCGGTGCGCCCGACTAACGATCGATAACCCCTTGTTATCACGCCCTGTTTTTGGGAAAAAACTTTACGAATTTCTGATCAATGGAGTGTGCTTTTTTTCGCCTTCCGTTTATTGTTCGAGTTATATGACGACTCCACAGAGACGACCGACAGAGTCTTCAAAAGCGACCGTTTCGAGGGCCCACAATCGAAGGATATTATCGCGCGACCGACGACGACGACGACGCTTTCTTTGTAGATTTTCAGTACAATAGCCCGTAAACACGGCGTGCGCGCGCGATTTCCGAGGTTTTCCCACGAAAACGAAACCAAGACGTCACGCGTTAGCTTTTCATTCAGCAGCCGGTCGGCTTTGACGATCGTTTCGTAACCTGGACGACCGACACGGGATCGCGTACAAGTAATAGTAAATAATCGAACGTGAGGAACGCTAAAAAACACGCGATAAAATGCGTAAAACAATATTGAATTATAATATATAATACGATGTCGGCCCCGCCGACTTGCACGCGGACGGACGCGCGTGAGAATTAAAACGAAAAAACGATCGGTTAATTATTATTATAGCTTTATAGATCCATTATAATAATAATAATAATAATATTATGCATCGCGGATCGCAGAGTTGCCGTGCACCGCCGAAGGTCGTCGTCAACCGATAAGACGTGCGATTTGTTTCTCTCTCTCTCATTATCCGTCTCTGTCTCGTTTCGTTGGCTCGTTCTTTCGGACGGAAACGCGTCGCGGAAACGCCAACCCAAACGTGCACACGCCCGTTGGCAAGCGAAACGATACGGCGGCGGCGCTACCGAATAATAATAATTTAATACCAAGCGTGGTTTTCCTCGTCGTCGGCTCTGACACTGCTCTACGCACGACATGTATTTTATACGCAGAGAGGCGGCTGTGCTACCGGTTGTTGCGCGCGACGATATAATAATAATAATATAATATTATAATGCGATCGTGAGAACCGAATTTCACGTCTCGGTAAATAAAATCATTATCGTTATTACCCATTATTACCTAGCCGTTGTTGTTGTTATTATTATTATTATTATCATTACGATATTATTCAGTCGTGTTTTTAATAATCGTTCGAATGTGCGTGTGAAACGTCGTATACGTATATTACACGCACAAAACGAAATGCGTATATAAACGAGCGTAATTTAACGAAATTTATTCGATATCATATCGAATGTTGCGCAATCGTCCTCCGCGTACTTATTTTGATACTTGAAGTCTAGTGATGTACCTACAGTGTTACAACGATTTCAAATGTAAAGTTTTAAATATTTAAGACGGTGTTTTTCGTCCGTTCGAGTAATCGAACGATATAAAAAACCGGCCTAAAAATCGTCGTTCTGTGATTTTATAGTCTTAAAAAAGTACACTCATTTTACAGGAACAAGAGTTCAATTATATGAGAAGAAAAACTCAATAGTTTTTGAGGGGTTATCCTACATTTTTTTTGCTTTTTTTTTGCGTCACGCAGCGAACGGTTTCACGTCGGATCGTTTGAATTTTTAGAGATGCACGATAATGTCGCGCTCCGACTTGAGGGCTCTAATAATTAAGTATTTCGGCATCGAGTGGTACAAATACAAATAGATATATTGTTATACTACGATTCTTCACTGTTCTCCCGTAAACAATGACTTTGACGGGCTCCGATACCTCGTTGCCGCTCGGCTATCGCGCGTGCAGGATAATGCACGATGGCCGAGCAGACCGAGCTGGAACGGGGGCTGCAGGCCTGCGGCGCACGCGATTTTACACCAAATCCTCACGGCTCGTGAACTTTTGTATATCATAATAAATAAACGACAATTTACGGGCGCGATAAATAATAACAACTACGACATCGGTGTAAACAAAGCCCGAACACACGCGAATCCGTAAGCCCGGCCCGTACCTCGTATACCGAAGCACTTCCTACGTGTACCTACACGATCGTTACTGATAATAATCTCGTTCTCGTCGTATCACGCGCTTGACCGATCGACTGCAGTCTCTTGCACCTGTGTTCCGACGTGCACGTGTGCACCGACGGATGCGCCGAGCTCACTAGCCTGCGAAAAGCACACTCGCGCTCGCGATTATTATTATGATCAGGGTTGGGATTTTATAGCATTTGCATATTTCTTATGAGATGTTTATGAAATAGCAGAGTAAGCTAAAAATGTGTTTCATGATACAGGGAACTCAAATTAAGAATTTTATTTTGCATATTTTTGCATATTTTGCGATTTTTTAGTTTTTAATGCTTATTTTGGACTTTTTGAGACTTTTTTTGTATTTTTACCTGTTTTTGAATCATAATCGGTTATATTTTAGTAAACATGATGTTTTTAGAGTTTTGTCAATTTACAAATTAATATTTTAAAAAATATTATACATATTAAAAAAAATGTTTAGACAAACCTAATCTTGAAAATAACTTGGCATACATAAAATCAAATTTTTCTATCTATTTTATCTGTAGCTATTGATAAATTGCAAGCAAAATTACCGCCCTTAGCCACATCATTAAATGTCAATTTCCTTCTTTTTTTTTTGCATATTTTGTTGTTTTTATTGCATATTTTTAGCGCATATTTATGCAATTTTAAGTGCTATAAAATCCCAACCCTGATTATGATGCACGCGCGTGTGTCACATATTTGTCGTTAATTTACTCACTTAAATAAAAAATATACACGTAAACGCGTTTGTGTGTGTTACCTACGAGTGCATTTTCGAGTTCTTTTAATTTCTTTAAAGTTTTATACGTATTATACATACACGATCGAACGGAGCAGACTTTTTTATTTCCATTGTCATTACAGTTAGTTCCGTGTAATGTGCTTCTAAACGTTAACAAATTAATAAGCAGCAGTATAGCCAGACGTGGGGGGTGGGTGTTTCGAGAGTTCCATTCGAAGAAAGTTTCGACAACACATCCGGCCACATTCACGCGAAACACATTAAATAATATGTACTTTATGCTTCGCGGATTTCTACGAGTTAAAATACATGTTGTCGACGACATGTGTCTGTGTTTCATTATTCGACGCTGTTTGATCGTGAAGACCGAAGATTGATATAGTTTTGTTTCGAATAGACAAAGGATATTGGAGCGTGTGCGAACGTATGTGTTTTGTTATTCACCGCGTCAGTAGGACGTTTTAAAACCTGCAAAAAGGTCCCGCGCGTAATGGAATTAATTACCGCGTAAATCGCAAGAATGCGTCATCGACAAAACGGGGTGTTTTTTCTCTCGTGTTTTCGCCTCGGTCTTCTCCAATCCGGTCACAGTGTTTGCGATTTCAAACAGAAACACCGTGTCGAAAAAAAAAACATTCAAAATGTATACGTACCGAAACCGACGACGCGACGGTGAGGTAAACCTACATTTGCCGTTGATTTATTCGTTTCTAGGGTTTAGTTTTGTATCGGTGTTGTTCACGACGAACGATTCGTAATAATTATCGTCATTAATTGACCGTTCAAACCCCCGGCCACGTCGCGGAGGGTCAGAGGAGAGGCGAGTTAACGGCAAAAACGCAGTGAAATCTACCAATAATTTATCAGCCGCTGCAGCGGTACGTGAAATCGCCTCAACGATTAAATCCCCCCGTGTAATAAAATACAATCGACAATAACACCACCGAATGTTGTTGGATTCCTAAAGACTAATAATTTACCATACGGTTAATATGCATTGATAAAATAATAAACCGAAACGGTTTTCGTACGTTTTACTTGACTAAAATATAGATCAAACAAAATAAGGTTATCGAGGAAGGAATTTTAAATCATAAGCAATCGTGATAAATTATTAATATCGAATGGACGACGACGTCGTAAAGTTATCGTTAAAATCGTCCCCCTTTTTTTCTCTTCTTCTTCTTCTTCTTCTTCTTCTTCTGAATATGCGTAACACAAAATATGCATGTAGACGATAAAGAAAATATAGTTTGATTACCGTAGCGTTTGATGAATACACGGTGTATTATTATTATTATGATTTTTTTTTATCTCAAACTTTGATCAACATCACGTAATTCATAAGACTAAAGTTTTCTCGAACTTAAAAACGACATGCTACGAAACATAATTCCGGCGGAAGGGAAAAAGTAAATGTAAAAGATTCGCTTTGCGTGAATTATAATTTGATTAAAATCAAGAATCGATGGAAACATAAAAAGAGAGTTTAATCAAACGGTTTACAAGATCGTGAGTAGAAAAAAAAAAACAACATCGAAACGTTATTATAAACCCGATATACAAGCACGAGGGCAGTATTGTTAGTTTGGGGGAGTTAATGCGGCTTTCGCGATTCGTTGACTATTGAATCGTCGACGCGTTTGATGTCGACGCGCAACCATATATCGATAAAAGAAAAATCGAAACACGCTGCGACGACCGACGACGACGTAAGATTTAGTGAATTCGTTTGTTTTTTTTCTTTTCGGCATAGGGCTTTTAAATTTTTCAACCGAATCTTATACATTTAGACACTAATTGTTTGCACGAATAATTTGAAAATAATCATTAGTTATTATTTTTGCTACGTCCGCGGCATTTTCCCAGGCGAAAACGGCAGTTTTTATTTTAAAAACACTGCACCTCGCGACGAGAAACGTTTCTCCACGCGCGTTTTCCGTATACATTTTGCAACGGCGGCGGCGGCGTTTGTGCGCGATACTATAGAAGACTATAAACATGTAAATATTATTACGAGCCACTCGGGGACCGGCCGCAGGTGTAATAATGCGAGTTTGTACACCGATACGATACAGTACACCTACTATTGTATTAGCGTATCCCAAAGGTCACGCGAATGTTTCGAAGAAGAATTGCAGCGGCAGCTATAATAACGTTTGATATTTCTCTGAGGAGGCATCAACGTTTTTTCAGTACCAGACCAGCTGACGATTCACAAAAATAAGGTTAATTATTTCCCAGAGGAACCGCGTTGTTTAGAAAAACGACCGGCGAAATAAAAAAACCGACCGAGAAACGTTCGTTGTTTGTCTTCGAAACGGCTTTGTTAAATACAATTACAACCATTTGTACCTCCCAAAACAAAAAAAAAACCCCGAGCAAGTCGTTTTCGTCGTAATTCGTTTGAAAAAAAAAAAAACAAACCGATTTGGGCTGATAATCTGATTTCAAATCTGTGACACAAAAACTTTGACATTTTTTCGTAATTTCACAGCAAGTCGTTTTCTTGAACTGAACGCGTTCTCGCCAAAAGCCAAAAATCTAACATTATTCATATTCTTTATGTATTCGCCGGATAGATATTTCTGATCGACGTCGTCATTGTTTCGAATTCATCAATAACTAGTACGATTATTTCTACTTCGTATCGTTTTATTTTCATAGGAGGTCGTAATAACAAACCGTAACGTCGTCGTCAGGATAAATATAATTATGAGCGGACGTCTGTCGATTTTTGGAGAAGAGATAGAGAGAGAGAGAGGAAGAACGTTTCTTCGATCTAGATCCAATTTATTAAATAAGCGAGGTTTTTCGAGTATTTCGTGTAAGGAAAATGAAAAAAAAAAAAGAAGCGTTTTCTGATTTTAATTCGATTGAACGGTATATACGTATATTAATAATAAATGTGTGAAACGCAAATATTCCACTCGATGTTTCGACGCGATATAATAATAATAATCGATGACAAACGGCGCTGACAATTTCGCGCCTCTACACTTACGTACATCCGAAAATGAGTGACGTGTAGTTTCGCGAGCAAACGTCATATTTCCTCCGAACGGACGTTTCACCGTGGGCGCCGTTATTTATTAAATTAACGCCTTATTAGAGCCGTTGGAAAGCGAAACAAATTTCGTTATTAGACGTATAACTCCGCGCAATACGCGTCGAAATAGAACGCGCGCGGACAAAATATTTACATTGACATTACTATAAATACATAGTACGTATATGTGCCGAGCCATTGTGTAAATATCGTTAATACGTATCGGTCGTGTTACGCCGCAAATCGTATTGTTGGAATTTGAAATGTGTCGAGTCAGCGAGCGGTGTGCAATATTAAAATAAAAATAAATATATATTTTCCAGGTGTAAATAATATATATATAGAGACGAGAGAAATTGAGCGTACACGCGCGCGGTATAGCTTCGGTAAAGCAATAATTGTTCTCGGTCGGGGCAAGAGAGGCGAAACAGTGGATATTCACGAACGTAAATATATTATTATATAATATTTATATATAAATATTAATATTTGTTTGCCGTTGCGTGACCTACATGTGTGATGTATAAGTAATGATGGTCTAACCTACTACGCTTAGACTAATTTTATTACTTCACTTTTAAAAATCGTACGTGTTCAAACACTGTATCGACGTATACGTATACATATTATTATCTATTAGATGGGAAACGTTTCACAAAAAAAAAAAAAAAAATCCCCGTGTAAATAATAATATAAAGGATGTATTATGGTAATAATAATTACTGTTCGCTTCGTAACGAGAGACGAGCGTTGCCATTGACCTACTTTTCTCCTCCGGCGGTAATTAATAGTGACATTGTCATTTTTACAGTAATACGCGCGTACACGTAATTATTTAAGTGTAGGTGGTGATTTCGTGATTGCAGATCGTAATCTAATAATTATCATTAGTAGCTGTTCAATTTTATCTACGTTCATGTTTAGATAAGAATAATATAATATATCGTAGTTTTCGAAACACTACAATATACCATAATGCCCATAATGGTATAATTCATTCGCGTCACCGATGTTTTTCGAGTAATTAAGAGCGTTTCAACGCGACGACGACGACGACGACGACGACGTGCAATAGTTTACGACAAAAATAACTAACCTACTCACTACGGCAATATTAATTATTATAATATAGGATATTAAGAGAAAAATAATGCGTATTACGAACACGTATATTATTATAATGAGTACACGGATATTCAAATAAGGAGTTTCGGCAAAGTGAAAAAAAAATCAATAATAATAGGTAAAAACGATAATTTTATATTTGTATGCATTGAGAAAAAAAAAAAAACCGCGAACCTTTTGATTTAATAATAATATTATCTCGATATAATGAAGTAAACACGATTGTTCGTTTTCGCCGTGTATAATACGTGTACGTATAGAAAATATAATAATAATGATGAACTAGTTTTTTACGAAAAAGCTTCTCGGATAATATTCTTCTTAAGTGGGTGTTTAGCATACAAACAGGTTTTTATCCTTCAAAGACACATATAATTGCCTTTTGAAATTTTGCATAATTTATACGAAAAAAAAAAAAATAATAATAATATACTAAAATAAACAGTGTAATAAATTATATCGTATAGCCCGTGGTTGCGGACCATTTATGGTGAAATTGTGTCTATACCGCGCGCGCGCGCGTACTTGGAAACTACAAGTGCCGGAAAGATTGTTTTTTTTTTTCCACTCGGTTTTTTTTTAGTCGAAAATCGGCACCGGAATAGTGCTTATGAATATTACAATACCACGACGGACACTCGCGCGTAGGTACCTATTTTATTGCGCGGTTCGGCACAAACGTTTTTGACTCGTAAAAAAAAAAAAAACATAATAATATGAGTAAATGGTAATCTAAACGACGACGTTAAATTCGCGACGTTTGCGTAAATGACGTCATTAACGTATATATTTCAACGCCCGAAATAATCATAAAAGAGAAAAAGTAAAAAACCGACCGACCGACCGGCAGAAACACGGCGGTTTCGAAATTTCGTCTAGATTATCATACGCGAATGGGCGAAAACGTCTCGAGATTTCGGAAATTTCGCGTTCTCTCGTGACGCGAGACCCTCATCGCGATGTCCGTCCCTTCGTCGCGCCCAAAAGGCACGTCGATTTCGCACTCGTCCGTGACGGTCATGCGCTTACGGTTATTTGCGTTTCGTTTTTTTTTTTTCTATTATTTTCACTCCCGCCGCGCGATGGTGTAGATCTCGCGCGACGCGAACAAACGAAAATAACAATAACAAACACGAAACGCGTTACCGGTGGCCGCCGTTTTCGACGCGGTAAAGTATGTAAAAATATGCTAAATATTCGAATGGCCAGAAACGGATTTCGCCGGCCCGATGGCGGACGCAACGTTGTGATAATATTATACGTGTCGGACGTCCGCCGCGCACTCGTCACGCGGTGTGTGTTTTGGCGGCGCGTTATTACGGACGTGCGACCTACGAGTGTCCGGACGCTCCGGAGATTGACGGAGAAGCCGTTTAACGTCGTCGTAGTATATACATCGAGTTTCCGGTTCGATCGGCACCGAAACTCTCGTTCGCGCGCGATTGTCGGCGATATAAGTCCAGCCCCCTCCCCCGGACGAGGAGCCGTTTTTAGCATTTCGACTTTCCGAATGAAATTTTCAAATCGTATTTCCAATTTCGGCCGTACAACACATGAACGATTATTATACGAGGGCGTACCCAAAAGAAACCGAACTATTTTTGTACAAAGTTATTTATTTAATTTTTTTACAAAAAACATTTAATCTCCTTCAAAGTACTCTCTTTTTAGTACTAATTTTCGAAGCATTTTTTAAACTCATCTTTTGTGATGCCTGCCAACGCCTCCGTCGTTTTTTTTTTCACTTCGTCAATGTCCGCGAAACGCTTCCCTTTCATGTCTCTTTTCATTCTTGGGAATAAAAAGAAGTCGCAGGGAGCCAGGTCGGGTGAATAGGGCGGATGGGACACAGCGGTCATACCATTTTTGGTCAAAAACCGCCGTACAGAAAGGGCTGTGTGAGCAGGAGCATTGTCGTGATGAAAAAACCAAAAAACCCCGACTGCCACAAATCAGGTCTTTTCCGCCTCAAACTGTTGCGTAATCTTTTTAATACCTCTAGGTAAAATGCCTGGTTAACTGTTTGACCAGGTGGAACAAACTCTGAATGAACGACTCCTCTCACGTCAAAAAAACAAATGAGCATTGTCTTAATGTTTGATCTCACTTGACGAGCTTTTTTAGGGCGAGGCGATGCTGGAGTCTTCCATTGGCTCGATTGTTGCTTGGTTTCAGGGTCATATCCATAGCACCATGACTCGTAATATCCGAGTTTGGGGCTTAAAAGCTTAGAGCGCTTGAAAATATTTTGAATAGGCGCGTAAAAACTCAGCGTCCGAAGGCTGCTTTTATATAAGTAAGCTTTTTAACTTCGAACTTATATAGAACCGAACACTCGGGCAAATTATAATGGTTCCGATTTTTTATGTATTTTTTTCAATACTTTTATAGACTCTAGTAAACCACATAAAACAGAATGTAAAATGTTGATGACAATAAAGATAAATTAACCCGTTAGACGTACAAAATGAAATAAAAGCGGAGCAGACATATAATAGGTGTGTAATGTGTATGCCTACTGGTATCAAACACTTAGTAACAAAGATCAGAATAATATTATCTCGTTTATTTTCTCTTCCCACCGTTATATACGAATTACGAGCTCGAAAATATCGACTTACTCGACGTTGGCCAAGTTTACAGTTACGCGAACAAAATGTTAAACAACTTATACACAACGTACTTAATAATTAACATGTATTACTCTTGTCGTGGTGATTATTATTGGAAAACAAATGTTTATAGTAAATATGTACTCGTATAAACGTATAACGACGTCAGCAGTTTTATCGTTGTAGCTCGTAGGATTTTGTTAAATATAGGCGTGTAGATAATTGTCTGTTCACGAAAAACACGTATTTGGAAACTCTAAACTATTCAAACATTTTAAATGTAGAAAACGAAAAGAAAAAAAGGCGGTACCAACACTCTTCAAAAGTGAGTTGATAATATTTGAAATCAATAGTAAAACACGTTATTATGATCGTTTTATCATACAACACAACGGACGTTACTCTAAAAATCCGTTCTTCGCGTTAGTCTTGTGTAATTTTCTCGTTGTTTTCAACTAACTCAAATATAGTGTTTAAAAACTGTTAGGAAAAATCGAATTCTAAATTTCGTTCCGTTTCGCGTTCGAAATCTTTCTTCTCGATACAAAGTCCAATGAAATCGCGGGGAACGAGATTGTTTTTCGGAGGAATGATAATACGTAGTATTATAGGTACGGTCGAGAGAATATGGTTTCGGAACGATCGCGATCGATAAGAGAGGCTTGTAATGTTCGAAATACGATTTTGATGGAAAAAAAAAACCAATTGAATACCAAACCGACGAATTTCGGGCCGTCGTCGGACGGACAGCAGTGAGCGCGTCATTAACATGTCTGGTCAGACTCGCCGCCGGTGCGCCGACCGAAAGGCGAAAAAACCGTGATCGGAATCTATTACCGGTGTGTACGAAACATAACGTTGTGATATAACATACGCACACGGCGTTCGGTGTAATGTGCGTTCTATTATTGTATTATAATAAATACGCGACGGCGGAGGAGACACGCGAGTGAACTGCAGTATGATGATTATAATAATTATTATCGATGGGCGGTGGTGCGCGGTGCTCGCGCTGCGGTCTGACCGCAATCCAAGCGTCACGCGCGCGACTGTAATAATACATAATACAACATTACGCCGCCGCCGCCGCCGCAGTGTTTTTCGTCTACGAGATGATATTCCTTTTTACGACCGGAAATCGCGTTCGAAACGCGTATTGTACGTGTAAATTAAAAATGTGTCCGATCGTAACGAGTGCGGCCACTCCTCGTATTAATTCCAAGCTCCGGGACGCGATAATATTTAGATTAATAATTTCCTAGAAAAATATTTTCCGTCTCGCCGGCGTTTTTTATTATGCGTATTACGTGTTTTACACACGCTGGCAGACACGTATTTTCAAAATTATTCGCAATACGTTTTTCAACGCTTGCCGATACTTTTCGAAAGATACTTTCTATTTCTTTCTAGCGAAACCTCTATACCAGCGGTCGCCAACCTTTTGGATCTCGCGGACCACTAAATCCATAACTCTAAGTTCTACGGACCACTCATGTCTTATACACATGTCTTTAAATACCAAGTTAAAAAAAAATGAATTAAACTAACGCATATTTTATAAAATTTCAATAAAGTGTAAATTAGCTTAATATAAAACTGTTAAGTATTCAACACAAGTTTTAATGTGAGATTTGTTCTCGCTTGTTTTGATTAAGTCTGTGCATTTCGGCATTTTACTGAGCGCGACAGTAAAATAATAACCCACGCGTCGTTGGAAATTAGGTCTATTTATTTTATAACATGCGATAATAATGACAATATTATTACGCGTTTGTTCTTATTTGTTGTAAACCGAATCTACACATACAGTGACGTTGTACACTACTTTTGTATATTTCGATTAAGAACTCACAACAGCATTACTAGTAACGTTCGAATTTTTCTGCAGACCACCAGTGGTCCGCGGACCGCCGGTTGGCGACCGCTGCTCTATACGATTTATCCGATAAGACCGTCACATGAGCGCGAAGTCACATCGTCATTCAAAAGTCGCGACGTTTTCGAACGACGACGTCGGTTATTCAAACGGATCGAAAGTGTTGAGATGACACGCGTGCTCTCTCATTTGTAATTTTATATTATATTTTATTTTTTTTCGTCGTACGTTTTTCTAGGTTTTCTCGGCGCAGCGTTCCAACACTTTTTACACGCATACCCGTGAAATGATAATATTCTCAATATTATTGTATCCCTCGCTCGTACACCGTCATGGCTGTTTACATATTTTGTAAAACGCAATGTAAACAAGTATATCTATATTATAACATCTTGAGTATTTGTCTACGAAAAGAACCGTGTCTCGTACACGTTCGATTGAATTATACTACACACCGCGGTATCAAATTACGATGGAAACACATATACGCATGTATTTCAAACATTCGACTAAATACAAAACGTACAATATATCTCGTGTTCCTCTCATAAAACGTACGTTGTACCCTATACACGGTCGGATATCGTTTACATTTAACCGTATATCCATACACCGTTATATAGGCGGGTACTGGATAACATTTTATTCGTTTGGTCAAAACGTCTCGGATCCGTTAAGCTTTAAAAAGTCCGTTCTCTACGCGATCGGTCTAGGTGCTTTTACCGAACGCGACGACTATTTGAAAAAGAAAAAGGAAAAAAAAAAACACTCATCGAGAGAAATGTCAACGCTCGGGACACTATACGGATTATGATGGCGAGAAAAAAAAAAAGTGATTTAATTTCGATGCGTATAATAAACGGGTACCCGGATACGAATCACTCGTTGTTTTAATTGTATTTGACACGCGGAAGTTCGTTTCGTGACGTTCGGGGTATTATTTTTTTTAATAAAACGAATGACTATTATACATAAAAAAAAAAACTCTGCATCATTATCGCGATTTCGATCGTTTTCGTATACGCCGCGCACGACTGACAATAAATTTCGGAGAGTGAAAAAAACGGTTAATTCGCGCCGCCGCGGCGGTAAAATATTGCACACCGACGACGACGACGACGACGGCGGCGCGTAAACGTTAACGAGCCGGCTATTATTTTAAATCATATTGTTGTCACACGACAACTACGTTTTTCATTAAAGTTGGTATATTGTTACGCAACGTATAATATTAATATTTAACGAGTGGCCGGTTCCGCGAGAAAATCAAATATCATAAACACGCATGATATTTTAAAACCGAACCGCACTTCACCTCTCTGCGCCCACGTCGCGCGTCGTGGATGGTTTTAGATGCGACCAACAACTAAAATAACACATCGGAACTAGGTTAGCTAACCGGTAATGATTTTAACGTCTGGGAGATTACGCGTTCTATTCAATACGTTTGCGCGTAAACAATTACCGACTAATAATAAATAATATACTATAGTAAGTACTCGCCGACGACGGCGCACAAAGTATGTCACGTATTATACTATTGTTATTGTCCCCGCCGACCGTACGGTTTACGTCCAGTTTTAGTATGACGACGACGCGTGTTTTCATTTCGTTTGTTTTCATTCCTATGAAACAATCACACTCGTGATCGTGACCACGAGAAGCCATTAAAAGAAAATAAGAAAAATCATTATGGTCTCCGGCTAATGTACGACGACGGTTTGTTTTTGGATAGCCCTATCCGGCGATAAACCGTCTCGCGCGTTAGATTTGTCATCGGAAACTATCGGTTAGGTTTTGTTTCGTTCGAAAAACTGCCGCGATCGGTTCCGAAAGCCGACGAGTGAAATCGAACGGGCTTTACCCGCGGTAATCGCGTAAAACGCGTTGAATCTCGAATTCCCGGTCTGTTCGACGACGGCGGGCGCTACGCCGATTGTGTTTCGAGTCGAATGAAAAACGACGGTCGTGGTATTAAACGAAATCGACATTATTTGTCGGCGGGAACACGAGTCGTGTGTAAAGTCGAGTAAAGTGAACGATGTAAAATCAGGGCCGTCCAAAAGATTATCGCGAAGAAGGGAAACGTCAACGATGCCTACTAAACAATACACGTAAATCCTATTCGCAATGATTGTTATCCTTCGAACACGCGTTTATTTTTTACCGTTCGCGTAGGAAATCGAGTCGATTGGAAAACGACTAATTTACAAATTACAATGATTAATTTGCGCCATATTCGTCGTGTATAAAACGTTGACAATTTTTTTTTTTTTTATTGAAAATAATTCAAGAAACTTTTAACATTAAATAAATTACCTAAAAATGAAAAAAAACCTTCGTCGAATATATGATAAAACTAATTATGAAATATTTTCAAACTTTTCCTAAGGAATTTTCCCCTCGGGCCGTCATCGAAACGCGAGCATTATTTTTCGATTATTGTTTTCGACTCAAACTGTTCACTGTAAATCGTATTTATTTATATATACGAGTATATGTAGTACAAGCATCGTTGAAATGCGCTCGACACGATCGTCACCGCAGCCAGAGAGTATTAACCCCGTTATTAATATACGTCGATAGCGAGCAATACCGTTTTTTTTTCTTTCTACATCATCGTGCACGCGACAGCGTCGACGAGGAGAGGTCGACGCGTGTATGATAACCTGCGTGTCATTGTATTATTAGAATATTTCCCGTCGCCTCGGAGACCGCCAACGTCGCCGCTGCAGTCTCCAGCGCGCGCGCGCGGACTCGTCGTTTCGTACGTTCGATCTTTGCGGACGACTTTAGAAATCCGCGCCGAACTCGGACGCCCGAGAACCGGGCACACACACACTCTCGAGAGAAAAATCAATATTACTTCGATCGACGACGATCGTTTGAAAAATTCGGCGACCGGTTTCTAAATTTTCGACCGAGATAATATTATTACACCGTAATAAATATCGTTCGAGAACGAACAGTCGGGTGTTTGTTTTTTTGTTAATGGTAAATTTACTCGATAATATTATGTTGTATTCGTATCTCAATCGAACACACTTTCGTGTCGAATGGACCGGGATCGAGGACAATTATACGAGTCGGTCTCTCTAATTCTCCGGTAACGTTCGGAAATGTTGTACTTCACCTCGGCAGTTTAGCTGGACGCGACACCGAGTGCGGACTGAATACGACGAATCGTTATTATACAATAAGGGTTCGCTTCTTTTTATTTATTCAAACTGTAAATTATCAAAAAATATGTCGAGCGGTGTCGTTGACGTGGTCGCGGGAAACATTGAAAACGCGATTCGGCGTAAAATAAAACACAAATAGAACCTAAAAAATGATACCCGCATAATATACTCGTATATAATATAATACGACCGATTCCGAAAAAAAAAAAAAACCCGCTTGATTGTTTCGTATTCAAATTATATTCACACACACACACACACTTATACGTTGTATATTTTTATTTTTATTTTTTTCATATTTTACGTTAAAGCCAAATTTCGTCGGCATTATCGTCATTAGAATCATGGACACGCAAGCTATTTCGCTTGATATATGTGTGTTTGTGTGTGCGTGTGCAGTCGCGGACGTTTGAGCGAGTGTGTTCAACCGTGGGTAACACATTTTTCTTTATTGTTCACGCGTAAAGCTCTCCCGACGCACATACAATTATGTTAATATCTCGAATCGTACGCAATAATAAAATATAATAATGCGCATATTATTTATCCGATAAAATGTTTGAGCCTAACGGTATTTGTGCGTGGTGGAAAAAAAAAAACAACCAGAGTTTTCGGCCCGCACCGAAAACATAATATTTTAACGCGCGGCGATATGCGTTTGTATCGTTGCGACCCGGACTCGCCGCGTGAAAAACGGCCGTATTATTATTATAATATGCATTATTATAATATCATGCGCGCGCGATATCGACGGTGACGTTTTCAGGGGGAGCGAACGAAACGTTTTGTTTCGAACATCTTCGAAACTATAAAAGTCCCGAGAGATTTCTATTTCTCTTAAATTCAAACTATAGCTTTCGTATTCTATAGTTTTTGTATGTAAGTTTCAAAGATCAAGTAAAACATCTCGTAATACGTAGGGTCATTAAAAAAAAAAAACAACATTTAAAATGATAGTTTTGCTATTTTTAAGTGCCTAAAGATCGTATAATGTCAAAATATAATGTTATTGGCGCAAAGACATTGTAAGAATTCATAATAAAAATCGCATAATACGATTATCGGGTTTATTAGACTAGATAAATAAAAATTAATACTCGCGGGCAAGTAATTTTCGCATCAAAACGGCTCCATCGGTTTTAACTGCAATCCCGTCCCGATCGCGCGTTTTTATTAAAATACGACGTATAATATATTTGACTTTCAACTACTACGTATAATATTTAAGTAGAGAACACAGTCGTAATCTCCGTGCGTTTTAGATGCAAATAAAAACGGTCAGTACGGAAAAAAATAAAAATACTCTCGCTCTGTAGATGTATTTATTTTGTTATTTTTTTTCATTCCGGACAAACATAATATATAACCGCCGCGGAATATGGAATATAGATTTTTTTACGAGCTCCGCGTTGTTATGAGTAGTTGTAACGTAGTTTTTTCTGATTGCATTGATATTAATATTATTACGTGCAGTTTTACTGCATCGTTTTTACTATTATTACGGTGTTTTTATTTACAATGTACGTTTTTTTATATGGTACGCGATGTGTACGTACCTATAGTACGACGACGACGACGCGCGCGCGTCTCGTGTTTTTATTTTTTTTAGTGCGTTTGATGTACACACGCGGTTTAGTGGTTGTAACAAGATACATGGGAAAATAAAATATCCGTCCGCAGCACACGCTCTGCTCGAAAACAGCCATGTTGTTGCGCACGCCCTCCGGGGGCACACCTAATTGTTTAATTTAAACGCTGTTGCAGTCGTTTAAGCGAACGGCGATGTTTATTTATACGTACAGGGAACATGATGTATCGGCGCGATTTATCGGCACGGGGCGAACGCGTTAATAACATAAATCAAAACGTAGGCAAACGCGGAAATATTAAAACCGATCGAGTTACGAGGCGCGGGTTCAGCTCGAAGTTTGCTCGTATGTACGAATGTGTTATCTCGGAGTAGTATATATGATACGTAAGGTTCGATGGCGACTCCGAACTAACAACGCGCATTCGTTTCGATAAATCGTGGCAAAACGAGCTTCTTCCGACGACGACGTTGGAAGAAATCATCTCGTAGAAATTATAATCGAACGTGGATCCCGATATGGACGTACGCAATACCTAACGCGTGTCCAACGGTCGCCGCGATGTACCGCATAGGTCGTATTTCAAGGTGAACAGTAAAGGTGCCGTCAAAACGACCCTCTCGAATATTAATTTTCGATATTGAAATCGAATCGTATCGTTTACGCGTAAAAATATTTCATAAACACTTGCGAAATTCTCACAACGTACTAATCGTCGCGCGTCGTCCGGACGGATTGGGTGTGTGTGTGTGTGTAATCTAATCGTTCGACACACGCACGCGACGATATATCTACGGCGGCGTCTCTTACTACACTTTGTGCGTGTAAACTACGGACATGACGATTATTTGCGCAAACTCTACACCAGGTCGCGCGTTTGATTTATTTGTTTTTCGACGCCACGGCGGCGTGATAAAATCGATCATCCCGATTCGTCTTCCCGTTGAATATCACGCCAAATCATTGTTGTAACGATATTTTTTTGTAACATCAACCGACCGGTAGTTTTTAGTTTTCGATTTTTAAATTTAAAACGGAATCGTGTACAACAGCGTGGTCGTGACGGTCGCGTCGCCGTCGTGTAGTTTTTAGAAATCCCTTTCGGAGATCGATTTACCGTTATCGATAAAAACACGGTTAAACGGATGATCGCCCGCCGCGGGACACTCTGTCCCGTCGTCGTAAGTAATACGAAACCGATTGAAAAGCTACGACGACGACGACGACGTCGGGTGGTCGAAGTCGGAGAAAGAGAGAAACCGATATACGTTAACGATGCACAGGGAGGGAGAAATGCACAAAAAGATTATTAAACTCGATAACGGCGCGTACGTTGGCGTTCTTACTGACTCGGTACAACATATAATACGTATAAAACAGTTATATATATATAATAATACGTAATATAATATATACACGCGCCAGGAGTATATATATAGGTGTTTACACGCGCGCGGGTCGTGACAGCCGCAATTAAAACCAACACAAATCACTCACACAGCCACCCGTATAATAATAGCCGTGTGTAAAAAGGTACCTTATAATATTATATTATCGGTGTGTATAGATACCGAACACACAAATAGGCAGGTACACGCGCGCGCGCGCGCGCGCGAGCCGCTCCTCGGACTTGAGTGGTAATAACTAGGGCAGAGGTCAATATAACGCAATGTTACCCGAAGACTTCGACGCGCGGCCGTATACGTGCGCGAGGTCTCGCCAACCCTAGCGAGACGTTCGTGAGCAATAGAACGTTATAATAATAATAATAATATGTGAAAAAAAAAAAATAAATAAATATTCATGTTAATAGTTATCTAATTGACGAGAAGCGACGAGTGCCACCGAACGGCGGCGGCGGCGGCGAGAGAGGAAAATTATCGGTTCGCACGGCGACGACGTCTAAACGTTATTTCATTTTTATCATTATTATTATTATTAGGACAGCGAAAAGTGCAACACATATTGCGTCTATTACTGCAACGCGTACTGACACGCCGCTAAGTACTCATAGTAATCATAACTACGATATAGATTTTATAATTTTACCATCGTGTGCACGAGTTTGCGTTGTAAAAAAGTTTTTCTCGTAACACGAACCGTTAACTATATCGTTATTTTCACGTCATCATTATTACACGATTATGACATATTGTAATTATTAGTTTTTGTTCATTTTTTCGAATTCAAAGTGTAATGATATTTACATTTTAATATATAAAATTCAAAACGAAATAAATAATTTTCATACTTAATAATAATAATATTGACAAATAAACGATTTGTAAGGAAAAACGTGTATACAGATCGCGCTTTTCAAAAAACTATGAAAAAACTATGTAAACAAATACTTAATTATCAAACTTGACGACTAGTGGGCAGGTCTAATAATATTAATGTTATTGATTTTATTCCAACTATTTGAAATACGTTTAAAAACAACTCGGTTTAAAACCATATTGGTTTTCCATTTACATCTGTGTATACTTGTAAAAAAAAAAAAACATCGACGACGACGTTTTCGTACGTTGTGCTATCGAAGACTTTCTAATGGTCAGTGTCTTCGCTGCGCGTTCTGTACGTCGTCGGCTTCGTAATAGCTTTCAAACCGCGGCCGTTTTACTTATCTCCGATTTTGGATACGCGTACAATAACAATAATGGGTTACCTTGGGATTGGATTGTATGGTCAATTATACTACCTAAGTTGGCTGTAACGGTTATCACGTCTACGAATCGAAGAACTCGATGGGAATTTAATGTATCTGGGTCACGAGTTTTCGAAATAGAAAACGCCAGTGTCCAGGAGAAAAATTATTTTAAACGCCGACATCATAGAGTCGACACCACCACGCGCGTACGCGCGTGTGGTACGAACGAAATTAATCGTAATGTTATCGAAATCAACACTCCACGTAATTTACCTATTATTACTAAAAACTATGAAACGATAATAATAATAATAATCATTTATATAAAAGAAAACATAATATATAAATATAAAAAGTAGTCATACACAATGAAATAAAGGCGAAAGTTAGTATATACAATTTTTAATAGCTCATTCAAATGATAATGTACCTATAGACCTAATGGAAATTTCATGTTCCTACTATATAACAACCTATCGCGCTTATAAAACGACCAACTAATTAATAATTACATAATACTTTCAACACAAAAAAAAGAACTGTATTATTCTGTGCTGTGAATTAAAATCGAATAACATATCGACTATTATCTGATAATTAAAGTGATTTATGTACTAACATAATACTATTATACTTACCTTTATTTACAAACATGCCTGAACTTAGAAACTTAACGTACGCGCGTTGTATGTAAAACAGCAGCGAATATTTATGATCTATGAGTATAACACGCCACGGTTAGAGGTACGTTTAGTATATTTATGACTTTACGAGTATATTTTTTAACGTTCATAATACAATGTTATTATTCGACATGAAAATACTTGGTACAAGAAATACTTGGTAAAATACTACTAAATAGTTTTCAATAAATTTAGAAAGTATCAAACATTTCGACTGTTTATAATGGAAAAATAATAAAAGGCTTTAAGCTTCGATCGAACAATGCGATTGGATACGCGAAGAGTCTTTTTAAATCCTATACTTGATTGTACCGACAATTCGATAATTGAATAATTGAACACCACGCCCATTAGCCGATATATTCAACCCTCGTTTCAATCGTGATTTTAAATAAATAAATTCTCGCGGAAGATATTATATTTATACGACTCTTTCGATACGACTCTTATTCCGTACGCGGTCGAGAGGAATAATGAATTATATAATAATTATGTTTACTCGTGTTAATTATATGTAATTGATAATATCATAATAGAAATTAAAACAATTAAAATTCGTATTTTTCTCCTGACTTTTGTATAATTACAAATGGTTTAACATAAATGTATAATTTTACCATTAAAAAGTGACGGCTACTTAAATATGAGTCACGGCGTTATATTATATGTATGTAATGAGTCGTTATTAAAAAAAATCAACCGTTTGCGTATTACCACAATCAGTATATTATATTATTATTATTACGAACGCTGCGGTATAATACTACTCTTATGGTATATAGTTGCGAATAATTAACGTGACCCGTTTAAAAAACTATGTAAATACCAATAGTTATTATCTAATCTGGACGTGTCTAAATAATAAAACGAATTTGCGTGTTAAAAATAATAACGCCAAATCGAACGCTACAATAATAATATATTATAAATGTGTGTTTTTTAAAATGTATAACGTCGAGTGATTTCGTGCAATTCGTTTTCAGCGTTTCGCGGAAAAACGGCATAGTTGTTATTATTGAACGTTTTTTTTTTTTCCATTCCAAAACGATTCTATTACACAAAAGAATAGGAATTATATTTATATTGTTTGATTTGGATTTGAATCGCTGCACGTGTGAATTTCCGTATTAAACGATCGTGCTCGTACGCGCGGACGTGTGCGAGTACATTCGAAGAGATAACTCCGGGATAAAGTGCGTGTATATAGTTACGTGATCACAAATTGTTCAAACACATTAAAACGAGTCGTTAGAAAGAAAGAAAGAAAAAAAATAAATAATGTTTTTCCGTTTTCTCACGGTGTTGCTGCCGGTGATGTGATTACGGCGAAAAAGACAAATAACACAAAAACACACACCGTCACATTGTACACAATATAATAATACAAACGCGCGTTGTACGAACGATAATAATTATTGCGTAAATCGGACGTGAAAAAAAAAAAAAAAACAACAATCTCGGTCAAGGTTACGAGATAACGCGTCGTTTTATTCTAAACACACGCTTTTCCTCTCTCTCTCTCTCTCTCTCCCTCGTGCCATTCCTTCGATATAACATACGAACGCGTTTTGAAAACGTACACTTATTGTTATTACGTATTGTAACTATTTCCGATTTTCGTATGTCGTTCTATCGCGTTCGTTCGTTCTTTCCGGTCGTTTGCCAAGCGTCTGTTAGTTTCTTTTCATACGAATTATACACGTATTTACGTGCACCGAGTATACGCGTTTTTACCGGAAGTTCGAGGTCGAATTGTTGCAAATCCGCTCTTTTCTTCCGACTCTGATGGACGTATGCCGTATTTCAGAAGACTAATCGATTTGGTTCGAAAGACGACGCAGCCGTTATCATATAAATATACCCAAATTTTCTCGCTCTTTGTCATTTTTCAAAATTATATTGCTCGACGCGACGAGTTTTCTTTTTCGACTTACAACTGATTTTACAACGAGTTTTTGGCCACAGTTCGCTTCTGAGGTAGTGGAGAAGGTCTCTCGGCGACCGTCTGCGGATACGCTATACGCTCGTCGTAACGCGATAACGATTTGACGATAATACGAGTATAATCGTTAGGTGTCCGTCGATCGGGAGAAAAACGAAAAACGAACTATTATACGGTAATAAACGCCAAACGCGCGACGCCCGCGCGTTTTCCAAACGAATAAAACAAAACGAGAGAAATGCCGGCGAGGAGATAACCGGCAAAAAAAAAAAAAAACTAAATAAATAAATAAATAAATAACAGGAAAAGGAAAGAAAAAAAAAAAAGAACGCGACGGGGGATACGCGCGATGGTAATCGATGCGCGGCGGCGAATACTCTCGGACGAGCAGAGACCCCTGTGGCTCGACGTGTGTTTATCCGAAGACGTTATCTTCGCGTGCGCGCGCGCGCGCGTGCGTGCGATTTATAATAAACGACGTTAATAATAAAGACCGCACTGGTTCGCCTACACGGGTATCGCGTGCCAGCGCGTTTGTGTCGCCGAAGAAGAAGTGACCCGGGCGAGAGATCTCGTCGGCGACGATGCTGCCAGAGATTCGCGCGAGAGCCCACGCGTTTCGCTGTATAAGCGCGCGCGCGCGCGGGACGAGCACGACGACGACGACAGTCGTACTACGGCTGAAAAGATAATAATGACGTGCGACGACGATAACGGCGAAACGGTCGTAATATACCTAGCGACAACGAGAATAATAACAAAGATAAAGTACGAGTTACTTTTACGCGTTATCGTTGTCACGCCTTACATCGCAGGTGCATCGAGGCGGTGCATGTGCAACGTGCGCGGTGCACCGTTCGGTCATCCGTTCGCCTCCGGGCCTCCTATACTCCCGCGTTCGATGCCCGAAACGCGTTGACGTGTCTTGGACTTGAAGTAAAAAAATATCTTTAAACGTGTAATAGATCGAGTAAATATGACTTATTTTTCACTTATAAAATATAAGGATATTAAAATCGCGACAATAGGCCGATCAATAAAATGAAATAAATATTCAGCCCAAAGAAATATCATATAATAAACTAACTATTAATCAGATTTAGTGAAAAACAATTGGATTTAAACGTAGTAAAACGAATAAATAAATTATTATAAAAAGTTGATTAAATAAACAATTTGATCGAATTGACCGGTGGATTTGGAAAGCGGTTGGCGCTGGTGCCACGTCAATAAGGAAATGAAAAAAGTAATCAATTGAATTGGCTCGTGCTTGAAAATGAAATTGTATTTTATTTTTATTTCGCGTCAGTTTTGCTTAGTTATTAAGAACCAACAATCATTTGAGGGAAAAAAATACACGTCAAGTAGTGAAATAAGTACGTAATTTTTCGCTTCACTCGAGTTAACTCGACCGAGTATGGAATATAACCGTTGTTATAGTTGAGGCGGCGAGTAAATTCATTTTTCAGTAGCTTTAGTTTTTCTCCGTCGGCGTTCATATCATTCGAGTCGTGATAAGTACGTGAGCGTTGTACACCGACGTCGTGTGTTTATCCTGCAAGTACAGTGATCGAATACGTGGGCGACATTGTTTCGGGTGAAATTACGGACGAGAGTTCGATTTTCGCGAAATATCTGTTCCGACGGCGAAACTTTAACGCCGTAATATTTCCACGACTACAAAACTAGATGTATTGTGCGTGTCTATCGATGCGTTCGCGTACGGATCGCACATTTCGCACACCTCGCAAAGCGATTGGAATTTTTTGTTTGTTTGGAAGCCCGCTCGGAATTCGGGATATCAACAGCGACAACTATTACCGTTCGATATATTATCCGAACAACAATATCGCTCGGTTCGCGTCGACACGCCCGTGTGGGTCCTGTACGCACTAGGTGTACGTATGTTTTCGTGTCACGAAACGTTATATTTATTCATAGACCACCTCTGGTATTATGTTATAGTTTTCCGCGCGCGCGCGCTCGTGTGTGTGTGGGACGTCATAACTCGGGCGCGCGCCTATTAATTATTTATAACACTATAAACGTAATATCACGAGGATTAACATAATATTACGATATTGTCGTCGTCGCGTACGAGTATAGTGCGGCGATAAACATTCACCAGCCGGTCGTGTAATATTTTACGGATCAGCCGCCGAGTACGACTACGGCAGAACGGTTTTTTTTTCTTTTTTTAAAAAAACGTTTTCGGTTTCCGAACTGTTCCCCATATAATAATACATAGTACCACAGCGGGCTGACGGACTTTCTGTAATTTCTTCGAAACTTCGGAGATAATAATATGCCGTGAGCGACTATATTCTCTAATAATTCTCTGTTATTGTTCGAGACTGGTTAACAATCGTACTGTTTCCGATCGTCGGAATCGCGGCTCGCCATGTCATTGACATTGTACGTTTGTCGAGGAGTTTCGTCTTCGGCGGCGGTGGTGATAAAACGCAATCCAAATGAAAAGAACAGAACGTAATATAATAATAATAATTGTACTCGTATACTTTTGGATTCCGAGTAAAACGAGGATGTATTCGTTTTGTAACGTCATGTGTTTTTTGTCGTGTTATTGTCTGCGAACGGAGTTTCGACCGGAAGGCTTTGTCAACTTTAGGGATGTAGTTTCCGTATTTAGTAAATCGTATTTAATCGCTTCATAATTACAAGTCGATTTTCCAATTTCCCAGTTTTTTTATTCCCCCCCCCCCCCCGTAAAATGTTGGTAAACAAATTTTTGTTCAAATGAAAATTTAATGAAAATTTTCTCATACGTTTTCCTTGCTCGCGTTGAAAAATCTAAATAATCTGTAGTCATAACTTTTTCCTTTTTTTTTTATAAGCGTTTGAATTTTAAATATTTTTTTTTAAAACTTGAGAATCATGAAAGTCGGCAAACTTTCCGTAGTTAAAAATGCATAAGCGTTTCAACATAAATACTTTGGACGCTAAAATGTCATAAAAGATTCTAGAAAAGTTGTATTTTGTAGTGAACGAAAAAAAAAGAAGAGTTTAATTTATAAGCGTTAGAAATTCATATTTTGATTGAGTATTTCGACGGATTTCAATTATTTTGTGTTTTTATTCGTTAATATTATTAATCCTATCGACTCGAAACACTTCCTGGATACTTATATTAAAATTTGGTATATTATACAGGGTACTTGAAATTGTTGAGTTTTTTTCTCGTTAAACGTCGATCATCGAATAATCTTGATTCGTTGAAAAATCTATAAAATCGAATACAAACTTCATTCGACTTTACGCGAATGAAATAATAAAATTATCGAAAGCACGGAGAATTCTCTGCGCGTCTGACACGCTCGTCGTCGACTGCACGTCGTAATGGAAACTGAGAGGGGAAAATCGCCACTGTCGAACGACGCGATTACCGAAAGTCCGGCAGAAAAAAAAAAACCGAAAAGCACTCGTTTACTCGTATCACTTGTTAATCGAGAGAACACGGGGAACGCAAAAAACCATCGCTCGTTTAAAACCGTACGAGTTACCCGACGAGAGAACGGGTTTCCTTTACCGTCGACCGTCTATAAAAAAAACGTACATAATAATATACATGTGACGTTTCATATAACACAATATACGTATAATATTTATTATATCGCGTTCGAGACTCTTTCCGTACGCGCGTTTCCGATTGTTTTCCGGCGATTGGCTTTATTATTTTTTTCTCGCGCGCTCACAACGGTTCCGTACGATACTCTATATACGTAGTAGTTTCGCAACGAATTACCCGAGAAGATTTCAATCGACTGCGTCGGCGGCGGCGGGGGGCAAACGCTATCGGAATCGCTTTCCGGCGCGGACTTATAGCGTTCGCAGCTGATTTCGATCGAAAGTCGTCCGACGTCAAAGTACGCGTTTTTTTTTTCTTCCTTTCCGTTTTTCCTTTACAGCTTATTGAACATCTGTTTCGTCCCGTTGAAAACGACGACACAGCACTGCGCGATCTCTCTCTCTCTCTTCTCTCTCTCTCTGTCTCTGTCTGTCTCTCGTTCTCTACACTCGTCTCCTCTCCACCGCCTCCGTCTGTTTGTGCGTTTTCGGTATCGGTGTCAACCGATCGCCCGTGTATTTATTTATAATACCGTGTCGCGCCGCATTGTCCGCGACCGACGGGCAACGGAATCGGGTTTTTATTTTTTCTTCTTTTCTTTCCGTTCCGTGCGGGCCAAAGACACCCTCGGGCCGAAAAAACGCGCCCGAGTACATAATGCAACTACTACTACCCCCCCGAGTGCGCATAAAATATAATACGGAACGGCACGCGGGACCACCGGTGTCGATAACCATCGGATTACGTACACCGCCACCGCCGCCGCCGCCGCCGGGCATCGCAGAGGGGACGCGCGCGACCGAAAAGGGGGCGAGCGAAAATCGTACGATTATTATTGCTACTCTTGTAGCAAAAACCCATGTGTCGGCCGATCCGACGGGCGATTTCGATTTAGTAAGTCCGATTACCCGCCGCGTACACACGAGTTGGTGTCACGACCGAATTTTGGATGTTGTATCCGAAATACGTCCGCGAGTCGAACACGTTCGGTATGACGAAATAGCGATTATACCATTATTATAATCGTTTGAGAAGAACGATAGCAGTCTATAAGATGATTGTTTCTTCTCGTCCGTATAGTTATTTATTCCAGATCCGGAATGCGACCGAATTTCGTCCGGTTTAGTCGAGATCGATGAATAATAAGAATCATCCCCCGTCCCTAGTCGGACCAGTAATTGTTTTCACGGTTCGGTTCGATGTTTGATACAGTCTCGGTTCTTTTCAATCGTAATTATCATTGAAAATACTGTACTGTCGAATTTCAAAGCGGAATCGCGTTCGAAAGCATTAATTTTATTTTACGTCAGATTAAAATTGATAAAAAATCGTTTTAATAACACATTTAGTAATTTTCGGTTGTGAAATGTGGTACGGTCCAGTTTGTATCGAATCTAGCTGTCGATCTGATTTTTTTATGAAAAATACCTTGGCCTGATCTGACGTATGCGAAATTTCTGAAAGTAAAAATTACGATTTGTGTCACGAGTCCGGCTGTTATTGATTTAATAATTCTTATATATATATATTACGTATTTGTTGTTCTTAGTATCGAATTATCGTTTAATTTCTAGTTTAAAATGGTTTAAATGACCAACTTATTATAATGTCAATTAAATGATTGTAATAATTACGAAAAATTGGGTCTGTCGACGACGTCGAACTGTACCGTTTAAGTATAGGTTGATGTTTGATATTTGTAAAATCGATACGATCAATAATTATTCTGTTTTGAAATGAATATATATTTAATTAAAATCTCTATCGACTTAAAAACTTAATGGTTTCATTCTGTCAATTCTACGAACCGAGTTGAATGAAATTCTTGAACTTCAAATAGTTCAGAGCTATTATGATTATTATTATTATATATTAATAAATAATTGGGTCGGTTGTCAACGTACAATGGCAGAAAATACTAATTTTCATAAGCATATCACGTATACTATGGTTTTTTTTTTTTTTTTTTTAACAGGTACCTATTTTAAATTATTTTGGAACTCGGAGATTTACATTTCAACAGAAACTAAATTTTCATATTCAGTGACCTCCTAATAGAAACCGTCAAATTCGGATGTTTTGATAATATTTTAAAATTTACATTCGTTTCGTGTGTACTCGGTGTGAGAGTCACGAATCGCGGCATTGTCGTCGCTTTCGAACGAATACTAATAAATCGTCGCATTATTATCGATCACACGATATTTATTTGTGTGTCAAAATTAATAATTGAGACAGACGTCGTCGTCGTCGCCGTGTGTATATGCGGATATGGTTTTCGTTTGTACCTCCATCGTACGTATTTAATTGTCCGTAATAACGGTGTGACGCGAAGAGTATGTGTTTAACAGCGCGACGACGTGTCGCTACCCGAATCGTTGTCGTTTGAATCCGTTTCGCTATAATATTGTATTTTATCGGTTTTTTTTTATCGCGATGATGCGCGATAAAACTGACTAAACGCTCCGGTTTCGCGAATATAATAATCTATTCGAGCGGAATTTGGCTAGATTTCAATGAGACTATTAACGACCGCAATGCAGATCTTTAGTACGTCCGTAAGTCGTATACAGCAACGCGTACGGTTTAAACGAAGATTATTTTGTCGAGATTGCGAAAAACGTCTAATAACTTGACTAATAATTCATAAGTGCGCGACTAAACGTTAGAGACGATCCGCTCGAAATATCTGCTCCTACTGCCGACAACTAGTATTGCTTTCTGTGAAACACGACGGAATTATTTCGGAGTGATGAACGTTAAACTGTTGTTCGAAATATCCGAAACGGTTATTTCGTCCGCTTTTTGAGAACGTCGCACAATGTCGTTTATCTGCAAATTAAATGCTCGGTCGAGTTGAAATATCAACGCGTGTGATACGAGTACACAAATAGAATATAAGCGATAAATAAAAGAAAAACATCGGTCAGAATCGAGTCGGACCGAACAAATTTTTTTCGCGTAATAGATTGTCGAAAAATTAAAAAAAAGGGACTATTCGTTTTTGCAATCGGACCGGACGGACCGAAAATGTGCACAGCTCTAACCCACGTGTTTCATTTAAAATTTTGATGTTCCAATACAGTTTTTAGATGTTAAAGACAAATATAGCTTTTTTTTTCTGCAAATATCGTCATCGACCAGCATTAAATATGAAAAATGAACGTTAAAATCGAGATTTGTTTCGGCCGTTGAAAAAATATATTATACAAGTAAGAATTCGGGGTTTTCGGCGAATAACTTTTCTCGCGTTCTGGTCCGACCAATTATTATCCTGGTGGTGGTGCAGGTACGAAGTAATCTCGTAACAAATTCACGTTCATTTTGTGAAACTTGTATTTTAACTTTTTCAATTTCGGAGTCATCGCGCAGGCGGTCGACGTGGATCAAAAATAGTGGGACGATGTTGAAACCCAGTTGGTGCGGGTCAACCTTTACGGCGTAGAAAATGTATACGTTTATTTTGAAACCGACTGCGTTTTATAAATAATTGCGCTTCGACTTAGGACCGTGCGTCCGCGTGTTGTAAATTATTCAAGCTCGCTTTAGATTTTGAACACGATTTAAAAGTATGAAAACGTCCTGTGTTCGTACGACCAAAAAAAAAAAACGACGTAATTTAAACTCGACACAACTGTGTAGAGATTTTTTTTTAATAAGCTCTTTGTAAACAGTGTCATATGGTTAGCCTTGCATTACATTTTCACGCCATAAAACACACACAAATTGTTTTTTTTTTCGTTATACAATTTTATAAAACGACGACGTATTGGCCTTGCGACGAGTATTTTTATTTTTTTTTAGTTTGTTTAATTGAATCAATCACAACCGTAGAGTATTAATTCATTGCTCAAAATCTATTGATTCTTTTCTTCTTTTAATTGGTCTTCGTATTAGTACGTTCGCAATCCAATCACATACGTTTTATTACGTACAACAATGTCGTCAGTGTCAGAACTAGACGTATCCGTCTACAAGTCAAATGTGACCGGTTCCGATCATTTTTTCCGCTTTTGAGATGATCATTTCATTAGTGTTTGGATTTTCTAACGTTTGACGTCATTTGACCGTAGTGGGTAATATAAATTTACCTGTAATTATAAATAAAAACGTATAAAAATAAAAACGGACGGAACATATCGGTCGTTACCACGATTAGTTATAGGAGTTAAATATTTTTTGAGGATCTTGAGCACGTCTCTGCGGGCTTGGGCGAAATTCGATTCTATTTCAAGTTTTAATACTCTCGGGCACTCGACGCGCGATGCACAATCGGTGTTTTAATATAATTTAATCCAACAATATTGATTTTTTTTTTTTTTAATGCGTATTAAAGACTTGAACTAACCCAATTGAACTAACTTTAAGCAACAAGCTTAATAGTGAGACGTATGTTTTCGACGGTGGTCTATATAATAAACGTTCATTGATATCTAGTTACTATTTGGGAATACCGCAGATCCCTTTAGAAACAAACTCGGAGCACTCGCTGGTCGCCGCACAGACACACATTGACACGTGACACGAATTAAAATAATTAACCAACAAATCTTACGAAAATCAATATTTCTATATAAAACCAAAATGCGTACATAAATACCTATATATACGTATATATATACGTATTACGTTTATTGACACAGATGGCAAACGGAACGAAGCAGATCAAAGTAACGTCTCCAAAACAAACACAATTCAACGTTTTGTTGTGGTAATCAACAGAGTTTCGAAACCTGTACAAACAGTGGTAACCTGTCTGTAGCGATGCCCATCCGCATAGCGTACAATAATACGGTATAGGATGCCAAGTTTCAAAACCTAAATAAACAGTCGCGCCGGAAAAAAAAAAAAAAAAAAAAACCATTTTTATGTATAATATAAGTAGTGTCCGTTAACCAATATCAACAGAATAAAATGTCAAGAATCGTCTTCGGTCGAAAAACACATTAAAAATCAAGGTATATTCAATAGCAAACTCGTTTTTTACTCTCGACGGCATATTGAAAAAATCGAAAAAAATTCTCAGAGATCCATAAATAATCCTAAATCCACGAACCGCCACGAATAATCTAACGGCGGCGTGATTACTACATTTAAAATTTTTCCAAACCCCCTCCGATTAAACGGACGTAAATCTTACACTTTATACACGAAAAATTTGCTTTCTCTTTGACGTTATCCGGTGAATCTTTGAAATCCGTATTTAATTAAAAAATCGACCGATACGTCCGTAGTGTGTTGATTTTTTTTTTTTATACGAAAAAATATTTTCGTCACTATTATTTTTTTTATCATAATATAAACAACACGGTGTTCTTGAAGCTAATATACAGACGCTCGCCTCTGCAAATAAATAAAGTTCATGTTATACGCGATCGGACGGCCTGGGTAACTCCCGTTGACGGGAGATGAACGCGCGCGCGGTCCAGGGTCTCGGCGTTTAGAGTCAAAACGTAAACGACACTGGCGTTTCAGTAAAAAAAAAAAAAAAAAACCACTTCGCGATTCGCCTTGAAATTCGAAATCTTCTCGGCTAGTGAAATGCTCATTTTCATATCGCGTCGGATTCGAATGTACGACGACGACCGGCCAAAAACCACCAGTGCCGGACAAGGGACTTTCGAAAAATTTCGTTGAAGCTTGTTTCCGGTGCCGTGCGATATGTAACAGACACCTCATTATTATAACCTAACGACGTCCAGCGACTAATTAAAAATAAACTCGCGATCGCGCCCGGGGTAAAAACGTGGCGAAAGATTCGTATCGAACTAATTGGACACCTAATCGGTCGAAAAGGAAAAAAAAGGGAAAAAACGTAATCACGTCGTTCGTCGGTGAATTTTGATTTTACTAACTAAACACAATTATATAATTGGGTAACAAACGAAAAATATTAATTGTTAGGAAAAAAAAAAAATTAAAAAAATCGCCTTGTAGAAGTGAAAGGAGAGTGCATCCTAGAGTTAAACCGACGACGTGTAAAAATAACAAGTCTATAAATATCACATTTTATTACTAATGAACACGTGGGTACTGAATAACACCGTATTACATATTTTATTTTATGTTTGAGTTGGTCGCGTGAAAAAAAGTTTCAGAACTACCGGTGTATTTCGTGAGGAATTCGTTTCGAAATGCTTTACTCTTTTTTAGTCACTTTCCGGTTCGTTTTTTTTTCTTTTTTTGTCGTTGACTTATTGAGAATCTCGTATTAGGTTTTCGAGATTTATATGATAATATTGATATTGAAAGTTTAAAAAAATCGTTCGCTACGAAAGATATACGGTAACAAGAAATAATTCGCCCGAAAACGGTATGCCGTAGAAAAACTTTGCCGTTCGGCTTTTCGCGATCGTGACCTGACGAAAACGATATATCGTACTATGCGCGTCGATCAGACGAAATTCGCCGTACCAGAGACTATATTCTTCGAGTTTACGACCGGACAAAGTGTTCGGGTCGGAGAAAAAAAACGCACGCGCTGCCAAAACCATTAGCTCCCGCGTTCCACTCGGAATCTAAAAAGTCGTTTTAATAACCAGTTACCGGGTGACCACCGGGCAATGGTCGGATTTTATGCTCTGCGCCTTCCGAGAGGAAACCGTTCGGATATTAATATTAATATATCAACACCGCGCGTAACGCGAACGTACCTGCACTAACGATATCATTGTGCCGCGGCCGAATTAATTCCCAGCCGGGTGTATAATATTTTCAAGATTATTTAGGCGATGCGCTTTAGGCGCTTTAGGCGTTGCAGCCCGCTAAAAAAAAAACACGTATGTTTCGTGACGCGATAATATGATACGACAACGGTGACGTTTACGTTTTAGTAGGCTTTCTAATAACGAGTGAGGACGTCAGTGGTAAAAACGCGACGGAAAAAAAAATAGAAGAAAAATGAAAATCGAGAACAAAACGCCAGTGTTTCTCAACCTTTGAAAATATTTCGTACTTTGTGACACACGCGATAAAAAAAAAAAAAAAAACACAGAATAATATCAGTATAAATATAGGTACTATACACTGTTTAAAAACAAACGAAAAAATCGATAAACCAACGTATTAAAATATTGCGATAAAGATAAAACGCGTTTAACGTCGATAGCCGATAATCTAGTTTTATTCGTCGTCGTAGAAATCATATCGAATCCCTATAAATTTTTGTACATCGCGACGACAACGTTTGTACATTTTGTGACGTTTAAAATATTAGTTCTTCGCGAGTTGGACATTTGGACTACTTTACGGGAAAGCCGAGAGCACCTGTCCGACGACGACTTGTTTCGTTTCGTTTTAACAAACGGTACGTATTATGTATATTACGTATTGTTCATAGTTTTTTTTCCGCGTCGAAATGACCATTGAAATAAGTAATATCGTATACTGTTTGAAACGGCGTTGGACTTTTGTGGATTTCGTTACGCCGCCGCCGACGACGGTCCGTCCGAACGAACGCGTGTGTTATTTCTAAACGCGTAAAATTAAATATTCGTCGTCGTCTCGTCCAGTTTAGAAAAAAAATATTATCGCGACAAAACTACGATATTTTTTTTATTTTTTATTTTTTTTTTTTACCTACTTCCTCGGAGCACATTGAAAATAAGACTGGACGAAAGTCAGTAATATACTAATTTATTAGATATTATATATTATAATAATAATATAAGATACGAAACGGTATGATAAATCGATAATTTAGGAGACTACTTTTGTGTTGTCCGGTGAAAAGCGCGGCGAAAAGATTCGAGTAGATTCGATAATAAAAATAACAACATGGTGTAATACGATTATATACTTGCATATGGCTAGAGTTTTTTTTTTTTTTATTGTGAACTTTTAAATGAAAATAGGTCGACGGTTATTACATTAATTCGGAAAACGTGCTATTGAAAAAAACTCTAATTATTATTGTATTATTATAATTGAAATCACGGAATTTGTTAATTTATTTCTTAACAAACGATGACGATTTCAATTTAAGTAGGAAATTGCGCGTTTTTATTAATCATCCGTACGTGTCGTCGCGGTCAATGTGTTAATTACTTTAATTAGAGGTGATTTAACATAATATAGTGATTAAATTATATATTATATATATTGAGTTGATAAAAATAGCGTCATCAATTTTAATGCAATAAGTGAAAAAATAAATAAACTAGTGAACGTAAAAATAACTCGTCAGTGTAAAACGTCGAATTCGAGAGATCGGAGAAATTTATTAGAGAGAAAAATATAAACTTTAAATTCGAAATAAAGCCTTTAAAAAGTGGTCGTTGCTATAGTATTTATTGAATATTTCTTATTGTTTTCTACAAAGTGTAATTAAAACTCTGTTGGAAAGTGGTGCGCGGTGTTCGAAATATGTAAACATAATATAATGCTATATATCAAAGCATGACTGAATACGCGTTTTTAATATTGTCCAATTAGGTTTGAAAAGTATTTAATAGAAAAAAAGAAAAGAAAAGCTCGTACAATAATTCATTATAACGCACTAATTAAGTTCAAGACCTGGTCATTTTGACCATTTTCGACTCGATCCGATCTTATATCAAGAGAAACGTTCATAAAAATGATAATTTTTTCATAAAATGTCAAAAAAATAAATAAATATTACATTTACATATTTAGTGTTGGGAAAATAAATAACCAATGAATATTTATCGCGATTTTCGTAACTCATTGTCATGAAACACGTCAGCTGTGGATTAAATTTCCATTTTCCACACATTGTATTCTAATTTTTGGAATAACTAAGTCCTTTAATACCGTGTAACCTGTTGAAAACTTTCAGAAATATATTATATACAGTATATGGGCCAGTGAGAATATTTGATTAAATTTACAAAATGAATAAATTATATCAATTTAGGTTAATAGGTTAACCGGTTGTACATTCGGTTGGAGTATTCCAGTGTACAAAACATTCGAGTCATTAAATATTTAAAAAAAAGAAAATAATTATGATTTTTGGATTTCGTGTTGGACGTGCTGATTTTATTCGCATGATAAAACATAATAGTGTAATCGTATCGGTAAATTTGCGCGCGCTTTTTAATAATCAACACGTCGTGTTATTGTTATTACAAATTACAAAATAATTTTATTTATTTTTTCGTTATTTAAAAAAATACGATCACGTACGAATACTGAACACGCGCTATGGTTCGTATTAATAATAAATCATTTGATCCGTTCTTTTAGTATAATATTGGTTTTGAATCCGTTTTGAAAATGACGAAGTTGGGAGTCACATTTTAAAGCGCGACGAGTGTTGTTGATGCAAGAACTATTATGCATTTTCGTTGTTTTTTTTTTCGGTCAAAATTATTTGGTTGTCAATGATGACAGTGATGACAGTGATTTGGCTTATTTCAATTCAAAAATAAAACGCATATAATCTCGTATTTGAAGTTTTTGAGAATAAAGAACGATAAAAACGTAGCAGAAATGAAGTAAAAGCCAAATACAATCAATATTATTCGTAAAAATAATTGTTTTCGCATATTTAAAAACCCAAACAGTTGCATACTTTTTCTTTTTATATAAATCCTATAGTATGATGACAGCGATATTCTTTTCGACCCTTTCGGACGGTACAACGTTCGAATACTCGTCCACGCGGAGCTGTGTGGAAATCACTCAAACATTTCTGTAATATAATATCGCACAAACCGGCAATATTATCACATTAAAATATTCTATTAAAACGCACGAGGCACACGCCTTCGGCGTCACTGGGCACGGCCTCGACCCCGTTTTCGAAACGACCGAGAAAATTCATTATTGTACATATTCACAACGTGGACATCGTGGACCGCGAAAACCGCGTGAAAGCGGATTGCGGTAGCGCCCTGCTGCGGTGACCACCGTTGTCGGTCCACACTATAACGACAACCATCCTGCAGTTTAAATCATAATATTATATTATCGCATCGTTTAATTTCACCATCCCCGGGACAAAGAACTACTATAAAAATATCATAGCCGAGGTCGGGAAAAATCCAAACGTCACGACGCGACGACGCAATAAGCTCTGCGCCGTGGTTTCGAATATGAATAGAACCTAACCGGGTAGACACGTCGATGCGGCAAAAATCAGATCTACATAACGTAGGTATTGGCAGGGATTGTTTTGCCAGAGACTTTAACAGCTTACCTACCCGCGAATCCTGGACAGTTAATATACGAGTACATATATATAGACAGTGAAACAAAAAATAAACAATTACATGACGCGTGAAAATGACAAAATATTCCATATTTCAAGTAAAACCGTTTCCGAGTGTATATTTCCTTTGAAAAATCTCTCACGACCATATTCATATTTGTGTACCGATTGTGCTGGATTTTCGCTCCAGTTAAACATTCTATGTAGATTTACGACCAAAAAACAAAAAAAAAAAAATGTTAAAGGAAAAAATTTAAATTAAAAACGAGTAAAATCAATGCATTCGTCGTATTTGTGCTGTCGGCATCTCTAAACTCTTATGTGACCCAGAGACACTGGGTGTGTGTCCTTTATCGTCGTCGTTTATCACGTCATGTCTGTCGCATTATCTTTACACGGGTAAAATGAAGAATGGTCGAATGAAAGTCGATGTAAAATATTATAATTTCTAGATCGAAAATCCTATTTTATTTTATCGTATATAATATAATATCATAATCATTTATAATTTGGCTACGACTTATTTAGACCGACTAAATGTAAGAAATAAGTATAAAAAAACGTAAAAAACAATACGTAAGACTTGTGTCTTGAAATTTTATGAAATGACGTATATTTTCCAAGTCTCTAGACCATACGATTCGATAATAGCGCGAGGCATCGTTTTAAAAATAGTTTCCGTCGATGATTCGTTCGGCAAATTATTCATCTCCCCGCCGGTTCTTAAATATTAAGTGATTTATTTTTGACAGCGCATAGTACCTATTTATATCTACATCCTCCGCGCGTTTACCAAACAGTACCGTTAAATATTAAAAGGCTTACTTAGAAATCCCACGCGCTCGTCTAAAAACTGGGATTAACTATTTTCGGACGATAAAGAGCGGCAAACAAACCGTTTGACTCTACGAAATAAAGATACATCCATAAAATAACAGTGCCGTCTAAATCACTTTTAAACCTCTCTCGGACAAATATTTTATTTCGGCGATTTACCGCTGGATAAAATCGAAAATACGCAAAAATAACAAAAGCGCATAGAAAACGAAAAAACCAACAAAAAAATTTTTCGATTCGATACAAAAATCGTATTTATATCGTATGAAGATCAGTGAACGTCCGTCGTATGTACGTATTCTCCCGTCGTCGTTCTTAATATCGTAAAACTGCAGCAGCGTGATAAATAAAAGCATGTTTAGTTGTCGTACGCAGAGACACGTTTAAGCGATTCAATAATAAGGTCCAGGACGAAACGAAACGAACGGGCGGCCGTGTTAATTAATCGAAAATAATAAACGGTGTGCAGCAAGTGTGCCGCTCAAAAAGTCCATTAAAAATATTACTTCGTGCCTTATTATTCCGAGATGGCGCGAGATAAGATCGGTAAACCAACCGACTGCGTTTTCGAGCCACACAGTGTTGTTTGATAAGGGGGAAACGACTCGGCGGTTATCAAAAACCATTGCGCAGGAAATAATGACTCGTGAGTCATGACTTGACGTTGTGCGTATAACGACTTGAGGTGCGTCGCGTCGTAACGAACGTCGTCGTACCGTTTGTGTTGCAATCGTAATGAGTAATTGTTTTTATAAATCGACGAATTAATTTATTTAATTTAAAAAAAACGTGTTACGTATTTGTTATACATTTTGAGTTTACCAAAAAAATTAGAAAATAAAAAGTTAAATCCGTCACAATTATAGGGGGGGGGGGGGTAGAATTTTTGGCTCGTTGCCTACCGAGATCTTGTCGAGTGCTTGCAATCAAATGACATCTTCTAGTCGTTCCTAGCAGCGTTCATTACTAGACCGATGTTCTTTCGTTCTCAATTCGAATTCGTAAACGGCCGACCTACGAGATATGAGAATGAGAAAACCGAAAACGCTATCGTTGCAATATCGGTTCCGATCGCATTTGGTGCAGTTGCCGAGCATATGATGTTTACCGAGGTTAATTCCGGTCCTGAGATTTCCTGAGAAAGTTTCCGGTTTCGGGTGTTTTGGATTTCCAACTGGGCCTCGGACACTTTTGCGGCGGCTGGTGACGTACGGTTTCTCGAACGGTGACGTTTACCGTAATGGCGTGACCGCGAGCGACCATAACGCGGCATTCGATTGTACGCTATGAACGCGCCCGCGTTATATCGCCGTCGGGTTTTAACGACGTGCCGCTGAACACACGAACGGGTAAAAGTCGGAACGCGACACGCGTTGCGCAGTTTTGTCACCGGGCTTTGTCACGGTTACGCCGCGTCGTTTTCAGCGGTTCGCCCCCGCGGTGTGCGCGACGCCAATGCACAAATGCAACGTACAGAGTTATGATAATGCACTTATAACACAATAACGACGCGTACACATAAATAATATAGAGTACGAAAATCTCAACGCCGCCGCCGCGCCGACGACTTTTTACACGACTTTGATCCTAGCGCGGTAGCCGCCGCGTTACCCAACACCGGCGATTAATCGTGAGTTATACGAGCTGTACCCGTTGCAACAACCGACACCGCAGTCGTGGGCGGTAGCCGCACAAACGTTCGATTGGAATTATTATTTTTGTTTGTATTTTCATGATTAGAGTCCGGATTTGTATGCATTTTCATATTTGTAATGAGCGTATGCATTTCGATGGGAGTAAGAAATGTGGACGATTTGTGTCACAGATAATGCATAGAAAAAAGTTTATTTTGCATATATAAATGCATATTTCAGAGATGACTGCATATTTGAACATTTTTGCATATTCAAGCATATTTTGTATGAAAGTTTATTAAGCCTATTATTTTGTTTCATCAATTTCATCGTAGAAATTATTAGTTCGTTACGTATTGTTGGGAAATAAATGTTATTCTTCCGTATGTTATATTTTTGGACAGTTTATGTTAAAATTATATCTCGTTTATCGCAAGTCGCCACACGGTCATCGGCAACAATGCTGACTGATTTTATTATTAGATTTATATTTTGTAAAGTATTTGTTTTATTTGTTTGGATATATTTTTAAATATTTAGTAATTCTTTAATAAATGTTTAAAGTCGATGTCTAGAATTAACAAATTAAGTTTTTCAACAATGTTGAATTATTATTTACGGAAGAAATTAAAAAAAAATATATTAAAATGCATATATTTATAAGAGCATATTTTTGCATATTATGAAAAAAAAAATAAGAGCATATCAAGTGCATGTTTTGAAGTTTTTTGATGCATAAATGCATATTATTTTGGCCTTTTTGAGTGCATACAAATCCGGACTTTAGTCATGATAAATATGTATGTATAAAAACCGGTGGGGTGACACGAGGGTAAACCTTTCGGGGAAGACTTGAAATTTTAACCGTCTGCGCGCGTGTCGATCAAAAACACGTCGGACGATTACGTTTTGACTGACGTCACTCTTCCGTCTTCCCATACGTCAGTGTATCTCGTCAGTTCAAAGATCTCGTCGTTTTTCCGTTGAAACATTTAAACGGATACAATTCACTTTTCTCCGACATTCGCGAGGGTATGAGAAAAAAAGAAAAGAAAAACTATACTACATACTTATTTTTACGTAAGTAAAATACTATAAAAGTATAATATTCGTGTCTGATTTTTCAAAAACTATTGTTGAAACTTTGAAAAACGAGTGATAATATTATTATCTCGTACATAATATTATAATACACGATATACGTACGATTGCGATAATGGCGAACGCGTTTTCACAAGATTATGACATAATACTTTATTATTTAGCGTTTTTTTTTTCCCTACGTTAAATATCCTTTTACGTTTAAAAATTACCGTACGCTCCGCTCGTTAATACATTATTGTAATATAAACATCGTGTTGTTTTACTCGCGCGCGTCACGCAATACGAGTCCATTTCCTCGTTAACAAAATATAAAACACACACGTGCAGCGCACGATATTATAATATATAATAATAATAATAATACTCGTATATTACGATATATGTGTACACACACGGCGAACTGTTTTGCTTTTAATTACACCGCCGCCGCCGCCGCCGTCTATGATGAAAACGATGTAAAGTATCGTATTGCCCCGCTACGAGGAATATTAAAACGCACGTGTAAAATCCGAAACTAACGCCAAAGTGTTCCGCGGTTCGAAATAATAATTATTCGACTGTAAACGAGCGTTGATACGATTATAGTAATATCATGACGTATTAATGTGTGCGTTTGCAGCGTCTGTGCAGGCACGACGACGTTGTGTTGTTCTGTTCGTCAAAATCGTCGGACGGAATTTCCCGTCAAAGCGAATTTTATTACTCGGTTACACTCAAAATTTATTCGGGTCTGTTGAAATGCTGAAGAGAAAAAAATTAATATACACGACCGAGACCGAGGTAGTGGTTTTGTAATTTATTACAAAACAAATCCATAATATGAAACGCCCGAGACCGAAGAAAATCCGTCCGAAGTATGCGAGAGTAATATTTCAATTTTCCCTTTTGAATTTTTAGTGTGCCGGCTCTTAAGAAACCTTTTAATTTTCATCGCGCTTTTAAATTATACGAGTGTACGTCGTCGTCGTCGTCGTCGGTAATACATCATATATACGTAGTATTTTATATTATGTGCGTTGCTAGGTAACATTTAAAATAAAATTAAAACCGCAAATAACACTCTATCCAGCCGCACGATTGTGTCGGGCCCTTTGATTTCTTTTTCTTTTCTTTTTTTTTACATTTTAAGTTTTCAATTGTTCCGCAAATACCAAATATCATAAGACCACTGCCTCCGGAACCGGCGTGTCGCGAAAAAAAAATGTCGATGGAAAAATATTGTAAACGACGTTTTCACGTTATAAAAACATAATTTATTTATTGCGATTACTAATATTGATTATGTAAATTATTATTATCTACATCGGGACATTCGATATTTCAATATTAAAAACAATGACATACCGCACGTTATAAAAGTTAAGCGAACCATGCGATCGTGACTTTTATTTATAGTCATAGAAACGAGTTTGTAAAACGGACGATTTAAAGAAAGAAAAAAAATGTATCGATTATGTAATAAAATAAAAGGGTGAAATAAAAGAATCGGACGAGACACTGGTGACGGGCGATATTAAAAGAGTGTTGGGTTTGATGAGCTACAGAAAGTTTACAGATTCGAATAGAATCTCATCAAATATTTGATCGTTCAAACCCTTATGGAAAAAAAATGAAAAAAATTTAACCTAAAATATATTTCTACATTTTGATTCATTCCAGTAAGACCTACGACTTGTAAAGAATTTCGCATTAAATTTTCAAGTTTTTTCATCAATTGTATAACAAACGACCTATCCCAATCCGAAAGTCGTACAGCGATTGTTGCAATAATAATCGAATTCGTTCGGAACACAAACGTCATCGTAATTTATTGACTATCGGTTTTAATCGTTTTATGAAAATAATAATAATAATTATTAGTGTCGCTCCGATCGGCTTGTAATTTTCTCGCGATCGTTGTCCGCGAGCGCGGCGGACGCGTTGTTTTTTAACTCTTAACGGCTCGTCGCGTGTAGTTTTTTTCCATCTTTTTTTCGAAATGTTGCACCTGCGCAGCCGTAAAACTCGACGTGCCCAATAACAAACGCCGTGCGAGCTATAAAAAAAAATATAAAACGATTTGTTTACAATAAGAAATCCTGTACGAATCGGCCGACGACGACGACGACGCGCGACGGTACCTGCCTACTTTTCGCGCACGATCGGGGTATTAACGCTATTCGGTCGAATTCGATAACACCGGCCGCTCGGTATATTATAATAATCGTGTGCACGAGCGCATGTTGTGGATTATGACGATGGAAATCATAATAATAATATCTAATTGTTTTCGAGATTACGAACCGTATACGAATTACCGCTGTTTAACTCTTAATAATAATTATTATCGTTGACTGTTATAACACGATGACGTGCCTACCTGTTCCGAGAATAATAATTTGTAATCCAACACCCGAACAAACATTTGAAAAAAAAAAAAAAAACAAATCGGAATACTCGCGATTATACGGCGGCGAGCGTATAAAACGGTTTGTTCTTTTGTAGTTTCTCTATCGTTAATAAATATTTAAAAAACGGTCGTTTTTAATACACTTTACACTAGTATTTTAAAATCCACTGGCGATTGTAGGACGTGGGAGTGTAAAAATAACGGGATATTGGATTAAACGCACTGTTTGGGTAATTTCGCAAATTTGTTTTTCAATCGATTGTTTGAACAATTTCCGACGTGCGCGACCGAAGTCACGCATATGAGAATACGTTTGTGTGGTAACGTGTCGACACCCAAGTGGGAATTGCGTTGTACGCTACCCTTGACGCGGTGAAAATATCTATTACGGGTTTTAATATCATTAATCGAAGTAGCGTACACCAATACTGTCATCATCCGGTCGTATCGATTATGGTCGTCGTTACGCGTCATACGATCCGGAAGATTTATTCGTTGGCATCGAGTTTTCGACTAGAAAAAAAAAAAACAACCATCGTACCGCCTCGAAAATTCTCCGACCGAGTGAATGTGAGGTCCTCGAACTTTTTACCGCGTGACAGTCGGCCGGGGGGTGACTACGTAGTCATCGATACCGAATGTGAAAAAAAAAAATACGCGTTTCGCGTTTCGATTCTACCCTGTCCAACAAGTACGTGTTGACGAGTCCGTTTACGAATAGAAAAACGTCTTCGGCCGGACTGCGCAGCGTCTGTGTCCTTTCGTCGTTAAAACGTATCCGCTCCTTCCCGTGGCAATTACACACACACACGCTAGTCCCGCAATTTTCTTAAACATCGAGAACAATGCGTTCGACAAGGACGTTCGGCCTCGTTTTTCCGGGTGAAATCGGTCGAACACGTACTGCAGCTATTAGTATGACTCAACTCGGGAACCGTTACGACCGTCGTCGCGGTCGCGTTCGTGTACAGTCATGTCGGCTTATCGAGCGTAGTGTATTCAGAAAGGATATTATACACGATATGATGAATCACCGCGAGTGGAAAAGTACGATATCGCAAGCGTGTCTATTGCGCACACGACGCGAGGATAAAGAACAAAAAACGCGACGCGATCGTTTTTTTTTTTTTTTTACGGAAACATTCGGTGAAAACACTCATCGCGCGTACGACGGACCACGTGGTCTGACGTCCGAGCGGACTTAACGATGTCGTCTGCACATTGTTCCAAGTCGAAAGCCACTCGATCACATAATCAAATGACGTGTGTCGATGGTTCCGGTTATTCGGTATCAACGTACACTAATTATTATTATTATTACGATCGCGTCGATTGTTTATACGTTTCTCGGCTTAAGAGACCGCGTCGTTCCGCGAGCACGTCGATTATGATATTATTAATACGTCGATTACTCGGAACGTAAAACAATCGAATGCGAAGGTGTTCGAAAATCGATCGGCGACGAGATATCGCGCGTGTATTCGTTACGAACCTAAAACCACTATATCGGCATAGTAGTGTTACGGAGAATCGCGTAATTTAAAAGTCATATTGTTTCGAGATTCGAATATTCGTCATATTCGAAATATCCGCTAAATTAAAAAAAAAAACGAAATCCGTTTTATTTTATTTATTTTGAACAGCTCGTCGCAATGACGAATACTTAAACGAGACGACCGTGTTTCTGGAAACGGTTTTCTACGATACAATACGTTTTCATATATTGTTGTATTAGTGAGAAACGTTCGAAATCGAATTCAATAACGAAGTAATTATTATTCTAGCGAAACAAGGACTACGCGACGATTCGTCTCTCGTTAAATAACGTTGTCGCAATAGGTAATATAATATTTTGCGCTTTGTGCGGCGGCGGCGGCGGGTGAATAGACACATTTTATTTTCATCAAAATATTCGTACGTATAACGTTAAAACGGCCGAGCGAATTAAAAAATTTCCTACCTCAGCTCGTATTTTCGGGTTTTTTGTCCGTATGTTATTAATTTACCGTCGTCGTGTATTGTGCGCTGCAACGTAGAAACGGAATTTATAATTTAATTAATATAGCTATTACTCGTGTTAATTAGTTTATGATAGTATTTTCATTAGTTTACACTAAATATAACAAAATGTTTATAGCTCGCGTCACAGACTCAAAGCAATCATGTTCTATAATTATATTGTAATAATTAAAATTCATAATTTCAACAAAAAAAAAACAAAAAAATTACAATATGATAATTTATAATGTACTATGACTGGGCGAGTGTTTAAAATTATAAATCATTCAACACGATATTAAACCGTTTTTTCCCCTCTTTATTTAAATTAAGTATTGTTATTTTATTTAGTAAATTATATTGTTTAATGTTGTCTTATTTTTATAATAACTACTAAGGCTAACTATAGTTATGTAATATAGATGTTAAGTCTTGTAAATGTCGATATTGTGTTTGAGTAGATCGATTGTGGGTAAACGATGAAGGATTACAATTAATTACTTGTCGCGATATTAATAACGTCCGTCATACAAGTACGTGTACTCGTACACAGCAGAAACATCGATCATAAAGTGTGTTCTGTTATTACATGTTTTATTAAATAATAATTTTATTATTCTACACAGTAACACTGTTCCGAGTAGCTACCTCTCTCTGATCACAAATTAACTCGCAACACCCTGTACATTGCAGCCGTTTGATAATATTATTCGAGCGTATACAGAATGTCCCGAAACAGTTCGTTAGTTTGAATTGGGGCGGAGACTCGGAGAATAATAGAGTTTCTATTACTACTTGAAAATAATGAAAGTTTGGAAATTTCTGTATTTGTTATTACACGTTGTTGTTATATATTTGTTCTGAAATTGTTACGCGCGCGAGCGATGGTTCGAGAGTGTGTTCGAAGCGAGTTTTTGTAATATGTCGCGCATTACAATAGGTTAGAAAAATGCAATCGATTGCTCGCATTAACACTGTAAAAATAATTTCCGAAACGCAGTATACGATCGTCATCGGGGGCTGAAATGCATTATGCCTCTATGGGACGTCAAATATAATAAATATAGTCTTACCCGTATTATATGCGGGTAGAGACATGTGCCTGCAGTGTGAGATTTGAAACGTATCCGTCGCGTGAAAATCCGCTGAAATGAGAAAAAACAACACAAACAGACGAGACAATGACGTGCGCACACGCTCGTCTATATATACTATTATTATTAAACACACTGCGCGACATATTACGGCGTTCCCCGAGGGCTCTGTGCGTTTGAAAACAATTGATGCCTAATAGAGGTTTCCACTTGGCCGCGTTGTCAATTGTATACGTATATAATACGTGTACATCGTTTGTGCGAAATTCGTTCGGTTCTTTTTGTTTTCCCGTCCTGTACGTAGAGCATCTCAATGACGTCGCGCGTTCCCCGTACGCTGCATAATGTTGTATTCAGGGCTGGGATTTATATGCATTTGCATATTTTTTTTCTAGTCAGTCGTACCCACTACTCGTACTGTATATGCTAAGTAAGATCAACCGCGCACGTTCCGCGGAAATGTGATTAAAACACGACGATTTTTTTTTTTTTTTTTAGTGAATATTTTTGCATATCTCATCGTTTTTCAGTTTTCAGAGTATATTGCACACTGTACGTATTTCATAACTCGACGTGTATTTTTAATAAAAAAATGTTACGATAAACAGTGCAATTGCGTAATTTAGTAAACTATTTCAAATCATCGACATTTTAGAAATTCGTAATAATAGTATGCAAATACACAGTGTATCGATAGTAATTTTTTTTCTAGAGCAACGCGTATCTTATCGCATATTTTCGGTGCATCGATTGATATTTTTAAGAGCGATTTCGTGATTATTCAGAATACGTATAGATCCCGGCTATATATAGAAGCCATATATGAGTACGTATAGAATTGCAACGGTGCGATAGTAATAAAGGGCGACGAACAAATAAAAAGAGAGAGAAACCAGTTTACCACGTACACTGTGCGAATATAATAATATACGAGTATAATAAAATGTGCGTGCATATTAGGGTTCCCGTCAATTTTTTCGAGGGCAAGCTGAACGCATGGCTTTCGAGTGCCTGAAAACGGGTGTTTTAAATTTCTTTTATGGTTCGTAACGAAAATAAGATTAAAAAAAAAACGTTCGTGCTGAGACTTCTCTCGGTCTTCACCGGCGGCGTTCGAATCGATCGAAACATTTTGGTTTCCGATACCCAAACCATTGCAAAACGGACGGGAAAAACGCGTTCGATTATTGACTACGAATTTTTTTTTCTCCGTGAATTGCTCGATACTTCGGGGTGGAAAACGTCAAGCGATCGGAACTGCTCTGCCGGCCTGCAGCTGTCGAGCACGCCGCCGTTGCTTCGTGTCCACGCGACAGAGTTCAGATTCGTATTTTCGCGTTTCAGTCGTCAGCGCGATATTTAGATTATTCACACCTTTCGATCGACGCCGAATCGGGACATCCAAACCGTTTCGGAGACGGCGGAATCCGACTCGTTCCCACCTCGCAAAACACCGATCTGAAATCCATTTATCCTCGACCCCTGATTCCGGGCGATTATTCCTCGATAACGTCCAGGAGAGACCGGAGGACCAGGACACGTTATTCGAGTGAAAAGAAAAAATAAATAAATATTAAACATAAATAATAATCCCGTTCTAGAGTGAAGGCGCTGAGCGTTTTACTTAAATCGATTCGCCCAGGTCGTAGCGTACCCCGGGGTTGTTCAAGAGGGAGCGGATTTTCAAAAATAATTACCTGAAAATCATTATTAAAACTACCTTTAAAACCACGAACACTCAGAGTTAATTGCTTTTCTAAATAGTACACTATTTCATTTATAATGATTATTATAATGAGTATAATAATTTAGTATTTTTCTATATTATAATTATCATACCGAATGATTAAACGTTTCGTGAAACGACCGACACACGTGGTCACTGTTTGACACGCAATCGCTTTTCCGGCGGCACGTGAATTTGGAAATTTGTCGACGATTTATTCTTTACACCTTCAGTTAGGAGAGAAAAAAATTCATCATAACAGAGTTTTTAATCATTCGTCAAAACCACAGGTTTTATCGTAAAAAAATGAATAAAAATATTTACATTTTACCAATTCTGCAACTCTCTTCAACTTCATAATATAATATAATGTATTTTATTTCACGTTCTTGATATTTTCCAAAACATTTTTATTGAAAAAAGAACTTTCACAAAACAAATCGTATTTATTATAATATACTGTTAATTACGCATATCCGAATCGAATGTAAAGTTTTATTATTTAAATTTGATTTTTCACCACCGCGACACGTCGTCGTCGACCCAAAAACAAACGAATTGCAATTATTCACTAAACGTTTTGAAGATGAGAGTTTCTCGCCATCGTCATTATTACTATTATTAAGACGGGGGAAAAAAAAAAACCATCGGCTCTAAAAACCCCCTCGGTGCTCTAATATACGTGGCGATAACAATTTTCTACATTCTTCGCATCATCGGCTGCGCAGCTGCGTTATTGTTATAGTTATGTGAACGATATTTTCAACGCCGCCGCGTTGTGTGTGCGGCTGCCGCTGAACTTTGGCCGCGCGTTCGCGTATTAAAGTCGTTTGGCACTTCCTTCTGGGGACACTCGTTGTTCCGCCGTTACATGTATAAACGAGAAATCGTTATCTCCGAGTTTATTATATATTTCGCTCTAATAATGCGCGCGTATACTTTTCCCAGACAATAATCGTAATGGCGTTTATTGTAAGGGCGTCACATAATGTATACGTATATCAGTGCTTAACATCGTCGTATGTACGAACGACGACGCGCAGATACGCCGCGGATAGTTTTGTTTTAATAATTCTAATATATTATTATTTCTATTATTTCTACTGCGTTGTGTGCATCGAGAGGGCTCGGATAAAATACAGTTTTCCGCGTTATATTTCATACGTACCCGGCGAGTGGACATTCACAGAAAGAAACACACACACAGAGAGAGTGAAAGTATAAATTATATTTATGTATATATGGGTTGTTTATATCGGATCAAAGGCGGGCGCGACGGAGAAACACGATGTTTTTCTATAAACCTCGTGTTAGATCGTGCCCGATGAAATATTAGGCAATCTAGAGAGACGCAATGGTCTGCGACGAAGCACGCGTTTTCATATGTATAATGTATGTAATATATAAATACGTATATATTTGTATACATAATTGATGTAGGTAATCGCTATACGATTTTGACGATATAATTATTCTTCGAGTGAGGAAGTCGAAGCTCTCGGTGATTTATTTATCGCCGAAAAGATATTTCACAGTCTGTGGGGGTTTTCATCTCTCGGCACGGCCGCTTGATAATTTAGTTCGGCGTAGGTGTCGCGCGGCGTGCGACTGCATAATATTCGGTGTAGATATTCGACAAAATTAGTCGAGCGCAATAATTCACGAGAAGAAAAAAATAACAAACATCTACACGTATATATTGTGTATGTGTTTAGCATACAAGAAGAAAACAAACCGGTCGACCAAACTGTTTGGCTAGTAGAGAAACATGTCAATAATTAACTGGTCTCTCAAGGCTATATTATATAGACTCGCCGCCGAGACCTTTTCACTCGGCCGAAGATTTGTAAACGCGCGTGTAATATTATATATTATATATTATTACCAACTATCTAAACAACGATAAATCGGATACTAATGTGTGCACTATAAAATACTTTGTCGATAAATTTCACGTGATGTTATGATTACGTACTTTTCGTTGTTCTCGCGGAAAATAATTTATACAACATTTTCCCCCGAGTTCGGGTGTTATTGTTTCCCGTTTTGTTTATTGTGATTATTTTTCAGACGTGGATTTGCGATTTGCGATTCCGTTTTTGGTTTTTGGCCAGCGACGCGTGTTTTTTCTTTGAGCGCCAAAACCTCGCACGGTTACTATACACGCGCGCGCAATACGTATAATTTTCAATTCCTAAAGGGGAAAATGCAGCTTATACAGCGATAGAAATGGAAAAAATATCACCCCGTTTGAAATAAAAGTCATTCTAAATCGTGAACGGCGCGAGGCCTTAAGGCACGCTAAACCTTTGTCGGAGCTGGGAAAACGGAAGGATAAAGGGGAAGAAAAAAGGGAAAATGCGTAATCGTTTAACGGCAAGAGATCTATATTTTCGTTTTTTCGTTTTTTTTTTTTATAGCCGTCGAAGTGCTGCACCGGGGCAGCGGTGTTGTCGATATCTGCGGTGAGACGTGAATATATATCCTAAGATTAAATTATGTAGGTGAGGGTATATATTATATATAAAACCGCAACCCGAAAAGGGCGAAACGAGACTCGTTTGAATAAACGATGAGAGCGTGTGCGCGTGCGCGCCTGCAAGCTTTCAATAATGCGTCGGAAATCTGCTCGGGGAAATATTTCGATTCGCGCGTACGCGCAACCTTCGCATCGCACGGTATTACGCGAAAATACGAGGCAAATGTTATCGGTACGACGACGACGATATTATGGTCGTTGTCGTTTGAAAAATCCGCCAGTCGATGCAAAGAGGTCAATAGTGTTTTTCCTGAAATATATTGACGAAAAGTACACGGTTTTTACCGCGGGGCAATGCGAAATATGTTTTTACGACACGCGACCGGGGAAATAAGGGTGATAATTTTATATCCGTGTACTCGTATAATTGGACCGAGTTCGTAAGGATTAAAAATGGGGAAAACGTACGTAATATTCCAGGAAACTCCGGGGCTCTTGTCGAAACGATTTTTTTTTTTAAAAATACGAACAGAAAGACGTATTCGAAAATAAAAAAATTACTACTATACTCAAGTTGTCGTCGGTGTTGACGATTTGCGTGTGTGGAAAAATCAACAGCAGCGTTCGGGGCGAACGGCGTATAACACGTGTTTTCCTCGACGGCGACGGATTCGTTTCGTTTTTTTCTTCGTATTCTTAAGCTCTGCCAGCAGTGTACTTCTGACGTGAGGATCGCTAGGACACCCGCGCCCGAGCCGAAGGCAGACGGCGCGGCGACGACGAATGTACGCCGCAAAAACGTACACGCAGAACGGATCGCACTCGTTTTTATACGGCGCGCACGTACGGGCAGAACGCTAGTCGTCGTCGTCGTGGAAACAGTCACACGGAGTCGATAGAGATCGAGAAATGTCGCCGCCGTCGCGGTCGGACGCGCGTCTCGGACCAATTAAAAAGGTCAATAACTCGGAGTCTGCATACACACGCGCGCGCGCCACTCTTAAATATAATTACTCAGTGTCCCACGGAATTCTGACAAACGCAATGATTTGTGTGTGTGTGTCCGTATTTTATATTTTTTTTTGACACCGCAGGAAAGATAGTTGTACGCGCGCGCGCTGTGATCGAACAGCGTTATGATAATGCGTAATCGAAAGAATTCGGATCGTCACAGAGAATACTATTTCAAGAAAACTTGGAAATAAATTTATAATTATTCTAGTCGCTTCCCGTGTTACCCGAATATTAGGAGGTTTTATCGTTTAAAAATGTAGGTCCGAGTAGTTTTATCGATTCCGGTTTATGCGTATGTCGGGGATATATCTACACGTACACACCTCGTGTTACTATTTTAACGAGTAGTCATCAAACTCGCCGTGTCTAAAGTGGTCACAAGTCTCTAAAGGCATGCTAGAAATTATGTTTAATGTTGTATATTATACTCGGAGATAACGTTAGATAATAATTTTATATTATGTTAATACGGGTATTAAAATCGGGAAGAGACTCCGGGCTCGTTTACATTATATGTTTTATTTAATAGCAAATTAAGATAGATATATATACAAGTACCCGTGTGCCTATGTGAATTAAAATATGCGCGAGATTTATTTGGGAAGAACCTATTTTAAATTGTTTATTTTGTACACGCGTTATTTATTTTACACAATACGAAACCGGGTGGTTATATTATAGGATTATAAATTAATATCAGTTTATAATGTATAAATTTACAGTCGTTAAGACTGATTGAAGTCACTTTGAGAAAACGAAATCTTTTTTCGATGGCAATACGTATTTATGTGTAACGAGAGATTCTAATAGATCGAAAAAGATTTGTTCGAAAGTATTGCTCGGTTTTTAATTTTTTTTTCAGAACATTTCGAAAGTCACGCGGTAAGTGAACAGAGTTTTTTTTATTTTTCGTTCGACGGACACTGAAATAATAAAACGAAAAGAATTATATTTACTTCTTCGTGTGCTTGGCGTTTTTTCTCTCGTTTTTATTTCAAACTTGTATTATTAATGTTTCTGTTGTTTAAATGATTCGATATTGTGCGATATAAGGATAACGGTTTTGTTTTTTTTTTTCCCCAAAGTAAAAGATATTAACTTGACTATTTCAACTTAAAGTTATGTTATTCTTCATCTGAAGTATGAATTCGCCCGGAAACAGCACGAAATAAGTCATCCTCTGGAAACTAGATTGTATATAATATTATATAGTAACGACGATTTTAGGAATGTCACACAATTGATGGGGGAGCCACAAGGCCTTGAAAATATAATTCCTAAAAACTGCCATTAAACGTTATGATATAATATAAAACGAAAATGAGCGTTTCTTTTCAAGACGACTCGAGAAGGGTGGGAAATTAACCCCCATACATATATACGTATATAATAAATATTTCACGAAGGGGAGATGACCTATACAGGCTCAGTTCTTTTAATTATTTCCCTTTATCCGCTTGCGAGCGTGTAGGAAATATTAACTACTTTTTTTTTTTTTCTCACAGTGTTATAATTCGGGCGACGGGGCCGGCCGGTTATGCCAATATCTGAAACTCGGAGTAGTATGCGACAGCGCTATTTCACTGACGTATTCCCTACGGAGTATAGTACGCTGCGTGTGTCGAAAATCAACGAACTCGGCCATTTTACGACCGTTTCCGGTCGGTTATTATACACAATAGCACGCGCGTTATGATAATGGTACCTGTCTACGTTTAACATATTTCACGTGTAAATCTCCGCTACGTGTATTTGTTTCAAAATTCACTACCCAGACGTCGCGCGTCGTCTTCTCGAATACAGTCGTATTAGGTGTACACATGTAACAGGCGAAACAATTCATACATTTTACTTACAGGAACTTTTGTTTCTCCTCGACGAGTTTCGTTTTTCGTTTTCAAAATTGGTTTTATAAAACCGACACGTTTTCTCGATACAGTATCGTGTCGATCGATTTACCGAGTCTTATTTCGTGAAAAAAAAAAAAAAAAACCCGTATTAAAATATATCGAAAAAAATATATAAACATATCCATTCAATTACGTACGTCGTCGGGTATCGAGTTTTTTGACGAGTCTACTATTGTTTTTCAAATTTTTTACAAACGCAACAAATGTTGAGTTTTTTATGCCAGTTTAAAACGATTGGAAAAAAAAAAAAAAATCGACTCGTATCTGAACCGAATCTTGAGTGGCGGAAATATTATTATCGGCTGCCGTTGAACAAAAACCATTTTGTATGTAATTCGCGTGCGACGGAAATGTCTCGATCTACAAAACGGGCACACGAGGCATAATGCACGCTCGCGTATACAAAATATAGTATGTCAAATATGCGGGTTTAGGGGTGGGTTAGCGAGATTTTCTCGCGGAAAAATATTTTCTCTCGCGTACCACGTGGCGAGTGCTATGCCGGAGCGAAAAAAAAATTAAAGGAAAAGGACTCATAAAACCTTAATTTTCCCTTACCGCCCCGAACGGGGCACGTTAACACTATTACCAACCTGTCGAGTGATTTCTCTCGACCGCTGCCCGTGCTCCTCCCGGCCGCCTGCCGCGCCCCCGGGGCTTCGCAGTTGGCAGTAATTGCTGGAACCGTATCAGCGGCTCTCAGGGATCATTTCTCTTCGATTAAATCGCGTACGGTCGAGGGGGCGCCGTCTAATTCCGCGCGCGCCTCTCCTTCCACCCCGCCGCCGAGTCCTGCACGACCACTCGCCCCGCCGCTCCTTTTCGCCAGCCCTCCGTCGGACGAATGAGGCTAAATCGGCCGAGCGCTGCACTAGCTCGTGTGCGATCGCGTGTGTGGGTGTGCGTGCGCGCGCACGCCGTCGTCGCGGTCGTATTCCGCCGAGGATTTTCGAAATCGACTGCGAACGAAAAACCCACAATCAATTCGAACAAGTATATACTTTGTAATAAACACGCAATACATATTATTATACAGATAATAATAAAAAAAAAAGTTGAAAATTTATTATTTCAAGTCCGTCAAGTATAGTTTATTTGTATTTTTTCAAATACACTCTGCGATTTCATCACGACATAATATATATACGAGTATATAAGAATTGTTAAATTCATATCGTTCGCGGAGACTTGAATTCGTGTTGAATTTCATAATATGTAATTACGAGTGTGTGTTTTAAATCATATTGTATGTAATGCCACGCACGTTTTATATAAATATATCAAATCAGTGTACGGTTGAAAACATATTTATTTTTTTCTTTCTACCGTACCTAATTAAAGAACGAGATGATAAATTATCGGGAAAAAATGTTCTGAAGAATTCGAATACATAATTTTTTTTTTTTTATATACGTACATATATATATATGTATAAAAATTACTTAAAGATATATTTAAAACCAATAAACATACCATAACGTAAATACTGGATGGGACATAAATTATTTACAACAAGTTGCGGTTTTTATAGATTGTGTACGACAAAGTATGCGGCGACGACGGCGTTAAAGTAAATATTCTTAAAACACACTATAATTTTAGCAAGGTTGATTTAATAAATAAAACGCGCTGATCGATAAGTTTTATTTTTCTTGTAGTATTCGTAATAAAAAAAAAAAAAACATTGCGCTTGATAAATCATTTCCGATGCACCACCGAGGTAATTAATTTTACAATATACTGGTTTGAACGCGGAATAATCCCTTGAAAGATACGTATTTTCCACTCGATCGTTTTGTCCATCCGAATACGGTATTTATCTATATCGTGATAGATACATTCTATATTATAAATATTAAGGTGTTTAAATGAAAAAATGAACGCGCGTATTGAATTTTGACGATACTTTCCCAAAAGGAAATATCACGGAGTAATCGATTTGACGAGTAAAAAGTTTTGAAATTTTCTTGATCGCGATTAATTACACTGTCATTGTGTTATCTGCAATTGTGTTCCTTGTGAAAGCAAGGGAACTATCGTACGTGGTTTTTTTTTCGTTCTCGTTTCGATTATTTACGTTCGATCGAGAACGGCTCCATGATTAAATACCGTGAACGGTATTAATTATTATTGCGCGCGCGATTAAAAATTTCAATCCGATCGCAACGCGATAATGCGAACGACTGCGAGACCACGTGGATCGTGTGGGTGCCGAATATTACTAAACCCACACGATTTTCCGTCGAGGTTTATTGGAAAACGAACACGTTTTTGCAGCGTACGCGTGTTTAATATTTTTATCGCGCGATTATTCTCTTTTCGACAGCCGATTCGTATCGGAAACAATTCGTGCGCGGCGATCCCGCGGTAGGTACACCTCCCGTACGCGGACGATAGTCGACGACTCGCCGACGACGCGTGTTCGCATATAAATCCGTTCCCCAGTCGTTATTCTTTCGATTTTCCAAACGAACGATTGGAATTGCGGCGAGCCGGGCCGACATTTTCTTCACTCGAATTCCGGCGAACGCGCCACGTCATCATGTCGTACTCGACGCGTAGATTTCTCGTATCGCAACTATAAATTGTAATATCGTTTATATTACGTATAAACGATACGCATGCACATGCAGGCACTAGCGCACGCGATATAATACGCGCCGCCGCCGGTCGACCATTACACGGCGTAAGTCCGGCCAACGGGTTGCTGATTTCCATCGCCAAGACGCGACCGAACGGCTCTAACGAATCGTCTTTTATCTGTCCCCGGAGAAAACTGGTCGACCGGTCGTCGCGCCGAGAAGAGGGGTCGGCGAGTAAATACTGCAGTGGTGTGTGCACACGCACACATATTTTCGTATATATATATATACATTAATATCGTGTACATATACGTACAAGGGTCCCTCGTATTGTAGAGTTATTTAACGCGAGCGACTGTCGATCGATCAAAGCGTGTACGAGTACGAATCCGTCGTAGCGTTTGAATGGCCGCCGAAAACGCGTCGTCTCATACCACATCGGATTCGGTCCAACAACAATAATGTAAAGAGGCCGTTCGCTACGGGGTGGTCGTCCGAGGAGTCCCTTCGACAACAAAATAAAGTGTTTAACTAAATACGAAAACTACGTGTACGTTTACAATATACATACGTATCCCCGCGCCGCCGCCGCGCGCCGTTTGTACGGACACGTCGTCGTTTGTGCGACGTCATGCGTCGAGTCGTTTATCAAAGCCGCAACGGCTACGAGTGAAGTTGTTTTTTTTTTTTCCGTTTCTATCCTTCCCAATAATATAACACCTATGCCATAAGCATCGGATGTGTGAAATAATATTCGCCTTCTACGTCACTGTTTGGACGTCCTTTTCAGTGAGGAAAACGACCGGTCGTCCGAAGGAGGCCGTGAAAGCACGAGACTTCACAAACAACAAACGTGCGGTCGCGAGAGACGAATAATGTCACGAAACTGTATACGACGGACTGCGAATATTCTTATTGCCATCAATGGGACGACTCGACGAATCCGGATATAATTTGATGGCACAAGTACTAATAATTGACAGCGTTCGTCAAACGAGTGTTTCGCAGTACACGTATCTATACTGATTCGGTGGCAATAAGGATATTCGAGAGATAATTGAACAGCAGGAACGGTTCTTTTGAGTAGCCCGATAATACGCGTGTACGAGTATAAGCGATAATAGCGTTAGTGTAGGGAAATGTCGATAGGACTAGTGGTTGGCGGCGGTGTAGAATATTAGCTCTTTAAACGGATTGTTAATGTCGTGGTAAAGAAGAGTAATAGTAGCGCATGTGCATTATTCGCGAATGACAGATTAACGAAATACGAACGCGCGTTGATCCGTTCATACGGTTGGGATTGGAAACGTATGATCTGTTATAATAGATATTGTTGTAATGTGGTTATCGCAGCTTATTAATGAGCATTGAGCGTATTTCGTATCTTAATAGTATTGCGCTTTGACACAGACACGGTATAATATTCGTACAAGCCCGTAAAAACTTCCTCAGAAATCAATTTTTTTTTTTTAATTTTAAATCGTAATCGTAAAAATATACGTATGTTAAACGTGTGAAAACATTTATTTTGTAAACCTACTCCCGGAATAACTTGGCTCTGGGGAAAAAAAAATAGTGCATTTTTGTAGTGAGAAGGGGGGAATTGGTCTATGAATATGAATCGTACGTCTCGTGTCTTGTATTCTTCCACATACGATTGTTATAACGAACCTAATCTCCGATCGATCAACCCGAGCATCCGAGAGTAGACTGTTCAGTAACACAAACACAAATATACGCGCGCGCATAATAATAAGTATAATAGTATGAAAATAATAACATAATATTAAAGCGACAGACACGTGGGGCAATAACCTAGGCGACAAAAAAAAAAAAAAACAAAAAAATTATCATACGACATCAACCGCGAGCGTACACATTATCATAATATGATTGATACGGACGCCGCCGGTCGACTTATAACGCGCAATAGACGCGTGTGCAGTCTAACTTCATCCAAGTCATATTATAAGCGTATACACTAGTACACGAAAACAACGTGCGGCCAGAATGTGCGGAAAGAGCGTATATTTTATTTATTTAATTTATAATTTATCGTCGCAGAAACGGCGCGAGCAAGAAAACAACGACTCGGGAAGAAACCGTCCAGAATTAGCGATGTCAATCGTTCGAGAACGGGACGAATAAATCGTATTTTCACGCGTGTGCCGTTCTCGTCGTACGTAAAATACGAGTGCGCATTAAATAGTGTCTGACAGATCTACGCGTATTCATCAAAACACCGCCGCCGAGCACGATATCCGTAAAGTACGATATTATGGTAATTTCTCCAGTACATCCGACTACCCACACGTAATATTTTCTGTGAACCGGTCGTCTATAATAATATTAATCCTTTTTATCGGAAATTAATACACACACACACACACACACACACACACTATGTGGGTCCTTATCGAAACGTTGTAAAATTCATAGTTTTCAGAGCACGTCTCGAACAAATAATAATATGTATACGCTTGCATACATGGATACGATACACACGTAATGCTTAGACTTCCGTTCGTCCATAAATTATTCATCGGACGTAGTTGATAAGCTCGCGATAGAAACATTGAAATTATTATTACCTAACCGTATATTATAAACTTACTACAACGTTTCGTACTAACATTTACACACACACACACATTATATTATATCTTTGCGTGAACAATATGTCTACATTAAAATACATATGCGAAGCGTTTTTAGCGTGCAACGTGAGGAATAATATTTGACGCGCATGTGTGTGTATAGATTGCGTGGACCGTGGAATGCAATAAAATTGAAATCGTTGTATAAATCTATTTGAAAAACGATTATCTATTTTACACGATTTACACCGCGTCGTAACGAGTGATTTCTCGCGAATCCGCGCGGATTACACGTTTCTACATTTCTTACGAAAAAAAATCACGATTTATCAATCGCTTTAAACTCGCCGAACTATCGTTAATTTTAACATTTTAACAAATATTATCGTACGTCTGACAAAAAAAATTGAAAAAGTTTTTTTCCTTCTCGCGAATGAACTCACTCGACTGTTCGCAGAACTCTGTTTCGCGCAACGCAACGTATAATATTTTAATAACCTCGTGTTTACTTTCAATATTATTTTGATAGAATAACGCATTTTTCGGACAGAGTTCGACGCGAGCAAATCGAACAGTTTCCCCCGAACCGGATTTCCGTCGCGTCGGATTGTTTTAATAAATTCGATAATTTCACAATGTCGCATAGAGGAGAATAATATTGAAAAAACTTCAAATGCGCGCGTGGCTCTCGTGAAATGACGCGTCGGGAATAAACGTCGTTGTCGTAGTATAATAACTGCTTTAAATAATTGCTTTTTACTGTTTTTTTTTTCTCGTATTATATAACACATCCTATATAGTAATCGTTATGGAGACGCGGCCGCAGGAAAAAAATATCGAAACTTTTTACGTCTTTTATCGTCGTCGGTGTTTGTTCGTTCCACTCGATCCGAACGACGAACGTATCGTATACTATATAATATAATGGGACCTCGGACATTTTTGTGGTTTGGGCCGGCGGTTCTCACATAAAATCGTCCAAATTATCGTGTTTGATATCTCGTCCGTTTTTTTTTTTTTTTCCCGATGTATTCTTTTTAGAAACGTATACGACCGATGTGTATCACGACTGCATTAACATTATACCATATACATTATCATGTGACGTCGTCGGCGTCAGGACGTAGGAGGCCGGCGAAGGCCAAGGTTGAGGTCTTGATTTTTAAGACACCCCGGCACATAATAATAATAATAATAATAATGATAATATTATTATTATTATACATGCTTTACGATTCAATTATATTCCATACTAATTTCGTATATACGGTTTGTATTTAACGTTATTTTTTATTTGATTTTTTTTTTTTTTTCATTCGTGCTTCGTCACCGCGCCTTTTAAGCGCAAGGCTTATTAACGATATAATGTATTATTTATATATATATATATATCGTCCGTCGTAATACGTAGTAATGACCGCAACTCATCGTTTCCTCGTCGTCGAACTGTAAATACGATATGAAATAATACGTAGATGTGTACAACATATTTTATTGCCAGAGCCAGTGTAAATAAATATAGGTACGAAGAGACCATTGCTTTCTCGTCTCGAAAATCACAATTACTCGTGTCTAAATTCGATATGATCGAAAGAAAAAAAAAAACGAGCGAAAGAGACTAGTCGGTCGATTTCCGTTTCCGTTCGCTGCGGATATTATAATATTATTGTAATACCGTTTGTGCTTTTCGAGTCCGGCGCGGGTGGAACGAAGCATTTGACGAGGGGAAAAAGAAAAACATCGTTGTTTTTCGTTCGAATAACAGATCTCGTCAGCGTTTCAAACGTTCGAACGCCGATGAAAATTGTTCGTGACTATTGTCCGTCGTCGTGTGGTTGGATTGTCGCGGAGATCGACCGCCGCGGCGAGTGAATACTGCTGTGTTACGTTGTGCTCTCGAAAAGTGCCGGCAAAGGGGAGAGAGAAGTCGTACACCGAAACCAGACGACACGCCTAATGACGATTATTCAAAGTGTCGGCGACAAAACCCGGCGTAAATCATAAACGCGCGCGGGCACATATTTTTTTTGTGAATACCCGCCGAAGGGAGGCCGTCACGCGGAACTGGAAAAATATCATCATCGCCTTCGTTATAATTATTGTCGTATACGAAACTCGCGTGGGCCCGCCTTAACGAGTGGTGAAAAGATTAGTGGACGTAAGGAATACGTGATGTGAGTCGTTGAATGTAAATAATTGTAGTCTGACGGCTACGCGCGCGGGGTGTCTCGATAACGTTTTTCCTAAATCTGTTTTATTTTTTCTCGCTTTCTTTCTTGTTATTATTACTATTATCGACACGTTTCCGAAGGCGGCGGCTGAATCGACGGACTAGACTTTGCGCCGTGCGTTGCGTTCACTTGATAAATTATAAAAGTAATTCGGTAAAAAAATACCAATCGAGTAGCTACTATTAGAGTTTGTCGAGAATTCCCAAAAAGAAATTGAATCCTGTCGACGAATAGATCATAGTTTTAAATAAAATGCCAGTATAAATTTGAAAAATAAATATTTTTAGTCCGGGAACTCTATGTCTACAGTCGAAGTGCAGATACGCGATAATGAGAAAAATCATTAAAATTTCGAAAATATTGTCGAGGGAAAAAGTCGTTCTCGAGGTCCGACGCACGATTTAAATCTGAGCAAAGGTCGGTAGAAAATATAATTATTTGGCTCGCTGTCTTTTTCACTCTTCGTGTCGTTGTGTTTTGCATTCGGGTTGGTTTGGTTTTCAGGCTCGATTTTCATCTCTCGATCATTAATAAATTCGTATCGCATTAATAAAACGGATACTGAATTTTTCCTTCGTTTCGCTCGTCGTCGTGAAAAACGATCTCGTACACTTTCGCGGCGGCGTTTGTTGAATTACAAACGCATCGCGTGTCCCGGGTTTCTTTCGGAATTACCAAGTATTGAAATTGATTTTCATGTCGTTTCACCATCGATCGACGCCGAACCCAACCGAACGATTAAAACGCATATTACACCGTAGTGCACTGTGAGTACACATTGGTTTTGGATGTTTCAATGCAGCGACGACGGTAACGAATACACAATGCATAATAATACATAATAATATATACTTGAAAACCCGGTGAAGTAGGCCATGTGAAAAATAATGTGAACAACAACAACAGTGTTATGTAACAAATTCAACACCTGGCATGGCGTATATATATATATATATATATTATACAGCCCTTTTATCGTATATCGCTGAAATATATAAGTACACGCGCATTGAAAAGGGGGGCGGGGGTTAATAAGGCTCTCCGAGTCCGAATGTTTCAAAATAATGTAGCAAATTATATTCAGATCATTTGGAACTCGAGGAGTTGGCATTATACGAACATCTAATCCGCAGATGGTCGGATAATGGATGTTGAAAATCGTTATTCATAAATACACGTCTGTCGCGTAGTTATTCGGTTTTTTTTAAATATTTTATAATCGCGTGCAAAAAACGATCGGATAAGTATTATGTAATCACTAATCAAACATCACGTAGTGTCTTATGTGGCGCAGTTGGTGTTTTTCGAAACTCGCAACGTGTTCGACTGATATTACTACTACGTCCGGCGTAAAAAATAATAATATCGACCGGCTAATATACAGACGGACGGGCTGTTTGTCGACGAGCAGTCTGAAATAGTTGTAAATATCTAAAAGGAAACACATTTAACACGAAATACGAAACGACTTGACGAACAAATTCAAACGTTTATCTCGTGTGTTCTGCGCATATTTTTGAGTATGACATATAATATACTCGTATTTTCACGACAACACAGCAAACTGCAACGTAATCTGAATAAAAATGTTGACAGACGAAAATATTTTTAGAGGCTGTGGAGGCGATTCGAACGGCTCGTGTAAAATAATACTTCCTGGTCATAAACCACGTGTTGGAATTCACACATCACAATAATAGTACGCAGAGTCAATAAAAAATAACGAGTTTTGTACATTAGCACTTTTCTACTGACGAGTATAATATTAATAAATACGACACAGCGGGCGACCGATAGACAACGTGTGTTTTACCCATTAAATATTGCGGCGACAAAATGTTCGTATTTAAAACATATCATATATTTGAAACGAAATCGTGTCCACTACAATAATATTATTGCAATTAGTATATGGTATTTATTTAGTGGCCGTTTGCGCGCCGATCGTTTGGGTCATATAAGGGTTTCAAAAGTAGGGAAAAATATTTACATATTTTCAGCACTTTGACCGAATCGTACTGAATCTACAAGACAGACTATTTCGATTTTTAATTTTAAAGGGTAATCCCGATTTACTAAGACAAAGACGAAATAAAAATTTGGCCTCATTCGTAGACACAAACATGTTACTGAAACCCCGGAGCACCAGAGTGTGCGAAAGAGAAAGAGAGATGGTAAAAAATACATCCAAAGTACGAGCGCATCACTCGATTTTAACAAGTATATTGAACTTGAGTTTCGAAACGTTGTAAATTCGTGCGAAATGATAAACAGAAGCACACACGGTCCGCTGCAGGACGACCGATTCGTTTACTTTTTGGTAGAGAACGCCGCGGACGGGGAAAAAGATAGAGATAGAGATAGAGAGAGAGAGAGAGGGATGGAAAATTTGAAAAATAGATTTCGGCGGCGCACGTTGTCGTGACGATATTCACTCCGGTCGATCATCGCGCGATATACTTAAGTCACGTGCTCGTATATTCGTTATTATTACGTCTACCTATCGTTATGCAAAACGATTTTTCTATTTACATTTCCCTTTTTCCCGATCGTCCTGCCGTTTTCGTACCATTTCACGCGACGCGTCGCCCGGCCACGTACGCAATACTCGCGCGTTTGCTCCCGTCGCGTGTTCTCAACGACCGTAACCCGAGGTCTGGTTTTTATACGTTATCACTATGACATACAAAACACTGTATATTTTATACGACACGTATGTGTAATATATTACGGCCGAGGTCGCCGCCGCCGCCGCCGGATGTTTGTTGTCGGCTACACACGACGTTTTTCGCGACTTCCGTACGGAATACGTCACGTGCGCGAGGATGTCCGCAGGACCGAAATTTTACTCTCCCGTATTGTTTTTATTTTTCCGTTTCTCTCTCCGTCTTCGTCTCGCGCCCCGCTTCCCGTCCGCTTTATCCGCGTAATACTCGGCCTGGACGGGTCTCATATGTATACCTATCGTTTTTCGTCGCTTCGCAGTTTTCGTATCGCGCAGGATAATCGCCGCCGCGGCACGGCGTCTCCTGCACTGAAACCGAGGATAAAACTTAAGTCCCGTAACGCACACGTTAGCAGACACACGCGCTGGCTCACGAGGATAAGACGAATTTGTTTCGCGAACGTATGTACGTTTCGTGTTTCGAGGATTAACTGTTATATTATTATTGTTATTAGGTACGTCGTATTATTATTATTATTATTATTATAATTATTTCGATCAAAGGAAAACGAGCGACTCTACGGGACGGTCTCGTACGTTTTTGCACGGCAATGTATGTTGCACACTCGTATGGAGTTCTGTTCGATCGCGGGTACACGGGACATATTGCAACTTCAAACACAGTTTGCATATCTTTTTCCATATCTTGATCGTTTTTACACAAAACTAACACTTAACACTCGCACTTGATTCAAACCGTTTCCTCCAATCGATATCCCGATCAGCCTCCTCGAAAATCAACAGGAAACTGGACCTTGACTTTAACAAAATTAATACGAAATTGTATTAGTTTTCGTCTTAGGTATTGAAATCTAAGTTATAGATATTATTATGTGAGATATTACCGACGAATGACTTCCTCTATCGAGTGGGTTATGGATTGTGTACCGTTTTTAATTGTTATCCTTATGATTTACCGTACAAATGCATGTGTCTTTCTTTCCTAAATAAAAAGGTATTTTTAGTGTTAGTTTCGCAGAGATCGGTTGTAAATATTATTGAATACAAAATCAGTTCACGTTTCATCGTTTACGTGATCGCAGACTTTCGCGGTTCTACTGAACGTGTTGATTTGTCAATCGATCATAAAAATAATACCGTCTGTGTGATTTTGTAACTTCAATCAAAAACCACTGGCGAACTCGGAGAGTAGAAAACGTGACGGCGAGTGGCGAACGACGTCTCTTCGCGTGCTGTGCACTGCCGACTCTCTGACCGCTCGACTCTGCTGCGGGCGAACGCGTATTATATGAATTTAAAGTCAATTGCAAAACCGTCTTATCGAATTCCCTGACGATTTAGAAACAGTCGAATAATCACGATTACGATATCTGTTATCGTTTAGTGCGAATTCGATCGATCGACCGACGTACCGTCGCCCCTTAGAAAATACAATAATTACGGTGACTTTCTCGGGCCGTTATTTTTACAATAACATAAGTTTGTAAATTTTATGAAATATCAAGCTCGTCGTTTCTACCCGAAAAACGGGTAGATACAATATCATATTATAATAAGTATAAATTCGAAAAAATAAAGCGAAGAAAATTTCAAATTAACCTGCCTACATTTAAAATATAATACATTACTTGTAAATGGTTTATGTTTTTTATTTGTAGTGTGACATAAATTATTTGATCTATATATTATGATGCGTCATTAGTAATAAATAATAATTATACAATTTAAAAAGCTAACGAATGTTTTTTGTACAATTTCAACTCTAAGTTATTGTTGTTGAAAATATTATTACAAAGAATTGAATTTTAAATTTTAACTTCTGGAGGAAAACTGTGTCTCTCGTGTTTGAACGAAAAATGCGATTTTCGGCCAACGTATATTATTCAATATAGGCGCGCGCGATGAAGACGCGTAGTGTTTCGATTAAACACGTTTCGTTGACTAGGCCGAAACGTGGCGATAAAAAAATACGGCTCGTGACTTACACGACCACCGCGGCGTGACAACCGTTCACTCGTGCACGAGTCATGATAATATATACGCATACCCCGGCGTAGACGTGAAAATGAAATCATAACGCAGTAGGCACAATGTCAAATCGGGCGTTTTATCAAACAGTCGACGACGGTTATAGAAATTCAACGCACGTGTCATGTGCTTTCGCGGTGTGTTTTAAGGTTTTTTGTCCCGAGCGGTTACGAAACGGGCTGTGATTTTCATGGTAAAAACTCGTCTAAAGAATATTTCAACGTTAAAACCACGTTATAATGACGTGCGATTATTTTAAATCGACCCGAGTAATATTATACGTAGTGTCTGCATAATTACTCGTATTTGAAATCGTAAGTATTTCAAGTTCACGTCTGCGACAACGGAGTGTATGGAGGTGTACCTCCGGCCGTCTCGTCAAAGTGTAATCAAGCATTTGTGTGTGGCGCTGTATTTTTTGCGTGAAACGCCCGGGCGAATCGGTTCGAAACGTTTGTTTTCCGACCTTTTTACGCCGACAGGCGTTTATAATATGATAATAATATTTTCGCAATAAAACTACACTATATAGTACCCGTTCGCACGGGTCCGCAATAGACGGTTAGGTAGTTTTCGGCCCGCAGAAACCAGTTTCGACGTATACATTATGCGCGTGTGTTTATGTATATATTTAATTCCCGGTCGGTCGAAAGCGTTCGCACGCGGCGACGACGACGACGACGACGACGGCGGTCTTCTACCCCGGAGAAGGGCTATTCATTAGTGTATAATTTCACTCTCTCTCTCTCCAGAACGCGCGCACCGCGGGGGAGACTCGCCGCGGTATTTACGCGACATCTGCCAGTCACATGGTCGGGCAACCCGTTTGCACGTACGAACACACACGCACGCCCTGCCCCTAATTTACGATCAAAACCGTTTGGGGAGCCACCACGCCGGGTAAACAACGCGACGCACACGTGGCGACGACGACGACGACGACGACGGTGTGTGTACGATATCATAATAATAATATGCACGCCGCCGCGCGTGTTCTGCATAGGTAGGTTTTTTTTTTTTATCACGTCGTCGGTTCGACACGGCGTATTGTTTTTCGTAGACGATTGAAAACGGCACGAGTTTTCGCTAAACGCTCGTTTTCGACGGCAGGACTCGATCGTGTTCCTTTTTTCCACAACCACAAGCTGACCGTATTATAGAGTGCCACTATTTACACGACTGAAATATGTATTATAAATACAGATTATTCTATAGGTTCGAGTTATACGTATTTCCATCGACAGTCTCGTCGTCCAGCAGCTCATTTCGATTTTGAGGCCACGCGGTCGAAACGTCTCGTAGAAATCCGCGGTTTAAAATAAACGTTGTTGCGAATAAACGATCGTCGAAAGGGCTAAAAACTAGAAACGACTAGAAAATCGCGTACTCCGCAGTTTTCGGCCGTGGATCGGCGGAAATATTTCGCGTCGCCTTTTAAAGGAAACGCGCAGTATTGCGAAACGCGGGCTTGGCTATCCGGCCACGTGCCGCGGGTCACAGAGTCAGTCGACGCGACGACGACGACGACGAGCCGAAGGTTGCGACGGACTCGCGCGTGCGTGTACAGACCACCACCGAACAGTTTATTATTATTGTCATATACGATCGGGCCGCGCAGAGGAACTGCTCTGCAGCAGCCGTATAATAATAATGACATCGTTACGAAACGGCGACGATTAAAAATGCTAATTGTCCGGCATTAGCATAATACGACAATAATAATAATAACAGCGCCACGATATTATTATTACTATTATTATTATGACATCGCGATCGTAGTACAACACGCGTATATACATATGCGGAATTCGAAAGTGCTTACAGGTCTTAGCCCCCCCCCCTTAAATCGTTTTAAAACTCCCTTCATCCCTCCCTTCCCTCCCCCACGTCGAAACGGTTTATCAAACATCCCCACGTTTGACTAGGTAGTTTAATTATTTTACAGCTCGATATCGTCGGTCATATGTTGTACATAAATAGCGATATTACAATAAAATGCTATTTACGAGCGATTATTGAGCGAATAATACGTAAACACGCAAAATATCGGAACGATTTGTGTTTGTTTTTTTTTCAAATTATTTGTACAATCGATCGAATGAATTTTCTTCTAATTTATCTATTCCTGTTTCGGAATCGATTTTGCGAGTTTGTTTGTACGTATTTTATGTGTAGATTTTAGTTTCAAAAAAAAAATTTTAAAATAAATAATACTCGTATAACGATAACAAAGTATTATACGTATTTGTATATTTAAATAATTTATTAAAACTATTAAGTTTAATATAAATAATATAAATCAAAATTCAAATAAATGCCCGGAGAGTGATAAATAAAAAGAGTGCAAATATTTTTATGACCGGTTTCGGATAAAATTCAGGTGTAAAGATTATTTATAATTATAATAATTTATTATAACGCTCCGGGCAAGACCTATTTATTTTATTGTTATTTAATAGTTTTAATAAATTATTTTATTTAAATTCAATAATACGTTGTTATTATTTTATTTTTTTGTCGCGTCCCTAGAATTTGACTTAACCTTTAGCTAAGCGCTAATAATGATAATAATATGATGTGTATATTTTGTTTGTCGATTGACATTCCTCACGCTGAGCCCTAAATGGCGCGCCACTGTTTTTACAACGATAATGTTGTTATGTGTAGTCGTAACGATTTTATATCTTGTCACTAACATTCCGTGCGTTAAAATAATAATAAGCGGATTCGTTTTATGTTCTTTGTCGATATCTCGAATTCGTCATTACTTTCAATCGAGAAACGTTCAGATTTCTCATCGAAACTCGCACCTACTCGGATCTAGATCACTGGAAATTGAAAATCGAAATCTAATTCAAAATCTACTCGGTGTCTGGACGACGCACGCACAAACGGCGCGGCGCGTCGATTTCTATCGATCCGACCGTTCTTTTCCGACTATAGTTTTCACTGGTGTTTTCGTCATCACACCGGGCAGCGTCGTCGTCGTTCGTTCGATTACGGAAAAGTGAACGTTTTATATTCTATTATAGACGTGCAACCGCCGACCGAGCCCGTGCGGGCACCTGCGCCACAACAGTATCGTCCGACGAAACTTTTACGTCGTGTCCCGACGTACACCCGTCGCGTTTTATTACGACGGCGGCGGCGTTCCGAACATATTGCGTACGTGTTTTCACCGACGACGACGACGACGGTCGGAAGTTATACCGAGACGGCCTTGAATTCAATACCAAAGACCGACCAGGACCCCGTCCGTCCGTCCGCCCGTTGTCACGCGCGTTTAATACACCCGAATAATTATTTCATGTCGCCCGTGGAATATTACGGTTTTTCTCGTGGCAGCCCGACACACGAGAACACTACGTCATCGACGCATGTTTTTGGCGTTTGTATTTTTTATTTTTTTTCCAATCCAAAACTTTATCGGCCGCAAATGCGAAATTAATTTTAACAAACAGAAATAACGAAAACGCACAACGTTGTTTCGCATTCGCTTTTATTTGTAAAAAATTACATTTTTATAAAACGAACTGTTTGGTAATTTTATTTTTCAAACACGAGCCGCGCCGCCGCGCCGTTTAGAACGGCTCCATATTATATTGCCGTTTTGATTCGAAATATTTATTTATTTATTTCAGTTTTTTTTTTCCGCCGTAGTTTTCACAAACGCTTCGAAAGCCGCGCGCTCCGATTTCCTATAATATACTATAGTATATCGTTCCAGCGAAACTGAATTTAAAACGGCTCGCACACGTTTACGGCGCTGTCAAATGCATACGATAAACCCGCTGTTCTCCGTCAATACGCGCAATAATAAAAACAACATATGTACCGACGGCGCGGCGGTGCCGAGTTATGGGCAGGTATACGCTCTCTATTAATATATTTCATTTAAATGCGAGTCCGAGTCCGATTCCCGGAAACGCGTTGACAACTCTCTTGTTGACATTTTATTTCGCTCGCGCCCCTCCGCAGTGTACATAATACGTTCACTTTGAACTGCACTGGCAAAATAAACAACGTAGTGTGTAACGCATTATGTTGTCACGGACAACGTATTTTGACGTCCGGACTAGACTGTAATGCAATTCGCGCGCGCACGACGAAGACAATAGAATTCAGCTCGATACCGAATCTCGAGTTCCGTGTGCGAAAAAATCGTTGTTTTTTTTTTTAATTGATTTTTTCCAATGCGGTGTGCTCAAAATACTCCAAGTGTATTCACTTCAATCCAAAGATTTAAAAATAACAGCTAGTCGTTGTTTCGATACCAAGATCACGTCAAAGCACGTGGTCCGGGTCGTACAAATTCGTATCACATCGTTTATTATTACAACCGCGATCATTAGTTTTTGGTCTAAGACTACATTTCGACCGCGGAGTTCGGCCCCCTCTCGCGGACTTGCGCACACTTATCTCGACACGCGTTTAGCGAAACGAATTATTCTCACGTGTCGTCGGAGACGATCACAAAACATTCGAATCACACCATTTGCGGTACACGACATCGGCTCGTGTGAACGTAATCAAACACGGTAATGACGTCGTCGCGCGTACTATTATAATGCATTTTATTATGTTGCTCCTCGCGTACGGATAGTATTTTAAGGTATATTTTCCTCGGGCGCGGCGCGTATCAAACCCCGTCGGATTATTAAACCGGCAATAAAGATAATGACGGTTAGGCCCCGGTATAATGGGATTGTACAGGGTGATTCCTGTCGCTGTCAGGATACGAGTCGTAATACGTGTTCGTGTTTCATTTATATTGTATATTCGAAATTCAAAATATTTTCGCCCGTTCTTTTGTCTTTACAAAAGTAACATAGACATTATATGTTTTCAATTGTACATTTTAAAAAGAGACAAACGGTTATATTATAATAATATTATTATTTTAAGTGAACTTGAAAAAATTTGAAAGTTATCGACGAATCATCGTTATAACGGCTACTGCTAAGATCGAAATAATCGTTTTGACCATATGTGTTAACCAAAAGGGAAGGGGGGGGGGAAGAATTTAATTTGCAGTGGCGTTTGTCGTGTGTCACGATAATTGGATTCATAATGACAATAATAATAACTTACCCTTTTTCCTTTTTTGAATGCCAGACGACCGATTTGCTTCCAAAATTATTGATGACAATCGGATCGAAACGCGTCATGGTAAATTTACATTGATTTTTCCACATTGTTCCACTGGAAACGTGAGCAACAAAAAAAAAAAACCCTAAAAATAACCGAACGGTAAAACAAAATGGTAATCGCGCGTTTTTCCACATTTTCCCGGGACACCCTGTGGTTAGAGCGCGTACCTCTCGAACGCTATACCGCCGCGCCGCTCGCTCGGCTATAATATTATCTCACACACGAATACATCGCAATCGCCGCGACCACGGCACTCTTATCGAGGTACCAATTATTATGAGAGACCGGCGGCGGCGCTGTTCGATTTTGATTGTTTTCAGATACGACGTACGTCGTCGTCGTCGTCGCGGGTTTTCACGCCCCCGGAATCCAATCATTCGACGCGTATTAGTTCACGCGCGCGGGCCGTACAAAAGAATAATGGTTTTCGACTCGGATAAATTACATCCACCGCAAAAGTTACAATACTCTGCGGGTATTTACGAAACGCCGGGCCGCGCCCCGCGTTTCCCACGCGTGTCGGTACGTCGTCGTCGTCGTTGTTATAAAGGGCGAAACTTTTAAAAAACAATTTTAGCTCTCCTACCGAGTGCGTTGTTCGCGTCCGTTGAAAATCGTTCGTCTTCGAAGAGTAGTCCCCGTTTACGGCGATCGAGAAACGCCTGACAACACGGACAAAAAAAGAGAAAAAAAAAACGTACAATTCAATATTTCGTCTCCGACGACATTGTTGGCCAAATCTGTAAGAATATTATTAGCGTGCGTTTTTCCCCGCACGTGTTTCGAAGCGATACGAAATTATTAGCGTTTCGCGTACATTTTATTTTCAACGCGTTCGTTTTGTTTTAACGGTGTACAATTTATTATTTACCTCGAAGCAGTGCACTTATTTTGTAACGTTTCAATGTTGAAAATATCTCAATGAACAGTCAATACAGAAGAAAAAAAAAGAAAAAGAAAAAAAGACGGCCGCGTGCAGTTCGACCAGTCTGTTTAGTCTACCGACGACTAATTATTTATCACCGTATATAAACGACCAACAGATGTTTTATGTAGGGAAAAAAAATAAAAAATATTAATTAAGAACACTCTACATCATCTATTCACATAATATACCGAAAATAGACACACGTCGTTAAACAATCATACGCGTTTCAAATTATACTTTTGTTTTTTAGTTTAGAGCGTAATAAAAAATTTTCAAAACGCTACTTTTTTTTCGACTACACCGAGGAGAGTTTGTTTATTCGTCGTCTCGTATCCTATGACAAACGGTTTTTCGCTTAAAAGAGTATATCGAACGAACGACTTGATCAAAATCTTTAGAATACCAACATTAATTTTTTAGCTATTTATAGCATAACTTCGTGATGAACTATTGCGGAAACTATATTCAATTATCTTATTAGTAATCGATCGCTTGGCAAATTAAACGTATTTTATTATTTTTTTACACATTTTCGAATACTGTTGGTTTTAAATAGCATAATATTTATAAGAAAATTAATTTTTTTGAACTTCTTTTCCGCGTTCTTCGGCCGTCCGTGTTTTTATTACCTTTATTTCCACCACGTTTCGAGATACGTATTTGCTGAGCCTCTACACGCGCAGTGTCCGTTGTTTTAGAGATATTTTCGCTGCGTACGGTTTCGCCGAACGTTATACGAGAAACACGTTTTGCCACAGTGAAAAATGATATTCGCCTTAGTATTACAGGACGAGTTTAAGCTCGTTCCGTGGACGTGATATTAAAACGTAACAATAATAAGTTCGGACAGAATGAATGCAATTTTTTTCGTCGTCGTCGTCGTCGTCCGATACGATTTCCGTAAGGCGTGCGCGATCGTTAAATCTTCCATATATAATATTTTATATTCGTATTTTTTTCTTCCAACGTACCATAAAATATATTATTTTATACGTTCGGCCATAATTCATTATCGGCTATTAAGGTGTTTTTATTTTTATTTTTTCGCGCGTAGGTTTCTTCCGATTAACACTCTTTGACGGCCGCGCGCAATCGCTGTGGTCCGAAACGGCCGGAGCATGTGCTGCACGCGTACACTATATTACCACCTCAAGGCGGCGGCGGCGGCGCAACAACTCATAGTAATACGTTAAACCACGTACGCGTATAATAGCCGAAGCGCGTATATTATAATAATAATTGTCACTCGCGTCGCAATAAATTAAAAAAAAAACCGACGATCCGCGAGTCACGAGAAGATTATCGCCCGCGAGTAAATTTATGCGAAACGCGTTATTATTATTATTTTTTTTTCTTTAAATATAAAATACTGCGGTATCGATTTGACCGCGGGGTAAGGATTTCGTTGCGATTCCGTCCGTACGCGTAAATTCGGCACGCCATCCTGCTTTATCCAGGACCGACCATTATTCCTGACGAAACGTGTGTACGTAATGCGATCAAAGTCCGACGAAAACGATTGTGCCCACGACGATTGTTTCAACGTCGTTTGATTCCGCACGAACCGTTTACAGCACAGCGAGCGTCGTCTACAGCGTATTATATCATAATATCGGTGCTTTCCGTCGGTCGATTTAGTACACGCTCCTCTCGTGCCCAACGCAGTCGGACAGTGGTATTTATTCGTTTTTTTTTTAATACGTTCTTCTAATCGACCGACAACAAAGTCGTTTATGTTTTCCCTTAAAACGATTTACTTTCTCCGCGTCGTGCTTTTACACCGTAACCGATCGAATTCTCGGACGCGACTATGTTCCTTAGCGTTTATATTTTAGACACACGGCTGCTGGTATAGAACATCGAACAGAGCACACGTCGACATTTTAACTGCGGCGAATATCATGTGCGTAAAGAATATTATCGGTAGAATACGATATTGGCACTGGAAACGACGAGGTATTGGGTTTAACAAAGCGAATTTCTCCGCGTCCTGCACGTCGCGGCACACGTGTTTACTTACACGATAATACTATTATTATAACACTCGGGAGTACACCACAGATTTGAGACGTAACCCGAATATCGCGGGCGCAATAATATAATAATTCGAAAATAATTATGCCGCGATCTGCAGCGTGCGGCGATAATATTCACTCGGGTAGGAAACCGACCGCCGCCGCCGCCGGTAATTTACGATCATTTTTTTTTTTCCCCCCTTTTTTTTCGGTCGCATTACGCGCCATTTGATATCGTTGTTTTCGCCGATGAAAAATTTTTGTGGGTTTCTCCGGTCGGTCGTGAATCGTTTTTTTCTTCTTCTTTCTTATTCTTTCATCCTTCTGAATATTAAAACCTCATTAGATACTTGGCGAACATCGAATAACATTATAATATTACGTCTATCCCGCGCGATGTTCCCGCCGCGCCGCCGCCGCCGCCGCCGGCGCAAAGTTTTCTCTGTGGCTTCCGTTTCCGTTAGATTTACACGTCTCTGTTCATTATAACATCACGTCCGCGACAAAGATTTTTCCCTTTATTATTATTCGAATAAAAATATTAAGTTTATTCACTCTTCCTGCCAACAAACACGTTACATATCAGTAACCTATCGTGGTAATCGCGGTAGCAAAGACGCCCCGCGAATCTACTGGTGTGCCGCTCTGTATTGCGATTTTCTACTTTGTCACGTCATATTCCTCTAGGTTTCCCTCCCCCCCATCGTTCCAACAATACTTGGGTGTTACAGTGTCGTGAGATTTCATCGAATACAATACCGGTCGTTTCAATTAACGCGTGAAAAATATTGATTGACCGCGATCGGAAAATAAGAATAACTGCAGCAAATAAATGCTATTACGGAGTAACGAGTTTACTAAAATCAAAACAGGTATCACTCAAATCAAAAATTACAATATACAAGATAATTATCAGACCAGTCCTTTTATATGCGTGTGAAACGTGGCCAACGACTAAAGGAGACGAAGACAAATTAGCAATACTCGAAAGAAGAATATTTGGGCCAAAAATAAATAATATGACACAACAATATGAGAAAAGGAATAATATAGAAATACAACAATTATATAAAGAGCCAGACATAGTAGCAGTATTAAAAAATAGGAGAATGGCATGGGCCGGTCATGTATGGAGGTCAAATGGTCTTATGAAAGAGGTTTTAAAATGGAAACCCCAGGGAAAAAGACCACTTGGCAGGCCGAAACAAAGGTGGATTGACAAGGTGGAGAAGAATTTGGCAGAGATTGGAATAAGAGATGGAGAAACAACAATAGCACAGGACAGAGACAGATGGAAGCAAGTTTGTGTTGCGGTAATGGGCCTCAATGGCCTTTAAAAACCGATGAAGAAGAAGAAGAAGACCGCGATCGGATCCTATTTTTCGAACGGTTCGTGTACGCGTTTTTCCGTTTGTCTGTTCGTTTCGTTCACGGCGAATTTCCGTTTTATCGTGTGGTTTTAACGAGACCGTTATAATATGCGCGCGTTCCGCGGGCCCACGAAGTATACCTACACGTAATTTAACTCGCGAACGCTTTTTCTCTCGCGCGTACGACGCCTGTAACGTTTGCTCGGGTAAATATACGCGAAAACAACCCGGGGTATCCGCGCGAACGCGTCACGGGCGTTCAAAGAAATCAAACCTGACCGTTCGAACGGATTTCATTTTTACCGTCCCCGTTTGTAGTATTATATGCGTTATTAATCGGCACGGGGGTAGGTATTTAAAAAGTAATTTCATCGCGTTACTTATACCGCGATTTGTGTTTTGTATTTCCGTTACGCAAACCATTCCGCTCGAGCAGCATTTTTAATTACTATACTATTACACTGCCCTTTTTCCTAATTACGAGTTTTATTGAATAATTTTTACATTTATTTATTTATTTATTTATGTTTTTGTATCTTTGTAATTTCATTATTGTTATTATTATTATTAGTCTATCTGGACCGATGGGGATTTAATTATTTTTATCGAAACGGACGCGTTTTCGATTTTGTAAACGTTAGGAATATATTTATAAACTCTATTACCTCTAGAGAATCGAACGTTTAAACGCGTGATTTGAATTAAATAATAATTACATTTGATTATGTTCAAATTTAAAACACATGTACACGGTCGATTGCATTATTTTTAAACCCGATGAAAATTAATTCAGTACGCGCGGTAAACAACATTATTGCAAAAGTCGGTTTTACATTAATATACTGGTACACCTATCTGTGTACTTGTACTTGAAATTTAGCGTCTCATTATTTTCTTGACATTGTTCACGATTTTGAGTCCTTGAGAGAATCGAAAACGAAATCGTACTCAAACGCATTCGAATATTTAATGACAGTAAAAACAATTCGATTTAATAATCATAATGAATTAAAATTTCAAGTTCTTGCGCATTATTTATTTGACGCCGCACAGGTAGGTTAGATACACACACACACACAAGGACGAGGAGTGTAGTAGCACGGCCGGGTCAATGCGAACAATTTTAAATCATCAAAACTGTGATCAATTTTTCAAACGTTTATTTTCGTCGGTAGAGATAAAACGCTTTTATTTGAAATTTAATTGTTGTCGACGCGGAAAATAGACAGAAAAAAACGCGTTTATTTATAATACGCATAAATTAATATATATTTTATTTATTGATTATTGTGATTTATGTGAGCGCGAGCTATTTGAAACTTTACTCAACATTGTGACTACCTGATTGTAGGATTAAGTAAAATAGATTTAGTAAAAGAAATCATTAGATTCTCGGAGAAACGAGGAACTCGGGTTTTCGACAAAATCGAATTTTTATTTTCATCGTAGATTTTATGGTATTTAAAATTTAAACGGTTTTTGTAATACTAGGTATTCGTACAGTTAGTTTTTAAGTACTTGCATACTATTTTTGTCGTAGCTCGCGAAAAAGTTTCAATCTCGTAATTTAGAATTAGATTTTGCACGTTACCGATCGGTTCGCCGCCCCCGAAACTCGTGAAAATAAATTCTAACGCATCGGAATAATACTCTTCGATTCTCGGGGATTTTCTCTCGATTAAAGTTTGTTCCGCCTGTCGACTGGTGTCAGCTGGCAGATATTATGACGTAGAAAATAGTGTCGTTTTTCACATCGAGATTAGAGTAAAAAAAAAATAAATGATATTTACTACATCCCCGTTGCGCCACGAGACCTATACATAATATATATACGACTATTATGTAACCCGACATAACCGTGACTTCCTCTCGTCCGATTTCTTCGGACGGATACTTTCATCCGATCGACCTGGCCGCGCAGGAAACCGCAGCTACACGAGTAAAATCTTACGCTCCGTGTACATATAATATGTACATATATTTATAGTAACGAGTGGTTTACCTACACACACACACACACACACACACCGTATATCGGTTTCCGGTCTCACGGAGTTTCGGTTGCGAACACGTATAACGCGCACGCACATCTTCCGTCATTCGGTTGTAGTTAAGGACACGTTCTAGCTAACCTCGCGTTCTAATGAAAACAAAACGTATCGTCACAATTTTATTGTTAGCGCGAGAAACTTAAATGCACCAATAAATTGCCCATAAACGCGCGGTCGAAAATTTGTACGCGCTTAAACAATACGTTCGACTGATAGAATTTGAAAAGTCAACAGAAGCTCGTGAAAAATCTACTCAAAGTTATCGGAAATTAGGCGTTTGAGTGGCGCAAAGCGTTTGTGGGAAAGAAAAACGTGGAAGTTGTGTACTGGCAAAATGCCGTCGATTGTTTTTATTGTAACTCTTCGATATTTTGAAATGAAAAATCGTGACGCCTACTATATATTACCTCGCGTCAAACAGTCGAACCCTCAATGTCGTCGAACCAAGTCCGGGCAACTTTTAGACGTTTGAATACGGTATATTTTCTTTCGATTTCCAAATGTTGTTCGTGGAATCCGATTCGATGTTGCCGGACCGATCGCGCGCAGATAACGTTCCGAGCGATACACGCTCGGCGTACGAAACGCGATCGACCCGCGTATAATTTCCACCGCGTCTTGGCCGTTTCCGGTGGCGCCGCGACAACGAGGCCTACCCCCGCGCGCGTTCGTATAGAAAGAAAATAGGGGAAACAAATCGGATATACGGTTCAGTGGTCTCCTATTGAGTCGTCCGAGTGTGGTGTACGCGCGGCGACGACGCCACTGGACGACGGTCCACTTGTTACGGAGACCTTGACGGCGACGCAGCCCGCCGCCACGTTACCCGCGTAAATAATATTAAATAACTACCTGTTACTCGTTCGTGTCTTCTTTCTCGTATCGTCCCGTTGTTGCCGGGCACTGGATTTTTTTCCATTTTCTTTTCCCGACCGTTTCACTCGCCGCCGCTTCGTGTCTGAAACGAAACGATATGTCGCGTGATAACTGGAGCCGCGTCGTCGGTATTACGAGGACCGGCCGGAATGACGTGAAAACGACTCTGAAATATCCAAAAGTTCACTCGCGGTGACGTTACGATCATTTGTATGTCATGAAATGGCGCGTTGAAACGCGCGCGTGTCGTAATGACTCGTAACACCATAAGGTTTCGGCGTTTTCTGAGCGCGCTAGTGTTCCAGTCACTGACGATATCACGATAATTGTACGTTTTCACAGATATTTATAGTGTTTTTCGTATTTTATTTGACATTTGACAAATAATAACAAAAAAAAAAAAAAAATGTGCCCAAACGGCCACGCGAATGTCTATAATTCATTTATTAGCGACCGAGCTGAGTCGAGTTGAGTTTGTTGAAATGTCGTAATGATGACGGCACTAAGAATTTAAAAAAGCCGTCGAAAACGTGCGTTCGGACAATAACCGCGCACGCGTTGCTGATTTCCTAATTTCCGAGAGAATTTTTATTCTTTCCGCATGATATACGCGCCGCGTTCGTGAACGATTCGTTTTTTCCTTTTTTTTTTCAATACGTAGAAACGACGAGTATTCAGCCGCTAAGTGTACTCGCGAGTCTTCGCGTGTGTCGTCGAGTGACGTTTCCGAGAGAACGGTTTGTTTGTCTCTTCGCGGTGAATTCCGTTTCGAGCAATATTTATTATTTCGCACGCTCCGGGGGCTGGCCGGTTACGAACAAATAACATGGGGTGTACCGGCCGTAGTTTACTGTTTACAGTGCTCGTTTGTTATTTGCGCTTTGTCCACCATAGGTACCCCTTTAACCAGTGCCGTATTATAATAGTCTCGGGAGGCAGCGAGCGAGCAACTGCTAATCGGCGGAGGCCTCTTCGGGGGAGAAGAAAAAAGCCGATTGACATAGATCTCATTAATTTTACCTCAACGCATAATGACGGTATTATATTAATAAAATCGAATTTATGGAACTAAATCAATCGGTAAATTAAGAAATCACGCATTGCACGCACTTACAGTTACTGCTCAAATTCTTTTTTCGCTGTTTAAAATAATAATCATTCGTACGACAGTAGTTGCGTTCTTTACTGCACCGGCTAAAATAAAATAATGACAGTTCGTAAATTTTTTCAAAAAACAAATCAACAAACTATTTTATGATTTTGCTTAAAAATGTTTAAATACCTGCTGGCTTCTATATAATCGATTGTTGACACGAGAAATAATTATTATTGTCATTTTTTAGGTCTTCTTGCTTCTCTTCCGTGTCAATCATACTCAATGAATAATATAACAATTATTTTATTTTTATTCCATAGTATCTGCCCAAGTATTTACCTATAAAAAAAATCAGAAAAAGAAAATCATCAAATAGTTATTGTTAATGTCGAAAAGAAATTTAGAATGCAAATTTTCCGTGTAAATTGTTATTTATTCGTTAAATGTTAAACACGATAAAATGTAACGCAGGGCCGGTAATTATTACGGGAAAAAAATAAAACCTTAAAATATTTAACTGAACAAAAATCACTACGTTCGTCTGATTATGTCTATACGGGGGACACCCGGTATACGTTAACTGCTACATAATATATATAATATATCGTATATGAAGAATAACAGTTTTTGACTTGAGTGTTGCGTGTCGCGAGTCTAACAATAGAAAGAAAATGATTCACGCGTATTTAACTCGTATATTATTATAATATTATTATGCTACTTATGACGCACGTATATCGAACGGACAATAAGTAATGTATACATAATATTATATTATACGCGTTCGCTCGGCGCCGCGTGTCACGAGAAATATAATATAATAGGTTTGATTTTCTGGTATAGGCACATTTTGGCTTCGCCGGCGAAGTACACGAAGACCCAATCGTCGTCGTACGGTATAAGGAATATATATATATAACACACGGTACGTGAAACACGAATATACCTAATATTAGTGATATTTAAAGTGATGACAATAACGACGCGCTGCGCTTTGGACTTTATCGCGTGCCGGCCGAGAAACCTTTCGGCGGGCGTCATAATAATACAAACATCACGTATATTGTACTGCCACTGTCTCGGGCGGATAATCTGAATCCGCACCGGACTACACAGTATAATATAGAGTTCCACGATTTCCGATTTTAACGAAAACAAAATATATCTTGGGAGAAAACCGCTAGCAGAAATCGACGACAGTAGAACGTACGTGTACCTATACTGCGTTCAAATATTTACAGTTTTTCCGCTCGTTAGATTAGACGTCGGACGAGAATTCATCTGATTAGATTCCGAGTGAAGCGGGCATTGTATTTGATTTGAAATACGACGTATGATTTTTATATTTTTTAATTGTACACACACGTCGTCGTTTGGACCGACGAGAGACTGCAGTTGAATTGTCAACGAAATGTAAAAAGTCAACTCACCGAATGTTTTAAATACCGCGGATTGAATGAATTCGTAGGTAATTTAACGCAGTTATTGTGTTGCGACGTGTTTTATTCAAAGCAGACGAACTCTCGCGATATAGCGGCAACGGTCGCGCGTTTCCTATGTCAATTATCACAGACGAATGAAATACGTATTTTTACTCGTTTTTTTTCCCACCTCGGCGCACGTAAAACAACACGCCCGACGAATAATAGTTTTACCAAAGGTAATAAATAAATTGATACGAATCTCATTTGTTATTGAAATCCGTCGGATTTGAATACAAAACAATGGGCCAATAAAATATCATTCGGATTATCATTCGTGTCGGTATAGAAATTTTAGTGCTAACATAAATATATTTTCGGAATTTCGGGCACCTTTGAATTGTCCATATTCTCTGTCGCGAACTCGCGGTGTTGTCGTTTTAAACGTTTCTATCGAAAACCGCACGCGCACTGTATTGTGTACTACACACACGTACATCACTCGGAGCGGAGTCGATGGGGGTATATTGAAAAAGTTTTTTTTTTCTCTTTCTCAAAACCGCCGGAGTCGTAGTTGGAAAAACTAAAACGACGGTCGTTTTATCGAAACAACGACGACGCCGCCGCCGCCGCGCGCCGTCGGAATGCGCGACGCCGCCGCGGTCCGGTTAAGTGTACTTACAATGTTATTGGGGACACGCCGCGTCTTCTCGGCCGAGAAATAAAAATAAAAAAGATCGACTCTCTCCCTCTCTCTCTCGGCGCATTACGAGGGTTTTCTCGTCCGGGCGAAAGTGTCGCGTATAAAACAATAGCAAAGTTTGTTTTTGTTTCCGTTTGGGGTCCGTCGCGCGATCATCCGTCCCGGCGGACGCGGTGGCGCAAACAAAACAAAACTCGCGCGCCAAGAAACGGCGACGTTTCGTGGACGACGAACGTGTCTCCATCATTACGTATTTACGAAAAAACGCCGCGTGTATTATTATTACGAGCGCGGGGTGCGTATATTATTGTGAAGTACATGCCGGAGATATATCGGTGTATGTACTTTGTCGCGTTATTGACACGGGCGTCGTCGTCGACACCGCCATCGGAGAATGCATTTGTAACATAATACGATATAGATTCGGGTAAAACAAACATAAACGTTATGTATTTATTACTAAATACGTTTTCCCACCGAGCGAAATCGCGCGGCTCAAGTCTCTAGCATACGTCATAATATGCGGTGTACTGTGCACTCACACGCGCGCGCAAGATAAAATATATCATATACGTGTTGTACGCGCACCGTGCGTGGCACAAGATAATATTATAATGTATAGCAGGAAAAAAAAAAAAAACACATCAGATGGTATCTCGTTGTTTAACCTTAGGACATTTATAATTTAACACTGATGCGGATTTCGGCTTGAAGGACGAAACGCGTATTAAATTTCTTGTTCGACCGTGTTATTAACATATTATTAATGATTATTATTATCAAAACCATCGAAAACGCTTAAGTATATATCGTACACTATACGAGGCATAGATAATTATGTAACGTACGTAAACCCTATGCGCATGCGCGGGATGGTAATTTTTATCGTGTATTACGTATTATTATGGTCGAACAATATAATAATAATTTTATCGTGTGGGCGCAACGCGTTTATTTCATTTCCGAGCTAAACGGTTTTCGCGTTCTTGTTTTTTTTTTTTTTTTTCTGGATATTTAATTTATACGTATTCGACGTGTGTGGATACAACAATTGAGTAATTGTGTACTATAATGATAAATTTTCTTCGCACATAATCCACGCTCGCGCCGTGACGATATCGTTAGGCTCTGTTTTGAACACGAAAACAGAGTGTTTTATTTTCACTCGGGAAACAATATTGAAAAACCCCATTTTGCTTTTTCGAAAACGTCGCGACGGTCGATCTGGATTCGTAAATAAACCGTTAGAATGACAATATTACTACTATACGAGGTAAAAAATATAGATAAACGTGCAGGGAAGTATAAGTAAATATAGAATAATCGGCTTCGTTATTGTTACCGATCGAGAAGAATCGAAACGGTAATAGTCGGCGCCCGAGACGGTCGCGCGAAAATCCACGGTTTCTCGATCCTCGAAAGCGCGTGTCGTCTGCGTAACTTGACGGTTTTCCGCCGTTCCGTATAGATCGTAATCAGTCGGAACAGGTGACGCGATCGCGTATAATATGTAGTATCGGCGCGGTGAAATATATGGTATGACAGTTGCCGCGGTGGCGTATCGTTGGAATATCCGAGCGGGTCCGAAAATCGACCGCTCGAAAGTCGGCCAAGCGCGATGAACGTTTTTTTTTTTTAATTATTCGGGCCACCCGCAAGACCGGCGGAATGTGTAATGGTAGATAAAAAAAAAAAATAGAAAGAAAAACGACCGACTATAACATAGTAATAGTAACAACAACAACAACAACAATAACAATAATAAATTAATAACACGTCATATAATTACCCGGGCCGTAGAGGCATGTACGCATATTTAAACGCGCGGACGGTTTTCGACACGTCGACTCGCACGGCAATATTATTATTGTTATTAATAATACAATCGTTGTACGAAGACCATCTGCCGCCGCCGAGTCGAAAACAAGACGATTAATATTAAAAGGGGGACACCCGGTTCGAGCGTGGAATGATTATTGCGCGTACATATTATTATTATTATTATTATGCGCGTAGGCAGTGACGACGCGACACGATGTGTCGTCCGAGGATAATACGAATGAAATTGCCTTTTCGTCGGTATCGATTTGTTTCTGAATAATTTATGGAAAAAAAAAAATAAAAACCGGCCGTTACCATCATATCGACTCAAAATATAGATCGAAATCGACTAATAATTAATGACGATAAAATGATTATTTTCAAACAATCTATATATCAAATCGTTTCGACTAGTATCGTTTTATTTGTTTATCTGCTGAATAGATATTGTTATGAACAAATACGTATGCCGGACGTCGCGCGTTGCTCGTTCGTTCAATTCGATTTGAAATTCTCGCGAACGCGTAAGTAGAAAATAAATAAACGTGAATTCGAATTTCTTAGTTTTAAATTGATCGTATTATTATTAGTACAGTGAATATAGATAGAGAGAGAGAGGGGGGGGGGAGCGAGCGAGTGAAATATGTATTGCTGTTTACGTTGAGGACCCTCTTCTAACTGAATTCCCTCTCGGTCCCGGCCAACGACGCTGCGCCGAGGCAACTAACCATTAGGGGTTGTATAAAAACAAATTAAAATCTCTCCCTCAGGAAACTCTAAACTCGCGCAAATACACGCGGCTGAAAAACCCGACTGCCCCGCGCGCTATCCCCGGCAAATCAAACATTATAATATTTATCGTGTTTAACAATCTGCCATGCGATTCCTCCGTACGGCGGACCTTGGAATAATAATGACATTATAGCACGTACGCTGAAAACCGATGCGAACGTATTTTTATTTTTTTTATCACGACAAGTTATAATATCAGTATCTCGATAAAAATATGTTAACGACGACGGACGTACGTTTATTGGTATACAATCACATATTGTTTCGATACTGAAAATAATAAATAATATTACACGACGCGACGCGTTGAATGACAAACGGATTTTTTTTTTTTTAATTTAGTCGAAAGCTCAGTTTTTCAATCGGCGGCGGTATAAACGCGACAACTTTACTATACGACGAGCCTATATTATTATATTACGCCTTTTTTTTCATCGCGCGTATGAAATTGTGAATTTTTTCCGAGCGCGCGTCATCGAAATCATTACCGAATTCACACAGAGCTCATAGCGCAAACGTTGTCGATCTAACGACAGTAAAACCGCTCGAAAACCCGCGAGTACAATAAAATACCTCTACGTACGCGGCAGGAATCATAATCGCACGCCGCCGCCGCGCCGAACGGTTAAATCGAGCGTAGGTTTATTATGGTAATTTATTACCCATTGAAAACTCTAGTCCGCGCGCGATTTGAAAATAATCTTCGCGGCCGATCGACACAATAGCGGCGGCGGCGGCGCGACATCATTATAGAAAAGGTAGGAAATCGCCGCGATTTGATTATCATATATTACGAGAAACAGAGATCTCGTCAAACCTTTCGGCGCGGACCGAGACGCGCGCAGCACACTGCCGCATGTTAAGACGTGTAAAAATCGCTGTTCTTTTTTTTCCACGCCGTTTCACTACGCGCACGTAAAACACCGCGATATTATCGCCGATCGGATCGCGATACAATACACCGCGTGTTGGATGGCGAGACCCGCGACCGCGTATGCTCATACTTTTGCCTGCGGATCAGTGGCGTTTTCATAATAATATACACGGCGATTCCTTATCAGAGCGTTGACATTTTTCAATTCTATAGGCTACGAAATTTCGTCGAAATTAGGGAAAAAATCGGTCTATCTACGACTTTAATCGCATTAAAACGTTTGTTTACAGCGCGCGCGCGCGCGCGAACCATCAGCTCGGACTTTTCAAAAAGAAAATTTAAAAGCGTCGTTTCTCGACGACAAGAGAATCACTCTGTATATAATATTGTCGTACCGCCGCCGCGTTTTCCGTCCGTCGGTCGACGGCGAGAGACCGCGTGAGCCCTAACGTGTAAGGGGTTCGGCGATTTTTTCTCCACCGGTCGTCGTTTTCTATTCATCCGCGGCAGTTGGGGTCGCGTATAGTCGACGAGCGCGCGCGCACACACACACACACACACACACTGCACACCCGAAAATAATAATACACTTTTACCCCCCTCGCCGGGCCGTTATGCACACGTCCGTCGTAAAAACGTTATACAGCTGTACACGCCAAGTTCCAGGTGACGCGTGTGTAAATTGCCGAGCGCGCGCGTGCATCGTAAATTAAACGGACGCCGCGCCACAGCCTCTCTCGGAGGTTTTCCCGTTGTGTAAGCCCGGTTAAAATCCTTTTGTGAAATTCGGCGACGGCACTAATGACGATCTCCCCGATGACGATGACGACGGGGGCGCGCGCGCGTTCGTAACGCGCAATGGTAACACTCGCGCGTCCACGTGGGGAGACGGGGATCGAAGGGCAATATTTCCGAACCTTTTTAGTTTTTACGATTACGATCAACAGTCACACATCGTATGAGATACTATTATAAATATATAAACGAATAAAAATACAATATGTATTTGTTCGATTCTACGTGTCTAACATTGGCTTGAGAGTTCTATTCGATCTAAATAACCATTACGCGATACGATTCGTTACGGGACGCATAATATTATCGTGTCATTGTTAGTGAAAAAAAAATTGTAACTCTAATGACTCCCAAACGGTAATCAAATGTCGCGCGTGATAACTATAAACGTCGCAGTGATATGATAAAAAAAATTGACGATCATACTCTCGCGGGATATAACGAAGGGCTATTTTTTATTTTTAAATTCCGAGTGAAACGAGGAACCTATTGATATTACAATAATGTGTTTTTTTCAACTTTAGTATTGGTTTCCGGTAGAAAATCGTATCTGGTTGGTAGTTTAAAGAGGTAATTTTTCGAATTTCCCAACAGTTAAAAAGTTATACGTGAAAAACAGATGAAAAACTGACGAAAAACGAACACCGATTTCGACCAAATCGAATTTTTATTTCCATCGTAACTCAAAAAGTAATATCGATCGCAGGGACTTGAAATTATCATCGAATATTTATATGACCATTCTAAAGAGCTGATGTTAAATGTCAAAAGGTTAGGTTTTTTGTGCTATTTTTAGACGTTTAAGTTTTTAAGTTTTTTTCATTGTAAAATATCAATACAATTATTTTAGCTCGTCAAAAACTCTCGAGAATTACATAAAAAGTTCCTTAGAAGTCGAATCTTTTCGAAACGAAAAAATTTCAGAAATTCATTGGCACAATTTTTTTTTTTTATTATCATTTAAATAATCAAATTTTACTGAAATTTTATAAAAAAAAAAAATACGAAAATCTGCAAATTTTTTGTAGCCGACCCACCTCATTTACTCGGAATCGGTTTTTTTTTCTCGACATCAATGTAGCATTGATCACAAAATTACGAATTCACCTATCATATGTACATTATATCCGTGTCTATTTTATCCCACTTGCCCGATTTTTTACGTAAAATATCGATAACAAATTATAAGTTAGAAAATGTAATACAAAGTTTATTTCGTACATTTTTCTTACTCGTATAAAAAAATTGATTGTTAATTTAATAATAATTTTACGAATCGTAACAAATCGAGACCATTGATAATAATGGTAAAATGTATAAATAAATAAAATCGGTACTACTCACGGCCTCCCGGTGGGTTGCTCGGTTGCTCCTGCAGAGGTTCGCTGTCTATTGGTTTGTGCGATGAAGCAATCGATACAAAAGTCACTCGATAAAAAAAAAAACACAATTAGAATTGAAACGAAATATCAAAAGTCACGATTGAAAAATATTCGACCCGCGCTGTCGAAATTATATAGTAATGACAATATTGACGGCACTGCGATTGTGTCGTATTACGGAGAAAAATTAAAACCGAAATATTTAACACCGTAAAACGAGCTTTCTAAACCGTTGCCGACACTAGACTGGCGTCGTCGGCGAGCTGCTGTACTTTTGCGCGTCGTCGCCCGATCGCTATCGGTTGTGTTGCGCGCGCTACTCGGCTGCCATTCGTCGGGTGGCGTTGGCACAGGATTAGCTTTCATTGGCCGCGTCACCCGCGCAGGACCGGCGGCGTGAACTTTCGCGATTGTTATCGAGTTATTCGTTTTATTACTATTGTCACGCGATTGTTATACAATCATAATCGTCATTGTTTTTATAGTTATGTAATTGTTACATTTTAAGTAATTACCGATTATACTCGTGTGTGATAAGGATAACCAACATATGTCGACCATTGTTTTAATAATCTTTTCGATCGTCATAAGATGATGACGGATCATTAGAGGTAAAAAAGGGCACAAAAACAATGTGCACTTCCCATCACGCGACAAGTGATGAAATATAAATAGCGATAAGTACTCGATAATAAATGATCTGATTTTCAACACCAGCATAGGTTTCTATAGAGGAAAACAGTCGGTACTTTAAAAAAAAGTGTGATTTTTCGAATTTCAAACGATTTCATGAACGAACTTCTATCGTTTTCCCTCCGCGTCTTTCATATTATTATGTAACTCGCGCAGTCTCGTAAAAAATATACCTCGAATACTAAAATATTATAATAGTGTATTTTACGAGCACTCGCAGAGTATTCGAAAAACGAATACAAGATTATTCCTTTTAAAAACTTAACAGTTGATTTTTTTTTCGAAATAAAAATTTAATTCGACTATACTCTGTACTGTAGATTATTCTCAGGAGCGCGTTGGCCGACCAAACGGGTATTCGTGTAGAATGTACCTATACATTACGCTGGCAATATCGTTTCAACGAAAACTATACATTGTTTTTTATCGATTTTCATTTTCGCGGAAAGGTAATCGATACGTCGGGGGGCGGCTACCGCCTATACTATATCGTATTATCGACGCGAGTGTTTGAATTTTTTCGGAAATACGTTTTTTTTTTTTCAAATATTTTCAGAATACTTAAAAAAAAAACACTTGGACGAGTATTCGCGAGCGTCCGAATATTTTATGTCTTTGTACGTACGTGTGTATAACGTATAGTTGCCACGGTCAACGTCTCGCCCTATCCACTCCTCGTCGCCGCTCTTCGGCGAAGGAATTAATAAAAACAAGAAAACCAACGAACACGATAAACGAAAGGCGTTCATTTCTATATTTCGTTTACGACGCCGCGCCGCCGCGCATACCTGCGCGTTCTTTAAATTTTTACTGTGCGTGGACCGATTTGAATGAATTTTTTCGTATGAGTATGGGTGACGTCCTGGATGGTTTAGATTCAGAAAAATTGTGGAAAAACCCAATTAGGGGAGGTGCTCAAACGGGGATTTTTTTAATGTACTTTTGAAATTTATGTTTATAAATGGTCGCTATTGGTTATAGGAAAAATTCAGCCCATTTAAATGTACGTATACCATTTAGTGATCCATTATCATTGATTATAAATTTTTTTGCGAATCGTTTTCAATTAAAAAATATACAAGTGTTTTATATCCTTTTCGTACGCTTGCAATAAGTTGGTTATTTTCTATACTACAAAATTCACCAGAAATATATGGCAAAACCACGTTTGCCGGGTCACCTAGTATTATGTATATATATTACGACGGCGTCTTGCGTGCGCGTGGCGTTCGAACGCGTGCACGCAAAACCATGCCGTACAGCACACATTATAATGTACAAAATACGTATTACACACACGACGGCGGCGGGCGGAAACGATTCTCGCGAGAACGAGGAGCGTTTGTATGTGCACACGCGTGTAACGTACGCGTATTTCGAGTCGGCGTACAATTATTACGTCAGCGCGCATGCTCTCAAGCCAGAGACGTATCGTACAACAATATGATAATTAGCCGCGTGTTCGCGAATAGACCATCGCCGTAATCGTCTCTCCCCTCGCCTTATTATTGTTATTGTTCGCACAACGATTCGTCGAAAAATTAAAAGCAATTTGCCGTTCGTTATCGTTTGAACGTCGCGCGTCGGCTATTGCTGCTGATGCCAGTGAGACAGGATGACGGATGATGACGTCGACGAAAATATTGAAAGTCGCGTTTGCAAATCGAATCGACAATAGCATATTAAAACTTATAACGATTTCGAACAGATTTCGAGTGTTTTAAGATCATCGAAGCATATTTTTTTTTTCCATCCATTTTCGGCTTTTTACATATTTTTGAGTTTAGTTGGTGGCAGTAACTGGGCTACACCTTAAAAATACTTATAGTTCCACCGCCTCGGTCTGTATTGTTTTACGAATCTTTCGATAAAACAATAGGTTTTTCGCTCGTATTGAATCGAATATAAAATACTATCGACAGAAATCGAGATAACCGCGCGCGTACGATATAGTTGAGTAATACGCGCGCACGACAAACAAATAGTGCCCCGCCGCAGCCGCCGCCGCCGCCGGGGAACACTCTCAAAACGTCGACAATAGAAAACTGCAGCGACGAGCCTATAACGATTCGCCGAATACTATTGTGTTTTACGCCCCGTAAAGTATTCTGGAAGAAATATTATCCGCGCGAACAATCTCAAAACAAACAGACCGCGGAGAAAAAGCGCATTCTACGCGAGTCTCCGACGTGCTCCCCCGACATACGCCAGCATAATAACGGGTAATTTATGAATTTTTAAAACGAAATTCGCCCTGCCAATAAGAATATTATTTATTCCAAGCCGTGTTGCATTGTCCTTGCGAATTCAACTCAATGTAGGTCCGATTGTCTGAATTCACTTCGATGACAAACGGTGAAACACAATGGCGCACGCGTCTACAAAACTTTCGCAGAGCTACTCGTGTATTGGAAAAAATACGGATTTCGCCGAATTATATATTATACGGAACAATGATCGGTGTCTTGATGAGAATAGCGTCTGGGCCGAGAAATCACTGCGAAATACTAAACTGGGCAAGTTGATTGTACTTGTGCTATCCAAATGCTCGGTCGAATGGACTCTTTCGAGGAGGAAATTGTTTAAAATCGAATAATTCTCAAACGATTTAGACTTTTTTTTTTTTTTTATTGATAACATAGAACTAAAATATTACAAAAACAATAGCGTACACTACATATTTTGAAATTGACGCAGAGGCAAATAAGTAAAATGAAAATCAAGTGTGTAAAACGATTCGAGTCCTTGATTTTTATTTTTATTTAAAAACGAGTAGCTAATTTACCGACTAGATAATAATTTCTAGTTTTGTTCAAATACACAGTGAACTCGAGTTGACAATATTTTTATGAAAATAAACGTGCGAACCGGTCTTCGTTCTAAACTCGAATGTACGCCCGAGTCGTCGACCGAATATTATATTGTCGCGGTAGAAGACGATTTAGAATACGTAATAGAAAATCGAATTTACGACCGTATTTCCTTTTTTTTATTACTACGCCCTCTCTGCGTCTCTCTTCGCAGTGTCCGTTACATCGATAATAATTATTCGAGCGTCTGGCGATTTCACACCGTAATAATTACAATAATAATAATAATAATAATAATCGTACCTGCGTCGACCTACACGGTTTCGGTGAATCGCTACGAATAATAATTATTACGAACGCGTCATTAGAGTTGGCCGGCCACAATGATAATAAACGCCGCCGCGCGCTTTTGGGCGGACGAGGTTATAAACGGGTACCTACTAAGCGAGAAGGTTACGCGCGCGCTGCTCGTACGAATGATTTCGAATAATGATTATTATTATGATCAACGTCGTCGTCGTCGTCGTCGTCGTCCGATAACAGACGCGAGTGCCCGGCTCGCTAAATTAAAACGATCTCGCGCCCGGAAAGTAATAATAATTATATTGTAAACACGTATATTTCGATATGTAAATCGTCCGTCCTAATTATTGTCGACGGTGTGCACCGAGCCTCGTTACGCCGGCTCGTGTTCACTTGTAAATAATTAACGATTCGTATTTATGCGTTCTAGTAGACGCGATAGGTAATTTCAACGCGTCCGCGCGTTTCGATCGCCCGAGCTGGAATCGACCGTCACGTTTTAGATATACGTTTGTAATATCATAATTATTTATAATGTGGTAGAAGTCGTGTTTCACCACCATCGGCGTGTTTTTCTCGCCGTTTGTCCGCCGCCGTATCTCGAGGAGGACAAAACGTCTCGTTTAATTCGTATCTATTGCGAGACGCAAAGTTCGCGCTCGGGCCGGCCGGTTACGCGGTTTTTTTTTTGATGAAATTCGCCAGTTTCGAGTGCTCCGATCGATTTTGTTATTTACCGCCATCGCGTGCGGCGCGGAATTCGCGAAAGTAGATAAACGACGACGAAAGAAAAGATACGAAATCGCGTCGTTCCGAAAACCTCTCGGACGCGTCGCGACGCGTCGTCGTCTCTCTGCACGTTACCCGGTAAAACGTTTTCGTTTCGTACGGATCGAATGTCCTCGAGGGTTCACCCGGCAACGAATAAACATTCGACCTCTCCGCTCCGATGTCGACTCTCGGACGGTTATTATCACCGGAGTAGGTTTGTAATTATTAATAACGGCGTTTTTGGCCGGATTATTTTCACATAAAGTACCGGCCGTACGTCGTCGCTAAATTTAATTAAATTCCGTCGGAGGAGGAGGACTAAACTTCGTTACAGTTAATATCAAAATGTAAAATGGCACAACGCGCGCGCAATCGGCTGGCGTTGTAAATATTACGTATTTACGTAAAAAGACAAAATGCCGGGCACGCGTAACGTTTTTTTTCTTATTAAGGTCGTCCAGTTTGTTCACGTGGAAACGACGATTATTAAAACGTCGCCGATGTTTTATCGAACGACCGCGAAAATGGGTTTTTCGCTATGTCGACGATCGCGTCGATGACGTTCGTCTGGAAATTCAGGACCGTAACGAAATCGCCGCCGCGGTATTGGAAAATAATGTTTTAACGCCCGCCGTACTACTATAACGCGTTTACACTTTTCTAAAATACGAAACGCTACGGAAATGAAATGATAATTTTATGTTGATTGAGATATTGTGTGGCCGATAAATTTGAATGAAATGACACTGCGGATAATAGAAAATAACATAATCTGTAATTATTACATAGAAACGCTCGCGATAATATTATTATGTGTAGGCAATAGATTTTTTTTTTTTTTTCGTATCGAACAATTGCGATGATTTAATAAATGCGTTTTACCTCCGAGCGCAATAGAATTGTGCAAATTTTATTTCACAGGACAAAGGCGTGTTTTCGTGACGTGCGAACTACGTCGTCGTCGTCGGTCCGTTTTAGGTCAACGTGATAATATTTTGCGTCTATTGCGTCTCGTGGTTTTTGAGTATTCAAACAATACGTAATATTATTTCGCGACGAAAAACCATACCCGCGTTTAGTATAGTATATCCGCGATCAAGTCGTATGGGTCGATGGTTTGGCATTGTACTACAGAAAAATGAATCTCGCCCGAGACCGGACGCGTAGAAAACGCTAAAAGATTATGTGAATGATTGGGCACAGTTGTCGTCGACGAAACGTTCTCGTCGTCGAATAATATTTGAAAAACAATAATAACATATCGCGCGAATGCCGAGATGACGACGATTACAAACTCGAGTCTGTACGTTTGAACGATAATAATTTTATATCGTATTTTGCTTACGTATTTTCGTACGGGTTGCTTTCGAGTGGAAACCAAAGGGAAAACGACCAAGGGGACCAGGTCCCAGGAAGAGGTGGATTGATGGAGTAGCGAAAGACCTGAAGGAAATGGGCATAGAAGACTGGCGTGTAATTGCGCAAGATAGAGAAAAGTGGCGGCATATTGTTGTGACGGCTAAAACTCTTAGAGAGTAAAATGGCCAATAGAAGAAGAAGATTTTGCTACAAACGTCTTAGAGTGATGGCGTTTTGTTTCGCGGCGACATCGCGTATTGATGAATATAAAATAAAATATAACCGACCGTGGTCGTGCGGACCTTTATATCATGATATTGTGTGGTTATGAATTTTGTTGGGCGACGGAAATCTCCGCGCTTGACGTACACTGACAGACGAACGTTGGCCGCGCACAATAGAACGGGTTTCTCTTTGTAGAACGTCGTGTTTCGGTATGTGTGTATACGTACGCGCACAGCCCTCGGACTCCGCGGAATGGGACAAATAATAATCTCCAAACGGTTTTCACCGCAAAATAATAGCGAACGGCTTACGCGGCGGGGCACTGCGGGAGAGCACCGCAAAGATTTGCCGTTCTTTGCACGACTCTTTGAATCCGCGGTACGCGGAAAAGAGGCGAAAATGCACGACAATGCCAGCGAACAGGTGCGCGCGAGACCGTTGTCAGATTTCATAATCAGCTGTTTTTGTGACATCCGATTCTGGTCGCTGCGATCGAACCGACGCGTTTTTTCGGAAAATATCGTTTCACGCCTCCCCGACGACGGCATCGTGCGCGGAATTACTGATAATATTTATAATAAAACCGCTCCCCCCCCCCCAGACTTTGAGACTCCGTAAATGGTGTAAATAATTCAAATTATTATCTATAAATAAGTATGAACGTATTTCTATTTTTTTTTTAATTTCAGTGCTATATAGTTATAACGCGTGTTTTGGAATTTTTAAGTGTACGTTAAATTATCATATTGTAATTTAACTTTCTCAGTGCCGTAACATGCCAGCCGGTTATAATATAAATAATTATATTCGTCTACGATGTTAATTAAAAAACGTCCGATTAGCAGCGAGCCGTCGCGTCGTCGTTGAGATTATTGTTAACTGCGTGTGGCTCGCAGTCGAGTCGAGTAATTTCCACGACCGTCGCAACGATATATATGTATATATATTATGTATAACGTTATACTATTTTTTGCAATTGCAGTTCAGTGCGAGCAGTTCGTGTATGCATTATAATAACGATGGCGTGATGCGTTTCAGAAAAAATATGAATTAAAAAAAACAAAAAAATCACTGTAATTAAACGAAACGCACTGTTTACACGTCGTATGGTGTTACAATATATATATATATGATATAATTACGACAATTTACACGTGTATGAAATAAATTGCACTCGCCCACGTTAGTTTCTAATCGTATAAAACGGATAAGATTGCGCACAAACTGCGACTGTAGATAACAATCGGTCTGCAGGGCGCGAAGAGTATTGCCCTACGGCGGCGGCGGCGTTAAATAATAATAATTAAGATTCGCTTCCACTGCGCGGCCCCCGTTTCAGAATTTCGGGTTTAAATCAAGAGCCTCACTGTTTTGACATTGGTGACAGGCACGAATTACGTATCACTCTCAAAACAGATTGTTAAATTTTGTTATTTTATTTCATTGAAATTGCGCGGAGTCACCGAGAGCAGACGCAACTCCATTATTTTGACTCGTAATTATTACTACATTAAGTCGCCCCACCTGATAAATACAAAAACAACCGCCGCCGTTAAATATACTGCTATGATATAGCTCCCGATATAATTAATCTGTAGATTAAAAAATAATTTTTTTTTTTTTTTAATTACAAAGTAATCAACGTGAAACATAATATGTATATAATGTAAGCGATTTTTCGGTATGATTTATTGTTTTGAGATATTATAGTAATTATAGAGTTTTAATTCTTCCGTAATAGCTCTAAAACGATGTTTTTCAATCGCGAAATTTGATTTTTGAACTTTCGTTTTGTTTTCAATGGCACGAGTATTTCTTTCGTCCAATCATGCCGTTTCTGAACGCCTTTTAGTTATTTTTTCCAACTACTCGCAATAATCATCTTTTCGTCTTTTCTATAGTGATACTGATAACAAATTCGTTTCTTAATTGACAAAAAGAAAAATCACGACATTTACTCGTTAGATTTTCATAGGAAGGTGCTAAATTCGCTCTCTCTCTCTCGATCCAGTTCACGGTCACGCGCAGTAAAAAGCGATTGGCTAGAGCCGGAGAGACGGCCGTGGAGCCGAACACAAGTATATTATAGTATAGGCTCGGGAGAATCTGAAAACGTATATTATTAATTTCGCCCTGTCCGCGAGAGAAATCGAATCGCTCGTACTTGCGTGATGCGAGCTCGACGCGATTCGTAAACAAACATCGCTATAACGCGTGCGTGCAACCGACGACGATTGTCTCGTATACACACGACGTGTATTTATAATACACACGTGTGTGTGTGTGTGTGTGTACAGAACGGCGAAATTACGCGAGTACGATGAATATACGTATAATATTCGCCGAGTTCAACGCCCACCGGATGTGTCGGCCGTTTTCGGTTCGCTCGCGCACGCACGTCTCCGACGCTCCGGGCCTCCGGGAAACACGCGACAGACGGACAGACACGGACGCCGCCGATCGCGTTCCGCGAGGCAAAGTTCGCCCGGGCCGCGGGTATAGCCACACGGCGATCGTGACCGACGCTCGTCAAAACGTGAAAACTTCCGCTCGTCCGAGGATTCGGCAGCGAGAGTCACTGCGAAGGAACGCCGGGATTTTTGTTTCCCGAGATCGTCGGATTTTCGGTAGCGCCGCCGCGCCGTTACGTTTCGTTTGAATTTTTCCGATCGTGAAAATGAAATTCGGACGTCTGGTGGCTAGCGGAGAGTTTCGGTCGGATATTTGTCGAACTCTTCCGGAAGATAAGTTGAATTTCGCAATATCTCGAATCGCCAAGATTAGTCCGACTATAATATTTATGATATCGCACCGAATTCTTATATAACAATAACGAAATACAATATAATACATACACAAAATGTAAAAGCTCGTGCCAAAAATCAAAAACACGTCAGAGTTCGAATTCTTTGTTCGACGAACGAATGGAATTTGTTTTTGAAACTCGGATTTGACCGTGTCTACGTCGAATTCGAACCGAATTTTCAACGTCCCGTTCGATTCGCCCATGTGCGTTTTGTAGACGACGCGACGTGACCGGTATTATTTTATTTTTTCGCTCGTGTATTATGATAATATCCACTATTTTAATAGTACCCGTTGTGTGACGTCGTGTGTTGTACGCACGCGCGCTTCCGATCGCCCGGGAGGAAAAGAGTCGCGGCCCCGGCTCGCGAGGTATTTATTTCGTTTTTCGGGCGCGCGCGTTGATTTTACACGCGATAAATGACGACGGAATATTATATTTAGGATGGAAGCAAAAAGAAAAAAAAAACAACGCGCGTCGGTCGTGTTTGTTGTACACGTGTTTCGGTATGATAATTATTATAATAATAATAATAATAATAATAATACGACGAGCACTATTTATTGCGAACGCGCGAGCGTCATGGGAATTTATGGGTCGAGATTATGACTTGGCGTTGTTCTAACAACGTCCGCCACCGGTGTAATTGGTTTCGAGTGTACGAGTGAAAATTCAATTATATACGCATATTTCTGCGTGCGTGCGTGTGTGTATAATAATACGATCGTAATAATATTTTAACTGCCCCGCGTACAAAATATGTCGTTTCAATTCGTCCTGGGGGTAGAGAGTACGAATATAAACGTATCAGAGACGCGGCGCATAACGTGAAACTAAAAGATATATAATTAAACTATATCGGAAGATAATGCTCTGATCGTTTCGTAAGTGTATATCACTATAGATTATCTAAGAGTTGTGTAAGTGCTGTGCACGATTGGACGCAGTGGCCGTGGGTCAGCCTCGCTCACGAAATGTCATTATGCGTGACACCGACCGACCGACCGACCGTGTGTTACGGAGACGCTCAATAATTCCGAACAAAAGTAAGTAATAGTAAAAGGTTTTCATTTTCATTTTATTTTTTTTTTTGTTCTTCCGGAAACGATGCACCGAAGCGGTCGCGCTCATTATGCCGGCGCGGAACGACTCGAAACCTTCGAACGCGTTCGAAATCTTGGATTTTTTGGCGGCCGTCGATATCGCACGGCAGGTAGTTCGTCCGTGTGACGGATTCGCACCGAATGAACCAGCCGATTTTTCGCCGCGCGGCCTCGCGACCGGGGAAGACGGCAACGGTATACACGGTTTTCGCGATAACGGCGATGTGATATAATGTTGTTGAATATCCTACGGCCTCGGTACGTACGGCGGCGGTCTCGGCGATTATCGCGGATAATATTTTATCGTTGGGATTTCGGACGAACTCGCGAGCCCCCGAACATAATCATCAGCTCACGGAAAATGGACGTAAACGATCTAAACGCGAGGGCTGCGACGACGACGCGACGGTGGAAACGATAACGATGGCTGCACGTGTACGATAATGAAACGGCGAACACTAAAAACGGAACAGCGGGTCCGTCAAAGAATTTTTTGCGATTTATTTAATAAGATATAACGTGATATTATTATGTTTCAATAACACGCGTATCGTGTGACCGAGACGCTGCTATTTACGTTTTTTTTTCTTTCTACATTTCAAAAGACGCGCGTGAAATAACAGCTATTATTATCGACGATTTTAGGGATTTTCTTTTTGAACTTTTATACTTTCAATGAGCTATAAAATAACGTCCGGGCGTCGATATAAAACGTGTGCCCTTGGAAAACAAAATCGTCCCTGACCTATTGTTTGTTGTTGTACGCTTCAAGGGTTTGGTGCGTATCCGTGGTGTGTCTATAACAACAGCGTTGGACTATACACCGACAAAGGCTTATTTTGAACACTTATTTCTCGGAAAGTGAAAAATTTTTTATATATTATAATATAATATAGTTGAACTGTCGTCAAGGTCTTCAATAATATTATATTAAATACACATATACACATGTACATCTGTATTTATAGATTTAATTATTTTTAAGAATATTATTGAAGACTATTATTTCAATAAAAATTAAATACGAACAAGTAAAAAGAGATTTGCTCGAATGGAAAAAGAAAAATTGAAATTTGAAATTGTTGAAAAACAAACAATAGACGTTCAAAACGGCGGCGTTGCTGAATCGATGTGTTTTTCGATAGAACGACATCGCTCTGTATAATATTACACCCCACCCCACGCGATCGCGACGATCGTCAAAAGTTCGAACCGCAAATTGGACTGTAAAACTGCTGACGGGAAAACACGAGGGAGGAACAGGAGAGAACCGCCGTATTTATGGAGATATATATATATATATATATAGGGGGAGAAGGAGAGAGACCGAGACGCGGCGCGGAACGAATTAAATGTTCGGCGCGGTCGTCAAAACTTTGCCGGGGAATTCGGCCCGTCAGATTTCGATAGGATTTATTTGCGCGCGTGTGCGTTCGAACGCGTTCATACACTCGTTCCGTATGCCCTACGGGACCCCGACTATACTATCGCCGCCGAGTGCGTTTTTCGATACGTCATGTACGTGTGTGTACATTGTTATCATTGTCCGTCCGCGGTTTTTGTAATCGATATAACGAGCCTTTTGATGTGCCGCCTCCGTCCGACGGACACGGCGTGTGTGTGTGTTATTTTTATTTATTTCCCTTCCCCCCCCCCTCTCCACAGCCGGCGAAAAGGAAAAAAAACCACCTTGCCGTCCGAAACGTCCTGCCCCTCCCCTCGACTAACCACCACCCTTTGTGTTTAACGCGTACTCGCCGCGCGTCACGCGTTCGATAGTTTATGTTTCTCTTTTTTTTCCACCGCCCGATGTCCGGCGACGATACGGTTGTCGGTCCGACACGTCGCCGAAACGTCGTCGTCGGCCCGTAACAGCTGTACGCGCGTTTTCGACAAAACGCATTCACTACATTAAACCTAATTGGTTTTTCGAATCGCGACCACACCCCGGCGACGACGACGTAGGATTCCGAATTCACCGCTCGGACCGGGTCCTCCGTCGCGTCCACGTCACACGCGTCGGACGACAGAAACGATTCGCGCCACCCCTCTCGTTCGTCGTGTGCACCGTCGTCGTCCGAGACTAATCGCGCGATTCGTATTCGTTTTCGAAAACATTTATCGCGCAAAAGGTATTGTACGCGGTCACGCTATTATATAAAATATGACATCGTACGGTTTGATTGCCCTCCGAGTTTATTATTATTCGTTCCGTTTTAATTAATTTTCTACGCGGACGAATGTTGAATTCACACAGAGATGACGATTACACAGAATAAATCAATAACATTATCTAGTCGTCTTTGCTTCGTAAGGTCCGTTTGAAGTTAAATGACGGATTACCTAAATTATACCTTTCGTATAGCAACACGCCGCGTTCAATGTAATATTTTGTCACGCATAGTTTACTGTCGGCAGAAAACAATTTTCCATAGTGTAGTCTCTTTACTGTAATATAGAAACAAGCTTTAATTGTGTAAACATTACAATATATAAGCCATTGTGTAATAATACAATCAAATATTATAATCCATCGTCATAAATCCTTTTAAAATATTTTCACGGTTAGGTCTTTTAACATTTTATTTTTTTATTATTACCACGGTTCGTCGATTCATCATGGCGTATTCATAATATAATACACTTACACTGAATTCTATTAATGCATATTATTGTCAAACGCCAGACGCTATTGAACGCCGTATGTTGCGTTTTCATACGGTACGTATATAATATGTAGTTACGTTCTGAAGGTTAGTAAACAAGTATAAATAGGAGGACTATAATCTCTGATATTCTTTCGCCGCATGCACGGTGATTTCCCTACAGTTATCCGCCTTACAATCGTCATTGTCCTCGCATGCGTACCCCGTAAAACCTTTTGGAATACAGTTTTTACAATGTCCTTCGACTTTCAAAGAATTCCTTTTATACGTCGGTCCCGAATCTTTACGACCCTCAAAGGTTCTAGGAATATTTCCATACGATAATTGTTCGATATACTGTGGCGCGCATCGTTATTGTACACAATACATATTATTATTATGGTATAATAACATAAACTTTGTGTTGGTCGCAGGTACGGTAGCGTCCTGTAACAATGCAACCTTTATCGGTCGACGAGAGGAACATCGGACACCAGAACATATGTTTTATAGTAGATATTCAAAATGTTGTATCTCAATAGCGAATCGGAAGGTTTGAGATAAGAATAAGGCCGCCAGAATAAAACCGTGTGATGTATACTCGTATAAATGTAAATGTATTTTATACGAAATAATTCATATCCGTCTGATCAAAGGCGTCATTACTATTTATGAAGTTCATAAAATAAGAAATCTAACGATACGACAAGAGTACCGATATCGATATTGAAAACGGTCGGCTAATTAATTATTTAAACTTCAATCGCTTTTTGTGAAGCATCATCAGTTCAAGTCTATCAAATGTATAATCAATGCGAAAAACAAGAATTTAATTATAATTTTCGGTTTCATATCGCGCGTTCGCCCGCTAAAAAAATCGAGAAGCAACACGAGCCGTTCTCCATAGCGATATAAATGTTTAAAACGAGTCACGAGTTCGTAGTAATTTAAAAGAATCTGTTTTCGAGCGGAAAATAATTTTGACACAAAAGTCGCGACTCAATTTTTTTCCCGTTTGACTTATTTAAACTTTAATCATTAAAAATTCAATTCGCGCAACGCTACCTTTTGACTTTTTCGAATATGTCCTTGTCCTCGTGTCTTGGAGCGATATTGAAATTATCATTTCGATTCGTATCGGTTTTCATTAACATAGTTTCGCGGCGTCAAAACGCACGGCTCGGGTGTGTATTTCGATCGCGTTTTGATGTCGTCATACCGCGCGCGCGACTCGTTCGGCCCGGCCCGATGGAAACGTCTGGTTTCGCCGCAGATTATTATCGACGCCCGACACGAGTATCCGATACCTTGGGCTCGTCACACACTCGGCCGGGTCGAAATCTCGCCTCGGAAGTGACGTGTACCGCCTAAGAAACCGCGGCTGAGGATCGGCCGGGTCGCCGTTATGGGTCTTCCGCAACGCGCGCGGTCTCCAGCACCGCCGCCGCGGCCGAGTAATATTTCACCCGTTCGGATGTTCCGATATCAATATTCGTCGTCGGGGCTTCTTCGAGGAGTGGAGAAAAGAAGAGAGAGGGAGAGAAAAAACACGTCGTCCTCATTTCACGCACGACCTATTGTGTACGGCTATATTATTCGTGCGGCCCGTTCCGCGAAAACGCGCTGCCGCACGCACGGCAGACGGATGGAATTACTCGACGGAGATCGTAAATACGCGGCAAACGAACGGACGATATAAGTGCTCGATGACCCTAAGTGGATTGTTTTTAATGCGCCTGTCGGCGTGCTTTTGTTTCTCTTTTTTTTCTTCTTCCTTCTCGAATTTGGTTCCGGTTATTGATGGGGGCCCGTTCGCATGTGCGGTGGGCGGACCGCGCCATAATATAATATTATTATGTGCGCGTTCGCGCCGCCGCCGCCGCCGCGCGCGTGTGCGTAAATTTTAAAGACAGTAATACGACCGTTCTTTTCTTTATGTATTTATTATTATTTTTTTGTTTTTTTTCGGGTCTTCGCCGTCGTGATATACGAGTAATTTTTCACGAGATCGTAAAACCGCTGCACGCACGCACGTATACTCACACGGCGAACGCGCCTCGCGCGTTATTATTTATTTATTTTCAGACGGCGGCGGCGCGCGAGGAATCGCGCGTAAGTTCGTCATCTTCGGGTTTTTTTTTTTTTTTTTTTTATGCGCGAGAGAGTCGTCTCGTTATGCCGCGTTTTTAAGACCCCGAACGAATATCATCCGGTAGACGTACGCAATAATAATACGACGCCGCCGCCGCCGTAGAATCTCGAATAAGGCGTGCTCGAAAGGCATAAATTATCGACGCGTAAATCGAATGTTTTTATTTTATTTTTTCTTCCGTGACCGAAAATGGCAAAGCTGTAATAAGCTGTAAATGAAAAAAAAAATCCAATCGTCTGACGGATAGCTGTTTTTTAACGGGTATAATATATTATTCAATTTTTCTGTGTGTCACGTATGCTTTTTTCTTTCTTTCTTACAAACTCATTTGTGAAAAGTATGCTCGTCGATGACCCTAACTTAAGATTTTAATTAGATATTTAACAACTATATAAATACTATACGCGGCTTTGGAGCGCACCGGGGGTGATGGCAGGACAGAAATTTCGTCCCGTCGTACATGTATATACACGTAACGTCCGCTATGATATATTATATCATACGCGCGCGTTAAACGTAGTACGATGAAAATTCGAAAAAAAAGTACATAAATTCAAAAGAAAATAGAGAGAAAAAAATAAATACCGAACGGGACTTTTAGAACGAGTCATGCGAATGTCCGTATTTATATACACGGCGTGCGCGATAAAGGGCGAGCGGTCCGGCACGACCGCAATTATTTTTGTGAATCACTGGGGTGGACACACGGGCGCGCGAGGGTCGATCGCGCGCGGTTTGCCCACGGGCGTGTAAACACAAACGCGCAGTCGTTTTAACTCGCGCGCGCGCGCGCGCGCGTAATATAATAATGTCTGGACGGCGGCGTGCACTCGTCTCGGAGACTTGTGCGTCGGATTTTGAAAAGTCCACCGTTTCGTCGTCGTCGCGATCACTTCCGATCGGCCGCGTGTCGTTGAGGAAGGAGTGGGCGATAAGGAATCGCTCCTTTCTCCCGGTAGAACTTTGCAGGAGACAACATCATCATATTATACTACTACAGGACGAACATATTCTACTATTTGTGCGTATTACCGCGTGTCGTCGAAAAGAAGAATAAAAATCTTTGAAAACCCGGTAGTTTAAAAATTGCAAAACATGCGCGACGCGTCGGTTCTTCGGGTCTTCATCCGAAACAAGGGTGACATTTTCTTCACCCCTCGGGCCTCCGGAATACCTAATTACGGCCCCGATTCCGATACCCTGGCTCGTCGTGTACGCGATTATTATGACGCGTCCTCTTTGGCCGATCGCGTGCGCGTTGCCTCGTCGTCGTTTGAATTATTATGTCCGCCGCTATGCTCTACGTCCCGTAGCCGGTGCAGACGCGTCATAAATTTAAGCGAAACGATGCGATCGGATAAACACACGACAATGATATTACGCTCGCACTAGAATATAAAATTACAGTTATCCCGATGCACTTTAATTAAAATTAACATAATGTCGACCAGCTGCAATGAATAATACGAAATACCGAACGGGAAACTTAAAAAACTATCTCCATTTACAGTCGAAAAATACAATTTTATCTTGTTTAATATCCTAGACGTTTGAATTACAAAAAAAGAAACGCACAAGTCTAAATGAAGATGCAGTCGCCTAAGCCCTAAAGAACAATATTTTAGCGTCCAAAAATATTATCACAATAACGTTCCAATTTCGCCTATTCTCGTGTGATCGGTATAGGGCAACGTTCTTAGAACGATTATCATACCAATTTTCAAATTTGATCCGACCCATCCGTCCCCGATAAGTGAAAACACATATTATTCGCCTGAACAGAGTATATCAGCGCCATCGCTACAGGTCCCTCCGTACGACTCGGTCTCTTCTATTATTGTCTCCGAGCTATTTTCCAATCGCTGGTGTCTCGACACCGACTGTTTAGCGTCCCGTTTTACAATTATTCTACGAACCACCATAACGTTCTTTGTCGGCGACAACCTTTGTCACTCGAAATCGGCGTTGAAATTATTGTCGTCGTAACGACACGGCGAATAATCGTAACGTTCAACACCGCCGCCAGGACTATTCTTCGATTACGTGAACGCCGCGCGCGTATTTTAAACGCGCGATCGAGGTCGTATCTGTTCGCGGTCCAGGGTCATCGCAGTCGTAATTATCGTTATTATTATTATTATAGTGTTACGCGGAGTACACGTAATCGCACCGAATACGGAAAACGCGCTGTCCGTATTCGCGCCGCCTGCGCATGTCGTTTTCAATTCACCGCGATTTATGACCGCGGAAAAAATGGATAAAAAGAAAGAAAAAACACCGATTCGTAAACGTCACGCGGCGTATCGATAAAAGTTTGAAATTTTTCGTTCCACGCGGCCGTTTGACTTCTCCGGCGTGAGTCCCTCTATAAACAAAATCGTAAAATCAAAGGTTCCACTAGATTTATCCCTGGAAAATAAATCTTGAAAAAAAATTGTTATCTTTTTTTTTTATTCATTATCGACGTCAAATGTTATCGATTTATGAGACGACACACTATTCGTTCAGTCAGTAATGTTCTCAAATGGGGTAATATACTACGTGATAATATATTTCCGATATTTTGTTGAAAAATCATTCGCGAACAAACAAAAACGTTGGTCTCGACGGCGGCGTACACGTGTTTTATTGAAGACCGAATGATATAATCGGTTCTAATTTTGGTCTATTTTCAGTGCGATGATATTAAATGTATACATATAATATTATCTTCTCACTTTCCTATATTTTATTAATCGTAACAAAAATATAATATCATTTTTCAGGTACTCGAAAACGTTGAGTTAACTCTCAAAAAGAATCATTGGAATACCATAGGAGTACATAAAATCGCCTAACAAACGTATGTAAATTTTGATCTACGAAATTACGCAATTGTTTATTTAGAAAAAAAATGTATTTTCTTTCGACTATTGAAAACGAACAAAACAATAAACGTGTACGTGTATTTGTTTCTCTCGCGTCTCCTTATTATTCGAGGAGTCGTGGCCCACAGTTTGAGAGACACTGCAGCACCGCGCCGCCGCCGAGTAATATTATAATGTACGTGTACGTATAGGTACGTGACGTTGTTATCGGTGTAAAAAACGACACAAACGCGCTTTTCTCTCCCCCGAGTCGGCTGTACGAGGTGTAACACTATATTACACGTCGTAGTACGTTTTTTTTTTTTTTCCAGTTAAATGGTTTGGTACACCACTGCCTACGCGTATAAACACAAAGTGCACGTCTTCGTAACGGACGATCACGATATGGTTATGAAAAGAAAAAAAAAACCCCGAGAGAGAGAGAGAGAAAATACTCTGGCCGATTACGTCGACTTAAATACGAATAATAGTATCGAAAGTAGCCGCCCATCATGATGATATCCGGACGCAGGAAAACCTCTCGTGATACGCGATAGTAATCGAAGGTTGTGTACAGTGTACACCTATAACCTACATAATATTATTATCATCAATATTATTGTTGTTGTTGTTACTTGTGTTTTATGGGCCGTCGACGATCGAAAACGTGACCCGTACGAAACGCCATTTCGTCGAATCGTCCGCGACGCGGACCGGTAATTAATAGTAATACACTAATAACTAATAACACTATTACAATATCGATACGATAAATCGGTCGGAGGAATTTAATTTTTAATTTTTTAAATTTCTCTGCTCTCTCGTCAACGCCGCCGCGCCGTGGAGATTTACTCCGGACTCGCCTCTCCGCGCCGTCGCGTGTGTTGTCTCAAGGGCGTTCTCGAGTGGTCGGGTGAGATTCGTGGAGTTTGAATGGATTCACGTTTAATCGCCGAAAACCCGCGACACGTGAATTAGGGCAAAGGCAGTAGTTGTTTCCCATCGAAAAAACTGTCGATAAAACACACGCTTTTCTCGGGTAACACGGATATTACCAATTACGTCACTTGCTAGCGTTCAGCTACAATTACAATTTGTTTTATTCATCGCCGATGAATCGGCCGAAAAACCAAAAAACTCGTTATTTGAACCGCTCGGAAATCGGTAAGAAAAATCGTTGCCTCCCGTCGCAAATTTACCCCTGAACACACCTCTCTGTGCGTTATGCCGTTATCGTCGCGATGTCGCCGAGCCAATAGCAGCAGTGCTTCGAACTACTATGTAAACCGTATTTTATTTAAATAATTAATAACGCGCGTTCGGAATCTATTTCCCGGAATTCGCGATAGCGTTTCCGCCTTTGATATACGATTGTTCGCAGCTCCGTCGTGCGATGAATAATTAACACATCTACCCGGAACAGACCTGGCGGCGGCGTGGACGTACGAAATATAACACACACGTTCCTCAACCGGTCGTCGTCGCGCTTTATCACTGCCGCACAATGCCAGACGACTACGACGACGACGACGACGTGCCGTGTAGTAAATTAATTGATATGGGGGGCACACTGCACTTTGTTTATTTTTATTGAAACTTCAAAGTGTAGCCCACTTGTTATTTGAAAACTATTTTTTCTCACTACGCGCGAAATTCCATACGACTTTATACATTTTCAAGTACATCGTAGTGTATCTCACAATATTTACGGCGGGGGAGGGGAGAAAATGTGTTGACTTTTCCTTGAAATTATTAATTATCAGTAGAACTGTGACCCGGCAACATTGCACATCATCGATGTCAATCGATTGCACATCACTGCAGACACCATCACTTGGTTTTGCGGATTTTGATTTTGAAAATGGAAATTTTATAGGCAAACAAAACGTAATTATTGTCGTGCGTATTATTTATACTTACACTGGATATAGAAATACGCTCGACGGTACTCGCGGGCTTGAGTGGTTTTTTTTTTTTTTCTCCAAAAGGTACGCGCGTATTTCGAAAAATAGGAAGTGAGTACTTACACGCTAATCTGTAACCTAATCATCCACTACATCACTGCCCGTACATTACTTAAAATATTAGTACGCGCGTTCGCTTTCAGTGTTGGGAAACACAAGGGGAAAAAACGTATTTGTTCGTATTACGGTTGAATGCGCGGAAAATAAAAATAAATTTAAAAAAAATAAACACTGTACAGCCGTATACGTACGTACATAATATACTTACTGTTCGTAAGAACCGTACGGTTTACAGAATAGAGTTCTTATTATTATTACTATACGTCGTCGCCCCGTATATTCAATAATAAATACCATTATGAGGTAGTCGTATAATAAACGTTGTGTGAAAAATATAAACGCGTGCGGGCGACGCGCACTAATAGGTTTTTAATACGGAACGGATTGTCTCTTTGTAAGACATATAAGAACAACAAGCGATGTACGCCGGCGTGTAATATTATATATATATTGTGTGTATACACGCGATGAAAAAAAACGAAAAGAAAAAAACAGAATCAAACGGTTTCCTAATTAGAGTTTTAATTTACACGTCGTCGTATAATATTTTTTTAATATACGCATTAAAAGGTTCTATAGCGTTCCGAGTACGATTTCCTAGACCGCGGAACGATTTCCGAGCGCTGAAAATTCTCGACTCGACAGAGAGCCGATTCAAACCACGCCGCCGTACCGTAGTAAATTGACGTTTCGTCTGCGTTTTCCGGATCCGATGATGTGTCGACCAAAAATAAATAAACGATTTGTTCGTATTACATAATATTATTTTACCCGTCGTCGGCCGAATGCGATTCAATTCGAATCGTATTTTAAAAACTCCTGCAGTGACGAAACTATTAAATTCAAAGAGCTTTATCCTATATCTGCAAAGCCTAAAACTAACGAAACTTTTATAGGAAGCTTCTCGCAAACTCTAAACCTCCTTGATTTTTTCATTTAAACACATTTCGTAAAAAGTTTATGTGTATTTATGTGTGTAAAACCAAATTTCCTCCTGAAAAAAATTAATTTTATTCAAATCACGTAATAAATAAATCGCAATACATTGTCTGTAATGATAAAAAAAAAAAAATCATTTGAAATTTAAATTTTTTTTTCAAAATCATATTATTCCGCAAAGAAATCGTGATTTTTGCACCAGAAACGTATAACAATCAGTACAGATTATAGGTACCTAATTATATTTATAATGATTTTATGTAGTTCGTTATGAATACGTAATTATGTAACAAAACGAATAACCGATAATTATACATAAAAATGTAAGAATTATGCAATCGCGAAAATAATGACGACGAAGATTATGCAATTATATTATAATAATCATGACGACGTGATAATAGGTAATAACGATAAAATGTGTTTGCAGGAAAACTGCGCGGGCGATAGCGGCCAATGAAAGCCGAGCTGCTCGCGCCACCCCGACCAATGAGAGCCGAGCAGCGCGCATGACTCGGCCGTTGCCGATCGAGTGTACACGCTCGAAAGTACAACAGCTTACCATCAGTATAGTGTCGACGACCGTGCGCGGAAAGCTCTTCTCGTCTTTAAATATTTCAGTTGTTATTTTTCTCCGCAATAGTCGATAGTGTAATTATTATTATCTCCTCGTCAATGACTGAAATAAAACTTGCGACTTTCGATTTTTTTTTTTTATCGAGTGACTTTTATAATTTTAACTAAAGTGATTCAACTTCATTTCACGAGCCGATACGAACACCGAACCTCAACGGCAGCCAGCCGACAAACCGTGAGTAGTATCGATTATATTAATTATTTACAGTCTATATCAGTGGCGTATTTAGGATTTTGTCGAGGGGGGTGTACGTTGGCAAACATATAATTTCGTCCTGTAATGTATATAACATTATTATACCAATTGGTAAAAAAAAAAGGCCAAGGGGGGACTATCCCCCCCGTAAATACGCCACTGGTCTATTTAGATGGGTCGTAGGTTATAGGCACTGATAGGGAGTAGCGAAGGGTAGTGACCGCTACGTCACATTTTTTCACGGGTGGGGGGGGGGTGGAAAAATTATATTTTTGCTTGATTTTTGCAAAATCGTATTTTTGCCAGCTCATAAAAAATCGTGATTTTTTCACCGGAAACGTATAACAATCGAACAACAGATCAGTTATTAGTAGGAAGCTAATTATATAAAGATATAACCTCTATTTTTTTTATTGCCGTCGTAATATTTCGTAAACTTCTCCGTCGAACTAGTTTTCAAATTCAAAAATATAAAATCAAATTAAATCGAAAATATCAATTTTATTGTTTTATTACGCATTTATCTACGACTAGTAGTGCCTATAAAATTACCAGTTAAAACGAGCTTTACTAGTTGGTTTACAGCAGCGGTTCCCAAACTTTTTTTTCCGCGGTGCCCTTTTTTGGACCAAATTTAACCGCGGCGCCCTTCTCCGTGAATAACACAAAAGACAGAACAAAAAAAAAAAAACAAACTCATTGATAGCAAATTTTATTGATTTTATTAAACCTAATACAAGCTATAAGCATTCTGAGCCAAGTACACAACTAATACTTAATCATAAATTAATGCATTTTTAAACTTCAAAAACAAAAACAAAAAACATACATATTATATTTGTAAACTATTTGTCGTGGGCCGTAGAACGCGTTGCGCTTAGAAAGTGCTCGCGGTGCCCTAGGGGTGCACAGTTTGGGAACCGCTGGTTTTTACAGTTTTAAAAAAAAAAACGATACGCCGCCGTTAATCTCTTATTTGATTAAAAATGTGATTCGTGACGGGCGCGAGGCGGACATGCTTCGACGCGCGTCGAGGTCGCGCGCCATCGAGAACGCCACATCGGTCGGTCATTAGTCCACGTCTAGCGCCTGACGGCGAGTTGTTCGGCAACGAGTCGCTCTCGCCGGAAGTTTATCGTCTCGCGGGATCGCGCGATGAGGCGGCGGACATTTTTCGGCGCGATGGCCGCCGAACGCCATCGGACAGCGTCGTCGTCGTCGAGCGACAAAGGTGCGAGAAAGCCGCCAGACTGTAAATTATTTTTATTCAATATTTTACCTTTTAACACGCATTAAGAATCTATAAAATTCGAAAGTCAATAAAACAATAACAATACGTATAATATATGACCTTGTATATGATGAGATAATAATTATTGAGTTTAAAGTTATAAATTCAAGGCTCGGAACTTTAGGCATTTGCATATTTGTTTAGAAAGTGCATAATATTGAACTTCTAGTTCGATACAAATTTGATCCATATAGTATGTATATTCCAAATACAACAATTTTCGTTGCATAATTTTGCATATTTCGTTATTTTTTGTACGAATTTGCATATTGTAGGTTTAAGAACATTTTTATGCATATTTCATAGATTTAACGAAAACGATATTTTTTCCTTACAAATTTATAGTCGACAAAAAAATATTAGATATATTACAAAATAAATCCATTGAAAAATACGTCAACGGCTATTTTTGTATTGCTCCCAATGCATTTAACAATAATATTTATATCATTTCTAGTATTTCGGCCCCTATTTATTGTTATCCAAATGTACCATGGCATTCATATATTCTGTACCATGATATAAATAAATTATATAACCTAGGTAATTTGTAAAGAATTAAGTTTAACCATTAGGTCGTTATCAGTATTTACAATCTTATATATATTATATACTCAATATTAATTCTTCACAATATTAATACTTAATTTTAATTTTCAAATTTTGTTTGTATATTTATTTATTATTCAATAAATTGCATATTTTTGCATATTTCCCATATTTTACCGCATATTATGATGTTTTTTAACGCATATGTATGCGCATATTTGAGTACTTTTTAGTGCATAAAGTTCCGAGCCTTGGACTTATAATACAAAATAAACACTATAAAATGTTATTTAACTTACTAAAAAACTTAATTTTATTGCTACTGCTCAAACTAGGGCGGGCATTTTAAGGGCACAAATACTTCTAGCGCCCGGCCCTGTGCATATAACGTATAGTAGGAGGCACCTCCGTAACACGTGTTGTGTGTTCTAATTAAATTACAATAATTTTTTTTTTTTTTTTTGAAATTGGATTATGTTGTTCGACACGGCCTTAATTATTGCTACATTGTTCCGGTTTCTTTAAAGACTCACACCACCATAATATACATATAACTCATCATTGTCTGCGTAAAAATAATCCGCACTTCTCAATATCGCCGCCCACGCCGCCGTCTCTCCTCCGCCGCCGACGAATTAATAATAATAATATCTCTCGCGGCGTAATTCCGCGTCTCGAAGAGAGCATTAAAATATTATAGCCGTTGTGTTTATTTTATTCCTTTCCCACCCACCCCCCGTGTCGTTCTTCTCTTCTATATCGTCGTAGCTTCGCGTTCGTGAGACGTGTCGGACACCGTTTGATGTTATTAGTATTGTAAATATATCATCGCGTCAAACACAACGATAATTCCGACGAAGAACGAAAAAAACAATTATTTTTCACTGTAAACGAAAAGATTCAAAGGACGATTCTTTTATGGAAAAACACTCGATGTTTCGGAAAGAATGGATTTTCAAATGCTATTTCTGAAAGTTGAACTATATATAGGTAATAGTTAAACCGATTTGTACTCTATATTGACTTTTGATAGTGACGCTGTTTTTTTTTTTAATAGCGAGAATAAAATTAAAATAATAACGAGAAAAAACAAAAGTCGCTATTTCAATGTCTGCAAAATGTATTTGTGATCGCATCGATGAGGATAAAATGGTACGTAGATTACGCGTCTTTATATTATTAGAACGACAAACGAGTCGCCCGCACGATAATAATGCAGCTGACGATCGTATATATACAATCGTCTCGAACGTAATCTTTTTACTTTTTTCTTCAGACGATTAATACGCGTTTCGAAAAACGACCATGTCGTCACGTCGCGACCGGAGCTGGTCTCTTCGCGCGCGTTCTAAGGACGTCGCCGGCGGTATAATGTTTGTACACCGGTTTTATTGGACGGGATTAATGGAAAACTTAATTTCCATCGTCTGTAGAATAAATACAGCTGACAAAACAAACAGAGACTTATCATGCTAAAAAGGGGATCTGGCGGCGGCGGCGCGCGTATTATAATCTAATATAACGCGACCCCCTCGTCGTGCGTGTTTTTCGAATCCGTCCTCACACGCACGCGCACGACGTTCGAACAATATGACATTATTATTGCGTACGAAAAACGCGTGTCATCGGCAATAACAAAAGTATATGATGATGATAATAGTAATTGCCGGCCCCGACGGTATACAATATGGCCAGCGGGTGCGCCCCGCCGCCGCCGCCGCCGCCACGTGTGTTTCGAAATAATTTGTCCCTAAAAAAAAAAAATAAATAAATAAATAAATACATAAATAAAGGAGGAAAAACAAAACGAAATTCGCTTACGTTTATTGAATAATATATGCGACCTAGTTTCCGATCTAGGCGCTGCTCGGCACGTGCGCGCCGCCGTCTCGGCGGTGGATGTGTGTATGTAAATTTACGACCGCGTCTTCTTATGTATTCAAATTTGTCAAAATGAGTTGGAAAAATTTCACCCGCCCGGAGCGGTATGATATCATAATATTATACTCTCGTATATTATGGGAAATCGAGCGAATAAATTACGAATCGTATATGCGCGCGGACAGTAGTCCGTATACGCGCGATATTATTGCGGTCCATCCCGCGGCGAGTCCGAGAAACAATATTAATAATATCGAGGGCTACGAGACTCCTGAAAATAAAACGTGTAACGGAGATTTTCCTGAACGGCTCCTACTTTCTGTGGCACTCCTTCCGCATCACACTTGATAATAACACATTTGTGTGGAAGACCAATAGACAAAAGTAGACATTTCAAACATTTTTTTCAAACTACACATATTAACGATATTATAACGACGTCTCAAAATATAATTTTTATCTACTAAAGAATACGGTATGATATTGTTAATACTTTTTTTTTCAAGTTATGCCTATACCGACCGTTTTCCGTTCGTTTTAAACTTTTCGAACATATTATAGTATACGCGGTTTTGGCGACTCTGAACGGTTTTCTCGCTGAACATCAATCGTTATGATGAAACGCTTTTGACGTTTTATAGCTCAAACAGTCAAACCGGGAAGTTATGACGCGTCTGAATTATTATTAAGAGACACAAACTACCATTGGAATTTAATTACACTTTTTGTTTTGAAACGATAGCCGATGAATCAGTTGCAACTGTTGTTCCTGAATAATTTCAAAACGATTGCGACGACTATTATGATGGTCTCTATAAGTAGTAGTAGTAGTAGTACGAGTAGTTGTGCGTTGATGATACGAATTTCGAGTTTCGACTGGATTTCAGTAATTCATTCGGCCGTTGCTCGAGAAGTCGCCATTAATCTCAAATAAAATTTATCTCGATTTTCATTTATTTCGCCTTTAAACGCTTAAACAAAACTTTTTTGTTTTTATTGTAACATCATTAAAGTCTAAAAATGCAATGCGTTGAAAATCCAAACTACATCGTTTATAAAAAAAAAAAAACTATCCGACGCGACCGCTTTCAATATAAAAACAACGCGTTTAAACGATTTGGGTGTGGACGATTTTTCTATAAATAAAATTTAAAAAAATTCGTTCGTATAATATTACCGTCTTTCATATTATTATATATTACGAACGTGCCTTGTACGCACATGGCATAATTTATTAAACGGTCCAAAAAGTTAATTTATAAAATCATAACATCGTATTTTTTTATGGTACTTTGATTGATATTCGTTCACGTGTAATCTACATGCACGCAAAACATTCGCGTGGCTCGCGGGTTCAAAAAAAAAAAAAAAAAAACTGGTGAAATTATTTTTTGACGAAATACGTCTGTTTTGGAGTTGGCAGAACGTTCGCAATAACGACGTGTACGAAGATAAAATACTTGTGCACTAAAAAAATACGGTTTCTCGAGTGTAAGTTTGAATTTCTCTGGGGTTCTTCGGACGAAGGGTTGTCAGTTGGAATGTGTCAGACATAACATTCGGGTCTAAAAGTCATAAATCAGAAAACTCGCGAGTCTGCGACGCGCGCGCGGTTCGTGTAAACGTATATTATTATTTCAAAGATATAAAACAACGATAATGATAAATATGATGACAAACATGAGAACGATTAAGTTGAAATAAAAACTAGTATTAATTATTATTTACATAAATATACGTATAATATTGCAGTACTGCATAGTCGGTGCGCTGGTGTGCTATACTAATTCGTGAGATAGAATGTATAATATAAGCTTAAGTGCTACTTACGTATGGGAATTTGATACTAAATAAGAAGTATATTCCCCGGGTATACGCACGAAGCTCTACAATAATCGATACAACTTTTTATAATAATCCCCGTGTACAGAGGTATGTTTTAGCCGTCTTGAAATCGTTTTTATTATGCACTCGTGCCATTTAATAATATATCACAACAACTGACTGAGAAAATTTTCATTAAAAATATTTAAAACGTGCGTACGAATAATAATAATAATTGACGTTTTCCCTCTCTGCCCTCGTGTTATTTCGTTAATGAGAAAAATCGATTTTTTTTTTTTTTCGTTTTCTCATTTTTAATCAATTCGTCAGCGCAAAACGATACGTAATACGCGACGACACCGTGAAAACGCGCGAAATAAAACCAATCGTAAGATATTATGTAAGCTCGACGTGTACAGGTTGTGCTACGACCTTTGTTGTAATAATCGTATTATAAACTCTATAAGGACGCGAAACAAATCTCGACTTTCCGGTATGACGGCGGCGCGGCGTGCGAAACGTTTCTCGACGCGTATTTCAAGACTATTTCGTCGTCGTTCGACGTTGTCTTGTGGTTTTTTTATTTTCACCGCGCGCATCAATATCGTTTTCATCTAAATCTGCGAACGTCGCGCGCTAGGTAAGCGTTTTTTTGTATTCCCTCGACAAACTTTTTACCGCGTAAAATAAAATCAACGAGCGACGTGTACGCCCCACCAACGAGTAATAACAACGTAATAATACGCCGAACAAATATAATGAACCATAAACACGGGCGTTTCAAAGTTTGAACTGTGAAACAGTGATGCTATTTGGTTATTATACATATAAATACGTATACCGCTCGTATTATATTAAATAGACGTTACGATGCGCCGGCCAACTTGCGCGCTGTGTGCGTTTCTATTATTTCCATTAAACTTTGAACGCTCATAGCTGCTTAGTTAAACACAACTATTTGACGAACTTGATTGTTTTAAAAATAAATTATCCGGGAAAACTAAACGTACCGAGGGATGATTTAATACGCCTCACATTGTTCAAGTATCTATGTGTACAACTTTGATGAAATTATACCGAACGCCTTATCGAGCATTTATTTCGAACTTTTGTTTAGGCGACTTGAAAGTCAAGAAGTGAGTAATCGTCTGGTTATACATTTTGAACCTCGTTGACGAATAAAAAAAAAATCTTTCGGGTTTTTTATAAAAGCAACAAAAACGATTCATAGTCCAAGTTAGCTACTACGTAGTTAGACTTTCAAGTCGCGATAAAAAGTAGTACACTCTTATTTTTTTTTCAGACGAATTATAAACTTCACGTGGCCGAGTGAAATAGGTGTAATCAAACCGCCGCCGCCAATGCCTGGCCCGAACAATCTGTTCGTACGCATGTGTCTCGAGTCTTTCCGTTTTCACATTCCTAGATGCGTCCCTGATTGACATCGATCAGCGTTTACATAATATTCGCCCCGGGTCGATACCGGGCGAAGACCGACTCGGGCCGGACGAGTAGTAGTACAACGTGTAATACGCGGCGTTAAAAGTGAACAGGTCAGTTCGAGTCCGAACGGATATTAATTATGACTGTAAATTGCGGGCCATTAGTCATCGCCGGCGGCCGTGCTCCGCGGAGGAGCCGCAATAATAACGAGCGCCCCCGAGTTTCCGAAGAACGAACTTGGACTGTTTCTAATCACTATACAAACGTAATATATACGGCGGCGCGAGCCCCGGCCGGACGTCAGTTATTCCGACGCAAGTTTTAACGGCCGTCCCCGAGAAACGCGAACGCTCGCGGAAACTTGTCGCCCGGTGATTAATTAATGATTATTTACCGATAGCCCGGCGGCACCGTGTGCGCATAAATCGAACGAACGACAACATTCGTAATAACAACGGCGGCCAGTAACGGCCGCGACGATTGTCAACAATATATCGTATAAAACGCGGTTACAAATTATCGTCATTATAACATCAGCATCATTATTGTTGCCGCGACATCGGCTGCCGGCCTCCGAGCTCGATCGGTAGCGACGACGACGACGTGATATTCTGATGTGTACGAGATAAACGAATCGCGAAACAGTCGAAATGCTGCGAAAAGACGCAACAGTTAATTTTACGAGAACGATGAAAATTCTTTAATTCAGAGCTAGGTTTTCTTTAGGGCTGTTTTATCCCTCCGGAGAAATCATTCTTACCAATCTAATCTATGAATTAAGTTTTTATTGTTATTAAAATAATACTTTCAATGATCACGCGAAAATGTCGTAATTATCGATGAGAAAATCAAATTTCAGCGCAATATTTCTCGAAAACATTACAATTTTCAAGAAAATTAGAAGAAAAAAAACCTCTGTATGTCCGATGCTCTTAAAATAACGAAACAATGCCGTCTCCGGCCGAACCGGATTCGTAACAAAACGAGCATCAAAACGCGGCTTTTTGAAAAACAACGTAGAATGCATTGAAATTTCCGCCTCGCTCGTCGTAGTTACGAGACTATGAACATATGATACATTTATGTTATTCGAGACGTGAAAAAAAGTCGACTTTATGATAATATGAAAAGTCGAATATCATCACACGGTTTATACTCGTACACTATATTTCATAAAAATCCTCATCGCTCGGACTAAACTAAGGTTTTATAAGGTTTTTTTTTTATTTTCAACACCGCTACGACTATAATAACGTTTCACGCGCTATTGTTGTACGAGTATATTATAGTCGTTTTGAAATTCGAGTAACACTTGATTTTCTCGTAAACACAAACGCGTATGTGCCGGGCATGTGCAGTGTGACGGTTCATTTGAAAAGATTTATAGAGACGACGTGGCGTATTATATTATTATTGTAATGCTCCGTGTTATTATATTCAATAACTATTATGGTAACGTTGAGAAACACGAATTATTACGCGCGAGACGACGACGACGACACGATATGAACGACACACCACTCGCGCGCGTTTTCGAAGAGATTTATACGAATCGGTATATTATGTATTATAGCGGTGACTGGGAGGCAGAAAGAAAGAAAAAAAAAAAAGGCGTTTTCGATCCGGCGCGCAGCAAAGCGATTGTCAATTTATTTTACCCCGTCAACGCGGATTATTAGAAGAAGAAGAAGAAGGAAAAAAAAGGGTTTACACGTGTTCACGTCATCAAGCTGTATCTCTGTATGGTACGTATAAAAATACGCCGTGTTTATAATAATTTATATATTCGCTATTATACACTGCGCGTTATATACAATTGTATTGTCAACGTCCCCCCCCCACCGGCCTATTCGGGCCCCAAACGAGTGCATTCGCATGACCGGGCCCCGCGAGAAACGTGTAGGTTTTTTAAAAAGGTTTCCCGCCCCTCCCCCCCCCCCCCCGTCTGGTCTAAAGAAATAATATGATTTTAGGAGATATAAATCCCTATAGGCAAAAAAAAAAAAAAACTACAATGTACAGGTCATGTACTCAACCGACCAGAAAAATAAAAGATACAACCTAAATTTGTTACGTATTCTTCCGGATGAATGTACTTTGGTAATTTCGTCAAACGTCTATTTTTAGATTTTCTACGTTTTCTTTTTTTCCCCCTCCCCGTTGAAATTAAATATCGGCGAAAAAACGGACCGTCCGGACAATCTTGGAAATCGAACAGGATCGATGTGATATTACGAGTATATTGAAGAAGAATGGAAAAAAAAAAACAACTCTACTTGTATTACGATATTTCGCATCGCTCTCTACGTTTTTACAATTGATCGACGTATAATATAACGTTTTAATAATATTTAAACAGCCGGAAATCGTAAAAAAATTAATTTTTTAAGACTCTGGGCGGGCAATGTACTTTTTGTTTTTTTCAGTTCTCGACGCGCCGGACAAAATTCATTCTAAATCGTAATTTTTTAAACTTTACCCGATTAATGTAAAACTATCACGACATAATATTTATATTATATATAATATTATTGTGAAAATTGAAATCGATCGCTCGGAATGAGCAATTACAGTTGTACATTTAGCACACGTTTATATAATTATTATTATTATAATAATATCGACTGCGCGTTTCAACATAACGTCGTGTGTGTGTGTAACTCAGTGTTCCCGATGAATCACGTTTGATAATAATTATTATGGTTTTAACAGCGTTGAGAAATTATACTAATTTAAAGGAGAAAAAACTAACGAACGTTTTTTTCTCCAAAACACATCGAGTCTGCCTTATACTCGTAGGTTTGTTTTCGAGATTTGCAAAATGAGTTCAACTAGAACATTGTGATAAATCGTAAAAATAATAAAATAGAGAGAAACATAATAATATCATATTATTATTATTATAAACTAAGTGGGTAATAACGAGTAATTTATTTTTATACTTCGCGCTGCTTTCCCTCGCTCGTCACGCGAATAAAACCGACAGTAATAATATTATATCGACTGCGAATAAAAACTATATAGACGAAATTCAAACGTTACGGTGTTAAAAAATATGAACTGATTTGATAATAATATTATTGTTATGCCTATCGGCGAACGATAGGATTTTGTAACGCGATATTATTACAAATCGCAGTATTCGTCGCGCTCTCTAGCCGTGGCGTCGTACATCAATAAACCGATACGTAAAAAACGACGACGCGTCTATTAAGAATTTAATTTTTTTTTTGTTTCAGGCGTCTATGGAACCGAGACGAGCGGCGGTCTCAAATCACCGAGAATCGTTCGTTTCTCGGCGTTCTCCTGCCAGGAAACTCCCGGTTTCGTTTCGATAACCAAATCGTACAAAATAAAACTGACGCGAGAGAACGACGCGTTTCGAAAACGTAAGATTGCAAAATGTTCGGACGGGAATGGGGTTTTTTTTTTTTTTTGGTTTTAATTTACACTTATTTTAGACTTGGAAAACGTCGAACGAACGATGTTTTGAAACTTTTACGCCAAACAATATCGGACGGCTACAGATATACGTTCCGGAGCAAACAAACTGGTCGGTGTCGCCGACAATCGGAACGTTCGTCCAAAAACTTTATGGAAAAATTACAACCGACGACGGCGAGTCGCATATTATTATTTAATGAAACGCGTGCAAACAGGTAACGTTTTTTTTTTTAGTTTAATTATTTAATTTCGATGTAACGACTAAATTATTATCGTGTATTTACCGGCCGTATGTCGTCGTGTATTTTAATAATATTACACTAAATGATAATATAGTGGCGCGTTCGAAATTATCGGCGTTCTTTATTCGTCAAACGTATTATTGAAAAACTTATATAATTCCGATGTGTTTTTTTCTAAAAAAAATAACGCTATACGTATTATCGACGTACCCATATATTTTCTAAACGCGAACGTTCGACTTTTTAGACTTGTTTTGTTTTCTCAACGAAACAACGCCGTAATTATAGTGGCATTATATCATTATTACTCGTATAAGAGGCATAATCGTTGTTCGGTCGATAAATTCACAGTTTTCGTCTGTTCCCTAGCATTATATTATGCAATAAAATAATACTAAAGGTGCATTAATTTATATCGTATTGTACAAACCGTGATCTATTACGGGACCGCCGCCGCGGTTAGGCGTCCCGTTACCCCTTTGAAGTAATGGCAGACAAGCGTTTATTATTATGTTCAGGTACGCCGTTGTCCTCCGAGACCGTTTCTCTGCGAAAACGTTACTCCTCGCAACGGTCTCCATACGTATAATACCGTCATCGTAACAATATTATAATATCGATCGTTTGATACTTTTTTTTACTCCGCCGCTGTGTTTGATTATCTTATCTCGGTTCGTTATTACAATGCCGTTGCGATACTATTCTTCGATTCTAAAACAATAAATTCGATTTCAGATAAACTCGCGTTTAAATAATATTCAAACGACTCGTACGTGCGCGCTCGTTTCACCGTCGTACGCGGCAGGCTAATTATTATTACCGTCGGAGCACTCCGATGAATAGCGGACAGACAACTGCGGCGTATAATTTTCGATTTCGATAGAATGAAAGTCGACCGTCCGAACGGTTTATAATTTTTGATTTTTTTTTTTTTAAACATTATCGACTACAGTTTTTACACACCATTTGGGCGGTGGTGTTTTTCGTGGTGGTGAGTTTGACTACAAAGTACAAGTGTGTATAATATTATTGGTCGTTATGAGAAGTTGAAAAGAAAAATCCTTAAGGAAGTGCGGCACGACAAATCGATAAATAGGTACGTAGGCGGGCGGGTAACGCCTGCAATGTTTTCGTTCGAAGAAGACGAACAGACCGAGTGCGTATTATTACCTACTCACGTTATATTATAGAAACACGGAAGTAAAGTACGATCTACCGGTCATTAAAACGGAACGCAACTATTATTTCTATGTGAAATTCCTCTTCGAATTGTTTACGCGCGTCCGCGTATGATAATATATAGGTATAACAATTCATACTAATGTAATTTATTCATTACGCGCGCGCGTGTAACTATACCACGACCGTGCACGATGTTATACTTATTCGATGTTATTATTATAACACAAGAACGCGAGGTGTTGGAAAATTTGTTTCGTGGTTTTTTTTTCCCCTCTACTCTCGGACATTAATCTCGTAAAAATAAAACCTCGTTTTCGGCGGCGTTCTCCGACGGTTCGCCGCCGTCGTCGTAATTACAGATGTTTCGGAATATCTTGACCCGGCTCAGTCGCAGGTCACGCGCGCCACGTGCATCCTTCTCGGTTTTATTAATTGTACAGGTCACATCAATAACGAACCATTAAACAATAATAATAATCAATCTCTAAGCCGGCGCGAGATTTCGACGAGCGAGCGCGTGTGAACGTCGTCGGCCGGTTATACGAATAATAAAAAAAAAAGAAAAAAGTTCATGACGTAGCGACTAGCGACCCACACTGTTACAATACAGAGTGGTTTTCTAATCGCGGCTCTCGCGTTCGTCGGACAACGAATTTTCGACGAACGTCTATGATAACGCATCGTTCAGACGATCGAAAACGAAAAATATTAATCGCGCGACGCGTTGTTCGATGTCGTGTGTCGTCGCCACACAAAACGCAAGACGACTTCTCCGAGTGGGAGTATCTCCGGCGTAGTAAAGTTCCGTATTATATACGCTTACACGCTATTACGATGGCGTGCTAGTGGTAATAATAAACGTCAATTAAAAAAATAAAATAAAAAACCTTTCTCGCCGCGTTCGATTTGAAATCCAACGAAACCGGCGTATCGCAGTCAGTGATATCTGCCCCACCTCGTATGAAAATTTCAAGCTAGGCCACGTGTCGAGATTATTTACACGGAAACGAGACGCGTTTAAAATCGCGACTATAATATGTTTTATTTAACGATTTTTTTCCCGCACGCCGATCCTGGAGGATACGTTCGAAAACTATAACCAACGCGGCCGCGCGTTTTGTTTATTCGAAAAGTTTTTATCGTGCGCAGTCGAACGTTTGGAAAATAACTGCAATAATCGACTCTCCGATTCGTTATTACGAATTTATTTACGATAGCATTGACGTACGACGACCCGCGACGCGCGACGGTACAAAGTCAAATCCGACCGATGTTTTTGTCTGCGGATTTAACGGACGGTTTGAAACGACACGACGCGTGTGCTCGTACGTATTTCTAAACACATATTATCTAAACCATCCGCCTCGGTTTAATCGCATTAAATATAATATGTTGTAATACCGTTATAGGTCTCCTGCGTTTGTTTGTCTGTCGATTTTTCATTTCCCCCCCCCCCCAACAATATTATAAGTATTGATATTTTTCTGACTATTCATCAGATGCGAAGGTTTTTTCATCCGAATTCTCCTTACTGCGAAATTCCTAGGTACGGCAAATTCGTTAAAAAAATTCGGTTCTCTTCGGCGCGATACGACGACGTGCACTCCGTAGGAATTTGGTTCGATATAAATATAAATTGGTAAATCGGTTTTTGGATATTATTCGACCCGCTAAACACGGGTACACGAGGTATTACTACAATATTATTGTTTTATTAAACGCGGGTTCGTACGAAAACGCGACGGTAACGAGTAATTTTGTTTTTTACAATTACAGACGATTTTTAATAATGACGGACGACGAGACGACGTGTAAACACAACTATAAAAATAACATAGTCGTCGCTATTATTTGTAGTTTGTCCGATATGAATCTATTTCACAAGACGATAATGGAATCACGCGCGCGCGCGCGCGCGCTCGCAGTATGTTATTATTTACGATATTGTAATAATATTGTGCGTTCTATCGGTTTTAATCGTTTTCATTTTTCACCGTTCGCTATGGAATCGTGACAGTTTTGTTGGCGGCCAATCAAAGTTATTTCATTCGTGACGCACATCGTTACGAGCATAACATTATTATAATATCCTCATTTAACTATTATTTCAAAACCAACCTCCGCAAATACCCGTTTGAATAATTCGATTATCCAGTGACAACACATTATTTTCCATTAATTAAGACGTTGGGCATATTATTGCGGCAGCAGCAGGTATACGTTTTTTTTATGGCGCACGGTCGATTCTATAAATATATATATATGTATATATTATTATACATAGCGTAACGGCCGCGGTATTATTCCATTACTTCATATTAAAAATTACCATAAAATATATTGTTATAAATTATTACTAGTGACGTTAATACACTTACACGACATGCACTCGAGAATTAAATTTCTTCCGGCATGCGATTATATATTTTTACCGTAGGGGCATAAATAAAAATGAAAACAACTCGGCTGTCCTGCGCGGCTCGTCGCCCATACAACATTACACTATTATTATTATTATTATTATAGACTTAATATTTATTTTATCGGTCTCGTTTTCGACAGAATTGATTATTATCGTGTAATCGTTTAAATATTCATACAACATAACGTAATTTTCCATGGAATTTTTTTTACATAAATTGCGCTTGAGGTCGTGACGTTCAATTCAACAGTTCAAGTTCAGTAGAGTAACGGCATCGGCGCATTTGCATAATTCAACCAATTGTAATAATAATTAACGGCCAATGCGTACGTTTATTGCGCGAGAATATAATATAACGTGCCGTGGCCTAGAGGTGTGTGTACGTACGTACGTACAGTCGATTCGATCGGTTGTGCTGCACACCGTGCACACTCGTAGGCGGTAATTTAAATGCAATAAATTCCGTATTGGTTCCGAGAGTGAAAGAAAAAGAAAAGGTACTGAAATAATTTATTCGATTTGCAAATGAAAACGATAGGTTTTCTCCTCGTGCAGCGCATTATAATATAGGAACTGCTGCTGCTCGTTGTATTTTTATTTAAATTTAATCGCTGATAATCTGATAAGCCCGCCGCCGCGTATCGTTGTGAAAAACACGACGGAAATTGCGAATTATATTTTCAAATGATAATTACAATCCGGGCGGCTTGATAAAAAAAAAAAAAAGTAGCGCCGATAGAAGCGAAAAAATTACAATAATAATTATTACTTCATGACACTCGCGTATTATAATATTACGTACGTTGAAAACGCGGCATTTTCTTGAAAATAAATAAAAAATACATTCGACGGTATGTAAATGTTATTGATACGTTTCGTTCGAAACGACCATTATAATAACGTGTTTATCGTTTTATTTTATAGTGAAAAATTAACGGATTGATGAAAAAAAAAAAAAAAAAAAGGAATAATTTTCGTAATCAACAACTCGTCAAGTATTATTCCAAGGATATTATGTTGTAGGTAAGTATATATACGGTTTTAAAATAAGTTGATAATTTGTATAGATTACAATAATACGTGTATAATATAATGTAACACTATATATTAATGCGGAGCGTTACATAATTCATATTTTTTTTTCTCGAGCGCGCGCGTTAAAACATATAAATTTAAAAAAACACGGTGAGAAAACAATTTATTTTATGGTCGAAAACACCCCGAAAATTCTGGTAATGATAACGAAATAAATAATGACGCATTGTAATGCGTGTTCGAAATGTATTAATTAGGATTTATAATATGCTTACGACGATATGTTAGCGGGAGGGGGGAGGGGGGGGGGAAATATAACCGCCGACATGAAAACATGCGTAGGTTTGTGCTTAGATAACCTTATGATAATAATATTGATGAAACGACGAACAACGGACGAGGCGTTAATACTAGATGTGTGAATTGATTTATGTTTAACAGCCCGGATACCGATTTCGCCGAGATAAAACGTACGAATTGCCTCGAAAACGGCGTGCGTGTAAATCCAAATCGTATACATACGAAGCGGGGAGGGGGGGGGGGGGCACCGATGATAGGATTGATGCCCTCCGCCGATCACGCCGATTATTCGTACCCGACACGCATACGAAACAGTGCAAATATAGATTTGTAGATAATATTAAATACTCGTATATTTAGAGACGGAGAGAGAGAGAGAAATAAATTATCCGAACTAGACCGGAGAGTATATGGACACAATACCTGTTGGTAGCAACGATTCGCCGCGGCCGTCGCAAACGAATTAACAAGGATAATGTAATGGAAATTCGACGATTCCTCCTGCAGCGAGTAAAAACGGATAGTTTAAATGGCTGTTGTTGACGAGCCGCCGCGTCAGCTCGTCCGAAAGGATATTGTTCCGCTCGGAGATTCCCCGTCAAGGCACGGTCCACGGACCTACCGCCCGTTTCGACGGAGAAACAACAACAACAACAACTAAAAATCAAGTTTAAAAACATTACGATCGATAACGCGGCTCGTATATTACACGCACGTACACGTTATTATTATATTAAGCGTGCGGTGTGCCGCGCGGGCTTTATTCGAATCGTCCGTCACTATCGCGCGGTCCTTATATTGCTGCGTTCATTAAATCGAGCACACCTACTGCGCGTTTTACAATCCAATCGCGACGTCTCGACAGCCTCGCGCTCTATTAGTACCACGGTTATTACCATATTGTTATTATTATTGTTCGCGATAAACGGAAGTCGCGACGACGACGACGCTATATTATATTGGATGTATTATTTTTTATTAGACGCGCGCGCGCGCGTCATTGTCGAGGCACTAATTTTCGCTGTTTTATTAGCTAGTCTCAGTAGTCGTGCAGAGTAAAGAATACGGATGCGCGCGAACGTAACTCGAGAGCTTTGACGTCGCACGCCGCGAACAAACGAAATTTACGACAAAACACGTGTTTATACCGCAGGACTGGAGTGTACGAGTGGATGTGGGACCATATATGGGCGTGTGCGTAACACAATAAAATTACTCTTAGATGGCGAGGGAGCCGACGAAGTGCCTATTGTTTCAGTGTCGAGCTGATCTTCTGTTTTCACGCGAGATCGCAACGCGAACTGTTGTTGCTCACGAAGTGGGCAGTAGGCCTCTACGCGATAAAACGCCGCGCCGCGCCGTGTTCAATAAATTAAAAACGTGCCGAAAATCCAATCGAATTATTAAACATTTTCGTTTGGAATGTCCGGTTGAATTGCATCTGTTCGGTGTATAATCGAACCGTTCGAGTCAATACGGTACACAGACACCATTATTTAGCACGATTGAATTAAAAAACATTTGTTATTTTATTAATCAAGTTTAACGAAGCAAATGCAATACTGTAAAAGAGAGTCGTGGAAACCAGCCGACGCGTATACTACTCGTATATTGTGGAACGGTGGCCGAGGACGTAATTGAAAGTGGAAAAATGTTTTATTCGTTTATTTTGCTTCGGATAAAAAATATCTAGACCGCGCGCGCGACAATATTCGACGATATTTTCAAGTTTCGCCAGTTGAAAATTCATTTTCCACGAAAAATCATGGGTTTACGTGTAATTTCAACTATGTTTCCAGAATATTGAAATTATTATCGAAAAGCAATACAAGAGTGTAAAAGAAATCGCGCGCTAAATTAATGCACTCTGATACAGTATCGATTACGTCGTTGCGAACGTAAATATCACATATCATATCAATATTTTATATTCATTATATTGGCGTACGCGTGTTTGTATAATAAACACGATAGATTGTAAACAAACGGTTTTTGTATTTTCACGAGCGAGTAAATTAATGTGCAACCGTGTGCAGACAATGCGTGTGAAAATCGATGCGCGAAACGACGCACACCGCCTCGTCGTCGTCGGTGTGCAGAGTGGTGAAGTTTGAGTAGAGGTTTGTTTTCGACGATGTTCGGAACATGCGATTTTCCCTTTTTTTGAAGAATATATCAAACGAGTGTTCGAATCGCCACTTGTCTCGCGACGACGTGATACCGCGGACGTTTGATAACGCTAGGCGGCGCACCGGTATCGGCCGTAACCTTGGCGGAGCACCTCGCGACACTCGTGTGCCAATACACTTCCTGGTCCGTCCGCCGCAGAACACAACGTTCAGATAATTTAATCGTGCACACACACACACAATACGTCATAACATTTAATATATTACGTAAAAAATCGGGCGTGTGATTCGTGTGTGTGTGTGTGACGTGCGATTTCAACACGCGCATACATCACACACCGCCCGCCAGTAGACCACAACAGTCGCCGCAGATGTGTCTCGAGTATAAAACGTCGTCTTTATTGCCCATAATAAAAATAGTAACTACGATTATGATAATACGCGCGAGATGAGAACGTTTTGCTCGTTTGATCTACTATTACGTAGTACTCTCGCGCGCGATTATCACTCGACATTATAATATATACTTTTCAATCGGTCGCAACGATCCAATAATAACAGTCTGGTTGTACAATATCACTATAATATTATGTTGTGCGCGCGTAATCGCCGATAATAGCGAAATGTTTTCACACTATTGGTGTTTCCTATAATCGATGATATAGTATATTGTATGATGTGCAACTCGTCGACTGCGACGCGAAATTATGTAACGGCCGACAGTCTAATTCCGTCGGACGACCGGTATTCATACGTATTTTATTATCTTTCATGGGTACCGAAGACTTGCGCGTATTTTTTACGAATCGAAAACGGGCGTAATCAAAAAATTACCGGACGAAACGACGACGGATGCCACGGTAACGTGGCTCAGCCGCTCGATTAAAGTAAAATTTTTTAATCTAAATTTTATCGCTCGAGCACTGCAGCGCGTGTCGACGGTCGAAAGACCATAATAATAATGAAAATAATTACAATTATTATTATTGTTACACTGTACGTATGTACATAAAGCGCAATGTTATATTATATTATTATTGTATCGTTTGCGATTCGCGTGACACGACGTAGTCTAAACAAATACGAAACTCATCGACACAGCACGTTATAATTTATTGCTCTCGCCCCGCGCGCGGTTTTCGCGAGACTCCGAGTACGTAATATACCTTTAACGTAAATACTATATCGATTTATCGCCTTCGCTCGTATCGCGACGGGTTTATTGTCACACACACACACACATAACACAATGACTATTACATCAACATGTCCTGGTGGAAATTTAAATATCGTGATGGTCCCGGAGTCGTTATCCTGGCACAACAAAATGTCCTGGTTTTACCTATACAATCTGGTTCTCCGACGTCGCGCTGCAATTTACGAATTCGTTAACACGAGTACTACTAATACGATATTGCTCGGAGATTTTTCTTCAGTTGTTGGGCAAGAACATTCGAGAACGTATTTTAATTATTGTTTTTACTCGCGCGTAGGTTAATTATTACGAGACTCTCTCTCTCTCTCTCTCTCTGTATATATTCGCCGATAGACTTTGGTCGAAACTTTCACCGCGAACCGAAAAGAAAATCTAATTGGAATCGATAGAGCGAATAATATCGTACTGTTGTATGACAGTGCGTTATCGAAATGCCGTCGGACACGTTTTCCACGCATATGATCGATATGATCGATGCACCGACTGTAATAATAATAATAATGCGTTCTTATATATTATATAACTTTGTAAAGTCGCGACAGCTGCACGTATTGCTCGTGACTTCGACAGAGAGATATACGTATATTTACGGCATACCCATAACGACCGTCGGGAGACCGTCGGAAATGAATCGTTACAGCCAATCGTCATTTCAAACAGAAATGTGTGTTAAAAATTAAAAAAAAAGCTATACTTTGAATATTATAAATATTATAAATATACATATTATATATAGCTCGCGTAAATATAGGTATTTTACAACGACGCTCCGCGCGAAAAATAATTATAATATCGTAATAAATCGCGTATATTTGTTTTGATTATTATTCTTTTGATTTATCCGCCAATATGTAGCCGATATCCACCTGTATTTCGATGCACATCGTCGAACTTGCCCGGAACATTTCTCCGGGCCCAATTACGACGACGACGAGCGCATAGCGATTACATTTCAACAAGCCCCCCCCCCCCGAGTGTGTGCGCACACAGTGTTTTTCGAAAACATCCCGTCTCCGAACGCGTTTCAATCGCCTCTTCGATTACACGAAACGGCTTTGGACAAACGACGAGCTCATAACGCGTAATCGACCGCGTCAACTACATCGTACGTCGCATATACCTATATATTATTTATACACGTGTATGCACGGATGATAATTACAACGTCATCTTATCCATAATTTAATACGATTATGATTTTTTTTTTTTTTTATTTTTCGTCTCCGCGAAGGGTTAGGGTCTTTAAACTTGATTAATGATCGTCGTTTCCAGATAGTGCCGTGATGTACGTATACGCGCGTATAATAAGTAAACCGAAATAATTGTCTGAATAATAATATCACACGATCCATCACGATAAAATTGTATTATTTAACCATTACGGTAACGCGTTCGATACTATTATAATAATATTATTATACGCACACCTACACGCGCGCCTTGTTGTGTCGTGATGGAATCGTGATGCGATTAATGTAAATATAACACTTTACGAGCGAGCGTGTGTTTGCCATTAAACTAATTACGATCGCGCGAGTTCGTATATTATGCAGTACACACTACACATGGCGACGCGGACACACGAACAATCGATAAATAATAAGCGTATTATTATTTTTTTTTATTTTTTTTTATGTTTCGCCGAACGACTACGGCTTTCCGTTTGCCGCCCGCCAACGGTCGTGTTTCGTTTGTGTTTTTTTTTTTCTTTCTTTCCGCTCTGCCGTTTGACATTGCGGGAAGCACGTTTTTTTTTTTTTTTCCTTCTTCTTCTACCATTTATTACTGCGTCGTAAGTATTCGAATGCGAGATCTATCGACACGCCGCCGCGCCGGCCGCCAAAAGGTGTAAAAGCAACGTTTCGCATTAACGGGTTTATACGAGTCGAAATACAAAGTTCGGTCGGTTTTAACTTATCGAGTTAACGCGCGACGGCGGCGGTTTAAGTATTTCACCGAGGTAATAATTTGATAAAAAAAAAACTATATAATATGTACATAAAACATGTTAATCTCTCCACAGTATCATACGCGAGTAAAGCGCATCGCCGACAGAATATCTACCTAGACGCGTATTTTTATGTTTTCTAAAACCCTCTCCGAATAACCGTTTCAGACATAATTCAAACCTTTGGAAATCATAAGGGACAGACGCGTATTCACAAAAATAAGCATTTCGCTAATTACTAACGACATAATGTAATTAATTTGAGATACACTGTAATCTATACGACTGACTGTCAATATTAAATGACCTAACAACGTAACACAACTTTGAGTTGATTCGTTCACTTTGAAATGTTCAATGACGCCGTTATAATATGACGGTATCACGACCAATAATTTTGCCGTGGTCCAAAGACTTGGTATGTAATTACTAATTAGTATACAAATTAATATATACCTCTCGCCTATTGTACATGGATATTGTTCATCTTGCTCGTCTAATATATAACATCGCGTATACATTTTTCAAATTACACCCTGACAATCTGGGCGAATATAATTCTACTTCAAAAAGTGTTGCGTGTTTTTTTATAAATAAAATAATCAACATGAAGTGGAATGCGAATGAATTGTTTTGAATGAAACCAACGCGCGATGAAAATCGAAATCGTTCGAAAAAAGTCGAAGAGAAGTGATTGGTATAAGTCATTACATATTATATATAATAATTTAAGCTTAAATAATCTTTCCGTTTAAAACTTGTCGACTATAACAATAGAATATTCAACGGATCTCGCTGGATGAACCACGTTCGGTTATTATTTTCACGACGCATTGTCTTTAATGTAAAACAGGAAGTACGTTTTCTTAAACTTTTTTTTTTTTTTTAATTTTATACTTTATGTTCGGTTGGTTTTTACTCGAAATTCGGTTGAGTAGGCCTACCCTCCCGGTAACAACGATCCCCTTTGCCGTGCGCAGTACGTCGTACGCATAATCCTTTATATATATATATATATATATAAAAGGACAGGCCTTTTTTATGTTCCCATTTTGTGACGACGCTATTAAACATTTTTCCAATTTTTTTTCACAGAGTTATTCCAAATACCTCCCCGAGTGTCACCGCGTCAACCGATTTTCAAAATTCCACCCCTAAGGATGGTTAAAAGGGGTAAAAATGAAAATAAAACTGATAAAATAAAAAGTTAACTAGTATATATATATATAAATGTATATAATATGGCGCGGCATGTGAACACGTCTCGCGTTAAACGAATCTTTAAACGCTTTGCGAACTTGCGATACACATAATAACAAGTAATAATATTATGGATAATAATAACCGTTAGAAATAATTCGCGCGTTATTGCCGCAATTAAACGGCGCCGCCGCCGTGACACGTTTTCTCGGCGACGCGCGACGGCGAGAGAGTGCACACGGTATCGTAACGTCCGACGGCGAGCTAGTAGGAAAGTAGTCGTGATGTATGTCGAAGTGTACGCACATTGAAAGACATCAAAATCGCGGCGTGCACAGTAACGTGCTATATTATGTTCGCCGAGTCGTGTAAGCACCGGCTGAGTATGATCCGAACACACGCGCGATAATTTACAATATATAATATATTATTATAATGTATGCGCGCGAACGAGCACTGCACACAATATTATATCGTCACAATTCGCTCGTATATAATAACATAATCGCGGGCGGGTTAGGCTTGATACGTCTACGTAATTCGCGCGCGCGTTGCGACGGAGAGTTCGTCGGGTTCAGGGCTAACGCGCGCCCCCGGTCCCAAGCACACACACACACGCCTCCGGGTAGCCGATAGTGTTATCAAAAAAGAAAAAGAAAAAAGTTACGATATTAATTGCGCGATTATTATTATTATTACGTATTACTGTGCGCTGCGAGCGATCGGTCGGTCGTGTGCGCTGTGTGAGAACACTAAACGCTAGGCGCCACTATAATAATATTATAATATTATTAACTCGTTCGGCGTGGCTGTAGTAAAGTCGTTCGAATCAAACCATTCGAACGCGCAGTGATTACGAATTCTAAGTAATTGTTTTTTAATACACCCATAATTATTATCGTTATGATAAAACGTGTATATATATGCCTTGTATTAGTTTTCGAAAGTATAAATACTTTTCAAACATATCTGCGGTCTCGTTAGTAGGTACTATAATATTGTATTCATTAACGTTTTCATCATGTTGTACTGTTCAAATGTGCTCGTCGTATTTTCAACGAAATGTCAACATTTTGAACTACAACGCGTCTACGATCTATCCTTCCCTCAGAAATATAAGCGGATGTTGACCCCGTACAACGATTACTGGTCTGAAACTTTTCCGAGATCGATTCGTTCGTTTATACCAGGGGTGGGCGACTCAAAGTAACTAACGGGCCACTTTCAAGTACTTTAAAATCTAGCGGGCCGCAGTGCATAGGAGAAAAAAAAGGTCCTTCAAATTTACTAACATTTATTTTTTATCTTTATTTATTTATATTTACAATTATTATTTAATGTGATACTTGACGATGAGGGTTTTCAATAGACAATTTAGTAAAATCCACTTCTATGTCTGTAGTTGAAACTCTTAGTAAATGTCCCAAGGTTTCATCTGTTAAACGATTTCTTTCCTTCGATGTTTCAAGTTCGAAAATGTACATTCGCATATTATGTATGTGGTTCCAAACATAGATAACATTTTTAATGCGAAATCTCTTAGAATTGGATATTTTTCAACTGGTAATGTTTTCCAAAATGACACATCAATCTTTTTTGCAGATAAAAATGGATCTGTTTGTAACTCACATGATTCTAATTGAAGTGAAGGATCTTGATTTTCAATTTCAACTGCCATAGGATTATTAAATAAAAATGTAATAAAATAAAATAAAATACAGATAAGCGCTAAAATTATATGAAGTAATTTGAAAATGTAGCGCGGGCCGCCAGTTGCCCATCCCTGGTTTATACGGTCGTTTTATAGGCCCGCGGTCTCTGCTGAAAATATGAGTTTCGACGCGTGGAAAAAGTTCGTGTTCTGAAATCACCGTGGAATCCGACAGTGTTGCCGGAACCAAAAAAGTCCGTGGCGTTTCTCGGCATTTGTTCCGGGCACACATAAACTCTCCGCGCGCGAAGTATTCCCTTTCTGAAAACGAGAATAAAAGAAATTCGTTCGGCCGCGTTGTCGAAACGACATAAACAATATATTGTCACCGTGTGTTCATAATGTTATAGTGGCGCAATACGTACGCGTCGTGTTGTGACGCACAGTCAGTAGTGCGTACACGTTATTATTATAACGCCCGTATATGCGGGCGCGGAGTTTTTTTTTTCTTCTTTCCTTTAATTTCGCGTCGAGCTTCGTCGTCGAGGTCGAGCGGTTAAGTTTTCCCTCCCGTCGTCGGGTTTCGTTAAACTCGTCATGAGTACGACGTGGTTTTCGGAGCTATTTCGATTTCGGCCACTGTGTTCGCATGCACATGCAGTCCGGTTACCAAAATCAATCATGTGTTTTTAATTTTACTCCTCAGAGTACCACGTGCACAATATTAGCTATCAAAAAACTCAAACCAATTCCAGAATTCGAACATGGGATATTCGTCTAGCCAACAACATGATGTGTACAAAAATATATAAAACGCTCGACGCGGTAAAAAACCGATAGCAATTTCTATTCTCGCCGCAATTTTTTTACACTGTCGTTTTCGTACAAGCACCACTTGTATAGTTACGTGTTGCGAAAATAATCATGACATCGTTTATCACTACGTACCAATGGTAGCGCGCTAACAATTCGGATCACCGAAAACATAATACACGAGTGATAATTATTGTAAAAACCGTTACGTGTATGAGTTATGGGAATGATGGTAATTATTTGAACGCGTTCGATGTGAGAAATCAATAATAAGAGAAAAAATAAAAATGTTGACCTACAACTCGTGATCCGCGTACGTGTTTTGTAGACCAGACGGTACTTCGGACGGAATCCGGTCGGATGAGGAAACGGAAACATTATTCCATTTGACGAGTGTACTTTTTTTCTACAATATTTCGCGACGAGTGCGATCCGCGTCCCAAGGTCGGCGGCACGGCGTACGCGCGCGCGCAGTCGTCGTTATAATGACGATTCCTGTCAAAATAATAAAAATCTAATCACACGTGAAACGGGCACCACGGCGGCAACACCTTCTCAGATGTTAATTTTTTTCGTTACGTTACGTTTTAGGTACAATAATGTTATGTGTATTTTCGTGTGTTTTTTTTTCATAGGTTTATTACGCACGTGGTAAACCCTATATTATGGCAGTAATAATAATTGAAAACGAAAAAAGAGCTTTTGAACTAACGATGTGGTTTTCAAACACCGTCGTCGGTGGGTTTTTTTTTCTTTTTAATAATTTACCATTATAAGGCACTGAAGTGCAGGACACGCGAAATCATAATCTATCTGTGTGTGTGTGTGTGTGTACATATATTTAAGTATACTCGGCTAAAACCGGAAACACTTAATAAGCACATTAAAACCTGTTATTTATCACGGCTTAACCGTAAGCCGAAGTAACGTTTTGATATAATTAATTCGATTATTATGAATATTTTACACGCCACGCGAATTATTACGTATACTACAATTATTATTATTGTTATTGCGCAATTGCATATAATAAACGTCTCACTTCGATCGCGACTAACGCGCGAGCACGAAGTGTGTTCAAAATAAATAAAAACGAAACGAAATAAATTAAACCAACGTTTTCAGAATGAAACCGTTCGACAGTTCGGTTCTGCGCGTATTCGATTCAATTTTGATGGAATTCGATGAAAACGTGAACAATTACAAATCATTACTCTAATCAAACGAACGAATCGCCCTTTTTTTTATTTCAATCACCTGCGTTTTTCAACAGCACCGGCGCGGCGGAAGAAGAACTCCTGCGCTACTTACGCGGAATATAAAGCGTTATATTTATATGTAATACGATGACGTCATTTTATTTAAAGATGGAAAATTTAAATCTATAAGTGCATTTGGTATGAATTCGAACCTCCTAAAATGACTAAAAGCCTAGGTGAGTACCTACTTTTCGAATTTATAGTAATCGTATTTGAGAAAATCACGAACAAATACGTGATAAAACAATTTTGTTTTCAGATTTCGCGATGAAAAATCTACCCTCGCCAATAGGTACCAACCGCAGCGTACAGAACTCACAGCAAATCTCCGTGTTATTATTGTCAGCATAAAAATATATTTCACTATAGTTATTTTTTATCGTCGTCGTCTGCCGTCGAAGAAAATCAAATAAAATTACCTCCGTTCCTCCTAAAAGAAACGCGTAAATACGTATATCGTATTTATTTACATTTCGTGTGTATATATACGTAGAATTTCGTGTCAGACACAACGCGCGGGTTCCCGACGAAATGGTTGTTCTGTCAACCGGATGTGTGCGATTTTAATACGCGCAAAGTTGTAAAAAATAACGCCTTTTGAGTATACCAATTAAACACGTAATACTACGACAGTGGCGACGAAAAATATCAATAAAATACGACGTATTGTCATAACGTTTGCGGACGAATCAAAATGTTATTGTTGTGCTGCGTCGCACGCGGACGTTTTTTTAATAATATTATACTCGTATGCGGCGGCGCGTATAACACGACAGACACGAGATATTCCGCCGCGTAGATTTTCCAGCGCGATAACACTTCACGAACTCGACTTTCGTTCGGAGTCTTATGATTTTAATTTTCAAAACCGAAAAACACATCGTTGCGAGGGGCAGGTTGGAGCGAGCGTACATGCAAACGACACGAGCGCGCGCGTGAACCATTACACCACACGCAGCATCGTCTTCGTGCGCTATATTAACGAGTGGACACGAATGCGAGCGAGAACAAGTCACGTATGACCGTCGTCGGATCGTTATACGGCGATAAGGATTTGATGTATTCTGCGGCGGCGGCGTCGCGTTTTTCGGCGTCTTAATTTTATTTTTTTTTTATTTTCTTTCCGATCCGACGCGGCGTCGCACGCGTATAATAATATTATGTACGACGACAAACGGCACATTAAGTTTTCGGTACACGTTTCCGCTATCAACGCCGAACATATTATTTTTCTTTTGATATGATACGATATAAAACTAAAACGACCGCCGCCGACGAGTCTAACGAACCAGGGAGTCGGCCCGGAATAGAAAAAAAAAAAAAAAAAACGTACCTACGCATGTAAATGCGCGTGAAACGATACGATATCAAATAGGTGCCTGATTTTTTTAAAAGAAGAGGCCGAAAAAGTTTGAAACTCTCAATACACACCGCCGTAAACTCGTATAATATTACGTATACACGAGACGCACCGCCACACGTATTGTTGTTGTATTGTGCCCAGTCGTAAAAAGCAAGAAGAAAAACATTAACTCGTCGCGGTACAAAACTCCCACAGGTTTCTCAACAGATACGTATCAGCCGTGTTGTGTACAACGTAGTCGTTGGACATTACCCGAATGAATGCCGTTCACGTCTATTATACATTTACACGCATGAATAGTCGAAAACTCGGAACATCCGCCGGACACGTATATATAATACGCATGTGTGTGTGTGTGTGCGGAGCATAGTCCTGTGTGTGATGATGATGATGATGATGACGACGGTATTATTTATTTGTTTTTTTTTTTTTAGGGGAAAGGATAATATCATATTTTTCCCTCTCGTGCGTGCGTTTGTTGTGTACGCGCGCCGACCGCGACCTGCGTGCAGCTCAATTATGCTAACGACCCAGTCCACGGTACAACGCCGCTGCGGCCCACACTAGTAAGTGTATATTATCATCGAATATTCGGACGAGAGTGCGCACTACAATACAATATTATAATATATTATTATTACGCGCGGTGGCCGGTTGTGGCTCGGCAGTTGTAAATCGGTCGTCTAAATCGGTTTCCGACCCAACCCGTTGTGCTCTCCTCGGTTTACGGTCCGCGGGCACGCCGTATTTCCACGGCTGCGGGCGTCGTCGTATACGCCGCAGCCGGTCCCTCCGGACGAGAGACGATTTTATTGTTATTATTTTTTAATAACTTTTTATTTTTTCAAATCATTGTTTATTAAAAAAAGTGTTTTCATATTAACCGTAAAAAGAAAAGTAATTATTACAATACGTACATAAAAGAGCCTTTAAAATAATAATTGTAATAACTTAGACCCTATGCGAAACCTTATATTTTTTTTCCTCGGAGTAAAAGAAAACTCATAAAATAATCGGCGGGATTGTAAATTTTTATTCGATGGATTATTAAAACATTAAGTCATAATAGAATACGAGTAAGATTTATATAAAAAAAAAATCGTTTTATCAAGCGAAATTATTAATAATTATTGCGAGACTGTGCGTTCGTTTCGAATCGACGCGGTCGAGATATTTTGTAAAATAATTAACGGTACGTACCGCGAGTTATTGTTTATGTTCGTTTGAATGATATTTCAAAAATATTTCCGACCTTAACACACGGCCCGCTCGAATCGAGATTGGAATGGAGGTTGTCGAGACGAATTATTATAGAGGGAAAAATAAAAAATATATATACTTCGATAGCGTGACATATGTCAAAAGCTTATAACGACGACGACTAGCTAAAAATGTTATGTATTGTTTTCTCGAAACTCTGGAACATCGCTGCACAGTGACTTTCAAATTCGTCGAACGAATCGGTCGAACTTTGCAGACGACGGGGGGGAAGTTCTCCGCCAAAAGAATAAGATAATTATTTTATGAAAAAGTCAGGTTCAATTACTACAATCGCGGCTATGCGATGACCGCGTGTTGTCGTGGCGTCATACGAACAATATAAAACAATAAACTCTTAAGACCGAAGGATTACGCTAAGCTGTGTCTTGTTCGCGCGAAACTTTGAGAAAAATTGATTACTGAAAATACCGAAAACGTCACGCAGGGATTACCCTCGGCCGAGCTTAAAAACGCTTTTCATTTGATCCGAATCTTATTTGTCAGACGATTTTTCTGCAGCGCCACGAATCTTTAAAATATTTTTGTACGTCGGTTTATACGTATAACAAACTTAATAATAGTGAACAACAATAATAGTCGTAAAAAAATTCCAAAAATGTTAAACGCAATACGCCACCCTGTGTGTGTGTGTGTACTCGTATGGTACGGCAAATAGGTGCGTTTCATTAATTAAAACCATTGAAAAGTATATTTTTAAAAGTAACGTTGCAGGACGAAGAGAGAGAGAGAGAGAGAGTATACAACCGAAGGATCTGTTACATTATTTTTTGGGATAAAGACGCGTCGATCGAGTGAACGAGAAGGTATATTAAGTTCCGATTTCGGATCGAAATCGGCAAATACTGCGAGACGAAGCTTTAAAATCTTACGGCTACTATTGTGGGCAACGGATCCCGCGTCGTCTGCCGAGTGTCGGAAACGGTGTTAAACTCGACCAGTCGAGCGTAGTCACGGCGCGATCCTACGGGAAACGTATATAAACGCATTATACGTGCCGCGTGCGTAACGTAATAATAATAATATGTTTGTACAAGGTTTCGCGCAACAATCGTAGTATTCTCGACCCGACGACGACGACGACGGGGCCAAGAGTCGTAAACAACGAAATATTATCTCGCACTCGATGGTTAAAAACAATAATAATTATACGTATTGTAATGCGGAGAGAGACGCGTGAAAACTCGTAACTCTGCGGGCTCCGTGCGGCGATGAGTGTGTATACACACGGTTCCGTTTCGTGTTGGTTTTTTTTTTTTTTTTCATTTATTTATTTTAATCAAAAACTAAAATACGCGTATGAAAAAAAAAAAAAAAGAAAAAAAACAACGCACTCGAACGACGACGAGGCCATTACCGCGGGCGCCCTCGGCGTGCACGTCTCCGTAAAGAGCGCGCAGTATCTAAACGAGAGACGGAAAGCCATAATATTATGGCGGACGGATGAGCGAGACGTGCGGGCGCGACAAGGGGTGGAAAAAATGACGGGGGCGTCGTCGTTGTGGGGAAAACTTTGGGGCAAAGGACGAGACCCTCTCTACGCGCGCGCGCTCGGATGTGTTAACGGTAAACGCGAGGGTGCGTTTTAATTTTGTTAAAGAAAAACGGTTTAAAACGAGAGCACCGGAGCATATTATATACTATATACGCGACGTTAAAGCAACACATAGTGTGCGTAGTGCATAATACGCGTTTATATTTTTTTATATACGTATTATTATTATCTGCCGGTTTGTCCCACTCGGCGCGCGGAGGCTCACCTATTGAGATGTTTCGGAGTGGAAGAGTTTATCGGGTCCTCTGCGACAACAAATATGCGACATCTAGTTTTGTTGTCGGGGGGGGAGGAAAACGGATATGAATTACAGACGATTATGATGAAAATATGAACGTATATTATAATGTTATTATCGGCGTAAGAAAAACACTGACTATTGAATATGTGTTGAGCAAACGCGAATTATATTTTATGAATTAAACATTAGACGTTATAATATTATTATCATAACGTCATTGGATTCGTAAAAAAAAAAAAAACTTTATGCCCTTGTCATCAAATAAATTATACGAAACGGCAATAATAACAAGCACGCGAACACGCGAAACAAACAGCGTATTACTGTTACTTTTTTTTTTTTTTGCTATTATTTTTTTCGATACGTGAACGCGGTCACCGTGTTCTCACACACTCGCGCGCGCGCATTTACCCGAATTTAAGTGTTTCAACACGTCGCGGCAAAGATCGTTGAACTACGTATATATAATAATAACAATAATACGAGTATATCATATTATTATGATCTGCTGACGATTGTTTCGTTCGCGGAGACAAGGGGTAACTAACGACGTTATAATAACGAAAAACGTGCGGCGATTGCGATCTGGGAACTGTTTTAAATAAGGTAAGAACACGAGTTCGTCCAACTTTTAAATTATTAGCCTATTAAACGCCGGTGTATCGTACGGAAACAAAGTCACTTTCGAGATTACGAGGAATTGCACTCTTAAAGTTTGAAATAATTTCAAAACAAACTCGCCCGGCAGCGGGTAGTTTAAACGAGTTTTAAAAAAAAAAAGAACGCACTGTACATGGGACTTCTTGAAAGCATTATTAATCATTGTTGTAATGCATTCAATTTCCAGTCCATTGTATTCTAACTTATAGTACAGTCGAGAAAAAAAAAAAACAAAACTACTACTTATTAATCAATTCGAAATATTTGGAACCAACATTTTCGTTTGAATATACACGCGACGCGGACCGAGTGTATTCTTTCGCTTAATGATAAAATTTTATCAAACTAATATTAAAAATTAAAACGGTTTGTTTTCACTTTTCGTAATACCTTGAATGTGCAGTTTTAAAAGAATCATTCAGCTGTTAAAACGGAGTCGTCTGCAGACGGGGATCGTTTTATTCTCGGCCGTCCGTCGTCGTTGTGAGAGACGTACGTATTATAAAAGATTATAAATCCCCGCTAACGGACCACTCCTCCTTCGGTAACTTTTAATAAATAAAAATGAAAAAAAAACTTTTAGATTTATGTTTTCTTCTTCTTCTTCTTAATTTGGTAATCATAATATTTTCACGGCTCGGCGAGCATTCGAGGAGAAATGTGTTTGTAGAAAATTATGCGAAAACACCGCGCGCTTATGGGTTTTTCGGCCTGACGAATCAACTCGTTGAATTCGTTTGCAACGATGGAAAACGCCACGAGACGAATTTCAACTATCGTCCGAGAGTTTCCCGTCGTAATTTGTTTGTTTCGAATTCATACGTTTTATTCTTCACCCGGTAAAAACAGACGCGTTCGTCAATAATTCTTAATAGCACCGCGTTTTATTATATCATCGATTATTTATTTTTTTTCCATCGCCGCGCAATATAATTAAAACGACACGACGGCTAAAATATCATTACGCCCATCGGGTTCGTTACAACTGCAGTGTGCGTTGTTGCACACTATAGTATTATCATAATATTATGTACGAACGCGCGTGTCATTAAGTAAATTAACCGCGGCCGTCGTCGTCGTCGGTGCAACAATGGGGCGCATGCCTACGCGCTCCGTTATAGCAATATTGTGCAGCGTAATATGTGTATCTAATTATCGATAAATCGTTGCGTTTATTAAAACGTTGTCGCAATAAAATAAATCAACGTCGTCGTACGCGTATCGTATGCGCGTAAAGAGCCGATTCAAATGTCCGTACGCAAGTCGTTCAGGGCCGCTGTGTCGGGATTAAAAGCGAACGCCGCCGCGCGACTGCTGTGACAACGATATTATTAATTATTGCCGATTCTGACCCGATCGATAACTCGTCTTTTTTCTATTCGGCGCCAGATAGCACAAAGATTTGATGAACAGCCGCGACGAATTCTCTCCCGTCCGGTTCACACAACGTTAAGCATTTCGAATTTTTTTTCTCCTTAAAACTGCCCTCGAACGGTTTTGGTTCTGGATCAACAGTTTGAATATAACTGCCGCGGCACAGTGGGTTTGTTGTTTTTCTTTCAAATACGCGATTTGAAAAGCAATGTGCAGATAATATGAGACTCGAACGAGATCGTACAAGCGATCGATATCGTGGAAATCAACGTACCGTTTTTATACTGTCGAAGAACGAAAAACACCTGACGTTTCAGCCAACATTTATAATATTATTAGCGATTTCTTATTCGCGTTTGGTATATTTGCGTTTGCACCAAATGTCCGTAAAAAATAACCGTTAAACGACCGATCTCGACGTAATCGAAACGCTCGTCAAAATCGAAAGCGACTTACAATTATTCATATACGAGGAATGTCCAACACTCTGTCACGTCTTGAAAATATCAATTTTACTACCGGCGTGTCTCGATGCAACGGTACACGCGTCGTCGTATCGATCTCGTCCGTTCAAGGTCTAATTATTGTTTTCGATTAAATCGTCGTACGCGATACCGATCGAACGGTTGAGGTACCCTCATATTATTTACATTATTATAATGTGCTGCGTCGCGCGGCTCATTAGTAATCAAATCGAAGCGCGTATAATATTTATGCAAATTTCTCGTTTTTTCTTTTTTTTCTTTTTTTTCACCGGTCCCCCGGCCGTTACACAGAAACACGATGAGGGACATTTAATGAACGGTATTCTTCTGAAAACGTCAAATGATCGGCCGATACGTATAGAACACGTACAATAATAATATATGAATGCAAGGTGTGTATGTGTGTGTGTGCGCGCGCGAACAAAACCGTCGGTCACCCTCTTTTTTTTACTTTTTTTTATTTTGTTTCCACCGACGTTCTTCCCTCGTCGCGTATACGACTCGTCAAACTCGAAAACGTTTGCTAATCGACGACATATTCTCTTTTCATATTACGTTCTGAAGTGTACACGCCAAGGTTTTACAAGTATTTTTTTTTCTTTTTAACGTCTGTTTTTAATGGACATATTATTCTCGTTTCGAATAACTAAAAATATATACCTACACGTACACACCACAACAATATCATCGACTGCACATCTGAAAAATGAGCTCGTCATTTTAATCCGCTCAAACGTTACGATCTCGGCGGTGACTCTGTACACCTAACCCCCCGGGTGTTCTAGAAAAAGAGGCATCCGTCGATTGTCACACTTAGACTAATATTGTTATGAATAAAAAGAGAACGAACGTTCTCAAACAAAGGACTCCCAGACGGCAGGAAAAAAGAATCGCATTATTATATTTGATTAATATAGGCTGAAAGACCTGACTCGTTTAATAGATGACGTCGCACGATAACAGCAATTTCGATGAGCATCTGTTACGAATTAGACAAAACAGAAATATTTATACCTGTAAATTATCGTTACATAATATTATATTACGGACAGAAGGTATTGATAAACACTTGTGTAGAGTCAATTATTTTTCGCAAAAAAGAGAATCCTCCACTAAACGCATATAGTAGAACTCTAGAACAAATCAAAACGAAATATTTAAATGAAAATTAATGATAAAATCGTGAAAACAGTTAGTGAAAAACAGTTTTTAAACTACCTAAAACTACAGAAAACTTTACTGAAGACTTTAGAAAACTGAAAATTCATAAAACGCAAAAAAAAATCAAAATAAATACAAAATTAAAACCGGCCACTTAGATTTTCGCGTTATTGAAACGCGTTTTTAACTAGAAAAGCGTCGTCTGAAAAGAAAAAAATTCCTAATTATTACGATCGTAAATTTTTATACATACGAACGCGCGTAATAATATTGAATTTTTTCTCTTTACTCTCGTGGCCACTTCCACCGGCGGCGGCGGTTGTTATTACGACACGAAGTCAAATAATCTCGGCCCATCAATTCCCATGACGCGCGCGCGCGCTCGCAATAAATTATATTATTATTATTATTATCGTATATAATAACAACAACGCGTGTACAATAAACACGGCCGCCACGCGTTGTTTTTTTTATATTGCATTATCGCGCGTAAAATCAACGCCGCGCGGCGGACATCACACGCCCGAAAAAAATCAAATAAATAGTGGGTACCTATGGCGAGAGTGTCCGTCGCCGCGACCCCCGTCATCCCGTGAAACATGACGTCACGGCTACAAGTACTGTTGTAACAATACGACGCGATTGTTATTAAAGCGCATACGAGTGGAAAATAAAAAATAAAATAAAAACAATTAGATAAGACGGGTCGCGTCGCCCGCACAATATTAGTATAGGCGCCCGTCGTCGTCGTTTCACTCGCACATACAGCTAGTCGTGTGTTGTGAGCCGAACCGTTCAGAGTTCACCGGATTCCAACGAAACTCTGTGAATTCGACTTGAGTTTTATATGACGTACGCAGTGGCGCAACCAAGGGGGGGTGTTTTGGGTGTCTGGACCAAAACCCCCCTTGAACCGTATAATAGGAAATTTATATTTAATTATTATATTCAATGGTTATAGCAGACGAAACGGCAGATGTGGCTGGCATTGAGCAATTCTCAATTTGTGTTCGTTATTTTGATTCTAAAACTCAAATAGTAAAAGAACATTTTTTAAAATTTGTTCCTGTAATGGACTTGAGTGGGAGCGCACTTGCAAGTATAATTATTAAAGAACGAACTGAGATGAAAATTGAAGTGCAATATCTTAGAGGGCAACGTTACGACGGAGCTGCATCGATGAGTGGACGATTCAATGGTGTTCAGGCATGCATAAAAAAAGAATATAAAACAGCATTATAATATGTGCATTGCAGTTCACACAGTTTAAATTTGGCTGTTTCATATGCTTGTGGATTACAAGGCGTTCGAAATACTATGGCCATTGGCCACAATCGAAAAAGTTTTCGTATTTTTAAATACTCCAAAGCGGCGAGCAGAATTTTCAAAACATGTCAAGGAACTGAATCAAGCCCAGACTCGAAAAGAAAAACTACAGCAATTATGTTCGACGAGATGGGTTGAAAGGCACGACTCGGTAGTCGTGACGACTGTCACTCGTACATAGTATACTAACAAATTTGGAAATGAATTGGGGAAATACTGTATACGCTACTGGCGGACACCCCCCCCCCCTTGAAAAAATCCTAGTTGCGCCACTGGACCTAGTACGCGCGCTTGTGCACGAGGATTCCAATCCCTTCGTAAAATATTTGATTATTATTGACGATCGATTTTAGATTTTAGTTTTCAATCGGATATTATAATATTATTATTTTGTATTCGCTGTGCTCGTTGGATATAAGAAATAATAACAACGCGGCTCGAGCACGCAACATTATTAGAAATCGTTTTGAGAAAATAACGTTGTTGTTGGTTTTTTTCGCTTCACGCGCGTAATAATCAATCGATTTCGAAAATCGATATCATCTCAATATTTTATACGAGCACTAACCATAATATTATGACGAGCGGGCGGAGTTTATTCGTTATTGCTATAGCGTGTATACGATTTTGAACCGTAAACGGCGCGTGGATTTAGAACGCAGTGCGCACTGTTTAATGTTATTGCACGTCTATAATGAATTTCGCTACGATAATATTATGACGATTGGCATCAGCTGACTGCGATGCCCACCCGCGCTGCGATCTGTTCGATCGACGATCCATATCGGGAGACTACCGGATGCACTTGCAGGACACTGTACTATATTATAATATTGTGTTATCGCGATTCGCCGCGCCGACTGCACGCGCGTTCGAGCGGTTTCGTCATCATTGTATAGTACACAAGAATATATTCTTCAAAAAGAGGTCGACGACGGGCGGTGTTTTTTGCCGTTAGTGATTTCTCGCGCGATATCATTCCAAATATTTTTGAAAACTACATTTTAACAACATACAATCGTTGTGTTGGTAAGTCTAACCATTCTAATGTGATAACGACATTTTATATAATATTATAAACGTTTTTTTACCCTCAGACAAAAAAGCCAAAACCTATTTGCGTAGGTACAATCCCCCGCGTTACATCGGAACAACGATATAATATTTTATACTAAACTTTTGTCAGTATACCATATTCAACTCTATGTGTACGACTTTTACGATATTATTCTTAATATGGCATTCATTTAGGGCGGAAATTCATCAACACACTGTTGTAAATACTGAAAAACGTAAAATTTCCCGTGTAGTTTATATTCGATAAACTTCGGGGTAAAAATAATGTGAGTAGAATGAAATTTCATACCGAAACGACGACGTGATACACGTATTGGGGGCATATATGTTTTCAAAGTTGTCCGATAATAACATTTTTAAAATATCCATTCCGCAAGTCGTTCCGGCGGTGTTTCCGTGGGGACCGAGCCGCCGCGCAATAATACAACGCGTACGACATGGCCGGTGTGTACACGTCGAATAATGTATACGGCGCGATATGATACGGCGCGCCGTTTATCGTGTGCCGCGCGACCTTCTGCGTGATCCTGTACAATCGGTCTGAAAAGTCCATAGGCCGACGTGCGCAATAATAAGTCGTCGTAAAGTTCGGCACTGCACATTTGCCGGGCAAACGGCACCCCGGGGAATGATTTAAAAATTCAAATCGCCAAATACCAAACGCGTTCGCAATCGTTCGGCGCGCAAAAGTATAAATAATCATAACGTTTCGCGGCGATAAATCAATACGAATATTATTATCCACTGCACCCGGGGCGATCGTTTTGCTAATGCAAACGTTTTAAACGCGTGTAAATAATCGCCTAGTTTTCACCTTTTATACCGCACTCGCGCGTTCGCCGTTTCCATACGCGTTTCCGTATCGAATTTCCATTTCAAAACGGTAGGACGTATTTATCTTTTTTCATTTTTTCCAAACGTTCTGCCGTTTCGTAATTTCATATCGATCGTACGAATCAAAATATCAAACCTGAAGCAAATCAAGTCGAATATAATATTCCATCTATGAGCCCCAACCCTCTTAGTCTAAAGTATGAAGCGTTTACATGTAAAATATATTATACTTTACTACATGCACGTTATACGCAACAATCAAGGTTATTTCAATAAACTAATAAAGAAGATCGATCACGTAATCGTAAATTATAAAACGAGCTATTGCACTAGGTGTGTCTACGGACGATTTTATATTGACATAAGTTAACCGAAATATTTCCTCGTGTAATGAGGTGTAAAAAACATTGTTTATTAATGTTTTAAATTTGAAAAATTTCGTGCTAATTAATAAGAAGAAAATAGCACGTTTGACTCTCATTGTCCACACGATTTGATGTCGATCACTTGATAATAATCGCTACTTGCCCATAGATTGAAATGAAACGAGCAAAGCGATCGGTTGTACTCGCGACGACGGAGTATTTTATACGTGATGATCGTTAGACAAATCGTCGTTGTGACAATCGTAATAAATTATTAATCCAAGGCAAAAGGTGTGATCGGTGTTATAATAGTAAATATGTAACCGTTTTAAATATATATGTTTATCGTAAATAGTAAATTATTACTATATAATAAATTCACTTTTGGATAATATGTCTCGTACCGGTTTTGTCGACGGAGGTGTAATAAGTTTTCCAGAAAAATAGCATGCGCATAAAATATATTATACGATCGTTGATTGTCGTCGTCGTCGATTATTGAATAAACGTCAATAATTAGTATTTTAAATATTCATCACGCCCGTTCCCCGGGGAAAAACAGAGGAAAATATTCGAGTATACGGGTGCCTACCTATTGACGTGTCGTGTTCTCGTATAGGCAGGTACGTGATGTTAATGTAAAATACGCGACACTTGTTATTAGTATTTATACATTAATTGTTATTGATACATGATCGTTGAGACGATAAATTACGCGAGCTGTATACTCGTACGGTTACTAAACACCGCCTATATATTTTGTACTTTAGAAGTTATGTTCGTTTAATGATTTACGAGCTGACCGTTTTCGGATTCACTCAATTAAGATATCGACGATCGCCGCGGATTGAATCGGACGCGGATTTGCGGCTAAAAATCAGTGCGCTCAAATCGACGATACCGAGTGTACAGTTTCAAAAACTGTAGCGTGTCCTTATTAAATTTTATTAGTGCAACGCAGAGGACGGTACCTACATTGTTTTCGATTACATAATTCGGCTTTGAACAAAATTACGCGTTCCTTGCCGCATAATAAATTACAAATTCAATAGAATATTTAGCTTCTTTTTTTTTTTTACTATTTTAAACAGTAAAATAAATTAAGATTTGGAAAATAATCGTTACGATATTTTTGTTATTAAATAAATTATAATCGGGGTGTTTTTTTTTTTTTTTTATAAAGTAAACGCGTCTCTTTACTTTTGTTTTTTCAATTCGAACATTGCTAAAAAGTATTGCACACATGAACACCAACGGCGGCGATAATAATAATTAAATATTTCGCTTCTTTTTTCCTCGCTCTCTCCTTAATAATACGTGTTAACGTGTTAATAAAGCGTATTACGATTAAACGCGCGGCGGTGACCTACTTCAAAAACGCAATCAATTATTATTTCGATTTAACGATAAAATATTAATGCACGTCGTCGTCGTCGTCGTACTAACACGAGGGTTTATAACATTTTATCAGTCGCCCGCAATAATAATAATAATAATATCAACACATTTACGGTTTGCAGAACAATAATAATTTGTCTCGATTACGGGGGCGAATATTTCATATTATTATGCGCGGCAGTCGTTAAAAACCGAAATCGTAAAAATAATGATCGCGGCCGCGTTAATAAATCAATACGCGCGAACGGTTCGCAGACCTCGTCGTCGTTTACTACATAATAATAATAATAACATGATTATCGTTATTATTAAGAGTCCGTCGTACGGCGTGCAAATTATTAAATCATCGACAAGCCGCGCGATTATATTACTGTGGCCGATATTTCGCCGGCCCTCCGTCGTCGCGTAATACCCCGCTCACTCGACGATTGTGTAAAACAATAAACACGCGTTTCAGGTACTCGACAATATAATATAATATCGTATTGTGTGTTATATCCGCGTATTTTTTTTTTATTGTTCTGCTCCTCCAACGAACCCATTCGATCTGTGCATCGTCGTCCTGCAGCCCTCGCCCCTCGCGAAACCACCACCTCGCGCATATAGTATTATTATTCGACGAACGAAAAACGTGCGTCCGGTTTAACAATAAATTATTATTATTATTATTATTATTATTATGCACCGCGGGATATATAATATATTTTATGTTGTGTAGTCGTTGCGTATTAATCTAATAACGACCCCAGTCGTCGTCGGTGTACGCCGTGGCAGCGCGAAACCAGAGGGACGAGATCTCTAAAAGTAGTTTAAACAGCTCTACGTATACATCACGTACGGTCGAGCGCGCGTTCATCTCTCTACAAAACCGACGCGCGACGGTGTGCTCTTATTTTGACCTATATCGATTTCTACGACAGTTTAATATCGGCCATTTTTGGCAGCAAAAAACACCAAAAACGTGCAGAGCGAAATACCAGAGGCTTCCGATTTAAAAGTCTCTAATCTCTAACCATGTTGGGGTTTTCAAAAATACTTTTCGAACATTTGACACACAAGTCCCCGTCTACATTATTGAATTTTCCACGAATTTTTTCCGCTACTCTATGATGTGCACGTGTAAAACAAATTACACGCACCGTTTTCGAATAAAGAGTGCTTTCAGTGAATTGACAGCTTTAAGGGAGTGGCATCGGTGTCAAATTATAGAACATCGTCGTGACGAATGCGTCCTGATCCCAAAATGTGCATTTAAAAAATATGCGATTTCCTACACATCCGAGCCCTGTAATAATTTCGTAATATTTAAGAATGTAAAATATTATAAATTATTTATTAAGTAGATGTTTTTTTTTTTTTGCGGGAGAAGGATCTGGAAATTCACACGACGCGACGTATCCGTCTTAAATATACATAATATAGTATGCAACTAATAAAACTCGTAAGGAAAACCAACGCGACGGATAAACAACATAATTTCATAATGAAAAATAGCATAATATAGAAGAGTATCAAACGCGACCGACGGCCGATTAGAATAAGAGAAAAAAGGAAACGCAGAGAGAACGATTAACGCTTTAATAAAAAGAAAAGTAAAAAAGTCGAAGAGTTTTATTTTATTTTTAATCCACCCTTTGCCTCAAAACCGTGACCGGGCCCGCGATAGGGCTCAGGACTCGATCGTCACCTGTGTTTTTTTTCCGAATCTCATTATTACACACGCGTGCGCATCGACCTTGACACCGCAGCGCATTTTTTTTCTTCTAATATACATTTCTTTATACTACGACGACATGCGTATATTTTGTATTTTCGATTGAAATTAATTCAAACGACAGAGCTCGTGTAAACACAAGTACGCACGCACGCATGCACGCACAAACAACACTCGCTGCTCAGAACTGTTTATATAAATACAACAATATACACTCCAGTACCCTCGTTACATAAATAATCGGTCGCCGACGAAGTAGTAGGTTTCAATTGTGTGCGAGTGCGAGTGTGTGCGAGTGTGTTTTTCAAAAATGTAAATTAAATAGAAAAAATATATCGCGGGGCATAAATCGGGCGATCACGAGGGCGTCTTATCGTAATCACGATTCGCGAGCGCGCGCGTGCGTGTAAGTAGTATAATGTCATCAATAAGGGCACGACGAAAACGCGTGGAATACAACCGCCACGGGGCCGAGTGCATAATACGTTTTGTAGCGCCGATGCACCTCGTGCGTTGCTCGTGTTCTTCTTCGTTGTACGTGTAACAACGTCGTTCGAATCGTTGCGTTTAAACTGCAGCCGACACGATAGGTACGACTAGGATTCGCGCGCGCGTACCCATTACACCGATAAGTTACACTGTCACAGCACAACGACGATATTATATCACAGTAGATACGCGACGAGCGTAGTTTTCAACCGGCTGATGACTATTAAAGTGTCGTTAGCACTTTGCTGCTCGCTTGCCAGCTAGTCGGTAACCGAGTCGAGTTTCGCTCGTAAAATACGAGCACCTATATCATACGCCGCGGGCGGGTGGTATAATTTCACCAAGTCATACTGTTATTATTATCATCACGTACGATTTATACGCGCCGTCGGTAAACAATGGGATATTCGTGCGGTTTATTTTTAAAGTCTTGGCGCACAAATCGGATGTACAAAAAAAACAAAACGTTTCGATTATTTATTAGGTTTCGGAAATTGAATATCATTTGAAGTCGACGGCGAAAAAACAACCCGTGCGTGGACGCAACAACACCGGGACGTGTCGGGCGCGTTGGGCGTGACGACGAGTTTTCGGACGAAACGACCGCGACGGCCAATTTTGACATCGCAGCCCCCGCGCGTTAAATAATTCATAATATTTTCGGCGCGATGCCGCCGCCGGGCGAGTTAGTAACGTGTAAGTCCGACGCGATTCGTACGGACCGCGCGAAACGCCACCGTTATGAAATTAATCGGACCCATCGTCATTCAGACGTCGTCGCGGACCCGCGGAATAACGAGACGGCGCGGCGGCGGCGCGACGTTAAAAATGATAATGTTTTCTTCGTTGCCCGGTCGAATCGAAATAATAATATTACCAATGTGACTCGCGTCGTCGTCGGACGATAATATATTGCCCTCCGTACGTGCCCCCCGGACGACGAGTGAGCTCCGATAATAATATTACGACGATCTAAGGTTACTCGTGGGCGAAAAAAAAAAACACGATAATAATATCTATCATTAGGTATTCATCGGCCGACGACGCGATCAAAATATCCCGCGTTGTTTTTATTAATTACAACGCGTACCTATCTCGTGCCGGACGGGCGCGTTCGAACGTCGCGTCGTCGTGTTAAAACGTATTATTTTAAAAGTGTATACATACCCACCATAACACGCGTAGTTTTACCGAAGCCAATCCGAGAACGGCTAATGCACACAAGCCTAGGCAATACGGACGGAAACGCGGTAAACACAGGCTTCGGTCGCATCGCGTTGAAATAAAATACGCTCGCGCGCGTGCGTCTATTATTGTACGTAATATTATAATGTTATGCTAACCAATTGCTTCCCGAAATCGTGAAAACAATAGAGTGTAATTTCATGATTACTGCGCTACACTATAGATACGACGTATATTTGTATATATAATATAAACGCATACGGGCGCGCGCGCGCGCGCGCACACAATATAATACGCGCACACGGAGCGTATAATATTACAAGCCCTTTCCTAATTTGACGACGAGTTATATTTCCGTCTACGGGTCGGACGGAATACGTTTTTTGAATACTCAAGTGTTTTTCGCGTCTTTTCCTCCTCGCAAACAGTGTGGTGTACGCCCGATTGTGCTTGTGTGTGTGTGTGAGAAAATAATATGTTGGAATGAGCGTACATAATATTATTATATTCGATGATGATACGCGCGCGCGTGGTACGACCGTTACATCGACGCGAGGCAATTTCGTCTGAAATTCCAAACACTATTCATATTATATACGTATATGTGTGTGTGTGTGCGTATAATATATGTATACGACGAGAAATGGTATTTATTTTTTATTTTTTACCATAATAAAAATAAATAATAATTTCGGAAACTCTCGAGGTCTCCAGGGTGGTGGTGGTGGGTTGAGGGGAGGCGGCGACAGTGGTATAAACCGCGTATAAATAATTCATAAGGTGCGGAAGGCGAAATAGATTGTACGCCGCCGCCGCCCGCGAAAGCTGACAGAAAGCTAACGATGATGACTTTTCGAAATGACCTCATATACACAAACCCTCGTCGTCGTCGTCGTCGTAGTCGTAGCCGCAGGTCATACAAACCGCATTAAATATTAAACAGATTGCTTAAAACCGATTGCTGCTACTGGTCGTCGTGATAAAAAAAATAATATACATATATATACTTATGAATGAATATTCGTGCACAAATCGTTTCGGTTCGCTCGGGCGCGCGTTAAACACTATGGTTTTATTTTTTTTTAATGTCGAGGCGTGAGCCAGTATTAAAATCCCATTAAAAAAAAAAAAAGGCAGACAGATACTCGCCGTTAATGTAAAATTATGTTTCCGTACGAACACTCTGACGTTGACGAATGAACGCGCGCATAATATTATTCGTGGTTTTAATATTTATTTTTATTTTTTGTAACTATCGAACGCGCGCCGTAGCGCTATAATAAACTCTCTCGACACACTCGATCGAGAAAACCGTATACGCTTCTTTTTTTCGAGAGAGCTGTCGACGGAACTGAGTTTTACACGAAGAGAGCCGGAAACAGTGACACAAACAATATAACGTACAAAACGATCGGACGGACGTGACGACATTTTAGACGTAACCGAGTTTTCTTTTTGGAATTATTTGCTAATCGCGATGAAAATACTCCGACAGGTAAACGCGAATTAAATCGACGCGCCAAAGTATTTCTATTCGAATTTATCGATGCCCGTTCGATTTGGGTGAAAATGGTTTTTTTTTTTGGTCCGTTCGCGTCAGTCGATAACTCTCCTCACACACGTGGGCACGATTGTCAACGAATTTAAATTTAGGACCAGATTTTGTCGACACTATTCGAACTTTTTTCCGAGCGTACACACGTCGAAATCGTTTTGACAATACGAAATAATAATATATCATCAGTGTCACACACACACACACGTGCACGTTGATTTTCGCTCAAAACTTCGAAACGGTTATTGAATTCACATTGCATTTACTGATGGATCGATTAACTCGGAAATTGAGAATAATCGTCAGGACCGGATATGATTTACCCGGATCCGAACAAGATCGAGTGTACCTACGGCGGCGCACAGAGAGAGAGAGAGAAATAAACGGGACCGAGTCGTCGGCACCTATTGCTACAAAAGAAAAGCGTTTTAGAATATTATATTTGGTCAGCGTTTTAAAATTTAATTGTGTTTGTCGAGAGTCGATAATACGTAATAAACGTCTGGCGTGAACGCCAAATAGTTGTTTTTTTTTCCATACATATACCGTTATAATGAAAAAGCGTGTAGACGCGCGCGCGCGCGCGCTCATAAAGTCGGCCCGTATTTTGTATTATTATTTGTTTCAAACTACTTTTTACGTACACGCAGGTAGTTTAATACGCGTTGAAATAAACCGTTCAACAAAGGCTAACCGTTCAAGAGAACCCGCCGCCGCCGCCGACATACCTGTGTATATAAGTCCGAACGCAATATAACGCGGTTTTACGGCACAACAGGATTATAATTTATATATATTTCGCTCTCTTTATTATTTACCGAATATTTATTAGATTCCGGGCCGAGCGAAGAAAGACCTATCGGTTTTACGGCCCGATGTTTTCATTAATTCCGTTCTTCTTCTGTAAACGCTTCTTCTTTTTTTCTTTTTTCGGGTAGTAAATCCACGTCGGTCGCTGTTTCGTCGGCGGCGCGGCGGCGACTTTTCTCTGCCGGTTTTCTCCGTAGCCAATAGAAACTGGAAAACACGCTTTGTTATTCGTTTCGTTTTTCGACACAAGTATTTTCATAAGAAAATCGTAAAACGGATCCGTAATTTTACCAATGTTTACAGCGTTAATACGATTTTTTTTTTTTTCCAAGTCTGAAATATAATACAACTTACGTGCGTTTTCTCGAACGACAGCAATATTATTTTAGAGTTATTTGATACAAATTTTTTACACCACTCATAATCGTTTTTCGAACGCGAAGATTTATCGTCGTTTTCAAACTTATGCAAATCAACTCTGCCAACACGAGGAAACACTCACATTCGGAACCAGTATCTTACCGGCTTCTTTTTATCATTATTATTATTTTGTTACAAACGAGAATATCCAAGGTTGTTTTATTTTTTTTATTTTTTTTTTTTTTTATTATTATTATAAATTTTAATTATTCCATATTCAGTTACGTTACGTCGACAAAGTTATGAATACACTGTTAACTGTGTATTTTAAACAGTGTCGACTGCATTACATTTACACTTAAATAATATACCAAGTTTGTTTGTAAAAAACATTTAAGTCACAACAATGTCGATTTCCTATTTCAGCTATCAAAATAATGATAAATTTAATTAAAAAATAAAAATAAATAAAGTTCGCTTGGAAAGAAATTAAAAATTCCATCGGACGTTTTATACAATTTTCAAATATCAAAGCTTACTAAATTAAAAATTGCATGAATATTTATTTCGTTTTTACTAATTTATTCATATTATTGGTATACTATGTAGGTACCGCCGAGTGATCTCATAAAACGTCTTCTACTACTTTATTACAAAATACATATTTATATTTATATTATTTATATAATTCCAATATTAAATGACAACTAAGAAATATACATTTTACATTCGTTTGCTTTATGTCATGTCTATCATTAACAGTGGCGTAGCCAGCAGACATCGGCTGAAAATGAATTTTCAAAAAAAAACACATTTAAATCACCAAAGTCGAGCACTTGCAATTATAAAAGAAAAATGCAATAACTATTTAAATTTGTAAAGACTTACTCGTGTAGAACTTAATGATATTTTTTGACTTTGCGATCTATTGAAAAAGAAATAAGTGGGAAACACACAAGTACATATAAACAAGTTTGTGCGATTGGCGAGTCTGATCAATGAAAAATAATAATTTGAAATTTTCTCTTGGAAAAGAAATAATTTATAAAGTTTGTATTTTTCGATTTTTTTCCGTAATAAGCTCATTATCGATATTATTTCGTACTACATAATTATCTATTATAGTTTTCGAGAGTCGAGTTTTTTCAGGTGCAAATCAAACAAAATATGATCTTTGTTTCTTAATTATTATTATTTTATAATCGTTACCTACTACACTTACACGGTTCTTGTATTTCCACGATGAGATTTGCATAATATCAAGTGTTTATTGGTAATAAATAATAGCGTTGATTATAGAATATTATGATATTCTATATTTCTATAACCGACGACGACGGCAATAGTGTTTTCCATGCGAAACGTATAAATCAGGTATAAAATGTCTAGACATTTCGCCACTGCTTATGAAAAGACATTAATTTCAAAAGAATGTTAATTGAAAATATCATTATAATCGCAGAACATTTATACGTATTATTATTATAAAAATAATTTAAAAGTTTTATATCAATTTGAAATTAAAATATTCCATTTTTTAATGTCCCTTTGAGTGAAATATTAAATAAGGTCCGTTTTGTAATTTTAAATTAAAAACAGAGGTACTTAATCGTATTATTTATTATCAAACAAAAATAATAATAATTAATATGACATAATATTGTATAATATACTTAATTTAAATTTCAAATTCAGTTCGTTTATATATTTTAGTTAAACATGTTTCACATTGACGTGCATGTAATTGTATATTTAATGGCGAGATGAAAATATTGAATTATTTTATTCTATAAAGCGTTAAGGGTATAAGTATAAAGAAAACATGACATATTTGTAATTAAAAATCATCACAATTTTTAATAGTTTTTTTATTGATTTTTCAATTCATTTACGAGAGTTTAGATAATTTTATAAAAACACACATTTCAAAAAAACCGTATAAACGAAATAAATTTAAAAAATTATTAAAATTAAACAATCAGCCGCCGACGCGTATAATCAATCGAATACGTACGAAATATTCCGTTTTGAATTCCATTTAATTAATTGGATTGTTTTTTTTTTCTCAGGAATGAACTTTCAATATTAACGTCGTCGCCGAGAACTCGCCGAGTAGCCGTGAAGGCGTTCAAAAGTCGTAACTGTTCGACCGAATAAATAAGTTCATAGAGGGAAAAAAAAAAACATTAAAACGCTAATTATTTTTTTTATTTTCGATTAGTCAACAATTTCGTCGGATAATTGAATTTCAAGTCGTTTTTTATCGTAATTATTACACTTGCGATACGCGTGACTTTAGTTGGGTAGGCGATCGCGAGCATAACACATCGCTAAATCGGTAATTATTCGTGTGGCCCCATGTGAATGGCTATTTTAACATGTCGTATAAATATGTATAACGTCTGTCAGAGAATAAATACTTACAAAACAAAACTTAAAAACATGCCATAGCTGGTCGTATAATATGTTTGTTTTTACTGTCCGATAGAATTTCAAGTACTTTTATGAACACATCATATTAACCTTTTGGAGCTCAAAATTATTGTTTGTTCGCGATGACTATGTACAAATTATGTTTATTCAGTAGCGATTAAAAAAAAAAAAAAAAAAAAAAAGAGAGAAAAAAATTAATTGTATTCAATACGACAATATTACGACATTACGCTATTACCGTCGCTACAACTACTACTACTACTACTATTACTACTATTCATTACTATAATATTTAAGTACTACTGTTTTGACGGTCGATTAAAACGAACGTTTCAACCACTCGTATTTATTTAATATTTTATTTATATTACTCGTCTCTATATGTGATTATGCCCACGCGGACGGGTTACTCGAATATAATGTCTAAAACGCTAAAAACGTCATGCCGAACGCGCGTTCATTATAGTTGGTAGCTAAACAGACTCACACAACTGTAGACTGCGTTTTTCGCGAAAACTTTTCAACGCTTGTTTCTCTCCATCATTCTCTGGGTACGGCGCGAGAAACGATTCCGTTCGATTTCCAGTCGGAAAAAACGAAAACAACGAAATCGATTTTGATTTTCTTTTTTACCATAGACGTGTTTGTATTATATATATATGGTGAAAAATCGTACGCGCGCGCCGGCTGCCAACAGCATGAAGTTCCGCGCAAACCACTCGGTCGCATGACAATAATTCATTTCGTCGGCCGCATAGTTGATCACCCCTGGCGGATTTGCGCCGCACGTCGAGACCCGTCGGACGGACGGAAATAAAAAGTGAATAATCCCTATTATTTATATATATTATGTATTCGGAGGCTCGCGTATTCCCATCGGACGGCGGAAACGTAGCGGTCGGGGAAAAACTGCTATCCGAAATCGGACATGCACGCATTACAATAGCTGCAGGCCGCCGGTTTACTGCAGGACGCACGTCACTATATTTATCCCTCGGACCGCACGCGCTCTCTCTCTCTCTCTCTCTCTCTCTCGCTCAATCTATATCCTTCGCCGTCTCCTTGTGCGCTGCGTCGTACAATACGATTTCCTATTTCCACCACGATTCCGCGCGTGCGCGCCGCATATTTGAATTTAAAAACTACGTTCGAGAGTCGATAAAAGCGACGAAAAAACCGCGTTCGTCGAACCAACGTCTCGCGGAAAATCACTTGTAATAATTATTATACGAATCATAATAGCGATAATATCGCGGCCGATTGTTGTTTTTGTGAGACGAAGTAACAGCTTTTAGTGCGTAGACCTGGTCTACCAGACTTGTCGTACGAACACCCCCCCCCCTACGAAAAAATGCGAATTTTCGACATCACCGTTCCATACTATAGTAGATGTGTGCGTACGAAATACTCAAAAAACGAATATTATTGAAATACGTCGTTTTTAAAACACGTACGTGGGAAATACAATCGATAATAAAATCGCATTTTATTGATAAAATAGTATATTTTCTTTTACAGCGTTTGGCGAGCTCGCGCGTGACGACGATATCGCGGCTCCATCGCCGCCTCGCCAGAACGCGCCTGCCGTATATGCAGAAGTAGATACACGCCCGATTCGGAGTGTACATAGGGGCTCCTGACCGCTTGTCGCGTGTTTTATTATAATATTATTTCGTACGATGCCTCGCACTCGAAGTGATCCACTATGAGATCGCGCGACCGTCGCAGTTATCCCGGCCGCGTGCGTTCATGTGAAGCTCGCGATAAGTACACGTCAACATAATAAATATTGTAGTATAAATACGATATCGGTTTTTGAGCAGCAGCTGTGTTCCTCTCGTCGACTTTTTCGTACAACAAATAATCACCTGCGCTATTATTGGTTTATAGTAAACACTGTAAGCGTATCGCTCTCTCTCTATACGACGACGACGACGACGACGTCTCTATGAGAAGAAAATACGATCGGATCGCGTAGTGTGTTGGAAATTAAACTGTTTTTCGTCTCGCGAGTAGATATGGGTACAGGAGGCGATGGTTAAAATATCATATTTCGACCGGTCGGGTATACATTCAGATGCTATTTATCAATCGGATAAATAAGTCGCACACCTGACGTCGAATAAACATCCATTTCACTCTTTTCAGATTTCTCTTAGTCCGGAGTGTGTTTCGCCGTAATACAAACGCCATCGGTTCTATCGTATATTTTATCATACGTATTTATTAACCGCTCGAATCGCGATTTTGTTATTTTCTCCGTTTCCGATAGCGCGAACACGATATATTTTAGTGTGTGCTACGACTATAAACCGACAGTTAATTACTCGTAATCGGACGTACGAGGTCATTACAATGTATTATTACACCGTCTAGTATGTATTTCGTAATCTGTTTACATAATATTTCGTATAAATATATTTAATTTTTTTTTATTAATTCGAACGAAAAATTGTGTTCGCTTCGCTTCCAAACGCTGTTGTTAATAACCGACTTTCAATTATTATAAGCCACCAAAACGAGCTGTACGTTTACAGACATCGCGGCCGTCATGGTGAATTCGTGAACAAGCAATAATGAATAACACGACTAACTTTATTTAAACGGTTCGAGTTGACAAACTCAAATAACATTAAAATTAACGATTTCAATATACACACTTTATTTCGACACTGTTTTCTCTAACGTTATTTTATTTTTTTTTTTTTTGAAATTTGACTGTGTGCTAATAGATTAGCTAATAACGCTTGGCATTGAAACGTACAACTTTTAAATGGATATTTGTAAACCGATCCAATGATTTATTCAAAACTGGCTCCGGTAGGAAATATAAAATGAAACTGGTTGTGTCCGCAGTGTGTACCGCTTATATGTGTGTGTGTGTGTGTGCTTCAAGTCAAATCGATAATAATATTATTTTGAACCAGTTCTTGGGTTTGTTATAAAAAAAAAATTGAACACTCAAAATGAATAGCAAACCGGCTATTATTTTAATGGTTTTATTCATTAATAACAAATAAGCTGAAAACCTTTAATATTTTATTTATTCAAATACAATTTGTCGGATTTGCAAAACTGTCGTTTTTATCGGCACTTTCTGTCACTTAACTAAACAGATTATTTTTTTCTAAATAATATAATATTATGTTAACACGTTTATCGACTGAATAATTTGTCGAGACGTGTCACCGCCGTCATAGCGTGGACGATAATGCTCGGAGGAGGGGAAAAGGAAAAAATATTTTTTATTTTTTCTCAAAACAAACCAATAATCCGCGAGTTTGCGAGCAAAAAAAAAAAAAAAAACCTATAAATCACGACGGTGCTGGTCGAAATCTTGTTCGTTTTCGAATTTCCAACGTTCGATAGGTGTTTCGATTGATGACGTGCATGGGATTCGCGATGGCTATTTCGAAAGGTGTACAGTTGGAAATATGGAAACGAACTCGAATGTTTTATTTAACGCGTTCGACTCGTATTTCGAAACGAACAGCACGCAGGTACAAACGTGACTCTGTACTATACTCGAAAGTCAAAAATAGTCTCTCGTGCTGACAACGTCAAATATTATAAATTATAATAAAATACGATTGCGTTATCCCCCATATCGATATGAATTATAATAAACGTATAAATTAAAGTCGAACGGTTTCGTTACGTGTTATGATGTTATATGGTTTGATCGCGGCGCGCCGCCGACTCGATTATTATTAATTATATTTGTACACAACGCGGTTAGGTGTCGGTGGCGAACAGCCGTTATACAATTATGATAATACGAGTTGTACTTTACTGTCGTCGTAGAAGAGCGCGCGCGTAATCATATATCGCATCACATGACGACTATAAATCGTTGAACGGATTGAACTTTTTATTCCGTCGTCGTCGGGGGAAAAAAAAAACACCGTTCTCGCGGTGTAAACATTGAGTTCGGCAAAGACGTACGTAATAACGTTTGATTTTACGCGGAGAAGCTGACAATTCGCCAAACACGACGCCGCGCCGTGCGATCCACTTACGGGCTTAAAGGTCAATTTGTACGGCTCAGCGTTGTTACCTTTTCCGCGCGCTCGAGGGCTAAAAACAGTAGACATAATATATCTGCGCGCGACAAAATGCATTACGTCACGCGGCGATTTCCGACGCTCGCGAATTGAATAGAAGACCGAAACCGAGTACGCGCGCACGCACATTGCCGTCGTCGGCAACGACGATGATGCGATTGGTTTTGTACAGAAGGAAAAAAACACATTACTGTAGTAATAAAAGACTCGGATGAGGGTACCGGTATGGAATGTATTTTCGTCGACGACTACAATGATCTTAGCCCTTATTATAAGTGTTGAATTTCCAGCCTCCCGCTGAGCACCTGTCCGTTGTGCGTGTGTAGGTACACGACGGCAAACGAAAATAAGCTCTTTCTATCCGATATCGAATTTCATACAGTGTTTTATTAAACGTACAACACGAGTACGTAATATTATTATTATTATTATTATTTGTTTCCACGTTAAAACGAATGTGTGTTTTGTCTTCTTCTTTTCTTTTTTTTTATCACTTTTTTTCCTTCTTTTTACTGACCACAATAAACACACGCGTTTTACCGTATTTACACGCGTTAACGTACGATTAACGGATCGCGATGGCTTTCCATTCTCGTTGTCTTTGTTCCAGATCGAGAAAACCTTTTCCGACCGACGCTCGAGGAGGCTATTTCGTCTGTTTTTAATCGAAAACGATTCGTACGGTATTTACACAAGGCATACTTTCGTACACTTAATTCTTATCTTTATAACAAAGTGTTGAATACTTGTTGACTTTTTATATAAACTCCGATCGGAGAAAATCTCATCTCCCAAATATTCATACACACACACACATTTTATAAATAAATGTGTATTGATTGAAATACTCAAGCGATTGTCATGTTTAAAACTGAAACTCATAACTACATAATATCGTCAGACTACATTTACAGTCTTCAAGGCATATAATAATTATTAAGAGTCACAACGTGTTATTTTCAATGTGCATCATGTAAATCTCCGTTCGTTTTCGCGTGCGTTCGTTGAGAAATACTCGCACACAATATAAAGTATTTTAATCATGTGGAAACAGTATAGTATGTTTATGCTACAGAAAAATGTAATTCAAATATAAATTACTACGTCGAAACACGAAAAATATTTTCGACGAACGTATAGGCGAATTGAACAAGTTGACGACGGGTTTTTTTTTTTTATTTTTAAATTAGTACGAATTAAAATAATAAATTCTTATAAACTGTGTGTTGTACTAACGCAACGGCTGTAATTATTATTATTCACTTCGTCGGATGAACAACGTTAAACGAATTATATAAACGCGCCCAATGTCCCAAAGTTGATATAGAAAGGGCGAAAATATATTATTCCTTATTTACCCGGTTCTATTTATTCAGTTATATTCATAAGTTATTGACAGCCCCGTAAAATCGGTGGCCGACAGAATATATATATAAAGCCATAAAAAAAAAAATCCGCTGCCGTAAGACTTTTAAATTTTTAATTCGTATACACTTTCATATTTCCGTCAAAAATAATAATTTCACCGAGTCCTATAAATAAGTGAATCGACTGTCAGCTGTACGTCGGTATTTCTTTGCGTTTTTCAAGGAACGCAGTCGTCCTCCGACCCTTTCTCGAAACGCTTTTTATTTCCATAAAACGAAAAGCAGCAGAAAAAAAAATCAAAAAGCGTTCTTTATTTAATTAAGTCTTGTCGTGTCGTCAGATAACAGCAAAAAAAAAAACCGAGAATAAAACGTTACGTAATCGCATTGTAAAACACAGATAAATTCGATTTTCGACACACACACACACACACATTTTACGACACCGTCGTCGTTTATAAATTCCGGCGAATAATAAAATAACGTAGAAGCGTTCATAATATAATAAAAAAAAATTCGAACATTTTTCTACGAGATTGAATTCGCATAAAGCACATTATTAGCTGCTCGCGAAATATTTACGCTGATACGAACATATAAGTCGTGTTTATTTACGATACGCATTTAATCCAAATAAAGCCATTGATCATATATTTTATCCATAAAAACAAACATCTCTTCGGGCAGATTTTCGTCGTTTAAAACAATTTATGTATATCTATACAAGGATAAACTGACTGGCTGAGATATCAACGCATAGCGTAAACCGTTAGGTCTAGAGACTTGGAGTTTTGCGCGGAGTTTTCTTATAATACAACGTGGACGAGCACTGAGATGGGATTTTTCAATTTTCCAACCCCTAAGGGGGTCAAAAAGGATAAAAATTGAAAAAATCGCCTAGCCGGAAACTCTGATTATAAAATTTGTTTCAGTACTTTCGTTTTACGATGTAGACACGTCATTTTATTAGAGGCTCTATGTACTTTTCTCTGTGTTTTATCTTGTACCGTTTCACGTTAGGAAGCGAATAATTAAAATATTTAACCGTCGTTGCGAGGAGCAACGCAGTACACTCGAAAAAGCTTTGCTTTCATATTGAGTTACATCCAAAGGGAGTTTTTTTCACGGCAAACGCCGGGCAACGGCGGCGTCAGCTAGTATTAAAACAAACCCATTTGCTCGTTATAATAATTTGTCAGTGAAATTAAATTCGGTAATAATTCAAAAAGTATTACGTGTAATCTCGGTTAAAAGTCAGACACGAAAATAACAGTAAACGTGCGGTATTACGCAATAAAGTATATTTTATCGAATTTCGTACTCGATAATAATATCGCAACATTGTACATTTATAGCTCGCCGTAATGACTCGGATTTTTTTTTTATACCAGCCATAATTCGCGATATTATTTTAATCGTCAGTGAATACGATCTGCGGCGGATCGTTCGATTAAAAAATAAAAGAGGATCGACTATTTTTTCACGCGCCCCAACCCGTCGATTCAAGCACGAATATAAACGATAACTCGACTAGATTGTGATAATAATTATTTTCGTATAGTTTTTCAACACCGCGCTCTTTCGTTCGAACTCTTTTTCCCTCGTTCGTCCCGGACGGTACTTTTTTTTAATAAACTCACCTCTTCCCGTTTATACGGCGAACATTTTTGGTTCTCCCCCGGGACGAATTTCCCTCATAACACAGAGAGAGAGAGAGAGAGAGAGAGAGGGAAGGAAAAAAACTTCCGGTCATTTGTCTTATAGGCGTGCTGCAACGTAACTTTTTCTCATCCGAAACTTTTGAAACATGTTCCGCGTCCTTTCGAGTATTTGTATCTGCCAGGGATTAGAATATTATTACGCGTATCTCTGCAACGGCGGCGGCGGCGCGGCGGCAGCCGGAGGGGCTAGTTTGTACGTTTCCGGATTGGCAAATCTGTTTGGAAAATTGCACACATCCGTTCTACGCGGCGGCGGGTGGAACGCGCGTGCGGTAATAAAACATTTCTATAAATTATAAACACGAGACTACGAGAGAAATATTATCGTACGGCTAAGCCGTGGGCGATTTCGTATTATACACGTATATATTATATAATATAATGCACGAAGAAGCAGACTGTACACACACACACACACACACACACCATATACCTACCCCGCGACCGAAAGGGTAGTCGAATGTTACGTCTAATTTATTCAGCAGCTGTACAAGTCGGCCGGCACACCGAGCGTACGAGCGTAATACGCTGCTGTTGCAATAGCGTCGTCGTCGCGTTCTAGACGAGTGAAGAGTTTTCGTTTTTTCGTATTATTACGTACCTATATGCATGCGTATATCTTGTAACAGCCATTAGCGATGAACCCGAATATTTAGACGGACGAAGAGAAGAGGAAAAAAACAGCATTTACATATTATAGATACTTACGTTTAATTTATAACTCGAGGCCGTTATCCAACAAGCTGTAACGAAATAATTATACGTAATGATACATATCGCATCAAGTATCCTATCCGAACAAAACGCATTGAAACGTAGGTATAGGCACGTGAAAAGTAGTCGAAAAACGTTCGTTTTAATAAACGTAATAAACAACACGAAACACATTATTCAACGGATCGACCTTTTTTTTTTTTTTCATTTTTTCATTGTTTCCTCTTTCCTCCGGTCAATCAGAGTCAATAATAATGCATCGCGTATTTTTCGTTTTTTTATTTTTTTTTCCATACCCGCGTAAATCGGGCGGTTCGAAAATGTTTAATTGAATAAAATCACGCGCACATGCGTCCCCGCGAAACTGCGAACGGGCTCTGGTGCGCGCGCGGGCGACTAATTTCCCGAAATATACTACCAACGACGACGACGTGTTCATTTTGTTTTTTTTTTTTTTTTGATTAGAGTTCCAATTATTTTAAATTTACCGAGCGCCGAACTTAAGTTGACAGTATATTCGGGTCGGTCCGAGGGCGTAGTCGTTTTAATGACACAAGTCCGGGGCGTACGCCGCCGAGCCCAGATCCACTTTACGACTCCATCGAACGATATTATACGTGCGAGTGCGCCGCCGACGGAATCGGAGACGGAAAAGTTAATATTCTCTTGTATAATTTAATAACATAGAAGCGGTCGTTTTCTCGGCACGCCGCGCCAGCCTAGTGTGCCGTACGTTTCTCGAACCTATTTAATAACGATTAGGCGCGCACTTGACGCGTTCGCGTGCGAGCAAAATAAATACGCCGCCGCGGAGTACGAGCGAGATTGTCATTTTCGAACTACACTATACTACTGCCACTGGCGGTCTGACCTGCGTGTTTGAAATATCGTACGCGCGCTTACCAGTGTCTTGTGTCGCGTGGAACAAATCGATTCAACAAATTTAGCCGATCGTTTACGAATCCGAATGCGTTAATATTGTATTTTCTTATTTTCCATTGCCGAACACAAGAGTTGTTTCTCTCTCGAGTTTTCCGCCAACAAAAATGTGTTTTCGCAGACAGTCGTTAACGTTGTTAAAGTCTTTGCGCAATCAGACGGGCTTTCAAATTCAACGACTAAAAATGGATTTTAATTTTTAACTCGCCGGACAGCGCGCGCGCAGTTACAGGACATACGCGTAAATTCGATATTACCATGCCATTGTATAACATTTAGTCGAATAAATATCACTCGTTCCGAACGCAAATACAAACTGGATATTATAATATTATACGAGTATATGGTACGTACGTTTTACCGAAAACGATTATTTTTACGTAAACGAGTTCCGGCCGTAATAATATAACGTGAATTTGATTTAAAATTACATTTGGTGGTTTTAACGTCGCTCGCCGAGGAGTAATCCCCGCTTGAAATTCGAAACCTGTAGGTATATACGCGGAATACAAATTTATTCGATGTACTTATAGTATATTTTATTGATGTACCCATATAATTAACTTTTATTTATGCTTCCTTTTTTTTTTTTTTTTATTTGTTTACGAGTCGCTCTCTCTCTCTCTCTCCGTTTTATTATCGTTACAAAACACTGCGGCGACGTCGCGAGACAAAACATTTGACACCGCTAAATTCAGTTGTCCGTGCGAGTGTACAACGAAATATTATAGTCGGTACATCCCCATTTGTAAACGTCAAACAATAGTAACGCCGCGCCGCGCGTAAGCCGTTCCGACTATGAAAATTATAATTTTATCGTAGGCACAGGCTTACATATACAATTAGCATATGTTAATGGGCATTATAACATCGTTTGCCTGCCGAAAACTACAATAATAGTAATAACAATATGGTAATCGGCCGCTAATTAGTGGAAACTATTTCAAATTAAATTCGGTAATTTAATTTTTACGAGCCTATTATATTGTACACGGACAGAAACATTTGTAATTCCTTCTCATTATTCACGAGTCGCGTCGGGTGTTCGGCCACGGCGACGGCGGCGGCGGCGTACCGAGATCGCGGCGCAAGACGTGTGTGTGTGTGTGTGTGTGTGCGTGCACCTGCGGACGTTTTAAATTAAACCCTTTAAAATGCACCGACGAAAAATTATTGTTATTATTTATCCGCGGCGAGTGCCAATTAGCAATGGGCTAACATAATATGCCTACCGGATATATAAACGAAAAATCGTTGTTGTCTTTTTCAATCCGCGATCGAACTACGACACCATAACGCCGCCCCGTATGACCGATGCGGTTTTCTATCCGACTTGTAGCTTGTTATTAGTGTTGCACAACGATATGTTTTCAATTATCGATATCGAATCACATATATCGATATCGTATCACGATACGCGCGACAATGGACTTGTTTTTTATTTAAAATTATACCATTGGTATAATCCACTTTAAAGCCTAAAATTGACATAGACGATCGACGGAAATAACGAGACTGAAATTGTATTGCGATATAATAATATGTTCATTATGAGGGCTTTATCGTTTTAGTATTGCTTATCGTATAATATTGATCGTTCTTTGATATTGATTTACTATCAAAACAAAAAATAGAAAATAGAATGAATCGATTATCGATTATCGATGTATATACTTTCAATAAATTAGTCACATCGATATCGGTAAAATGGTTCGATACCGATATCGATATCGAAATACGATATCAATGTGTGTCACTACTTTTTATTGTACGAGCGTTTAAATCGTTAAGGTTTTTTTGTTTTATTCGGTTTTATTACTCCGCGAGTCGCACTCGTCTGCTGGAAGCGCGTTTAAGCTTCGTCGTACGTAATAATATTATATTATGTACTATTATATTTTAGTCTCGACAATAATGTTTTGAACAAACACATAGAATCGAGCGTGCACGCCGCCGTGTGCCCACGAGCGGTTTCGACTAGGTCGTCACTTGACGTTTTTCAGTCGTCCTCGCACACACGCGTTTTCGACGAAAACTCCCAAACAGCTTCTCTCGCGAGTGTGTCGTTCGCCGCATTTACGTTTTACACTCTTCTTTTCGGGTTTTTTTTTTTTTTTTACAAAAGTATTTACAGAGGTGAGAACGCGCGCACGTTTTCAAAACTCCACGCTGTAATAAATTTTAATAAATACTGAATATTACGTTACCTAGTGTCGGTCCGCGTTTTCCACGAGAATTTCACGAACGAAAGTCAATTCAATGTTTTCGACCGACCGCGTGTATGTGCGTCGTAAATTTTATATTATTTATTCACATATATATTTTTTTTTTATTTTATCGATTCGTAAATACGTAATGGCGTTATGTAATATTATCGACGGCCGTGATTGTTATTCGTCAACACAATTGTTATTCGTTTCGGCGTACCTTAATAGCCGCGTAGGTATTTTACGCATTTTAAACTTTGAACGAGGAAAAAAAAAAAAGTTGACCCAATCACCGAATTATGCAGTATTATTTAGAATCGAATACGTTTACATAAGTTATATATATATATATATATAGGTACAGACTAGACGCCTTTATAAATATCGAATTTCACATCGACTAGTCGGTACCTACGAAACGAGAAAAACACTCTAAACCTATTAGGTTCGTAGTTCTGCTCGTAAACGGGTATTTTTAAATATTTCAAATTTCGGCCGAATCGATTTAATAAATAAACATAAACTACCCTTTTTTTTTATATAAAATAAATGACTCCGTTAAGATTTATTACGATATAGATGACATAATATTATATATTTTATAAAGACGCACTACTCGAAACCGTTTTAAATCTCAATTTAATGTAAAGAAAACCATCTTTACAACTATCTCATCAATCGTAATGAAAAAGACAACGACTATCCAAATATTACAGTCGTCGAATATTTTTAATCTTTTTGGACTATCGATGTTTCGTCGGTGAAAGAGATGTTAGTATATTATATGACTCAATGTTGATCTTTTTCTACGTTTAGCAAAAGAAAACGATACGTTAATAATGTGTATTTTCGTAGTTGAAATTAAATTATACGAGTATTTTAATCGCTATTCAAATTAAGAAAAAAATAAATACCCGTTTAAATTGAATTTTTTCAAATTTAATATAATGTTTTAATTTTTACTCTATTTTTGGAAAATCAATTTGACAAATTTATCGTAATGATGAAAGCCAGTAAAAAAATAATCGTCTTTTTCTTTCGTTTTTTTTTTTTTTTTTTATTCATGGATAGCTTTTTCATTCGAAAAATATTACGTCTTAACAATATTATTATGGTAATACGTCGTCTTAACAATATACGTATAATTTACACCCAGACCCTGGTGTGCTCATTTACACTTTTATTGACATTTAAAATTTTTTCCAAGAGCGTTTTCGATTTATTTTTTTTAATAGACTTTAAACGACTAAACAGTAATTAGGACTATATTATTATATACAGGTTACCCGGAGGAGCGTATTTCGATGGTTAATGTTCTGTGAGTGTTTTAAAACGTGTTTGTAATTTATTGTTTCATTATGATGATAATTAGAAAAAAAAAAAATAAATATAATTTCCTAATATTTTAAATTCTTTTTACTACTGACTTAATAAATGAGTTTCATGGGTGAAAACGCGGGATAAGTACTCGCGTCTAAAAAGAATTCCATTCAAAATAAACGCCAAACTAAAAATAATTTTTATTCTTTTTAATAATAAAGACCGCGCGTAGAATGTCTGAAGTGTTTGCTTTACCGTTATTTCAATACAAGTGAATTACGTATTACGTTAGTTTATTACTTTTGGACGTGGGTGGTTTAATTAATGTCCTAATATAGTATAATTTAATGTATAGTATTTATAATCAATGCGGTAGGTATCCTATTAAGAGAAAAAATAAAAAAAAACGCATTGTATTATTCATATTAAAACGTTGAATACGATTTCAAAGCCTGCAGGAATATAATGTATTAGTACTCCGACGAAATTACATAATTAATTTGAAATTGCTTTACTGATCTCGTTCGGTGGTTTCGTACCTGTAAAATGGTAGGTGTACATATTGTTGTTGGAGAACTGTTGTAGAGTCTGTTAATAAAGTTCAGTGAATGCGTGTGCGTATAAATAATATACTGCAGAATCGCCGAGTGACGAGTACGATATTATGAATACAACTGCAATACACCGCGCGCAATATTTCTACACTTGAAACAACGTGTTTTATATAGCAAAAAAAAAAAGTCTGATATTGAAAGAATTTTAAATTATACGTATAATCTACGGAAAACAAAAAAAAAATTCCATCGTTGGCAGATGTTTCGAAAAATGTTTGTTATGTACAGACGATTCTTCCGCAATACTGAAAAACGTACTTAAATTTATTGCAGACGTCTCGCGATGAATTTTATTTTATTTTTTTTTTCGCGATCTCAGGTTCATTGGTATAATATGACAAAAGGGAAAAACGTGCTCGCGGTTTTCCCGCGCACCTACATATCGTAGTATTATGTGATTGTTGCGAAATTAAACTTTCGTTGCAATATCTGCCCGGCCGTGATAATTAAACGCGTTGCAAAGGAAACGGCCGTTTTCATCTGTTTCATTACACACGTGAATGTGACCATAATGACGATGTTACAGAGGATGTGTCCAAACGTGTTCCAAAAGTCTGTCCCGACAAAATCTTTCAGAATGCTACATTTTCACGGTCTAAATAAATAAAAAAAAAACGTGTCTCGTTTTTATGTGTGGAAAAAATTGTATAAAGAAAATCGGGTAAAATTATTAAAAATATATGATCATCGTTACACTCACCTCTATCAAATATCGATTATTTGTAAGACGTGAGATGAAATGTATCAAATTGTTCTATATAAAACAATATTATTTTACACAATATTATTACTGTTTTATTAAACAGTATTATGTTTGGTGTTTATTAACAAATACTTATTTAATATAATTAATAATTTTAAAGTATAAACCTTGAACAAAAAAACTGTTTAAAAGACCTGTGTGCAGGTCTTTAATTTTGAGATTTTATAGGAATTAAACTAATTTAATTGGTCGTTTTTTTATTACTTTTTCAACGAATATGTTTCAAATTTATATTATAAGCCTAATATTTTGATTTGAATTTTCTTCTCAGTTCTTAGGTTAGAAAATTACTGGCCAAGCAACCTTCTATATTTACAAAACAACTCGCGCAGTTAGTTTAAATATTATTGTTTGAAGTAAAACTTTTTTGAAATAAAAATCTAAAATTGAAAGTGTAAAATTACATTTATTTATCAATGAATTATTTTTAAAATGTTAAGCATAATTTAATAGGTTTCGGTAAATGTAAGTTATAGAGCTGGTTTTAATAGTTATTTATATGTTTTATGTAATTACTAATTATCAATGTTGTATAGTTTTATGACCACATGAAACAGACAACAATAAAATCAAGAAAAATAATATACGCTTTCAAACATTTAGCTAGGTAATTTACAAGAAATTAATAAAATCATAATCGTATGTCAAGCACACTTTTTGTTTGTAGCATAATGCCAGAAGACTATTTTTCATTAGAAGGCCAGTAGTTTTTAATTTTGTACTAGTTTTTCAAGTTTCAGCAGTGCTCAACAGATTATTGCCACTTTAATCTAGGTGTTTAATTCATAATAATATGTTAAAATAATACAATTTTCAATTACCAATAAATGTCATGACAGTAAAATATACTTATTTACCATATTATACTTAAAAGTTAAAAAAAAAAAAAAAATGATATAATATAGAAATGAAAGTAAAAATAAAAAAAAAGTTGTCCAAAATAAAACAACAATTATTATTGTTACAACATGAATAATAATACTAATTACCAGAGCTAGGATTTGTATGCTAATAAAAAATTATGAAAAAAGCATTTATTTTTATTTTTTTTTAACGGAATACAAAAATATGCACTTTAATATTTTAAAGGTGCACCCGGAAAATATAGGTACGAAAAAAATTATATGTAAAAACATGTAAAATAAACATTGGACCATTTAAATTAGAATAACACAAATCGTGGATTTAAGTAACGAAATTCCATTTGGGAGTTACAAAACAAACACGCCGTTGCTTACAAATCCTAGCCCTCTTTTTCAAATAATTATAAGATTACACTATTATCTAATTTGTTGTTACGATAATTAAATTATAATTAAATAATTGACGACTAATTAATAACATTATGAATAATGATGACATGGCGTCGTCGTCATACACCTTTTTAGATCGATAAGCATAAATTCTTAATATAAATAACATACATGTATGTTTCTTAAAAATAAAATCTCTCCAAATTTTACACACAATAACTGTCGCTATCGGATTGATAATAAATACAAATGTTAAAAATGAAAATATGTAAATGAATATTATGGTTTTAGAATTTTCAATCTATTATTATAATATGTAAGTTTGAAAATCAAAACATCATAAGAGGGGTGAACATAAAAATAAATTGTTTAAAATATTAGAATGTTCGTGTCTTAAACTTTCCACAAAAAATAAATAAATGAACTTGAATAAATACTTTTAATATTAGTAAATATTTTTCGATAAAATAATCTCCCTGTTTAAACTCCCTGTACCTTTGAAATTTCTGTTGATATCAAATTGACGAAAATAAAATATGAATTTGTCACTTTAAATTTGAATCATAATTATTTTAATGAAAAAAATGGCGATAATGGTTCGAGTAAACTTTGTTATGAGATGGACGTGTAAGATTAGGATGCATTTGTCTATCGAATTAGTTTTTGGACAATTATTATCAGTTTCAATCATCAATTTCACCCGCGTCAGCTTTAGACAAAATATCGTTTATACGTTGTTTGACTATTGATCTTGTAGTTTCATTGTAATTTTGAATTTTTTCTTCAATGTATTTTCCGTATAACGCTTGTGTATTGGAATCATTGATCGGTTCGTCAGAACTCTCTTGTACAGATTTTTCAATAGTCTCCATCTCAAAAGGTACTACTTTAACAACGCCTTGATCGTAAATGAGCTCCACTAAAGGTGCACCCGGATAAGTTTCCGGATCGCCAAAAATGTTCGATACAGAATTTCTAATTGTTACTCCATGTGCTGTCTCTGTGTTTATTTTTTTTTGAGTTGTCCTTGGAAGATGAGATAAGAATCTAGTCCCAGTATTTAAGCACTCTCTAGGTTTTGAACAACGGTTTTTGTAAACAATTGGCCACTGAAAAAAAAAAATGTACATTAAACTATCTATACATTAATTACTAATAATTAATATTAATTGCCATACAACAGTAGACACAAATATACAAATATTTGTAAATTTAAAAAATATATTTCCATCATTTTTAAACGTGCGTGTGCAATTCATCGACAAATAATAAATATTAATACTCGTCAATTATACTAATTAATTATTATTTTTCATACGCGTGTTGGTTACCAAATAAAAAACTTACTTGGTCTTGGATAATAAAGTTCTTCAGATGTCGTAACGAATGTACTGAGAAAGAATATTCTTTCATTGTATTATATGTGGTTCTAAAACATTGACATTGTATCAAATCTAAAATCATAAAAATGAAATATGGTTTGTTAAGATTTATCATAAATTAAATGAAAATAATACGTAATGTTAGATAATTTTACAACCCAAAGTTCCAAAGTTTAAAATCAATACTAATGAATAATTATTATTGAAAGTCACATAATTTTACAGGAAAAAATGGGGGGGGGGGTTGGATAACCCCGAGTTGGGTCCCAAATCTCAGGAACAACATGAGTGACGTGAGTTAGGTCCTGCAGATTTATTTTATCAAAAACCCGAGTGGGACATTCAATTCGAATTGCGTAGTTAATTTCCAACAACTCCGGTGAAGTCCAGCCTGTTGGCGTTACCCAGGAGACACCACGTGGGGAGATTGACTGGAAAATTTCTCAAAAATTTTAAAATTATCAAAAATGTTAATAAACTTAATTATATATACATAGACACTAGCGCTGTATTACCCGGCGTTGCCCCGGGTTAGATTGTTCTGTTTTTCAAATATTTCTTTAACCTTTAGAAGCTATTTCCCTTCGGGTCAGGTTAAATTCGGACTAAATTTATGTCCCTAAAATTATTAATTTTTTTCTCTGCGATTAATATTAGCCTTGACTGCGACATACTCTTTATCGTTTCAAAAAAAAAAACCACATGACGATTGGACGAGTTGTTTCTGAGATTATCCAGGACATGAAAAAAGACTCATTGTTTTATATACGTTACATATTATATACATACACTACATAGGATAATATGTATATTTTTATCATACATTTTAGCATCGTATATTGTAGGTTAACAACAACATTCTGTGGAAGTGAAATCGGTTCTCAACAATGATTTATTCCCCTTTTCGCTTGACGTGAAATCCATACTTTTATTATATTTTATAATAATTACAAACAGACAGACGAGCACAGCAAAACACAGTACAACAACGCGGTATATAGCTAACCAACAACAACGCGTATATTACTGTAATACTAATTGCGACCTAACACCGACATCTAAGATTAAATATAAAGAACTCGGAGTCGACTTGAGTTATCGCCGATAAACAACGGCTATTAAATGATACCGAAAGTGACACGTACCTATTCGCGACCGTAAAGTGTGGACCCGATTCGAAGTCGTTACAAATTACCAACTCGTGTTCGATTAAAGTGATTAAATATTTTGAAGCCCAACTTAAGTGTTCTTCCAAACGATTCTGGAACTATCGCGGTGAAATCGACCGACGCTTAATGCGTTCTTTAGTCTCCCACTAGTTACATAATTCCGCCCGTTTTAATTTTGTTTTTTTCTTTTCATTTTCAGTGTGTTATTTGTCAGTTCTGCTTTTCGTTTTATAATAAACTCGTCGAAATGTTTAAGGTCATTCTCATGCTAAAACTCACATTCAGATCTATAACAATGTACTTTTCACGTGTAGCATATTTTATTTATAGTGACAGTTATTCCTAATAAGTAGGGTTCGGATTTGAAGACCGTATAAATAGTGAAAAGGCAAAAATATATGTTTTATGAACATGGCAATTTAAAAGTTTACTCAAAAATATAGGCAATAGGTTTGTCCGACTAACTCTAATTTGTGTTAAAAAAGTTTGTTTTTTTTTGTATTTAATAAGCGCACGATCGTTGTAGTTACGGGAAATCGTTTCGCGGTCGACGCGCGGGCAATAGCGCACGACAACGTCATTGCGGAATACACACACATGGACGCGTTCCGAATCGAGCTGCTATATGAAATGCCTAAATATTACTCCTTGAACACATGTTTCGCTCCTGCTCCTTTAAAGGGATCTAAGGGCGGCATCGTTTTCAAGGAGTCCAGTGTAGGCAGTAATATTGATGGGTGCGAGTTGTACAAGCGTGTGCGGAGTACAAGGGGCTGCGGTGGTCGGTGACAATAACTATAGATTTCGAAAACTGGACAACAGAATTTTAAATTACAATTTTTAATTACACCTAATCGCCCTAAATCGTGATACGAGTGATTCGGCTATAATACACGGAAAAAATATACATAATATTATTATATGTGTGTATAATGAGTTGTTATATGATATTATTAACAACACATTCGTCACTGTAATATAAATAAAATATATTGAGATATAAAAAATATATGTATCGTTTGAGCTAATCGATAAATGAATTGTGACTTTACTGCGTAAAGGAAAAAAATCGCGTATTATTCGATCGAGACAATTTGCTGCATCGTTTACTTCGGTGTGATAAATATGTCGATTGATTATGAATACTAGTATTCATATGGTGTTAATAAAATATTTATTGTTATTTTTGTATTTATAACTGTAGGTAGGCACTGTAGTTAAATATTAAAATTGTCATTATTAATAAATATAAGAATGTAACATTAAGTTACGACTCGTGACTCGAGAGAAGTAGGTACCCACTTCTAAACAGAAAGTATCGTTAAGAAAACAACAGTACAATACCATTAACCTTAAGTCAAAAATAATACTGTTTTTAAAAATGTCGAATGTAAAATAATTATAATAAAATTCTTACCGTCCACATTCTCTTGGCGGCTATTTAATTGTTTGTCCACACAAAAAAATACACTTATGAGAAACATAACTTTAGTTTTAATATCAGAAACGCTTTTATCCAATGTATTTGAAATCGAACGCCACGCATTGTTTCTTGATTTAAATAATCTGTTTTCCCGTGTATCGATTTCGCAGCTCCACAGTACTTGGTGAGATCGAAGTTCTCTGATCAAATGTTTATTATATTCCATTTCTGTGACAAAAATAATTAAAACATGTCAATAAGATACTATTAAATTGGTAGTGGTGTTAAGATAACACTCTACAATAAATCACCGCCAAATTGTAACAAAATATATAATATTATGTGTGTGAGGCTATGAATATTAAATATTAAAATATCAATGTGAAGTGAAACTTACCGGGAAAATGTAACGGCGCAGAATAACTCGGAGTAGAATAGGTCGTAAAATGATACGGGGTCCTCGGAGACGTTGTACGTTGAACTCGATTGAAAACAGACTGACTGTAGCGTTGACAGGGGTGGTGGTTTCGACACTGCACCGCGCCGTCGGGATTCATCCCCGACTCCAAACTAGTTTTTTTTTTTTTTTTGATAAGAGTGAATACGGTATTACACAAAAGCCAATAAGAGGGATAAAGCAAAGCGGTATTCGTGTGGCTCGACCTGTCGATATTTCATTTATTTATAATCTCCACAAATCTGAGCTCGAAGACTTGGCGAAAAAATTTTATATGATTTTATGTAAATAATATTAAACGTACGAAATGAAAAACTCGACTGGGTCGAATCATTGGTCGTGTTCGTTAGTGATGAATAATTGATCAATACACTCGGAAATAAAAATGCCACTCTTCTTGAACTGTATTCGTGAAAACCATTTGCTGTGCGTCCTAAACCATCAATGGATATTTTACAAGTGTTGAAAATTCTTTGTGCGAAATAGCTAATAATCGCACAATGTTCGACCCAGTGGTCGAGGATTTAAAACACGTGTATGCAAAAGTAAAACGCTCATCAAAAAAAAAAAAATATAAATGCGAATCTTCGGGAATTCTTTGTAACTCTAAATTTCGGCCACCCGAACTCAAACTGTCTTAATAAATTGGTATATTTCATATCGGATAAAAAAACTAAATACGTCAAAATATATACTATTTAGTTTTTTTTTTTGTTTTCTATTATAAATATAAATATATATTATCTAATAACTTTGGTGTACATAGTGAATGTATGAATACAGGTACCAGGAGCGTATAAGTATACGATGAGCTGTTAATTTCATAAAAAAATCATACGTATTGGTAATTAACGTATCCTAGGTGACAAATATGACGGCAAAAAAAACAAATATTAAAAACAAATTCCTGTTTTATATCCAACTGTTAAAATATAATGTACTAATATTATGAATAAATGTTTCTTTCGTAGTTATTCTGAATAGTAAACACGGTATAATATTAATGTCCAACTAATAAAATGTCTCATATTATTATTGGAATAACAAAACAAATGCAATATAACGTTATTTTGACCGTATACGTATATAATTGTTATTATAAATTAAGTACGATTATTTTATTGAACTGTAATTTATGTTTGATTCGCTGCTCGAAATGATAAACTCGGTAAATTTAAGATATAATACTTCAATAAATGACTATTGCTTATTATTGACGGTGGACTTGATAAACGTGTTATCGTAGAATAATAATGTTAATAATAATGTTCAAGTTATTCTTTGAATTAATTTGTATTATTAAATTTAAATTAAACGAACGGTTTGAATGTAATAAATAACAATACATAATAATATTTTGTATTAAATTGTGATAGCTAAGCTATGGATAGACTAGCATAAACTTAAGCTAGCATAAAGACAAGACGATTCAAGCGGTCGCTCGAAAATAATAATAATAATTATTGTTAATTTTGAGATGAAAAAAAAATATATAATACTTTGCGAGTAGTGACGCGCGGGCCCTAGGACCCAGCCCCTTGTGTTTACCGGCCACATTGAAATAGCTCGTTTCATACGTTTAACCCAGAGAGGCGCTATTTGACCTTACACACGCGGTGTACACTTGTACACGGCTGTCGGCATACACATGGTGGCAATGTTGAGAAATACAATGCATTTAGGTACGTGTTTTTGAACGCGATTCCGTCCGAGTGTTCGAGCCAGGGGTTTCCAACCTTTATTTACGGCGGCGGCGCGGCGGGCCAAAATTGTCTGGACAGCTAATATGAAACATTGAAGTTATGGAAAACGATTATTTTATTACCGATTCACGACGATAATAATAATCGTCCGATAACGCGGTAACAAACGAAACGCCACATCGATCGACGAGGTTTCTGTTGTTTGGAACACAACGCCCCACGCGACTTTTGTTTTCCATAATATAATATTATTATCACTACTCTATTATTTCTTTTACGCGGCACATATTGTATTGAAAACTAAATAATCTTTTTTCGTGAAAGCCGTTTCAACAGGCCGCAATAGATCGGACACCCTCGCGGTTTAAACGGTCGTTTCGGAAATATTTTTTAGACGCAATTATAATATTAAATATTACCGACGACGCGCGACGTTGTGTTATAATATAGTTCGACGAGCGTTGTTATTCGAACGTTTCTGGTCTCGCGGCGTTCGGAATGGGTGGCGCCGTCTGTCGGCGACGGCGACGGCGACGGAGAGCCGCCGCCGCCGCCGCCGCCGCCCGAACGAACAGATGACGTCATAGCCGATCCTTTTCGGAACCCGAATGCGCGCGAGCGGCCGCCGTCGATGGACGGGTCGCGCGTGAACAAAAAAACCGAACGGTGGACGGGTACCCGCCGCCGCCACCGTCCGATGCGTTCGAACACGCGCAGTCGGCCGACCGTCGGTCCGATCGCGGCCGTCGGACCGTCGAAACTCGCAGGAAATCGTCGAGAAAATAGTTTTTTAACCGTCACTTGACTCGGGCTCGCTACGAGAAATTTCTATCCGCGTACCGACCGAAAACCGACAAAAAAAAAAAAAAACATTTCGTTCGAACGCACCTTTTTTCTTTATGCGGTACGGGGGGGGGGAGGATATCTCAAGAGTCCGACGTCGATTATTAAACGCGGTGTATAATTTATCCGACATTTTATATTAATTTTTTTCGATAAAATACTGTAACATATACAGTATACATATACTGTAACCTATACATAAATACTGTTTTATTTTAATTTGTAATATTATTTATATGTAATATACATCGATTTAATTGAAGGATGTGTTTTTTTTTTTTTCGTTACTGTTTTGTCCGACTACTTCGTTTCTCTATCGTATTTTTATAATATTCCAAATGAAATTATTTCAGTAGGTTGAAATTATTATATAAATATACGTAGATGTAACTTACACGGTCGATAATATTTGCATATTATTTCATCGAGAGAAATAAAATGGTAACTTGTTTTTAATTTTTGTTTGTTTTTCAAATTTTTTTTCACCGTCACGTCCATCACCTAGGACGCGTTAATTACCAAATACGTTAATTCCAATCGAAAATATAGTTACTGGCCAACCGTCGCGCGTCGTCTAGACGATTTTTCAACAGTTTAAATTTAATATCTGATAATAATCGTGAATTTTCGATTTTCGATTCGAAAAATGTCTAATATCGTAATCGTAGACCATTGAAATACAATATTATCGGACACTCGCATAATAATATTGTAGACGACGAATAAAATAGTAGGAAATGTATTTATTTAATACGAACACATCAAAACGAGTTGTACAAAATATATTACGACGCAATTAAATTGTATACCTTTAATACGCATTTTTCAATTTGTAAACGCATTATAAAATAGGCTTATAGCGTTGTTGTACCGAACGAGATCTTACTGCCAGTTAGGACTATCGTGTCTGTCCTCTATCTCGAGGAGTGAGAGGTCGCCGTGTTGGTTTTAGGCGACCGTCATTTATTAGTGTTATTATATTATATCGGACAGCAGGCGCGTCGAGCGTACGGCGCACATAATGTAAAATACTCGAAATATATGGGAGAAAGATGGTGACCGGCGACATACAGGCGTCACGTAATCGTCTTGTGACAGATGAATTTTTATCGTATGGGTGGAAAAAAAAAAAACACGTTTTTCCTGTTCGGCCGTCACACGCCCGCCCGCAGTTCGTGCCTCTGCCGATGAGTCGTGTTAAAATATACAATAAATTATCGTTTCCATCGGGTCTAATAACAATAATACTATATGCGCGCCTAATAGGTTTTATTTAGTCCCGGCCGAATACCGACGGTGAAAACCGTTCTCTCGAACGCGACGTAATATAAAATGAATACATCGGCCAGATTTTAATAAACCGTTGGGGGGCCGTGTATATTTCTTCGATCCGAACATTAAAATATTTGGTTTTTCCGTTCGTTTATCTCTGCAGGCCTCGACTTTCTTTTTTTCGACTACCATGATAATTACCATGGCGCGTTCGTCCAACACGAATTCCTGAATTAATGATTTTCAACCGTTACGATTTTATAATGTATATTTTTATTTCTTTACTAAGAAACAGTAACATGTAAAACCGACTAACTGCGATTACGTAGTTAAATCAGTTGCATGTATTTGAAAACGTATAAGTAAGTAACTTACGACGACGCTTATTGTGTTCCCAAATATTGTTGTTAAAGTGTCCTGCATATTTGACGCGCTAGTGTTTGCAAGTATTAGTCGAGCTTCGAACGCCTGTGCACTTTAACCAAAATCAAACAACGTATTTATAATAATATCGTTACGATTTGAATACCTCGGGAATGTTAGTGTTATGGACTTTTGAGAAAAATTCGATTTTATTCGTCGAGGAGTTAATAGTAATGAAACTATTGTTTTGCCGATACCGTCGTTTTTCTTTACTAGAACATAAATTATAATAATAAAATATTAGTCGAAAAATAATCGATTTCAATTCGAATTTGATATATTATAATTACCTATTGGAAGATAAAAAAAAAGTCTATACTCAATACGACATTACTATATATTTAAGATGACTTAATAATATTATATTTATTTTAGATGATAAATATTTACTATATTAAGTTTTAATGCTATTTATATACGGACACACGTGAGTTATATGTCTATAAATGATAGTAGATTTAATAGTATATAGTAGAAAATTACGAATTGTAATATTATTAGCCTCCTTGACGAAATAAACAGCTGCACAATTTAAAAACCCAGCAACAACTACTTTCTATTTCGGAGCATTGGACCACGCGATGTTTAAATACTTCGAATGTAAAAAAAAAAATAATCTCGTTAACAAATCTGTTTCTCAGACATTAATCAAAAACAAATTATTATTATTATATTCAATTGTGTGGTATGTGTATGTATGTATGTATATACTGTGGTCTCGATATTATAATAAATGAAAGTAGGCAGTATAAGAAATCAGTAAAAAACAGTCAGCGAAGGAGACTATTAATATTATAATTTATAGAAAAAGCGGAGTGATAAAGTAGTGGATTTTTATGTCAAACAATAATTAATTATACATTCTATATTAGATGTGAATGATTTCAGAAATCAAAACAGTTTTCGTGATAATGTTATTATATAAATCCATATTCCACTGATTTCGACAGCAATGTTGAAATCCGAAACTCAACCGATAAAATGTATCGTCACACGTGCGTTTTAATAGGTAATCGACTTTTCGATTTGAAAATCCTATCTCAAGATTTAAATATATTGTTTATACTAATGATAGAATTATTCAAATTCGACAGAACAGTTTTCAATGCCTATACTCTGTGACTCTACGTCGATGTAACGTTAAATTCGAACGACTCTGTATACATTTGCCATCTTATTAAACACATTAAAACCTCGATATGATTTATAAGATGACGTAATAATCGAATGCTCTGTAGTTTTATGATATTATACTGTTCTGGTTACGTTGTTGCGTAATATCCACCTTGAATACGGACTGCAGTAGCCAGCAGGTTTACAAGTTTAAGTGAAAATTACATTTTTTTTTTTTAAACTATTGCACCTATTATTGTTTTCAATGCCTATAGAATAAATTACACTACGACAAACGCAATTGCAATTAAACTGTTAGTGTACTTTATGCGTCTTAATAACACTGCAGACTACAGGCAATTACCGTCGACGACGACTAACAAAATTAGACGTTCACGGTTGGTAATAAAGTTCTCCCGGTCTAGCTATTAGGTTTTTTCTTTTCTTTTTTCTATGTGCCTGTCACGTTTCGCGCCGTATACACATCGCAAACAATAATCGAACGTTTGATCGAGTGCCGCCGGCGTTAAATAATATAATCCACGGTCAATAGGGCCAAGTTCAGCTGTACATTAGTAACATTTTGTCGTATACGAATCCTTTAATGAAAAAAACTGATGATATTAAAAATAAATCATATTCCTCGTCATTCCAACAATTCAAAGTGTCAAATAATAACAACTTTATTTCAACCGCAACGCGATACAAACATAATATAATGATATTATGTATAAGCTAACCAAATATAATATTATATAATAAAATAAGTATATTTATACCTTATTTATACGACCTACTTATCTAGTACATATATCAGAGAAATAAATTCTAGATATTATCTCAAGGTTTTAGATATTTATGTTACATTCAAATAAATGTAATGTATTTTACTATTAATCGTAAGTATTATAATTATTCGTATTTATAATATGCTAATAATTACAAGTCGAGGGTAGCTAGGGTATTATAACTTAATTTTTGTCCGTTTTTTCGCTTTACTTCAATTTCTTTTCGATTCAATTCCACCGTAGACATTTCACTGTTCACTATTTCACTATATGTTAAAGTTCACGAAAACGATTCCGCACTCGGCAAAGACTGCAACCACTAAGGCGGGTAAGAGAATGGCGACAGAACGACACCTGGAGATTCGAAAACAACGGGCCCGAAATTGATTACAATGCGCAACGACGCGAACGACGCGGGATGTGTGAAAACATTGAATACCGGGAAAGTGTGACGACTATACGCATTCTACATTTCAGACGACGACGACGACGACGATACGTATCGAACGGAAGAGAAAATCAAAAAGCAAACGGTTTTGTTTTGTTTTTTTTTTATCCAAAAGAAATAATAAGAAACGTACACATATACCGAACGCGGATGATGCGACGAAGACTTGGTGAATTCGGCGAGATTCCGGAAAGTGAAATACATTATATGTTGTATGTACAACACAACGATACGTGCTCGTCGGAAATGTAATATACAAAAAACCCATTCCCGCGTCCCGCCGGCGTGTAAATAAAACACGCCGCGCCGATAAAGGCTCCCCGGTTCGGTCGTATCTACTGACGGTGCCGAAAATAACAAGAGCAAGATGATGACCCTTCGCGTAAGCCGCGGAAATCGAAAAACAAAAAAATAAAAAACCACGAAACGTCCAAAATATCCATCTCCGCCAGAGTGTCTACCCGCCGCCGCGCCGCGCCGCCTTCGCACCACCACGACATTATTGTCGCCAATACCACGCGCGACCGTGCGGCAAAACAGAGAGTCGTTGTCGTCGGCAACGATCAATACTATTCCGCCGGAGAGCCAGCCATATAAAACGCGGCCATGTCAAAACGGGAAATACGGAGACGAGCGAGTTTTGACGAAATATGTGTGTGTCCGTCCGCGGAGCAGTCCGTAGTGCATGTGTGGTGCACTCGGAACACGAGCGGGACAATGCGTTTTGCGCAACACGAGAGACCCGAAATGACTCCGTGGACGTAATTATAAAGCCCTGCGACTGCATATAAATGGCAAGCCGCCGAGCGAGGTCGTCCGAAAGGATTGCGAACAAAAAGATACACCCGTCCGTCAACGCCGTATATAATCAGAATTGGTGAAAGGGAGGGGGGGGGGCTTTCTCCACCGAAATGTCAAATTAATCGTTTGGATTTCAAACGAATACAGAGTTTAGCCCTCGCGAACGTCCGTCGTAATGTAAAAGTATGTATCGATACGGACATTATTACGATCGATTCCGTTTTCCAATGAAAATATATCAACTCGCTCGATTTTAACTAGACGTTTTACGACAAACATTTACGAGTATATTTAGTAAAATTATATATTATTTTTTTATCTTAACGCCAGTGGCGTGTTTTAATTTTTAAGTGAAAATAGTTTTTAATTTAATTATTACTAAATATTATATACTTGTGGCCACCTAAACGAAAACGTATCAATTGTATACGTACATTTATCCTTACTCGATATACAATACGCGTTGTAAATAAAGACATATGATTTCACGGTGAATTTCATTTAAATGAATACTTATTTTTGTTGATCGATCAGTACTTACGCAAAAATAATCTGCAAGCTACTATTAACTGGCTTCACCAAAAGCAAAAAAAAAACACATCAAACATAGTATTGGAACTTTTTTCTCTGAATTTCTTTTTTAGCGTATCTGTTTTAACTATAATTCAATCATATTGCATTGTTGGAAGCTTAAGATTTTCTTATTGCTGTAGTCTGTAATGGAAAATATATACATTAGATTAAATTTAAAGCACCAATACGAGAGAAAACCTTTCTCCCGTTTCGCTCGTAATTCAATTAATAATGTAAACTACAAATATATTAGACGTAAAAAAAATAAATATTTTTTAATTCATTCAACGTCGAAAAATCTTTTTAACGTACCAATTTTAATAAAATCCAATGTAGTTTTTTGTAAGATCAAAACTCAGTTGAAACCAATTAAAACTCGTATTAAAATGTTAACATTTTAAAGAACAACGCATTTGCCATTATTGCGCTGTAAATTATTTTTTTAATCAAAACATTCTCATCGTATAGGATCTAGAACTACTGAAACATTATTAAATAAAAGTATCCATGTTTATTTTTTAAACTTTACTTTAAAACCGTTACCATTTTTATTTTTGGAATATTTAATATTCATTTTGTGAGGGTGCCAAGACCCTCCAACCTCCCCCCCCCCTAGATTTAAACAATGTAAGATAGAAGAAACATTTTACACTTTACAATTATTGCTTCCAAAAAATATAGTCGTTCAAAAATAAAACATCGCATAAAACCAAAGCCGTGACCCACAAAACATATCTACAATAGTTATCGTGTAATTACTCGATCATAAATTTAAATAATTGTATGGTATTTTGATGAAAGTAAATAGTATACGTATTATTATTATTTGAGATTTTATTCAACTTGTAAAATACATAAATGAAAAATGTATATCGTAACGTTAAGGTTACCTATCTCAAAATGAAATATTTTACTTTAGCATTCTATTTCGACGGTTTTGAGTGGTTTTTTTACGAACACTATCTATATAGGCTTATAGCTTCGGATTATTTAAATAACAACCGGAGAAAGTAGGTATATCATAATAATTTATTAGCCTCGTATAACTTCCAATTTAGAAATTCTAAAATATACAAATATTTTACGTACATAAAAAAAAGATGTTCGTAAACATATTAAATGTAACCTTGTAGAAAGTTATTTATTAGGCTTATTGAAAGTATAAGAAAATTAAACACTGAAGAGAAAACGCTTTGAGATTCTCACGGGCATCGACCAGAACCGAATTCTGGTTTGTGATTCAAAGTTAGCTATCGCACGAACTTGCCACACCAGTCATTCTACTAATCCCAAAACTATCGTCTCTCTAATAACAAGGTTTATATATTACGTTTCCATTAGTTTTGTAACGGTTAGTTTTGAAAAACTAATGATTAATTTACATATTATCATAATTTATCCTAGTAGGTAATACAATATTTATAAGTAAAATTCGAATCTCAATAATTATACTTTGTAATATAACCGCATCTAATTTACATAGTTTTAGATGTTCAAAACGATTAAATATATGAACATCGTTTGTTACGTAATTCCTAATCATTTTAATCAATCACTTTTTTAAGAGAAAAATAATTTTTAACACGGCCGGTTATTGTCCGCTTAAAACATTCATTCGCCGATCTTGCTCTCGACGTATAGACACAATAATCAAGCCCATAAGAATAAATTCACGAACAAAAGTAAAATCCTAAATTAAATTAATACACTTTTTATTGCCCATCAAAAACTCCTTTTCCGGCGAGGCTTTGTCGTATTTTATTTATACGAGTGTACTTCGCGTTGTCTGAGCTTATTTGCTCCGGTGACCTTATTTCTAATTTTATTAGGACTAAACCTTTTTTCACATATTATTATTAGTGTTATACTCTGAGCTTTTTGTGCTTGTGCGGTTGTGCCTAGCATGCGACAGTAATAAGTATATATTATTATGTACGAATAGTTTACAATTAAATTCAAAACACTATCCAATATAAACTTTAATAGATTATATTCTTTTAAATAAAAAAAAAAAAATGTATTTCTCGCGTTTATTTATTGCAATAAAATACTGCAAATAATTATACGAGAAAAGAATGAAGACGCTATGAAATATTTAATCTTATAATGACTTTTTAAATAAATAAACTAAATTCCTCAATCATTTAACCGATAATTATATTAACCATGAAGCAGGTAAATAAAAATTCCATAAAAACTAATTGGATATGCCAATTAGAGATTTTTTTCTATTTAAATAAAGTTTCAGACACTGAGCGCAACAAGTGTCGATGTCGACAACTATTCAAACACCTTCGTGCTAGTTCTAAGTAAAATCATTCGTATAAAATAATAATTACATTCGATATTATTCGAGAAGTTTCGGTACACGCTCGCCACACGGAACCGACACGTCGTCGTTCGACGACGGCAGAGCCTACCAACCAGTTGCTCGGAGAGAGGGAAGTTTGGGCGGCCAAATAGTTGGGCGAAGCGCCGCCGCCGCCGCAGCGACGACACAGTGTATGTACTCGTACATTTTATCGTGTACTACATTGAAAAAATAAATAGCATTTCGAACAATTTTCAAGCTAGCGTTTCTCGAGTTTCGATGCTCCGATAAACTTGATTTTTTCACAAAATCGTCTACGCTCCAAACTGACCAGTCCGTGTAAATTTCAAGTCAATCGGCTCATTGGTTTAGGCTACAGGGTGGTGGCCGCCGACATGATATTCGTAAAATAATATTGGTTAAATACGAGTTGGTCCACTCGTGTAATGTACCCCGTTGTCGCGAGCTGTTGTATTCTTTTTTTCTTAGTTCTGCGACCGTTGGGGATGCGCGCGCGCGTGTGTGTGTGTGTGTGTATGTGACCGCTACCGACATTCAATAATAATAATTATCAATAGGTTTTCCGAATAGAGTTGAAAAAACTGTTTCAAAATTATTCGAATGATTATGAAAAAATGCATCGGAATCATTTTTTATTCAAATAATATTATCTGAGTAAAATTTTGCCCAACACTGCCTGTAATAACGCTCACGAAATCTTAACGAATTCGACGACTGAGATTTCGGATTTTCAATTATCACACCAACAATCAATTTTCTTTAACGAATTACCAACACAAAAATAAATAAATAGTCGAGCCGTTCTTAAGTGATGATATATATATATATATATATATATATATACGTATATGTGTAATATTTATGTATTTTTCCTGTCTATCATCACGTTTTGAAGACTTGTAATCATCATCAACTTCAAGGTCGATTTCTGGTAGCAAATTGTTTCTTAGTTTTTTAACGTAAAATGCCAAAAAAAAATCATTTTTGATTCAATCAAAACATTTTGAAAAATGTGTGCATATCATTTTTTTTTCATACGGGTTTGAATGATAAAATATTTTATTAAATTCATAGAAAAAAATATCGAGTTAATATTGGTCGATTATATATTATATTGTAACAATAAATGCAACGAGTGGAGCACACTCGACAAGTGATTCCATACACCTCTATGATCGTATGTTTCAACCCCGAAACGTATTCTCAAACCTGTTTTGCGCATGGAAACAATGATTGGTGGCAACGACGCGGCGCGTGGCGAAGACTTGGAAGAAAACCCCGGCGGCCGAGGGATTGGGAGTAACTCCTCAGTGTTACAGTGTACCGTAGGCCGTCCGCAGGACCATTCGTCCGTTCAGAGAACACTCTTCGCGGTCGATATCGAAAAAAATGCGGAAATCGTGTTTCACCCGAGAAGACGACCTCCTCCTGACGAAGAATGTCAAAAAACACGAGTGCTTATACAACGAAATTCACATTAATTACAGAAATATGGAGTGCAAGAATTTAATATGGATCTCAATAGCGCACGTTCTAAATAAATCAGGTACGTTGTAGGATATTTTTTTAATTTATAATAATATATAGGTACAATCGTGTTTGAGTGTTTATTGTCGTGTCGCGACATAAGAGGCACCTATAGATTATTTTTATATATTATTATAATGTGATATTTTTCATGATTTAATGGCGGCGCGCGCGCTCGGACGAAAACGATGAAAAATTTGTTTGTAATTTAACGGCGGCGTAAAAATATAATAATAATAATAATTTGTGCCGCCCGTAACGAATGCACGCGCAACGATAAGCCGACCGCGGCGATAATAATATTATCAACATTGATAAGGTAAATAGATAAAAAAATAAAATAAAAAAATACACTCTGGTATATTATTATAACGGACGAACAGGTTGAGTTATAATATATATAGGTATATAGGTAACGCAATAATCCGGACGTGGAAAAAACTAGACGGGCGGCCGTAGTACGCGCGTATACATCCTCTCCCCGCCCTACCACCGCCAGCACATGTTTCCTTTTACAAACGTTTGAATTCCTTACGAGATAAATGGGCTCGTGCGCGTGCGAAACACGACCCCTGGGAGCGCGCCTGCGCGGAGGGGTGCGTCCACGCTCGCGCGTTCTCTCGGCCGGCCGCCCGCCGCCGCCGCCGCCGCCGCCTACGACGTCTACGACATATTTTTCCCGCGCAGACGATCCCTATCGCGAGACCCGTGCGAAAGGATAACCGAAGACGCGCACACGAAAACGTCACCGGCGGCGCAATCGCTTCTTATTTTTTTCAACCACATCGTCCGAGCTCGTCGGCGAAAACGGATTTTATATACACGCGTGACGTATTATTATAATATTGTATATTATTCTCGCGCGTCTCCGAAACGATTATTCCTGCGGTTTTTTCCCCCCGTCCACGATGTTGCTGATCATACTGATATTGATAATAGTCGTCGTCAGCGCGCACGAACAAATGGTCCGCGACGCCGCGGCCGCCGACGATCCCCTCCCGCAACGTTTCCCGCGTTTACCTGTTGCGCGTCATTTCCAAAGACGCATGGTGAGTATTGTATATAATAATATTATTATTATTGTTGTTCGTTGTTGTGTTGTTATTGTTATTATTATTATTATTTGCTACGCGTGTTGAAGCGTTATAAAAAGCAAAGAAGCGAGGGACGAGGGGGGGAGGACTCCCAGGGTAGACGTTCCCCCGAATTCGGGTGATAAACGGCTACGATTCTTATGTGTTATTTTAAAATATAAAAAATTCGACTTCTCGATTATCGCGTACGATATTTTTTTCCCACAATAATATCTATCTCGAGGCTTTGTTACGTTAAAACGTATTTTATTATTATTTATGGGTATATAAACTTATTATTTAAAACCAAACAGGTGACGGTTTGCCGTCAAGTCTCGCGTGAGATATACATTTTTTTTCCCTACCCTTCTCTGGTAAAAAAATTCTAGGGCCTAACTATTTGAGTACCAATGAATTTAATATCAATTTTATTAACGTCACCGTGAATACAAATTTACATTATTTTGCTATACCTGCTATGATGATATTTGTCCGCGTAGTCGTCGGAGGAAACCTCAAATTTGGGGAGAGCGGGCATTTTCCATCACGGAGATGTGCGTGTCACTAAGCATGCGCGACCTAAAACAATAATTATTGAAAAAACAATTATTAAATTTTAAATAAAAATGAAAAAAAAAAAAATTCGGTCGCGATGCAGTTATGTACGTTAAAAATTGAAAAACGCGAGTATTTACTCTAAAAATATTCTCTAGAGAGTATGAAACTCGGTTTTAAATCCATCACTGTTATATTATGTTACAATACGCGTACATTTTTTACATTGTTCGGTTTAAAGAATTCGATGAATCGTGGCGCATCAATAGCGTGCATAGTACCGAAGTCATTACGCGCTGCTAACAATCAAAAATATCTCTTAATTATTACAAATTCCAATTTTAAAAATATTTCATCGACTTTAGTGGCGAAAACACATTAACGATTAATATCATTTTAATAGCGTCTACGATTCTACACGAGTTATTTCAAACGTCTCGGCACTAATTTACTTATAATGTTATTTTACTAGATGGAAATTAATAAAATTCTCAACATATTATTAGTGTTGGTAAAGTAAAACTTACTCGCTAAATCTTAACAAATATGTTTCGTAGATGCGACAAATATTCGTGCATGATTACTATTATGATTTTATGAGTGTTCCCATGTTTGATGTATACGAGCATTTTTTAACGTTTCTGCAGATAAACTTGCATAGAATCGTCTAAAATAATTTTAAAACGTTATTATTAATTTTTCGTGTGTGAATAGACTTTAGCGTTTGTTTGGTGTCGATCGTTTACTTTTGTAATTATCTATTCGAGTAACAAAGTAAACGTAACTGCAGATCGTTAATAGGCGCAATAGTTTTATTTAAAATAATATATTGGTTTGGAAATTATTTTGAATTTTCAGAAGCACATAAATAAGTAGTATGTATCAGGTGGTAGACTGATTTTTTTTTTTTGATTCGTTTAGAAAATGTACGTCAATAAAATTAATAAAATTAAGATGCATTTTTAAATCCTCAGGATACGATCAAAACACTTGAATTTATATTATAATATTTATGTATCATAGCTTTACGAAACCTATGCCAACGATGTTCATGAAAAAAAGAAAATGTTAAGTACTTAAATATTCCCGGAAAAGGCCGATAAAACGAGCTATTAGTCGTATTATTAATTTTTAATATCATATTAATATCAATAGAATTAAATGATATTTGTAAATAGTAATCGTTTACCACATGGTTTTCTGAGAAGCACATTTTATTTTTTATTAATTACACTTTTTAACATTCACAAGGTCATCAGATATTTCGAATTCGATAGAAGTGTTTGAGAGAGTTAAGGTTATCCTTCTTATATTTTAAATAAACATTATTTTGATAATTTTCCAAACGGTTCGAAGTTTTACTCTTTAACACAATATGTTAATTATTATTGCTATTATGATTATTACATTTAATAAAAAAAATATAATTTATGTCGAGTTTATTGATAACCTTTCAATTATTTCATTCACACGTTAAATTATTTGCTTTAGTTATTAATTAAGCGGACACATTTTTTTTTCCGTATCATATGTTTTGATAATGTGTAAATAATTTATTGAAAAATATTATCCTTGTTTTTTCGATTAATTATGTTGAACTATATATTATTCTCTTCGTCAAATTATTATTACTATTTTCGTTTTTTTAATGCATTCTTCTTGTGTTTACAATATATTTATATTTACATTTATATTTTTGTTTATTTAATAAACGCGATAAACTGAATACGAAATATAAGGCAAATAATTTCTAAATTATGTTACTTTTAGTTAGATAACACGGATTATAAATTAGTCAATACGTAAAATAATATTATTGAAAACATACTACTGTTCTTTGGAAAAAGAATTGTGAAAACAAACAAAAGTTAACAATTCGTTTATCTTTGAGATTTTTTCATAGAAAAGCATATTTAAAAAAAGATTATTTATTTTTATTCGATTTCTTCTTTTTAATGAAAATTGAATGAAGATACTATTGGTGAGTCAAAGAAAATCATGTAAAAACGATGACTCGTCGTCGTCGTTGTAAAAGTTTTTCAAATATTTAACTAAAAATACAATATGCATTATGAATTCGTTTACATTTTATGAATTGATTTACTTTTTTTTTTTTCAAAATTCTATTATAGTATTTATCCAATAGTCGACAACTAATATGAGTCATATCGTCCTAACCATTGCAATAAATGGTTTATATATATATAAACTGTTATTCGTACCAAATTAATGTAGGAAATTAATTTTGATTTAGGTTCACCATAATTATTATTTTATATTAATATTATATTTCAGCAGTTAAATGTAGGCCACATAATAATTACACGAAAATATAAAATAATAATATTTCGTGCAATCGAGTGCCATTGGAAAATGTATTTTATTCGTATTTAAGCTGAGCAAAACAAAAATTGTATTTTTCACTTTATGTCTTTGTGACTTTATAAATCACACACATATATATGTGTGTGTGTGTGTGTGTGTGTGTGTGTATATAATCCATTTAACAATGTTTCTCGATTAGAATCTTTTTTCTAATTTGATGTTGATAATGCGATTTCATTCGATAATCAACGCAGTCTATATTTAATTGTTTAAAATAATAGTAAGAGTTGATTAAACTTCTGGACTTGGCATTTTATGAAAATAAATTCTTGACAAGCACTCGGAAATATAATGTCATTACGTATTATGGTGAAGAGTTTAACAATATAATGTATGGTGGGTAAAATTTGATTTGGCGTCGGGCAACGGAGACCGCAGCAACTCGTGGCACACGTCGTCTTCTCTCTCGCGCCTTTTAATTCGTTCTCTTTCGGCCATTCTATGTTGGGATAGAGTGTTTGCCAGTAAACTGTTTCAAAGTTAACGTTTTTTGCTTAAGAATATTTTTTATCGTTTATTAATGTATTGATAATTTTTTCTTACTAGACTGTAATAATTAAAATCATATTAGGTATTTTTGAAAGGATTTTTTGGTATGATTCTTTACTCGAACGTTTTTGTTAACACATTTTATGTGTTATTATTGTTAAGTATTGTTACTTAATGACTACAATATTGATGAGCTTTCAGACTAAAGTCAAATTGAACTTATTTTATATTATAAAAGAAAATTATGATTTAATCCTTGATTTTAAGGCTTTCAAAATTACTTAAATTAAGTTTTCGACAATAAGTGTTTGGTTTCTTTTGTATTTTCGCATTGGAAAATATTTTTTTGAAAAAAAAATTCAAAATCAATGTAAACAATAATAGGGCTGTTTAACTCAAATGGGTAATAAATTCGTCCGTAACATTGTATGTTTATGGTTTATTACAATATTTCTGATATACATTCTAATTTAAATTAATGTAATATAACCGATGGATAAAATTATAAATCTGAAATGTAGATTTAACTCATTTAACACTGAAGTTTAAAAAAGTAAACGGTAACGAACAAACGCAATTTAATCGCCTTACAGACTGGATACGGATCCCGAATGGAATAATTCGGATCGATAGCAATATTTTGACGAACACGTTACGACATTATTGCCCGAGCCATTTGATTTTCATGTGCACAGTCTTTTCGTTCTCGTCGACACCATGCCCGGCGCGAATAATATTGTTCGTATCCATATTTTATTATGCACCACTCCCCGGCACTCGAAACGGAAACAAGCGAAAAAATAAAAATTACCAATTATAATATACGATAATAACATAAAGCTCGAACGTATCGTTTACACGTTCAGCGTTTCCCCCATTGTGTTCGTCGATTCCGATAATATCATAATAAACTAACAAACAATAATAATATGTAAATATACAGTCGTCGACGTATCGCCGAGCACTCGCTAGGTATAAATTACACAACATGGTACACACCATACAGTACCTATACCTGTTTACGCGCCGACTAGAGACCCCGATCGTCTCCGAACGTCATGATTTTAAAACCGTCCAGAACGGTATGATACGTATTGTTTCATTATAATATTAAACGCGTAACGTATAATTATTATACGTTAACATTTCATTAAAATCGATCGAATGAAAAAAAAAAAACCGAAACCGAAACCGATAAATATAAAAAACACTATACGTGTTTAAAGCGATAGGGGTTTGCGTCAAACATATTATATTATGTGTGCACTGCGTATTATGAACGTTCTCCGGGCATATAGATGGTAAATTAATAAATTTATGAATTGACGGTGTGAAATTGCGGTTCAAATCTCGCGATGCGTGTTAATACTACAGTAATAATAATAATAATTACCGTTCGATCGCGTACGATGAATAAAACGGCGAGACGGAGAAAGAAATGGATTTTCAATAATATCAGCAGTTTTAATTGAAAAAAATAAATAATGTTTCCGATTCGTTCTAAATACTATAACGCCCACTCTTCCGTTTTTTTTATGCAACGCAATACGGATGCGAATTGTGTCTACTGAGACGCGCGCGTTTATATGATTACTGCAAACACTTCTTCAACGCGATCGCGGAGGGCGTAGATTTTGATTATTATTTCGATTACAAACTCTTTTTGGCCACGTTAATTGAAATAAAAGTACACGGTCGACCCCTCGTCGCGCGCGCGCGCGCGATAAACGTTCTATATAATATTATAATATTATTATAGTTCAATCGTTAGGACGCGATGGCGTTTTGGCTTTGTGCTGCTGAACCTCAAACGAGCCGTTTCATTATAGTTTTACGAAACTTTTCCCACTGCGTTACGCGCGATTATTATATCATACCGTTGGTTTATTAATTATTCGCCAAACGTTATATTTGTATAATATATACTTCCGGATAAGTAATCTCCATAAAAACGTATCGTTTCACTTAAAGCGCTCGCTTGACTGTAATGTGGCGTTTATAATAACGCGTAAACGCTGCGTCGGATTGTACTGTTGTGTCATCGTCGTCAGAAAATTAAATAAAATGTTTTCATTTCACACACCGACAACACCCGTAGCAATATGATTGCGTTTGACACTGTTTTAATTCGATAAAAATGAAGTACGTTTTTTTTTAAAGTACCGAATCTTTCAACAACTTTTAACACTATTTTAGATTTATCCAAGATAAAATGCGCTGAAATTCCAATTGAACGCTTATTATAAACGTCTTGTTAACATTTCATGAAACGTTGGTGATCAAATTTTGTTGAATATTCAAAGTCAATAGTTTACTTAAACAAAAATGTAACATTTAAATAGGTTTGCTCGTTCCTTTGATCGCAATTATTATATTAATGTAAAACTGTTTGCAATTTAAATTGTTCCACAAATGCTTGGGAAAATTAACCGTCGAGATTTGTTTTATTTTAAGAAAGAAAATTATGTAAATGACGATATTGTATAAAGTTATAATTTATAAATATTTTTACGAATAATTTACTTATGTATTACTCGTGATTGTAATACGTAGAACATGGCGTTTAATTTAAAAGCCTACGCATTTACTCACATATCATTTCTTTTAAACTAATGTAATAATTTAACGTTATAAAAGTGAATATAACATTTAACGTATAGCAAAATTAATATGTGTTCAATGAATTTGTTTAGTGAGCCAATGCAAAACTCGTTGGAATAGTCTCAGGAAAGTATACGCGAATAAACTGCGCAACAAACGTTCCGGACTTTGTAGTCGTCGAGAAAACTGGTTTTTATATCAGTACATGGATTTTTTGGAACCACATACGAAATATAGGTAATATTTTTGATGATTAATATTAAATAATTATAACATTTTATATTACTAACTGGGACGCTCGGGGACGGTTTCAGTGCAGAGACTGTACAATCGTAACTGATTAAAAATCGTTATAATTGAATTGTCAATTGAATTTGTGGTGTTCGCGTTAGGACTAAACATTGGCTTATTTCATATACTTCGTAGTGTAAAAAATAATTCGAATTTTTTCAACAGCAACACGCAGATAGTAAATATATCTAAACTTTACGTGTACCTATTATTATTTAAACGTTATTTTTAATCGAATATTGAATTTCAATTGGATTTTATTATTTAATGAATCTAATTCATGTTGGTAATCAACAATTATTATTATCTAGACATTCTTCGCCAGCCGTTAATAAATCGCATTATTGTGTTTCCAAAAGTTTGAAATGACACACTATTTAGTAAGCAATTTAATAGAATAATCATAGAACATAGTAAACAATGTTATTAGGTCCAAACCGGGCCTGTTACCATTACTGTAAACGTTAAAAAGTTTAGTCGAAAAAATAGTTTTCGTTTTAGAATTATTATTTTACTCGCGTGCTCGTACACTTATTCAATTATTTACAGGAGATTTAAATGCTGGTAATGACATTTTCTTGTTCTTTTTTTTATCGTTGACAGGATCAATCCACTCGATAGTTTCGAAAACTATAAACTCTATCACACCGACTCGCCAGTAACCACCGTCACCTACCCCGCGATAGAGCCATACTACTCGAGCGCGATAAAGAACGAGCCCGCGGACATCAGCGACAACGTACCCCCGTGGATCGAAATTTCGAACGCTGGCGCCGAAAACCACGTGAAATACTCGTATTACGATAACGGCGGCAACGGCGGCAGCATAAACAACGAAATCAACTCCGACGAACACCAAAACAGCAACGCCTACCACGATATCGACCGAAACAAATGCGACCTCGGCTTGAACCTCTCTCCCGTCGCCATACGAAAAAATTACGCTCCGAGGGACAATAAATCGATGATTTTCCTGGACAAGCCTGGCGATAATATGATGGCTTTGCGGACGATCGCAATGAACGTAATCGGGAGCACGATGCACGAAGGCAGACAACCGAATCAGTCATTCGACTCGAACGCGATAAAGAACGAGCCCGCGGACATCAGCGACAACGTACCCCCGTGGATCGAAATTTCGAACGCTGGCGCCGAAAACCACGTGAAATACTCGTATTACGATAACGGCGGCAACGGCGGCAGCATAAACAACGAAATCAACTCCGACGAACACCAAAACATCAACGCCGACTACGATAGCGACCGAAACAAATGCGACCTCGGCTGGAACATCTCTCGCGTCGCCATACGAAAAAATTACGCTCCGAGTGACAATAAACAGATGATTTTCCTGGTCAAGCCTGGCGATAATATGATGGCTTTGCGGACGATCGCAATTAACGTAATCGGGAGCACGATGCACGAAGGCAGACAACCGAATCAGTCATTCGACTCGAACGCGATAAAGAACGAGCCCGCGGACATCAGCGACAACGTACCCCCGTGGATCGAAATTTCGAACGCTGGCGCCGAAAACCACGTGAAATACTCGTATTACGATAACGGCGGCAACGGCGGCAGCATAAACAACGAAATCAACTCCGACGAACACCAAAACATCAACGCCTACCACGATATCGACCGAAACAAATGCGACCTCGGCTTGAACCTCTCTCCCGTCGCCATACGAAAAAATTACGCTCCGAGGGACAATAAATCGATGATTTTCCTGGACAAGCCTGGCGATAATATGATGGCTTTGCGGACGATCACAGCGAACGTAATCGGGAGCACGATGCACGACGGCAGACAACCGAATCAGTCACCGACGCTGTTGTGCTACAACGTAAACGGTGACCGCGAGGACTCTTCGGACAAACTGAGCAGCGTCAAAACCGACATCAAGACCGAAGACTCTAAAGATCAACTGAGCAACAACAACAAAAACGAAATAGAAGACTTTAAAGACGAACTGAGCAACATCAAAACCGACATAGAAGATTATACCTCGGATGAACCGAGCGTCTTCATGACCGCCCGCGATTGGTACGCGATCCGAGAGCTGGCTTTAGATGCACCCTACGATCTAATCAACGAAATCATACGTCGACGGCAGCCGCAGTCGAGGGCCAATAATGGCGAGGGCGCGAATGAATCAACTGAAATTTATCATCGTCCTTGAACATTCACCACGTCGTCGAGTCAAGCTAGTAAAGAGTCTTTTTAATAAACTTTTTTTATTATTTGAAGTAGATATGCGCGCGAGCGCGTATGTGTGTGTGTGTGTGTGCATTTGTGTGTGTAACATATCATATTATGACTGAATACGAATGACGCCGGATCATATTTATTTTTTTTCTCGACTCATTTGAAAATATCATAAATTTTCAAATTAAGATTGCAATAGCTAAAAATCTCCACAGTCCAATTTTGCTGTCAAGATATGAAAAAGTAAATTCTACAAGTCATATGACGGTTAAACACCTACCAAAACAAGCTATATGAATAAATTTAATTCGTTTTTCCCCTCCCCTTAAATACGTTAAGATTATATTTAATTTAATTGTTATGATTATTACTATTACTATTACTATTACCTATTACTATTACCTATTAGCTATTACTATTACTATTACCTATTACTATTATAATTATTAGATATTAATACGTTTTCAATTATATTATAAATGTTATCGTTATACATCTGTTTGAAACAGTTTCAGAATAGAGAAAAATTTTAAATTATACAATAATTATAAATGTTAAAAATAATTTATAACTATGATGTGTTCAAAAAATGTCTAAAATACATTAATACGTTTAAATTTCAAACTATGTTGTTATTAATATTGACTATTGCAGGTGTAACTACACTTTAATCACCCGTATCTCATCTTAGTCCCTTTTTTTTAAATTTAATTATGTTGGAAGAATAATTCTCACGACACTTCGTTTCACCTCGGATCGGATTCTAATTAATTTTGAATTTTCATTCTAATTTAATTTTACTATTTTTTTACGTTAATAATGGTTGTTTTTTACATTTTATATTGTCTCCGATCTTATTTATAAAACGATTGAAGTACCTAACCGAAAACGAGTCAACAAACGCACACATCGTATTTTTATTAATAAATGACTCGAGTATTATAGAAAAAATGAATAATTTAAGGGATGCGAATGCACGCCCTTGCAACCCACAGATGACGGCACTGTAAGTATTTAGATAACGCCTTTATCAAGTGATCATAAAATACGAAATCTACGCGTCGCTCCGTCAATTCCAGACACTGTCATAAAAATAAAGGTACATCGACGGTACTACGTAGCCATGGCTTCGCGTGACCGTTACGACTCTACTTTTGTCCTTTACGGAACCACACTGTTCGCCTGTTGTTATTTATTAACACGCGCGATCACCAGTGTCGTTCTATACGGCCGTTCTATCATGGTACCGACACGGACGTTATCGCAGACCAAACATTTTTTTAATCGAATCAAATAAATTTATCAAATAATACCTCAGTAGGTACCTACCACCAACGTGTATGCTAAATTATCAGAAGGTCAGAAATGTCGCCTAGAATTTTTTAACAAACATGAATTTCAATTAAGTGTTTACAAGAAGTGTAACGATAATTCACCATGACAATAATTACATAATTGTACGTAACTACTTTAGGTGGGTACCTATACGAAACGAATATGTAAATTATTAAAATATAATACGTAATGTGAGAATGATAATCTATACGTTAACGATTATGTTAAACATATTATACCGTTAGAATTAATTTGGCATTCGAGCTGAATAACGACTCTAAATATTATACTTAAGTGTCACTTTAAAATAAAGTTAATTTTACCGGGTTCGTTTAAAGTCTACGACAGTTGTCTACTAATCCCCCGACCCGAGTCGCAGTGAAAAGGCACTTTGGGATATTAACTCGATAATTTCACTTGACCACACACGCGATTGTGATACGCACGTATGCGCTGCACTACGAGTGTATGATTTTTTCATATATATATAACAAGTAGGTGGTTAGACACGCGAGCGGCGACCCCCTATATTATATTTTATTATCTGAAACTTCTTGACCGACGCCTAACTAAATTTTAAGAGCTCCGACAAAAACAAGCCCGCGAGGGTGACAATACAACAACAATGGAATCCCTATTTCACGGCATTTTCCGTTTAACTGCAGCGCGTTGACTACCGCGCGTGGTGCGGCGCACACAGCACGCATTCGTCGAGCGACGATAAAATTACAATGTCCTCGAAATGCTACGACGACGTGCCGGCGCGGCGTATGCATTCGACGTGTTTTAAACCGTGTAAACGATGGAACTACGGATTTTGAAAAGGGTCGAAATTTAAAACACGCGTGTGAAACGCGTTTCGTGATAAATCTCAAAACAAAAGTGTTTTAAACGATAAATATCTACGAGCAGAGAATCAAAATAATCAAATAATATAAAATACGCGATGGTAATCGCAATTCGAAAAAACTGTCGAGATATCGCGCGCCGCCGCTTCGTTCTCTAATAACCTGGCCGACGAAATAATTCACGTCAAATAATACTGAAAACGAAACGGACTGATGGTAATTTTTTCCACCCAGTGTCGTGGAAAGTCATTATTCCCGACACATAGGCTTATGTGTATTTCTAAATCGAATGTTTAATTCGAATTTACAGTCGACGTGAAAAATAACTAAGGTATACGGGTCGTATAATAAATTACCCGTAGAAACACGGGGCTATGTCTCTATACCTCGTGTTGTAACTCAACAAAAGTGACCGAATTTACAAACGGGACGCGATAGAAAAAAACAAGAAGACTGCTGCCAGTAAAAATCCCACACTATATCAAATTCCATTTTGGACGGTAATAATAATAAAACCCCGTGGGTTAGTTAAAAGATCTGAGGAAACTACAGCGTTAATTATTATTTATTACCTTTACAGAGTAAGACAATAAAAAAAAATACTGGAAATGTGGTGACGCATTAACCCGGATTCGATGTTAAAAATGGTCGCATAGATTACGTCGATAACTACATACCTGTGTGTTCGTTACAGCGGGTTTCATCAATATTTATCATCACTCTCTGAAAAGATTAAGTTTTATTGCAACGGACACGACGTGAACCTGAAAATAGTTTTAAGAATTCGGTTTCATTATTGTACAAAAGTGATTTCGAATATTGTTTTTTCCCTTTTATGTAGAGTTCGAATAAGAATTACAAATAGAACTATTTATTTTTTGTTTTCATTTTTGTTACTGTTATTTACTACTGATTATTACTGTTGTTACAAATTGTTTAGAAATTATAATTACCAGATTATTAAAATATATTCAAAACTATATTAATCCGAAAAAATGTAGGTACCTTAGTATCATTACTGTTATAAACTTATAACTACAATAACTACTATGTTTTTAATATTTGTGTGTTTAAAATCACCCAAACGACAAACACCAACGTCACCAACCGATAAGGGTAAAAATGTATACAATTTTTCCGGCGAGACCACACAAATAACCCCTTTCTTAAATAATATTATTTTAAGAATTGACGATAAAGTCGTGACTGTATGATAACTAAAACTAAAATTTATGAACTTTATTGCCGACCCAATAGTTATTTGACGACGGAATCCAAGTACGGGTGATTTTTTGTGACATTTACTACAATGCACTATTTTAAAACTTAACAAACGCTCGGACTAATAAACCGGGTGCGCGGGTATCTGTTTTAAATCGTCGGTCAATGTGGGGGCCGGCCTTTCGGGGACGTTAGAATTGAGATAAAAAAATAAAATATAATTCGGCGCAAACAACAAGTGTTATTCAATAAATATAATAATAAATTGGCAGGTGAAAACGCGTTGGAATCTCCACCCTGTATATTGTATACGAGTGGCGGGTAGGTACGATCCGAAGGCCAAACATCAAACGACGACGGAGTCACACCCCCAACGATGTTTGCGAAGGAATTTCTTCGGGGAAAGTATCGGCGTCCTACGACGCGACACTATTGTGTCCACGGCCGACGACGCACATGGACACAATGAAATATCGGTCTACGGTCGTTATCGAGGGATCAAAAAAAAAAACACGCCCGCAGCGGTCGGTTTATGTAGTTGAGCCGCGGGGGACCGGTCCGTCCGAGGGGGCTAAACCAGACAATTCATGTGTATAAATTATAAAAAAAAATCGACGTCTTGTAATGAAAAAGACGATCGTATATAATTTATAGACGTGCGCGTACGGCGTGCGTAGTAAACGACCCTCGCGGCGACGGAGGGTGCACATCAAAATATGATAAAACTAATAAAACGCTATGCCCACGTCGTTTTTCGGGCCCCGCGCGTTGCATCTAAAAATATTATTTTTTATGATATCGTTGGTGTGTTTTTTTCGCTCAACCCCGCGGCGATATGGGTACCATATACGAGAAGGTCGTTTAATTAATAAACGCGCGCTATGTGTGTTGCGAGGTTGCGCTGGCTAAGGGTGTGGCGTAAATAACCGAAAACAATACAATATTTTATTATCGTCAGGTACCTCAGATACATTGTTGTTCTCATCGTCCGTATAAAATATACGTTCAATATTATGTCTAGGGTACAAGAGAGTGGTAAATTTCGATATTCTTATAGCCCGAGCGACGAACGAAAATTAATTGGGTTTCCTAAGTTTTAAACTTAAATTATATACTCGCCTATACTACGGCGCCTCGGCCGCGGGGTCGCAGGGGTTCCCCGCGTACATTTCTCTCCCTTTTTTGTGCTCAATTCCTGCCCGGAATTCCTCTGCTCAGCCCCCGGCAAAAATTGCAAAAACTATGGGTGGGGCCGGAGAAACGTTCGAGTCTCGGCGGTTGAGTACACTTTTTTTTTTCTATTTTCGACTGCACAAACATAATTAAAAATCAGTAACGGCAGAATAAAAGTTTATATTTTCGAAACGTTTGTCGTTTGACGTCTCGAAAAAAAAAAAAATGCTTTGCACCTACTCTCTCAATCGGCCCGGTTCAGATTTAGAATGACAATTGAATGCGTTTTTGATACTTTCGATTAATAACAAATATTTCTAATCTAACATTTCCTTTGCATCTCAGGCTTCAATAGAGTTTCAGTCAGTCGCGGATTCAGCGGGGCGCCCCCCCCCCCCTGTTGGCCGTACCTAATGTGTTATTTAAATATTTTTTCATATTAACACATATTAATATAACCAATAGGTATTTAAATATATGTATACTTATTTATATTCCGCCCCTCCCGTCGATGTAGGCTGAATCCGCGACTGGTTTCAGTGATCCGATCTCGTGATAATTTCACCACTTTCAGTCGGATAACTATGACTCGACAAAACCTATTAAATCGTTGAAAATAAGACGATTATTTTATTACAATAATAATTTATGTAATATTTTATGACGAACAATTTGTTTTACTTTAAAAGTATATTATGTACCTATGTATATCCAGCAACTTTCTTTTTCTTTTTTTCCTATGATAGTGTTTTTAAAACAAAGTAATTATTGTTCAATCGACGTATGATTTCCCATAAGTTATAGTGATATTAGTGTTTTATATTCTTTCGGAAATGCGAGAGCGGCAGTAGTATATAACGCGAGTAACGGGTTGATATCGAACCACGAAGTATATTATAATATTCGTCGTCCACGAGACTGCGCTAAACAATCATTTCAAGTTCGACGTCGCAGACACTACAAGTTCATCGTTTCACAGACCACCGCGGCACCAGCGCCCAGCAGTCACACGCGACGTAGGTATTATTTGAATTAAATCGCTGTTTGTTTATTTCAATTTACTTATGTATAGGCTAAAGGCTTCATCGAACACAACACCTAACACAGGTTGTTCACTCGTTAATTTAATAATCATCATTAATTGCTCGATAAACGTAGAACATTGAGATCGACAATAATATGTACCTTTTTTACCATTTGCTAACAAATTTAGCATATTTTTTATGTACTATTCATTCTTTATTTTCTTTGTTTTCACGGCGAAATAACGAACAGCGTCCATTACTGTAACGCCTGTAGTGGCGGATAAGTGAATGTTTTTTCAAATCGCCGGAAACTAACTTAAAGTATTTTCCTTAAACGAAATACGTAACCGCCTCAGTTACATGTTCTACAGTTGAACGAATGGGAGACTCGTTAAAAGCACAATAAAAATCAATACCTACATTATTGTAATTATTAACAAATTTATTTCAGATGATAATTTACTTTGACACAATGTACGAACTCAATATGTGGAGAAAACGACGAGCTGAGCTCTTGAAAAATGCCGATAGCCTTAGACGTAAGTTTCTTCACAACAAAACACATTAAAGCATGTTTCATGTTCTCAGCTGTCGACGAAAGTTATACTGTTTCCCAGGATCTCATTTACAGCATTGATTTATTAATAGTTACAATTTGACTTATACATTCATTTTAAATTTTACAACATACCTTTATAACCTTTATGTTACACGATAGAAACTCATCGAGGTTGATGGCTGTAACATATTACTTGAGTATTATGTATTACACTTTTTGATTGTTCAGCATCGTACACATATTTGATAGAGCCCCTTGGCTAAAAACATGAAACATGTGAAAAGTATGAGAGAGAACCTATTAATTTCTACACCTAATCAAACAATATTAATTTTGTTGAAAAACTTTTTTAGATATTCTTGAAGTTAGGAAGAAACGCAAAGAAAACTCAAGAAATCAAGGTAAACCACTACCACTAACAAGAGAATAGATCCAAATTAATCCACGTTGATATAGATCAGTTGAAGACAAAAACAATGATATAATAAACAGTGTACACTCAACATTTTAGTAGAAGAAAAAATAATGTTTTATAAAGCAGCATATTTACTAGTGATTTTTCAATTTATTTCCCATGGTGTGAAATTAAGACATTTTTTTTTTAAATTAGCATAAAAACATAGCTGTAATACTGTCAACAAACTAAATTATAAAATCATTGTTAAAAGAACACCATTATGATTATTCATGTTAATTTTATCTATAAATATATAGATTTTCTAAGTGAAAAATCATGTTTTTAAATTATTTTTAAACGGTCTACTATTATTTCACTGATATATGAGTATGTATCAATTATTAAGTCAGCTAGTGAATAAAAGTATTAAAAAAATAAACTGTCAAACATTGTATTACACCATGGCGTAAATTAAAATAAATTTGGAGGCGGTGGCTCAATTTTTTTAAAAATAGAACTGCACGCGGTAGACTTTTAATTTTAAATTCATAGAGGATTTTTATTGATTTTACAATAAAAAATAAGATACATATAATAATTATATAAACCCTATATTATAACGATTTGAAGAAGGCTCAGATTCAATTAGTAAATGATTATATTGAAATGTTTTTTTGTTCGATTAAAATTTGTTTTATAAAGTTTTATCAAAATAAGAGTCGCACATAATATTAAGGAAAAAACTGTGGGTCGTCTGACCTTCTAAACCTTTGTCCGTCTCTAACCATTAGTATACTAGAATGTTTTTTACCGCCAATACCTTAAATTCGCGCAATGATGAGATTGACTAGTTATTCATATAATCATATTATATCTGAGAAAGTAGGTTATTATCTATAATGAATATTTACTTATAATTTTAACTTGATAAATTTGACAATGTGACAATATGATAATTTCTTACAACGACTAGTCATTATTACGTTTCCTATGGTCGTCTAGTCAATGTTATCTGTTATAGATTTAGTTCCCACAGCAAGATTACATTCTTTTTTTGAATGAGCGCTCGTAAATACAATTATAACTGAGCTCAATGTGACGAAGAATTATTTCAAATTAGTCAATGTCAAACTAAGGCACAGCACAAGTCAAGGAATGCTACAACAGAATACAATTCATTGAGTTTAGAAAAAATCAGGCTTTTCTTTTAGATTTGCAAAATAAATTGTTAGAAAATGTAAAATAACTGTTAAATGAAAATAATAATTTTTTCTCAGAAAGTGAGAGATTATTATACGGCGATGTTTGGACGTCTTGTTGAATTGTTTAAGCAACTGTTGGATTCCGACTCAATGAAACTGATAATTTAAACCAAGAAGAAGATATTGAAATATTGATCGTGATCTTAAAGGTTTTCGACACGTTAATAACGAGCAACTGATCTATGAAAAACAGAATAAATATAAACTAGTCATTCTCAACAATGCCAAAATATCGTCACTGATGATATTATAATTTTAAAAAAAATAATAAAAAAATAAAATACTTTGAATGTAGTATTTGAAAACCAATAAATTGTATTTTTATAAATGTCAAAATATAATACTATTATCACATTGTTGTCACATTTTTAGTTCTTCTGAACGGTATTATATGAGGTTCTGAAACAAAAAAAATTGAATTGTATCATCATATTACTTTGTATTTAAAATAACCAAGATACTATAATGTAATTATAAAATAAATCAATATAATATACACACATTTAAATTAAGTATTTGATTATTCTAAGTTATTAGTATTTTAATTCAACATGTTTGGCATTATATAATTATTTTAATGTATATATTTAGAAATATAACAAGAAATTTAAATGTTTATACATTAAATATGTGTAAAATTTAAAGTATTTTTCTGACTTTATTGCTTTTATTTATCATGTTTAGCCATATAACTATACAGTATATATTATTAACAAAATTGATTAACTGTAAAATAATAAAATTGTTTGTAATCTAATTAAGTATAATTAAAAAGTAAAAAGTAATAAATTAAAAATCTTTATAACAAAAAATGTAATGAGGAAATTTAAAGATAAATAGTAGTTAACTAAATGTAAAAATAATAATAACAATGGAAACCAACTGATTTAACTGTAACAAAAACAATGACTTGATAAGTTAATAATTAAAAATATATTAGAATAAATTTATATCCTATACGGACTAAAAAGGTGAATTGTGAATAATTTACTTTGATTAATTTACTGGAGTATTAAATATTTACAACTATTATAATTAGCCAAATATTTGAATACGAATATATAAAAGATTTATTTATCAATACCTAATCTTAGTTTTTAAAATTATTAATTAATTAACATTTATAGGGTATTCAATTACATTAAAAAATTATAATATTTTTCTGGTGATAAACAAATATGAACATTTTACCTTTTTGACAATAATATTTTAAATCTAAAAATCAAATGATAGCGAGCAAATTTTTCAGCAATATTATTAATTATTGTATAACAATTAATGTAATAAATATTATATTGTTTATAGAGCTTAAATTAAAATTAAACAAAAGTTTTCACACGATATTTACCTGGCTCATATCTCATGTAATGCACCCATCCAGATGTCATTTGAATGCCAAGGTTCCGCCATTCCGACTCGGTCATTAAATGAGTCTTTGGTACAAGTTTCGCGACGTCTTCTGGTAAAATAACATGTCTGCCACAAACAAAAAACCAAAGGTTATCATATGGTAAATTCGGGGGAACTTGAAGCGATAATTATATGTCTTGCTATTCATCACACACGCATCAAAGGAATACAAACGTTTTCTATTTGCGACATATCAATTGATACAGTAATATGACAACAATTTGAAAATAGTATTGAATACATAGATGTGTACTTAATTAAAAATGACTTTTACAATTATTTTATTTTTTTGGTTCTGTTCCCTCGAGTTTTTTCAATTGATTTCGATTAGATTCAAGAAGATAGTATTGAGAACAACGTGAAACGTTCGACAAAGAATTCAAATCAGTTTTCTAAATCGTCATGACGAGATCGATCGGCGCACAGAAAACGTCTATAGATTCGCAAGAAGCGCGCGTGCGCTCGACAGAGACATATATTTACGGCCTCGGATACCTTAGAATCACGTTATATTTCGGTGTGAGAACGGTACATAAAAACATCACCTATACCTGTAAATGTAAAAGTTATCTTCGTATTTCGAAGAATACTGAATGTCTTCTCTCGGCATGTTTGCTGCACGTTAACTCATGGCCTTTTGAAAATCAACGTCGCGCGATCGACTGACACCGATCGAAGGAACCCTGTTAAACACGTTTATAATATAGTTTCATATAGTTATGATTATTATTATTATAATAATTACATTACCTAAATTACATCGTCCGATTGTGTCAGTCATCATTTATCACACCACAAAACAAGACTGACTTTTTGGCGGCAAAATGATTACGCGTGGACACGTGTTACCGCCGCCGCGGTATGTCAAAAGTTGTTCTGTTGCACGGTATACAGTCGCGAGTGAAATATTGATAACGTTATCATATGAAAAAGAGAGGGGCCGTAGTGGTCGAGACTCGAGAATCGAGTTTGAACCTCCATCAAGTTTGTTCGATTAAATTTATTTTCGTTACTATTTTAGTTTTCACTATTCCGATATAGTGTTTTAGAGTTTTTATTTACCAATAAAAAATTTATTTCTATTACCTTATTATCGTTGACATGTTCCGTTTTTTTTGCAACAAACCATTCGACTCGTCGCCGTTTCGATCGTTCATTATCAAGTGAGTTCAAAGTAGGTTACGGATCTTGTCGTTGATCAGTACGTGAAGGTGAAACACCCAATCGATATGCCTTCACGCCACTGCAAACGATAAAAAAACAAGCGGTATATAATAATATATTACTTTAAATTTATCATTGTATTTATAATATGGTTTTAGTAGACAACCGACCAAGATCTATTCGTCGCTCGTTAGAAATGTGCCGTACAAAAAACAGGCTCCTATGCCATCTTTCAACATACAGAAATTCAATCCTATATGGATGCTCGTCGGATCTACAGGGTATATCGGATATAAATACTTACTCAATGGGAGTAATGTAGTTCAGTGTGCGCACAAAGAACTCGAAATTAAAACATCGGACAACCATTTCGACTGGAACAAACTGCTATCTTATTTGTCTCCAGATTTATTAAATTTATTAGCCGCCATCACTGTAAGTATATCAACTCTTATATTTTGATTTTTAATAGAATTATTCATTTCTGTGTGATGGAACCATGAAACGTTTTCATATGCGATACGCTATCTAACTGGAAACATTAATATGAATATATTTATTAGTGAAATTGCTTATTGCTTATTCATATTCCTATTAGAATTGCAATGGTTCCATATTCAGTAATCAGTGCACACGTATATAAATATGTTTAGAACGAATGCACTTATAAACAGTCTTACCTATGTTTGGATTCAAATTAATCTATTAATTCAATGTTCTAGGCCGCATTTATTGTTGCTCTGTGCAATTTAAGCATTCCAATCAATTTGCAACACGTTATAAATACTATTCTACAATTTACTCGAGATGGAGTACCGTTTGATTTTGAAAAACTTGCTAAACCATTATCAAAGCTGATGGTTTTCTATTTGGCACAGGTAAAATTGTAATCAGATATTAAATTTTAAATATATTTATAAAAAAACAATGTTGTTTAGGGTGTATCTACTTTTATGTGCATTAGTATGCTGTCAAAAGTTGGTGAAAATGTAGCAATACGTATGAGATATAATCTTTTTTCATCTATACTACAGCAGGAATTAGAATTTTTCGATAAAACACGCACTGGAGATATTTTACAAAGGTTATCGTAAACAACATTTATTATGAACTAAAGAAATAGTTGTTTTTAAGCAATACATAATTTATTAGATATTTACTTAATATTTTATTTTCACAGATTAACAACAGACGTTCAAGAATTTAAAAGTTCATTCAAACTTGTAATAGTACAAGGCCTTAAAAATGCTACACAAGTACGTAGGTTAGAAATGAATTTCATTTTTCTTATATATATTTTTTTTATGTATTTGTCTGTACACAGTTTATATGATTTTAGATATTAATTCATTTTATATTTTAGTTAATAGGTGGTGTGTATGCTCTGTACAATACTTCACCAGAAATGACTGCGGCTGTAACTATCGTTTTACCAACAATTATAATCATAGGCACATTTTTTGGTTCTATTTTGAGAAAACTTAGTAAACAGGCTCAAGAACAAGTATTAGCATAAAAATATTTTTAATAGTCACTCAATATATATTAATTATGTATTATTTACTACATTCTCAGGGTACAAAAGCCACAATAATAGCCGAAGAAGTGGTTGGAAATATGAGGACTGTCCGTGCATTCGCATCAGAATCTGCAGAATGTGAAAGATTTTTAGCGGAAATTGAAAACAATGGGTTGTTGCATAAAAAATTGGGTTACGGCATTGGAATGTTTCAAGTATTTATATAATATAATTTTTGAACGGTCTTAATTTCTAATTTGGATTCATTTTCAGGCTGGTAGTAACGTATTTCTTAATGGAATTGTTTTGGGGACAATATTTCTTGGTGGAAAATTAATGACTACCAGTAATCTTGATCCTGGACAGCTCATGTCTTTTCTCATGGTTACCCAAATGCTTCAACATTCATTAGGACAATTTTCACAATTATTTGGCCACTACGTCAAAGGTATTGCTGCAGGGTCCAGAATATTTGAAGTAAACTTTCGACATTTTTATACTTATTTAATTTTAAAATTTATATATTTTTAAAGATGTTTTTATTATTTATTTTTACCTTTTACGAAGCCTTAGGCAAAACTTATTTAACCTATAATCATAGTCTCCAATAGCCTATAGGCCATAGATGTAATTAAAAACGAATAGTTTTTTTTTTTTTTTTTATGAAATTTATATTTCAAATGAATCTTTAAAATATACATAGTTATTTAAGCAGAATGAAATTAAGGTGCTAAAAGTATTGAGAATTTAAAAACTCATGATTTTTATTATCTTTACAAAAATGTATGGAATATGAAGCTTTTAATTTAATCATAATTATTTTTATTTTTGTAGTATATTAACAAGAATCCTAAAACACTTATCAATGGTGGTGTTCAGATTCCATTCCATTCTTTTAAACCCGAAATTGAATTTAAAGACATCACATTTTCTTATCCAACTAGACCAGAGCAAGTAAGAAAGTAAAGATATTTTTAAATAAATTATATATTATGTATTATATTTTTAATTTGATAGGTTGTATTGAAAAATTTCAATCTAACTCTTCCGCCTGGTAAAATAGTCGCTGTAGTCGGATCCTCCGGTAATGGTAAATCTACTATTGCTTCACTTCTTATGAGGTACATTAAGCTTTGGAAAAAAATAAACTATTATTTAAAAATTTATTATAATTAATTTTTCTTTTCGTTATTAATTGGTTTACTGTTGTTTTTTAGATTTTATGACGTTGATTCAGGAAGTATAAAAATAGGCGGAGAAGACATTAAAAATATTGATCAAACTTGGTTGCGTAAACGAGTAATAGGGTTAATCAATCAGGAACCAGTATTGTTCGCCATGTCAATCCTAGAAAACATACGTTATGGAAAGCCAGAAGCTACAGACTCGGAGGTGATAAAATTATTTGTTAAAATTATTCAAATTCTATGATTTTTAATTTAAAAATATAGGTGATTGACGCGGCAAAAATAGCCAACGCTGATTCTTTCATATCATCTTTTCCTGATGGTTATAATACAATAGTTGGAGAGCGAGGTGTGACAGTTTCAGGCGGACAAAAACAAAGAATCGCTATTGCAAGAGCCATTTTAAAAAATCCATCTATACTTATATTGGACGAAGCAACAAGGTACAATAGTTTACTAACATTCAATGTACTTATTAAGTGTTAATTATGTGTTATATTTGTGGAAATACTCACAAGAGCTAATTTTTTTTTACTTATAGCGCACTAGATACAGAGTCTGAGATGCACGTACAATCGGCATTGGAATCGGTATCACATGGAAAAACAGTTTTAGTAATTGCTCATAGATTAAGCACCATTAAGAATGCTGATGTAATTGTCGTTTTAGATAAAGGAGACATTGTTGAGGTTAGTTTCTAAATGATTTAAAAATAAATTAACTAATAAATTTACACTTTTTCTTTCTATTTAATATTAAAATTAAATTGCCTTAACATTTCAAATATATTATGAAATTCAATGTTACTTTATATGAAATAGATTATAAAAAATGTAGAAGACTCTAAATTATTGTTTATTAAAATATATTACTAAGTGAACAAATCACTCTACTCATGTGCAATGTCTTAAGTTAGATGTGTAAGTTACAATAAGTTAATTGCATGTCTGTTTCAAAAATTTTGCTAAATCATATAATTTGTTATCAGATACCATGTTTATTAATGATTTCATTTCTGCGTGTTTAAATTATTCAAATTAAAAGAGAAAAGTATGATGAGAATTTTTTTTTTAAATTTAAGATTTTGAAAATTACTTCAATTATAAATATAACTTTTTCCAATGAAAAATTTCTTTGTTGATCAAATATTTCCAATGTCATACATTTTTTTATATTTGAAAAAAATATCTAGTCTACTTTCTCGTTTAAAACCATATAAAAAAATTGTTATTCATTTATTTAATGATAAAAATGTAGTAATTTTATTTTTTTTTGAAATGTATTAATTATGTTTTTATTTTTAGATCGGAGATCATAATAGCTTGTTAAAAAAAAGAGGATTGTATTGGAATTTAATGAATCAACAGGCATCGGATAAAGCAAAAGCTGCATAATTTGTGTTACCTTTTGTTTGTTAAACATTAAAGAAGTTTAATTGAAAATGAGGCAAATGATTTAAAATGTCTACTCAAGTATAATACTAAAAATTGTTATTTAATGATTAGTTAAAATATATTTTATATTTTTGAATTTTATTTTTCGACCATAAACTTATATTAATTTACATAACTTAATTGTTCTAAAATGAAACCAAATTGTATTTTAATATGAAATCTTTTTTTCTCTGTTCCTATTAAATGATTTCTTTATAAAAAATAATAATGATGATTCAATTAAACATTACTAATTTCCTTAAATCTAATATAATAACATGATGCAATCATTTCTATTTGTACACAAAATTTAATATTATTAAAAGAAGACATTTTAAATAACTTTTCTACATTAATATTGAAAATTATGATTAACTCAATATGAGATGGCTGTAATTTAGTAATAAAAAGGGGGAAAATGTTTTAAATTGTCAACAACCTGTACTTTAAAAACAAATTTGTTCTTAACTGACGGTTGAAAGATTTTAATTTTTATTTGATCTGAATTTCTTACTATTTTAAAAAGTGTATAAAATATTATAACAATGATTATTGGCAATATTGTACTTAATATTGTAGGATTGAGTTTTAAGTGTTAATGCGTATTATGGTAAAAGAAAGGTATAATATTAAGGCTGAAAAATATAGAAAAAAATGAGCATCTATTTTACACTTAAGAACAAATATTGAAAAAAATTGTTAAAGTTACCAATATTATCTCTTTTTAAATGTAAAATGAATTTTTTTTTTTTTTAAATTTAATTTATTGGTTATTATTTGTTATTGAATAATATGTTAACTGTTATGCGTGTGATTTTTAATATACAGTCATAAATTATAAATATATATGTTTGTTTTATTTTATGTATGTTTTACAAAAATCTTGTTAAATTAGTAAGTAGAGTTCTGTGATTCTCAAAAGATCAAGAGCTGTTATTTTACAGTACCTAAATTAATTTGCTTTATATTCAATTTATTTTTAAAAATGTAATTATTTTACTGAACAAAAAAACTTACATTTAACTTCTATGGAAGCATGTAATTTTCTTTCATTTCATTTTATTTACAATTTTTTTATTTTTTCTTTTGTAAGTGTTTTTCATTAATGTCCTACAAGGTTGGCCTTTTTGTATCTAAGTAATTACAAATGTTATTTTCCTCAAAAAAAAATCTAAATTTTTCAAATATACTACATCAAATAAACCACCTAGCTTTGATCTACTCTGATCATTTTTTTTTTTCTATCTGTTATTTACTTTTACATTAAATTACTCTAACTAATAATTTTTCCATTCTTAACAACATTACAACAATTATTTGATAAGTTAATTTATTTGTATTTTGTTATGTTGGTTTTTAAAATATTTTCGATAAATTCAATGTTTGTTAAAATTACATAATGATTAATGAGTAATGACGCTCATTGTCGTTTTGGTTACATTAAATTGTGAAAGTGCTCTAAAAATGATAAAAATTTTGTACTTTATACTGTAACTGTCCAGATAATATTTATAGTATTATATTATTTATTTCTGTGTATGCCGTGAAAATGTTTAAAAAGACCAATAATAATTATTCTGTGAAAGTCTATGAAAGGTTCAAGTGTGCCGTCGAGAAAAAAAAGGTTGGGAGTCCTTGGTCGACACAATTTTTTTAAATTATTTATAAGTGTTTAAAAAAATTATAATTTTGTAGAAATGTCTATTATATAAGTACAAGTTAAGAACTTTAATAATATGGGTTCAAAATATTATTAATTTATCTGCTCATACTTTTTTTTTTCAAATAGTAAACTGTTTTTTTGGGAGTAACTCAAAAGAAATCAAATTTTTATTGCCTACTCATTTATCTCAGAAAATCAACTGTCCTTTTTGAAAGTTTTATAAACTTTATTACAACAACTACCCCACGTATCCTAGAATATTACTTTATAACACTTTAAAGTTCACAATACTGTGAGAGAGAAAAAAATAAGATCTGAGGTTAGGTAGTAATAAGTAAAGATAACTATTAACATTGATTATTGATACTAAAAAATATATAAATCAATGCTATTAGTTTAAACATGTTATTTATTTATTGTTGCTAAATATTTTGTCATAAGTTGACAGTAATAATTCTATTTTATTAGGTATTATTTCATATGTTAAGACAATTTGACCAACGATTTTTACTTTTTTGATAAGTAGGTAAGTAAGAAAAAAAATCAATAGAAACAACTATCTAAAAGAATTATTAAACTCATCTGCTAAATATTAAATTAAAATTAAATTTCTAAGTGTTAATTACTTATTTTAAGCCAGTCTTTATTACTGATAAAACATAATTTACTGTCGGATAAATTTAAAACATAAGACATAGACATAAATCGAGGGGTCAAAAAAGGGCAGCTACTCTCTTGATAAAAATTAAAAAGTCAATACCTCTTCGATTTTTTGTAGATTAAAAAAATAATTAATTTTACTTAAAAATGAAATGATAATTATTTACATTTTGTCGGAGTAGCCGAGTAGGTTGTTCAATTGCATTCAGAAAAATAAAATGTTATGACTAACGCGAATTTTAATAATTAAAAAAATCGATTTTTTCAACAAAAAGATTATATTTCTTTTAAAAACAAAACAAAAATGCAAAATAAGATTGTAATTTTTTTTTTTTACTTTATGATTTTATATGAAACAAAATTTGGTTTTTTTTAGAGAGCAATCGAATACATGTTTGTTGATTATTTTGTTATTAAAAAAATAAATACAATTTAATCATATTAAATTATTATTAAAGCATATTATGTAGCCTATGTAGGTATTGTGACTATTATGCTTAGTGGCGGTTCAAGCCGTATTTTTAAAGTGAGGTGAATTACTTTAGTAAAAATTACACGTAAATACAATGGAGTATAGAAAAAAAAAAATGTTATCAATGCGAATCACGGTCTGTTCTCAATGACTTTAAGTTGGAATAATTACGTAATTTTTACATAATACAACGACGATGTAGGAATATCTTAACTTGTTTTCAGAGATTATTAATGGTTTCCACCGATTTTAACCGGACTTTTAATGTCGAAACGACGTGTATACAAGATTAAATTGTAGCATCGATCACGAATGGATTAATTATGAAATTAAATTTAGACGTTCTTAAAATAAATAAATTAAACGAATCGGTTAAATATCTAGTAGAAAAAAACTAAAGCGCACGTATATAATTACGAACAAATTATTATCATCGTTAGAATGAAACTGAAATTAGTGAAACGACGATAATCGATGAACGAAGAAAGCCAACGATTTTCATCCTAACCGAATTCACCTCACCCTTCGATACACAATAATTAATGTTTTTCTAACACGACACACTGTCACACTCATATACGTGCGCGCGTGACCAGGTATATGTTTATAAAAATAATGAGAAAACCGTCGAGATAAAATAATTTTACGATAATAATAAATTTGCTATTGATTTTATAATAATTTTACGAATTATAACAAATCGAGACTTCGCAATGAACCATAAACCCAAAACAAAGTGTCGATAAACACCTAATATAATAATAATCGGTACTACTTACGGCCTCCCGGTGAGTTGCAGCCGAAGTCCGGTGTTCGTGGTGAACGTCGCCGCCGCGGCTTGTGAAATAAAGTAACGGAAAAATCACTCGATAGAAACGCGATGAAAATGAAAAAAAAAAATCGAGTTTGATCTGTCGAAATAAGAATAAAAACAATATCGAAAACGTTATTAACTATTTAAAAAATGATAACCGAAATATTTAAATTCCAGAAGAGCTTTCCGAACCGATGTCGACGCTAGACTGAATCGTCCGCACACTGTGCTCCGGCGAGCTGCTAAAGCTTTCGCGTGTCACTCGATCGGTATTGGATTGCGCGCGCGCGCGGCTCGGCTGTCATTGGTCGGGTGGCGCGAGGAGGTTGGCTTTTAGTCGCGCGGTATTTGTAAACTTTCACGTAAACACACGTCTTGTTGTTATTACTATTGTTATTACAAGATTGTTATTGAATATCATTATCGTGGTTTTTTTCACGATTACGTAATTGTTAAATTTTTAGTAATTATCAATTATTCGTATCCTCGTGTATGATGACAAATTAACGAGGTTATGTTGACCGATTTATATAATAATCCCTTCGATTGGCATGAGGTGATGACAGATCGCCAGAGAGTTAAAAAAGTTTTGCACTGTGTACTTCCTGTCACGTGACAAAGATGAATTAAAAACAAAAGATAATTACGTATAATATTATAATGAAATATAGTGCGTTTCGAAATATTATCTATTTTTAATGTAGATAAATACCTGAGTAGGTCAGGTAGTTATCATATTATATCATATTAAAGTCATCCCTATATGCTCAATATTTTATTAATGTAATATATAAGAGCAATTACGAAGACAAGAGTGATTATCAGTCATAATATTGATCTTTATTTATATATATATTATATTATATTAAAATAATAATAATAATAATAATGATGACATGACGAATGAGAGGCTTGAAAATATCGCACAAACGATAGTTAAAAGCCGCGTATAACAAATGAAAGTTACATGAGAGTACAAAACATTAACAAGTAGGTAATAGAAAAGAAAAAGAAAAATAGATAAATCTAACTAAATAATATCATACAGTCTGCGCGCCATGGTTTCGCATAAAACTCGGATTTAGTACTTCTTGTAACCGCTGCTGCCGCTGGAGTAGCTCGTTGACGGCGGTCCGTATGAAGAGCCCAAGCTCGATGATGAGCTGTATCCGCTGCTGGAGTCAGAGTAGTCAGACGACGAGTAGGACGACGGGGCGGATGACGAGTAAGACGATGATGGGTAAGAGGACGGAGCGCTGTACGAGGAGGACGAGTAAGACGATGGGGCACTGTATGAGGAGGATGAGTATGAGGACGGGGCGCTGTATGAGGAGGATGAGTAAGAGGACGGGGCGCTATAAGAGGCGGACGAGTAGGACGGGGCCGGGGCGCTGTACGAGGCGGACGAGTAGGACGGGGCCGGGGCGCTGTACGAGGCGGAAGAGTAAGACGGGGCCGGGGCGCTGTACGAGGCGGAAGAGTAGGACGGGGCCGGGGCGCTGTACGAGGCGGACGAGTAGGACGGGGCGCTGTACGAGGCGGACGAGTAAGACGGGGCGCTGTATGAGGCAGAAGAGTAAGACGGGGCGCTCAGGGCGAGGCTAGCTGCGGCCGGAGCGGCGTAAGATTCGGCAGCGATGGCAGGGGCTGGGGCAGCGACGGCGTACGAGGCTGGGGCGGCGACGGCGTACGGGGCTGGAGCGGCGACGGCGTACGAGGCTGGAGCGGCGACGGCGTACGGGGCCGGAGCGGCGACGGCGATGGCTGGTGCTGGGGCCGGAGCGACGACTGGGGTCGGGACGGAGTATGGGACGGGCTGTTGGATTTCAACTGGGTATGGCTGCGGTACGGCGTACGGCACTGGTCTGGTCACAGTCACGGGCACTGGGTGTGGCACGCTGACCGGCACGGCTCTGGGCACGTCCACTGGGTACGGCTTGTTAACGGTGACGGGCACCGGGTGGGGTACGCTGACCGGGACGGCCCTGGGCACGGACACGGGCACGGGTTGAGCGACCGGGACGGGCACGTGGCGGGTCACCGGGACGGCGTACGGCTGCGGCACGGACACGGACACGACGTGGTTGGAGGTGCTCACACGGGTGGGCACGGCGGAGGCAGCCGGGATGCCGTAGCCGTAGGCCGGGGCGGCGATTCCGTAGCTCGGTCCAGCGGCGGCGATTCCGTAGCTCGACGCGGCGGCGCCATAGCCGTAGCTCGGTGCGGCGGCGGCGTAGCCGTAGCTCGGGGCTGCGGCGGCGGCGTAACCGTAGCTCGGTGCGGCGTATCCGTAGCTCGGTGCGGCGAATCCGTAGCTCGGTGCGGCGTATCCGTAGCTCGGTGCGGCGGCGGCGGCGGCGAGACCGATGCCCGGGGAGTAGGACGGGAGGCCGATGCCGTATCCGCCGAGGCCGAGCGATGAACCAGAGTAGCCGGAAGACAGACCGGAAAGGCCTAAGCTCCTCTTGTTTTGTTTGCCGTCGGTGGTTTTCGCGTCATCGGCGGCCACGCAGTGAGCTATCAGAGCCAAACCAACAACACAAGCCTGTTGGTAAAAAAAAACAAAAAACATTAAATTAAAAACCGCTCGTTTGTATATTATATTATTGTTGTAGAACAACACGAGACCGAAATCGATTAATGTCTTTAGAAAAAATTGTCGTTTGTATGTTTGTCGAATTCTCAGTCCGAAAGTTATGGATAAACGAAATGGTGAGATCACGAGCGAAAAAATTAGATATTGAATGGCGACGGAGCAAAGTACCGGACGAGAAAAAAATCGTAGAAACTATTTAGCGAAGAAAAAAAATAATATGATTCCGTACGATCGCCGCCGCATGCGGACAACGACGAAATCCGCCACGATCTGCACGGGTCTTGTGTTAGAGATTTTTTTTTTAGAAATATTTCTACAGATTAAACGAATTGAATGCGCTGTGTGGTACTAACCTTAAAGAACTTCATGGCGACAATATTTTGTTTAACTGGCTGCTTGAGATGTTATCGATGTGATTCGCACTGATGCGACTGATGCTCAACACTGATCGACGGTGGGTTTTTATAATTCCTCCGGGATACCGGTATCGGTTCCTTTTGCCTCCCCCTCCTCCACCGGATCCGCCCGAGTAGCGCGAATCGTCGTCCGCACACACGTGTGACACTTTCTCCGCGACACAGGTATACGACGCGGTTACGTCACGGCGGGGTGGTCAGTTTGGAGAACAGGACCAGTTTTCGCCGCGATTAGTCTCCGAGGATGTCATCCGCGCGGCCGTTGTAATATTTCACAGGTACCGTGTAGACGTACTGTAGTGCAGACACGTCCGAAATGATATTGTGTAACCGCGAACTTTATGATGGCGCCGGACTCGGAGCGGAGCGGGCCCGGTAAATGAGGTCTGGTAGAGGTGTACGTATATGTTCGCGTACATCTCTGCGTAGGTTCATACCGCAGCGCCATATCTGTCGGACAAGTTTTACCTGACAATTAATAACAATAATCGTTTCGTCGATTTTCTTTTCTTATTTTTTTCGGAGCCGGTAGGTAACCGCTGCGCGCCTCGGTGTTCCGCGTCATCAGCACGAGAGTGCGAGCATAATACGTATGGTTATACGGATTATCAGTATTCAGGGGCGTCACTTATATTTTCACGGAACGATTCCGATAATCGTACCAGACTACGAGCATTACGAGCAATCCGTGTTTTATTCTCGAAGGGCGTTTTCGGGCAAGACGAATAAGTATACCGTTCTATATTTTTTTTTAGTATTCGAAATATTTTTTGTCCCATCCGTTCTTCATAAAAAATAGTATCGATTTTAGATGTTCACACGGGAACTCGTCATTTTTCATTTTTGTTCCAAGAGAATTTTTTTTTTTTTTTTCGAATATTTTCATGTGAGTATGTGTACTATGTAGGTACACAACAATCAAAGATCAAACGAACGGTTTGTTAACTTAATGAATTTATAACTTTTCAAAATATAGACACAAAGAGTAGAGCTGGTTTACATTAGCGTCTATGTAATATTGTGTGATGCACACAACATGCACACCACAAATGAACAAGTATTATTTTGATTTAGTTAATTCCTACGTTGGTAATTAATAATTATACAATAATTGTTTTATAATTGAAATACATTGCGATTTGTCTTTATTTTAGCAGTCACTATTTGAAATTATTTAACTACTTTATAGTTATTTATATTGTATAATTTTGTTGTCTATAATATTGTGCTAGAAATTGTCTATCTTTAACCCTTTAAAATAAATTTACGAATAATTTTAATTTATTTATTGATTATCAAAAGGTAAGTATATTTTTCCTACCCATTTTGTGCCTAGCGCATAGGTCTAGGAACGCCCTTGTGTACAAAATAACACGTTAAGTGGCCACTACAAGAATGAAATAAAATAAATTAAATAGAATTATTTTTAACATCAACGTTTTTAAATACTTGACAATAATTTAAATTACATATTTAATATGATGTGGCCATCGTGACGTTTTATACAAATTTACAATTAAATTCCATCTCTCATAAAAACAATAAAAGTAAAATAAAATTTTTAAATTTATCTGTCAATGTTTTTTGTACTTTTTTTTAACGTTTATTTAAATATACGTATTTTATTTATTTTTTGCTCTGACTTTTGCATTTTTCGCTATTTATTTACTTCAAAATCTGAGCCCTAGTTTTAAGTGCGTATTTATTTTGATACAACATAACCTGTAAAAGTCAATATTTAGAAGTCAGAAGTAATTTAATAAAATACCGTAAAATGATGTTAATAGGTACAGATTTACACCTATATTATATAATAAAAATAGCGATATTGTAATTTTAGGTTCTGTATAATATATTACATAAAAAAGAAGATATTTTATATGAAATCAAAACGACTTTCGATCGGGCAATATAATTTTTTTTTATAATAAGTTTAATATACATTTTAATATGTATAATACCACTAACACAAATTTGTATTTTACTTATACAGAGGATAAGAATTAAAAACTTCGATTTTTAAAAAGTGGTATCTTACGTTGAATTTATTTGTAACACGCGAGTACATAATATTGTGCAGGAAATTGCAATAATCGACGAGTGACTACTGTTTGAAATAGCCGCGAGCAGTTTTATAGTAAATTATTTATTATTATCTATATTAGGTGATTTCTATCGTAAAATCTAGAAGCACGCGCGTGGTCAAACCGATCAAGTTTTACCGATTCCGGTGAGAAAATGCAAACCGTAAAAAAGTAACATTTTTTACTTCCGGTTCGCGGACATACATAATAATGTATAAAAACCAGACAGCTGACTCATATAAAATGCTTAGGTATTTTAAGTGAAAAAAAAAAAGCGTGTCACATAATATCCAATAAGAATAAATTAATGACGGTTTAGATATAGTTTGTAATTATGAAGAGAAAAAACAATATTATACTTGAGAATATTTATTAATGACTAACAGCGGCGCAGTGAATTATTATTTAGATATTCTCGTATTATTTTTGATTAACGTATAAATTGTAAATTGTATCTTTAATATTATAATTCATAGTGTAACTTTCCCGAACCTGAAATCCAGGAATTTAAAAAAAAAAAACAACAACAATCACGAATAAAGTAAATTTTATATTATTTTTTATGTGGGAGTACAACTCGATTTCTTGAGACGGTTTATATTTTTATTTTATGAATAAGATAATATTATAATTAACATCATATGGTAGACATCGATAGTAATATAAATTTAACCATTTCAAAACCGAAATTATTTCGTATAAACTTTTTTAAGTAATTTTACCTTGTGCCATTATTGGACACGTGTGTACAGTACACATTGATTATTGAATGATATTCTATATTAAACTGATTATTAATTTTCATCCAACTGCTGTTATGTTAATAATATTATGATTTATTATAACTGTTTAACTTTTGAAGCCAATAATACATTAATATTATGTTTTCACTTTTTTTTTTTTCACCTCATTTAATGGTAAGTACCTATCTATATTTATTACTTATTTTAATATTTCGTTATTAGGCGGACGCAATGACTCGGTATTTTTTTTACCTATATTGCCGAAACGTACGTAGATATGGTATTGCATATTGCTCTACCACGCAGAATAGTAAACCAAGTCCGTAATGTATTATTTTACCCTTTAAAGGAGTAAGAGGAAGTATAATTTTTAAAATCATAATAATGAGTTATCCTTATGGTCGTGGTCGCCACAGATTTCATACTATAGTTATCTATTATTTATTATTTTTAATTTACTAAAAGTGGGCGACGATAGTGCATTACTTGTTTAAAATACGTAATGAGTTTATGTATTAAAAATAAAACCTATTTCTATGTAACTTTCGTACCAGCGAAAGACAATTATTTTAGTATGTAAAATACATCGAAATGAAAACTTGTAATTTAAAAAATAATACTGCTTTGTTTAATCGTGTTTGACAAACGTAGGTGGTATAAACTAATGACAATGTAAATGTTGAAAATCTGAAATGAAATAAATTTTATATCGTATGATTTATAACTTATTTAGAAAATCATTGTAGTTTTAAATATTGTATAACTTTACTATGGGTGATCACTGATGAAAACGTATCATCACTAGTGTTTATCGACCGCGTGGTTTATAACCACTAAGTTTAACCAATTGCTTTAAACGATTTGAATATTTAAAAACGTTCGTTTTGTGGACGAATACTATATTATGTATACGATATTAAAATACATTCGAGAACTGAAATAATCATTTACGTGTCACATGTACGATACTGTGACGATTCGTGTACCAACTGAAGATCTGCATTACATCTATCCTGGTTTTTTTTTTTATATATATTATATATACTCGTATATAATATATACAATATTAAATAACAACGTAAGTGTTATGCTTTGAGAACAAATCGGCTAGAAACCAGTATTTATTTTATTTTTTTATTGTACCAAGTATCAAGTGTTTATACGTCATTTCTATTATACGAGTATATAATAATATATATCTAATAAATAGTATTTCGATTCGATCCCGCGGGCGACGAAGAAATTACTGTAAAATTACGTGCGTTTAAAAAACTACGTCGCGATTATGGGAAACGATGCTCGACATAACGGAAAAAAAAAAAAAACTATGCAAACCAGATAACGTGTTGTTTTGTACATATAAAAGGTATATTTTTTTTATAGTCGAACGGAACGAGTGACATTATTATTCGGACGAGTGTCGGGACCTGTCTCGTCGAAGTTGTGTACATCATAGCATATATATGTGTACCAGTCTGCACACGGTTCGATCCACGGCAGTAGTGGTATAAATAATATAATAATATGAGCGATCCTACCTGTTACTGCCGGATGTCGGTGAACTTGTTTCCTCGTTATGTAATCTCAAGGATTCTCGCGAATATGTTACACGTGATATTTTATAATGTTTTTTCTTTCCTTTTTTTTTATTTTTTGCTTTGTTTTTTTTATTAGTCTGCTCATGTTTTGTAATTGTGTAACGCATCGAATTCTGCGTGCGGTCGTCGTTACAAAACCCGCACTCCGACTTGTCCTGCGTTTCGTCTTCGATGTGCGGGCAGACCGTGTACATCCATACGCCACCAACGAGCAGGTTTAACGTTTCGGTTTTGCAAAATGATATATTATGTTCCCCGTTGTTGGTTTTTTTACTTTTATTTTGTAACAGCTAAATACGGCATCTCGTGTTCGAAATTCGCAAGTCTCCGAGACCACGCGTATAGATGACTTGAGAAGATTTTCATTCTTTAATCGCGTTCTTTCCGTATCGTCTAAAAATATTAAATTACAATATTTTCAATTATATTATTCGTTAGTTTATAGTCATACTAATGTACATTAGACACGTATAATGTACGTTTGAGTTTAAACATTACCTATATGAACATTTTCGCAGCAGTTATTGATATAAATAGTTTATATACATAATTTAAATGTTATGTTTAACACGATAAATTAACTCTTTATTATACTACTTCGAAGTACCAACTTGTTTTACAAGTGAAGAACAACAAAAGTTTAATGCACGCGGTTGAAGTATTTTAACGCGAAAATTGAGTTTTATACTATTTTAAACACGGCATTGTTTTATCATCTGTATTGTTTAGTTTATTTTAAATAATAAATATTACATATTTTAAGGTCTGAGTTTATTTTTATGCGATTCTTTCATTCGACATCCGACATCCGATAATTGTACACAGCGACAATGTCGTGTTCAAATGTGTCAAAAGTAAAGTGAAAGCGAATACCGATAACTGTGAATGTGGTTTAATGAAAATTTTTTTAAATTTCATACCAATGACCTTTACAATTGTTGATGTTATAGTTGAAAAAAGTAACTTTCGTTATTATCATATTTTATGTAAAACTTAGTGTTCAAACTAATATTTTATACAAACAAGAGTATTATAAACCAAATTTCTTTTGAATTATTATAATTATTAGAAAAATAAATATCGAACTACAGTCTATAATCTATACGTTCATTAGAGTTTTTATTGTTTCAATAGTCTGATCAAAGGAAATAATTTGACAAAATTGTGTAGGAAAGAAATTTTAACGCGTTCCAAGAAACCAGAAAGTTTTTTAGAAATCAAGTTAGTGATTATAACGTCCAGTTTTTATAGTTGCTTAAATAGTTGTATTAATTTACCATGTATTACACACTACACTCATACATTATGTATATCTTAAGTATTTTCGTCTAAATAATGTGTACTGAATACACGTATACTGGCACTTATAATTTTTTTTTTTTTTTTGAATTTTGAATGTCCAGTTTTTAAATCGAAAGTCATACTGATGATTCACATCATCAGTATGATGAAAAAACAATTTTTTTTTTTTTATTTAAATTTTGTCGCGAGTAATAAAAATTTTTTATAATTTTAATATTCTGTGATGTGGGTACACTTAAGAAATACATAGTATCTCGGCCGAATTATTTTCGATACTCAGAGACGGAAATTCTGTTATGTGAATAAACATACATTTTATAAAGCCGTTTAAAGTTTTTATCTTTCACATATAGATAATATTATGTATGTTTGACAAACTTAAACATTTATAATTATTAATTATATACTGGACTGATAATGGATTAAATTTATGATAGTCCTTATTCAGTATATTTTTCAAAATAGAGTATTAATATATACTATATACTGGACCGATTTTCACGCAGTTTTTTATAAAACGGTTGTTCAGAGAAGAAAAAAAACCTAGTTTAGTCCCGAGGAGAGGGGGCGACTGTCCCCCTTTAAACCCACCCCTTAGAGACGAAGTTTTATAATATTATATTACATTATGCATCCTATGTACTCATTTTACATGAACATAATATAATGTCAAGTTTACATAATTTTTATTGTTCTAACGCTTACAATCTTACATATTATATATATATATTAAATGGAGAAGTGTTTAATTGACGTTCGCGGAAAATCTTATTCAAATCTTTAATGTTTATTTTTAACTAATTTGCAATTATTATTATTATTAAGAGATTATAATAATAACGCGTAGCAAAAATACGAAAAATATAGTGCATTTCTAAATAGATCTTATAAAATACATTTATTTTCCGTCGTAAAACTGGTAGCACGAAATACCTATAACTACACGTCTACACATCATATTACAACGTGCAACTATATACTTACCATTAATTATCAGGTATGCAGTATAACGTTTTAATGACTATAAGATTGTTGAAACTTGTAATTTTGTAATATTGATTTAAATCGGCTGACCTGTAATAATTAATTGTTAAATAATAACTGATAAACAGAAAGATTACACGATATATTTATTGATAATATCTTTAAACAATTATTTATAATATGGTACACTTATTTTTTTCAAAGATTATTTTTGATACTGCAACGCCGGTAAATTGAAAATAATGTCATATTTTCTGAAGAAATACGATTGCATCATCAATGATAGATGTGGTGTTACTTTTTACAAAGTCAAAGAATACAATACGCTGATTTATTTATTTTTAATAAAGATGAGATTTACTGTTTTATCGTGATTCATCAAAAGTTCAAGATTTATTGAAATTGTTTTTACTTTTAAACTTTTTAATTTTTTCAGTACGTAGGTATACTACTTATTATAGCGTTTCCACGAGAACCATTACATAAACACTACATTCGTGAGTTTTTATTTACGTTAAATTCAATATTTTTTAATCATAAAAAAGACATATTATTAAATTCGGCTTATAATTCGTAATTAATACGTCGGCTAACTCCACGCTCTAATTCATAACATACTTGTAATAGTTGCACTTGATATATTTTGTTTAAAACATAACCCACGTAGATCGTACAAATTTCGCAATCTTTCTTTATTGTCATGAAATAATAGACTTGAAATTAATAATATATTTTTTGGTTTTTCGAAACGAAACAGTAAAATGAAATAAATTAAAATTGTTTTTCTCATTACCGTTAATCGAATGTCTCCGTAAATTAAGAAACTATAAGTCAATATTATCGAAACGAAAACTCATCGTGTTTTGTTAGAGCAGCTCATTTTGCTCGGTAAAATTCTAAATTATTTGCAATGATAATTTTAATTACTGTGGAAAAAATAAAGAATATTTTGTTATTTATAGTGTTATTTATAGTTTTTTATATATTATATACACCTAGTTCGGTCCATATTATTTAATGAAAGAAAATACTTACTCGCGCGCGTAGTACTTCTTGTTCGTTTGCATCTCGTGTAAGACTGCCACTGTAAACGTTGCGAACAAACACTACCTGCAAGGACCGGGAAAAAGGCTCGACGAAATGTAATAACGTTATAACTGTTTTGGATTTCCTTTTCTTTCTGGCTGAGAATTTTTTATTTACAAATAAATCCTTTTAGCGCCAAACGCTGATACAGGTAATACAATGTATAATGTACGGTACACGTTAAAAATGGTATAAAATGTAATTACAAACGGTTGGACGGCGGCCGTCGACGCATCGGGCGAGGTTGATATTATAACGTTGACATATTATTATTATTTGTAAAAAGATATCTATTATTGTGCACGCGATTCGTCCGAACGGGAAAATCGTTAATGGTGGAACGCGTAGCTGCTGCTGTAGCCGAATCCGTGGTCGTGGCCAAAGTCGTAGCTACCGTAACCGTGTCCGTGGTGTTCGTTGACGTAGACGGGCACGTGTTTGTGCACGTACACCGGGTACGGGACCGGGTGTGCGACCGGGATCTTGACGGCCACTTTGACCGGGTAGGGCACCGGCCGGTCGATGTGCACCGGCACGTGTTTCTCCACGTGCACGGGGTACGGCACGTGCTTCTCCACGGTCACCGGGTACGGCACGTGCTTCTCCACGGGCACGATGATCGGCCTGTCCACCACGATGGGCACCTCCTTGGTGACGTGCACCGACGAGCTGACGTGCCCGTAGCTGTGGTCGGATCCCAGCAGCCCGTAGTTGGACAGACCGTCCCATTCGCTGTGGCCGCCGTATCCGTAGCCCAGACCCCACAGGCCTCGCTTGCCCTGCTTCTTTTCCGCCGGCTTCTCGGCGGCCTTCTCGGCTTCGGCGCCGACTAAGGCCAAGCTCACGCTCGCCACAAACAACATCGAGATCTGCAAACGACGGAAAACATAGATTAAAATCGATGAGACGATAAATGAAATAGTTAGGTTTCTGTTTGACGCGTGTCGTGAAACATAAAATAAAAAATAAAAGATAGAACGAATTTCTTGACTTTGCCGAGAGGTGGATGACGCGCTGTTGAACAAATAAACCATAGCGCACGAGATGGGAAAAAAAACGTATTAGACGATGTACAAAGGCTCGCTATAGAATTGTCTTTATTATCTAATCGAATAAATTTAAACTGTTGTAGAAATCACCTATACAAGCGTTGATTTTTAATGTTGTTTTGAAAATAATTAAGTATAGAAATCGTTTGAAATGTAATTTTTTCGCGTAGATACGTAAAAGTAGTTATAACCGACAGGGCGCGGAGTAAACAGACGGCGCGGCGTATGAACTGCCGCCTGTTACGATTGCTTTTTGAAAACGTACGAGAAATATTGCGCCGTAGATATTGTGACCAAAACACTCGTGCACTTTGAGCGCGAGGCGAAAAAATATACAATAATATACAAAACGTAAATGAAATAACTCGGAACGGAATTTGTACTCACCCAGACTTGCATGTTTGCGGTTGTCGGTCGTGTGTGTCTGTGTATAAACGAGAAGCGGATAGAACTGCAGCTGCGTACGATTGCAAGTACGGTTGTAAGGACTCGTGTGATCCAGATCGTAGAAGAAATGTCCGTTTTATAGGCGCTCCGGAGAGCCCCGAGGCCTCGAAAAGCGCGACGTAGTGGGGCGCGACGGATGTTCCATGTGTAAAATCACACACACACACACACACACGTGTGGGCACACAGGCGTATAATATAATACCTCCACCGAGTCGCGTGTGTGTGTGCACCCAAGGGACATTTCCCAACCACGAGCTCTGGGCCGTTCACCGCGAGCCCGGCTGACCTCTCGGCGACGCTTCGGTCTTCCAGCGCGTGTTGGCTACCATTGTTTCTTCACGGTTCGTTCTCTCGCCGCGCATTGCGTCACCCCGAGTGCCAGCTATAACGTATGCTATCATAATAATATCATACCTATCGTCATGGCGAATCATTACGGTCAGGTATTTTTCCTCCCGATGATTCCAACGAGTCCGATATCGCCGCGCATGGTGTACGAAGGCGCTCGCCAAATAATAATAATGATTATCAATAATAATACGCAACGATATAGCTATTGTAATGTTATCGTATTTTCACGTGCTTCACTTAGACTATAGCAACGATCGATGGGCAACGCCGGAGTTCGATCCTCCGGCGACCTTATAATTTTATACACTCGCCAGTTGCCGAAGATTCGTGACCGTTGTGACAGTTGTACAACACGCGTGTAATAGTTTTTATTGATATATATATTTATGTTGTGCGGTGTTTTGTTGTTGTTATTGTTGTTGAAATGCCCCGTCAAAATAAATGTGCAACGAACATAAAATTTACTGATAATACCATTGACTTAGAGAATTGAGAAACTTTGAGTATTGCATGAGGATCAGATGACAAAACACCGTACCGATACTTTTGGACACCGGCTGCAAAGACACTGTTCTTGAAAGACACTGTAATCCTGTTAAAAAAGCATATCTTTTGTTCCGCGCGGTTGCTTTATATCGTTATTTCTATCATTATTATATTGTATGCGTGACTATCGATTGTCGATCATATTTATCACCCTTTTTTTTTTTTTGAAGGAACAGACCTTTTCGCACGTAGACCGGCGTCGTATCATATTTTTTACAAAACCTTTTATGGGCTCATATCGCAGTAATAGTCGAGCACACGTCTCATGATAGCCCCACGAACTTCGTGACATTGTCGTGACTATCTCGACTATACGCAAGTATACAACTGAGAGCAATGCGACTTGAACGTGCGACGAATATGACGTTATGCACAGCGTTCGTGTGAAGTTATACGTAATCATGGAACAGCTATACTGCAAAAACGCGAACGCGCAGGAAAAACACAACGAACCGTAATAATTATAATCCTTTGGCCGAGTTTGCAGTACACTCGATGGCACCGAGTCACATACGAGCACATACAATGGGGATTTGTTTCTTTTTTTTCTACAGCTCGGAATCCTCTGTATATTTTTTGAACTGTTCGATCCGCGTTTAAATACGCGTCGATAAACCAGCCGGGTCTGTGCGAGCCACGCGCGACGATCTCGTTTATAGAAAAAGCACTCGGAATGAAAATCCTAGGAATGGGGGGGCACTTTTGTTCGGTTCAATAATGAAAAACCGATTTCTGCGACGGCGGTTACCGCTCTCTTTGAACAACTTCGCCATCGCCATCGCCGTCACCCATACCGCCGACCGCCGAGCCATGTGGCAGTAGAAAAACTAAAGGGCACGCGTCGTTTAACCTTCATTGTCTACCGCGTGACAGCGGCGGCACACAACATGTGATTGTTGTGCTCGCACGGAAACCCAATAGAATTTTCTGGCTAAATTACTGTGTTGCTAAATCAATGTGTGTTTGTGTGAATATCGTGGACCAATTTCTCACAACACGCGATGGGAAAAATATTGCAATTGTGATTGTGTACGCGGGTACGTAAAAAGTAACTAATGACGTATATTAGGTCGTGTAGTTGAGCAACACGGTTCACGCGTGTGTGTGTGTGCTGCGTGCGTGTATTATAATTCAATTCAGAACGGCCGTACGGGCTCGAAGGTGATGCATCATAATTTTTATTCAATAATAATGATAGACTTTGAGTTTGGCAGAAGTGTGAAGAAACCGTTAAATGTGCCTGCCTGTATACAAGTTGGTAGTTTTACTACACTGAAGCTGTTAAATGAGCTAGTAAATTAATTATACGTTTTGTTCGGCTGCGCGCGTGATGTGTTGAAAGCGAAAACTGTATTTTCCATGGGCATACCATATACCATATACCATTTGCATACACTTATACGAGCTTGTACATCTTGCTGAAAGGATGTTACACTTTACCCTCGGTCCTGGTTTGGGCTGACATCCCCTATGGAAAGCTGATAGCCCTTTTGAATTTTTTCTATAAAAATAAGAAACAATTTATCAGTATCGATCGAAAAGACTTGGTCGAAAGATCGATTGCTACATTATTTGAAGTCGATGGAACGTATAATTTTTATAAACGTATGCAATAAAGTTTACCTCGCGAAAACAAAACGAAAATATTGTTCGAGTTGCGCCTACGCTTTTCATCCGGTCGCCATCTAGTTTTTCTCTCTCTCGCTCCAGTAATATTATCATAATAATTTTGTACACTTGTCGGCTGAAACTCGTAACGCGTTCAATGTCATCGTCGTTTATTTTTTATTTTTTTTTTGAATATTACGACAGACGTATAGGAACGGCATATCGGAAACGCCTGCGAATGGATATTCCGATCGCACTGAACAAACAATATAGATACTTCGTGGGTTCCGCCGACGCGCGTGTAGGCCTGAAAAGGTCATGTATTCCCGCGTCTCCGCGACGCCAAAGAATGCGTTAATGTGAATTCGAAAAGAAATGGAATTAAGTATACACAGCAATCGTGCATTGTACACTTGCGGACGCCGAGCGCGAGAGTGATTTTTGAAAACGCCGTGATGCAGCAATTATGTAACGGGTATGGCCTACGATTTCAATTGACGAACGCCACGAATTGTACCGATATTCTATTAAGTTTCCGACCACACGTTTGAATAGCGCCGAACAAGCGGCTAAGGACGTCGGAATTATATACAAATATTTTAATACACCGAGTGCGTGCAATATTTATATACGTGAACAGGGTGTCTCTTCGTGATTGCTCCCGCCCATAACTCGTAAAAATTCGGAGCAAAGCGAGGAATGTATTTCTAAATGATCTTTTTGATTGTTTATTGGAGTGACTGTCTAAAAATGTTTATGAAAAAAATCTTGAGCAAGTGAACTGTAAGTCCTGATTTTCAAAAAAAAAAAAAAATCAATTTAAAAAAAGTACCGATCGAGTATAATTTTATTTCGTGATGATTACTTACATATTTTATAAACGAATCGTAGACTTGGTCAATGTCAAGCCATAACACGAGTACGCGCTATTCCAATAATTAATTATAAAACACTTCTCGTTTTTCTTATTTATTTATTTTTTTCAGTTTATTTTACGCGGTTGTTTGTATGTACAAAAAAAAAAAAAAATCAAAGTGTATTGTTATTGAAATAATCATTCTCGGAGACATCGCGAAGCATGCCGTCCTGTGACACGTTCATTTGTTGATGTTGGTCCACAATCCCGTGGTCTTGGGTCCTAGGTAACCGTCATGTCCGGTCGCGTAACCGGTAATGCTGCCTCCCGGTGACATCAGTCCCTGCATCACGTTGAACGCTGTTCCCAAAATGTTGCCGGCCACGTTGTTAATGCTCGTCCCGGTGCCTGGTCCGTAACCAGTTCCGTATCCTGTCCCAGGCCCGGCCCCGGCCCCGGCCCCGGCTCCAGGCCCGTATCCGGCCCCTTTGCCGCCCACTCCCAGTCCGATCAGCGCGTGGTTGACGCCGATACTATATCCGGCCGGGTAAGGGCTGTACTTGTAACCGGGCTGGTAGCCGCCGTTGTACACGGGCGTGCCGATGAAATTCCTGTTCATGTTGGCCTTCTGCCAAAGGACCGGCTGCTGCACGGCCACCGGCCGGTCCACGTACACCGGGTACGACGCCACTTTCTGCCACAGGACCGGCTGCTGCTGCACGACCGGGGGCTGCTGCACCAACACGGGGTACGGGTACGGCTTGGCCACCTCGACTGGGACCTGCTGCACCACCGGCACTTTGACGGGCACCTGCACCGGATACGGCACCGGCCTGTCGACCGGATACGGTTTCGGGACGGGCACTTGGACCGGGTATGGCCGGTCCACCGGCACGGTCACCTTGTACGGGACGTGCACCGGATAGGGCACGGGTCGGTCCACGTTCACCGGATACGGCAGCGGCTTCGGCACTTGCACCGGGTACGGCACCGGTCGGTCAACGTGCACCGGATACGGCAGCGGCTTCGGCACTTGCACCGGGTACGGCAGCGGTCGGTCCACCTGCACCGGATACGGCACCGGGCGGTCCACTTGCACTGGATACGGTACCGGGCGGTCGTAGGACACCGGGTACGGCACCGGTCGGTCTTGGGTCACCGGGTACGGCACGGGGTACGGGATGGCCTGCACCTGATATCCTCCGTATCCCTTCAGTCCGTGTCCTGGGAGTCCGTATCCTTGATACCCGTAATCGACTCCGCCGTATCCTGCCGGCAAAGTGGGTACTCCGTACGCGCCCACCCCTTGCCCATGTACCGGCACGGTGGGCACCCCGTACGCGCCCACTCCTGAACCGCCCCATCCCATCGGGTTGTAATGGCCCACGCCTCGTTTTTTAGTTTTCGACTCTTTAGCATCTTCGGTGGCGACGGCGGCGGCGGGGGCTGTGTAATTACTGTTGTTTATGTGACTTTCGTGACTCGAAACGTTGGCGAACGCAAACAAACACAAACACAATACCTGTGAACAGCATGTAAATCGATTAAATAATTACCGCAGTACGTGTTTATCAAATATTGGTTTTTCATACTGCTGGCACTCGATTTTGAAAAATTATTCAGATCACGAACTCATAATTTTCTCTATCTGCCATGAACTCTACACTTTTTTTTTCTAAGTTTCGTTTGCTTATCGGATACTTGTGAAATAAATGGCATTCAATCGTTTGTGTTAGAGGAAACACGTAAAACTATAATACTCACCAAAAACGGTATTATTTAGTAAATCAAATACCTTTCATATTTCACCTCGCCAAACAAATAAAATAGTAACATATTAAAGCAGTAAAATATTAATTAATTTTTTCAAGACAAAGCATTTTTTTAAACTGTATGTGGAGCTTAGGTCCGACGATAACACTTCATGAGGGGTGTCTGAAGCTTTGAAGTCTCCCCTTGTACTCGATGCTTATGGCTGTTATTATGACACGATTCGTTTCGCTCGCGCAAATCACATAGTCATTGTAGTTATCTTTCGATAATTTACGAATAGTGGCATTGGTGATGGTGGTGTCGTCCTCTCACTGGAACCTCAACCAAAGCCGATTAATAATCTTTTAATAGAAAACTATTTTAATAATGAGTAGGTAGATGAGTATCTAAAAACATAGTACGTGTCGGGTTAAGGTATAGTTCTTTACCTTGTCCCAACGCGTTGTTAAAATATACCCGAGTGGTCACCCATCCGAGTATGCGTACTGTGAGGCGTTTGGCACGGTTTGAAACAACGGTAGAACTCTTAGTTTTTTCACGGTCCGTCGCGCCACGTCGACCCTGACATGATATACGCGTGTAATTTTATTTTGATAACGAAACATTAACGCAGCAGTAGAATATTCATCACCGTTGCGTCGCACACTGTATATTTTGGCGTTCTTCGTCGGGCGCCGAGAATAATCGCGTCCGTGATCGTGTACGGTCGAACAGTCGAATCGTTCGTGTTTAAACGAAGCAAGTCGAGTGGAAAATCTCAACAGATCGAATCAATACCGAAATCCAGTATTATACGTAGTATTCAATATAGTATTCAAACACGAAAATAAAAGAATAGTTTATAGAAGGTATTTCAAGAATTATTATTTATGTTTACTTGCATTTAGTCAACAATAATAGTATACTTCAGACTTCGACATAACTTGAGCTAACAGTTCGGTGAAAAAAAATAAAATATACAGATGACTATTGACGATAATACAATATTATATATTGTGTTGATAAAATCTATCTAGGTCGACAGACGTCGGACGACGATTGTATTTTATTTAGCTCACGACTTCTTATAAAAATATTGTTGTATGCAATTGACCATTATGGACGTTTGTTGCAACAACAAAATTACGATTGAGTATACTTTATTTTTCACAATTCTTTAAAAAATATTATGGTAAAACCCGAGGGAAACATATAATGGACCCAAGGGCCAAAATCAGGATTTCAGAAGTGTGCACTACGAAATTTGAAAGTGTGAAGTAAACGATTTACCATTTTGTGTTTTTATATAATTAATTTTTACTTTTTAAGTATACATTTTATATTCAATCATTAAATACGGTGTTTTTGTAATAGTTTATATATTTAGAAAATCAACGAGAGAAAAATATAAAATTAGTTTTTGTAAAGCAAAAACAAAAAAAAATCGCGTAATATTTATTGTTTTAAATTTAAATCGCTCTGGCGATTTGGTTAGGCCCGTATGCGACCGAATACGCCGCCGGTTACAGATTTCGAAAATCGACAAGTTTGAAATAAAATGTGTATAGTAAGAGAAAAAATCGAAAATTTTAGTTCTCGATCCGAGACCGTGTATCGTCGTAAAACGCAGTCGTAAAACGCAAAACAGAAACAGTCTGCGCCGTAACGCGTCTGCCCGGAGATCGACCTTCACCCGGACCCGCCGCGGGGGCGTCAGTACGATACTGTTTCGAATTCGTGTGCCGTCGGCGGCGTAGGCTCGTCGAAACAATTAACATTGATTTGCGTTTTGCCCGCGGCGCCGTCGCCGGTTCAATGCCGTCGTGAAAATCTCACCTCTTATCTCGGCGGCCGGCCGGCGCGGCGCGGCGCGTTCGGTCTGATCGAATTTTCTCAAGGGTCACGCCTCGCCGCATCGTCCGACGCGATCTGTAACGAAACGGTTATCGTACGCCCGCCCAGAGCGAATGGATCGTGACAGCCGCTATATTATAACCGCGGTGGTATTATATAACGACGAAAACGCGGTATCCGAAGAACGGTTATGACGACCCAAGGTCGATCGCCAATCCGAACGAATCGAGTGCAGTGTTCATCGAACGCTCTATTCGCCGACGACAGTAACGATCTTAAAAACGTTATTGTCATTATGTTTTAATATTTTTTCGCCGACTAATAATATTGACAGCTGGGCGCGCGCTCCCCCCGCCCCTCCTCAATCGGTGAAAAAATAACAGAAATCGTGATGTCGACGTGTAAGTATTATAATTCCTACGTGTGCATAGGCCGTACCAAAAGTGGGTGCAAAGTGTGTGGTCGCGCGTCCTGGAACGTAGAAAAAAAAAAAAATAATGAAAAATTCGATAGACATTGTTCGACCTGAGCAAATAATAGATAGTATTGACATAATATCTATCTCAGTGATGGATTATATAAATCGGGATTAAAAACATAAACTAACTTTAAACATCTTTTGAAAAAAAAAAAGGTATGAAAATAAGATGTTTAAACCTTTCATCATTGAAATGTATTGTTAGTGATTTCATTCGTTGATTTATAAATATTTAAAAATAAACAAAATATTATAATAACAAAATGGCCTTATGTTTTGAATATATTACGAGCCAGTGTGCTGTACGAATTCGATTTCGATTTAATTATAAAAATTGAAATAGAAAATTAGGTGCTATGATTAAATATAAATTTAATTATCTGTGCAGTAAAATTGACATAAACTATAAAAGTGTCAAAAAAAAAAAAATGTTAAAAGTATTACAGTATATTCAAAATTAGCCCGTAAAATGAAATGTTGTGGTGCACTTATTCTACTTTACATGAATTACATTTATAGTAGATAAAATTTTGTTTAAAAAAAAATAGATAAAAAAGAGAATTCCATCAAAATATGTACATTATATATATATATATAAATCATTTTAGAACTCCCTGGAAATTTAGTTTTTACTGATTTCGCGAGAAAAATGGTAGGTGTTGGAAAAAAAATGAGAATAAAATATTGTCAAAAAACAGAAACTCGAATTGAACCAGCCAAATCCGAAGAGTTTATTTATTTACTTATTCTTACTTACAAATTATAATCGATCAATAATATTTTGCTATTTGGAGGTATCCATAATTGTATAAGCTATAACTACCTATGAATCAATAAAACTTCATGATTGTACGCGAGACTATTAATTTACGGTACCTTAACTAAAGAAATAAATTAAATTAAAAAGTAAACTATTATTAATTGAAAAAAAAAATAGATAGTAAATAGAAAAATAGTGCGTGCATTGCAAAAATAAATAAAACACAATTATACTATATTGTGGTTTTATCGGTGACTTTTAAGATTTCGATATTATCGCGTCGATACACGTATTTTTTTCGTCGATATCACGGGAAAACGAATGAAAATAATATTTTAAATCAGATTACAAACACATACCTGTAACTTCATGATGTACAGGTACCATTCCCGACGGAGTGTCCGGGAAAACTACGGCGTTGTTGAAAAAGCAGAGCCATTATAAACGGCCGCGGAATGGAGCTTAAAAGAAACCGTGTAAATCTCGATTTCCCGGCGGTTATGTCACCGAGGTCTTTTTTTGTTCTGATCTGAACACTCGGGCGATAAACGATTCGCGTTTCGGTGCGAATATACATCTTGTTGTGACGGAGTGTCGCCAAGGGTATCATCCCACAATAGTATCCCGCTTTATTCGTTACCGACGATCAATTTAATATGCATTTAGCCGTATCGCTGTGTCTACGTCAAAGCAATAAGATTAAGTGTGTAAATACATAATAATAATAATAATAATATATTATTACACAATACAGTGCGTGTAAGAAAATTTAAACCAGCACGCAAACGTTATAGCAGCAGCAGCTGATTCATACGAGACTGGAAACTCGAAATTTAATGTAAATTAATACGCAGAAAGTTGTTAATTTTTACTCGTATGTTAGAGAGTTTATTTTAAATTTTTTAATGATAGATATTGTTTAGTAATAATATTGACGCGCTTTAAATAATTTAAAAAAATTATTATCGATAACGGTTTTATAAGATAATATTATAAATTTATTTTATATCATAGAAATATAGGTAATTAATATTATGTTTACTTAATATTTTTATACTCCTTCTACTGGTGGCCGACGAGTATTTATTTTTTAAGTATTCCGAGTGCACGAGCACGTTTTATTTGGTTCAAATTAGTTGTTGTTAATAGTCAAAAAGACTTATCAAATAAATATTCAAGTGCCTTTATTATATGACACAACATGACAATGTTAGAAACATAAGTAAAAGAAAATGTTTTTAAATATTAATTCAGAATTTGAATATTAATGTTAAAATTCAAATAATTTCGTGTTCAATGGTTAATATAGTATGGTGAATTAAATTATCTATAATTTATAGCATATGCTAAATGATTACTTTCAGTTTAAAAGAAATATTTTTCTGAAAAATAAACCATAAAAAAATAAGTCAAATTCATTATTGAACGGAGTATACTTACTTACGGAGGTACTCGAAGTATTTCAGTTATTTATTTTGTTGATTATTGTTTGTTTATAGAAATTTTTTTTTAGAAAACTATAAAAAAAAAAAACTTAAAAATAATTATATAACAGTCTTTTGTTGTAAGTATTTATTGCTTTTAATCTAAAAAGAGGGATCACTTTGAAGAAAAAAAAAAGCACTTCATTGTATGTTAAATAAGAACGGCATTCCTCGTTCCACTCGGAGTTTCGTTTTCTTTCTCGAAATACTCGTATTTATCCATCGTAATTCCCGGTTTATCATAAAGTTTTTCAATAAAATCCTATAAAAAATAAAACGTTAAATTTCCTTAGACGTTGTTTTACGACTTCATAAAAAAAAAACCTCAACCTAATTATTCAATGTCAAATTTTTTTCCATAGTTAATTAGCAAAATTAATTAGTTAACCTAAAACAAAGAGAAAACTAATTCCGGCTAAATTGAATTTTCATAAATCGAGTTCCACAACCTATATTATAATACTGTTGTTTATACTGTTCAGTGTTCCGACTGCCTATTAATAATATATGATACATAATATACATATTGTTCCGTTTTATTTGATAAAAATCGTACGTTTCGAAATAAAGTTAATTCTCAATTTTACAGTAATGAAAATAGGCAAACTAAACGCGCAAACAATAATAATATTATAAACTAAATCTCAATTACCATGACTACCGTAACTATAGTTATCGTAAGAAACACCTTGAAATGTTATCAAGCTTAACATAATATGTATCTCAAAACAATACTAAATGCTTTTGTTCGTTCTTCGAGTGCTCATAATGTCGATTATATCAACATGATACGTATTGCCAGTGAGTTGTCGCAGAACTTTCTCTACTTTTGAATGGATAATAATTTTTCTTATTTGGACTATAAGCCGCCGCCGCGCTGCCATGTGTCGCGCGGTGTGCGCAGAATATTCGTTTCCGAGAATTTGTTTTCTTTTATTATTATTATTTATACACGCGCGGTTAATTTATCAAACAGGTTCGGACGCATAGGAATTATATTATTATGACACATGATTTTTACATCGTCGCGGATCTACTCGTATTTTGCTCGACATTGATGACTTTTATTTTCGTTTATATAATAGTGACACCGGCACTCTTACCTAATGATTATACCACCTACAAAGTTTAAACATAATTGTTTTAAACTTTATTTAGCTTTTATACACAATAGATGTCCGCGTGCAAAATGGTATCTAATTATTATTTTTTGATCCATTGCAACATTGCGTAAACTGTATTCTTGTTTAGGACTAAAATATTTACAATCATTAAAATAATAACACCACTTTTCTAAAGTTAAGATTTTTTCCCCGCAAAACAAGTTTCTGTCGTATAACTATTACCTAACCCGATTTGGTTTTAAAAGTATACCTTATTTCACTGCGATTGGCCGTACACAATGCGCTTTTTTTATTTACATAAATAAATTATGACACGTACCTTTTTTTTTTTTTTTGACATTTTCGATGAAACCAACTATTTACGAATACAAGTCGATAGAGACTCATATCAGTTTTTCGTTATTGTCGATTCTCGCTTCTTCGTTGCAAACAAATTAATGTACTTGGCGATTTTATTTTTCTAGATTTTTTCTAGTTTTATTTTTTCAGGTTTTGAAATTTTTCATGTATCGCTTGGAAAAAAAATTAAATAATTTTAAATTTTTTCTATCTTTTATTTATACAATTTTAACGCGATTCGATATATTTATCGATAATATTTACTTCATAATATATTTATCAATACTATCAAATCGGCCTTCACGACACACCTAAATATTTACCTTTATATACGTGTAACGGCGTCGAGTATTTTTCGTGTTTTCAGAGTTATTTCACTCGTGTATCACTATTGAACACTGATTGAGAATCTCTGCCAAAGTAATAAATATTATAAGACGGTAGTCGAGAATCCCCGATAGTGCTCTATGTTTTCGCAGGGCTTTTTTTTATTCTATTCGTGGCGATTTCGTGACCGTATAAAATGCATGATATATAGTGCATAGGTATCACGACATTTTATGCAACATACTATAGATTTCGTTCGTAGTGTAACTGTCGTAACTGCATATCAGACTGTAATTGCATCGTATAATGTTTTCCGTACAAAACACCACCGCAAAGCACGCGTACAACGATTATTGTTTTATCGTATACATTTACGGCGAACAAGTCATGGTTTACAAGCGTAAGTACAAAACGAAAATTACAATGTTTTCGGGACACAAATACGTACGGCTGTAACGGGAAGATGCCCGGCGGCGTAGCCGAGCGTAATGGTTTTAATTCGCTTTTACGTCAAGGTTAGGATATCTAGACGGAATCAAACATGATATATATATATATATATATTGTAGACCGTACTGTGCTGTGACGGAGAGGTGACTCGCCGCGTTGGCCCCGATTCTTTCCCCTTGTTTTCTGGCTCGACCGAATTAATTAATTAATTAGCGAGATCGTCGGGCGTCGTTATTTCAATTAACACCGCTTGTTGAGCATGGACGTTCGTCGGAGCAGACGTCCCGCAAGGACTGCAAAATAGGCGCTGTTGTGTATACAGTATTATTGTTCACGTTGTAGTGATAAATCGGCAGACAAACACACTTGGTATCGTTTAACAAAACATTTTATTCGTGCTATTGAATACAATTGACGTTTTTCAAGTATAAAAAGTACAATCTAAGTATAAAAAAATAATAAAAATCAAAATATAAAAAAAAAAGTGTTCTAAATAAACTAGGTATTAACAAGTTATGTGACTCGTGACGTTAGGAGACCAACGGCTAACTATCGAATTAGTTGGAGCTGCGTTTCGCGATCGGAGTCCATCCGCCACTGCTTCCGTATTTCGAGTGGCTGTCGTGTCCGTAGGACGAAGATGAAAGACCAGAACCGTAAGACGATCCGTACGAGGACAGACCCGATCCGTACGACGATGAGAGGCCAGATCCGTACGACGATGAGAGACCAGATCCGTACGATGAGAGACCAGATCCGTACGATGAGAGACCAGATCCGTACGACGATGAGAGTCCCGAACCGTACGAGGAGAGTCCCGATCCGTAAGATCCGTACGAGGACGGGCCGCTGTATGACGAAGCGGCCAAGGACGGGCTACCGTAAGATTGGTAAGAGGACAGGGCTGGGCCGTAAGACGATCCCAGGGAAGCGGATCCGTAGCTAGATGCGAAGGCGGAAGCTCCAAGACCGTATCCTGCGCCGTATGCGGGGGCGGCGATGGCGGCTGGTGCGGCGTAAGCTGATGAGTATGCCGGTGCGGCGGCTACGGCGTAGGCGGGCTGCGGCGCGGAGACGACGACTGGGGTGGCGACCGGAACGGGAACACGTCTAACGACTGGCACCGCGACCGGGCGGGACACTGGCACGGGGACGTTTTGGACGACCGGGACCGGGTACGGAGACGGCACCGGGTGGGCCACCGGACGGTCGACTGCGTACGGGACTGGCCTCTCGACCGGGACCGGGTACGGGGCGGCGACGCGGACAGCGTACGGGCGGTCTACCGGGTACGGGACTGGGTGCGGCACCGGGACGCCGACGGTGTTCTGGACGGGCACTGGGTACGGGGCGGAGATGGGTTGAGCGTGACGGTTGATGATGTGCACTTCCTTGGAGATGGGGATCAACGGGCCGACGGTCGGTGCTGGCGCCGGGGCGGCGGCTACGGAGTACGGTGCCGGGGCGGCGGCGATTCCGACGGCCGGGCCTGAGGCGATTCCGACGGAGTACGGTGCCGGGGCGGCGGCGATACCGACGGCCGGGCCTGAGGCGATTCCGACGGAGTACGGTGCCGGGGCGGCGGCGATACCGACGGCCGGGCCTGAGGCGATGGCGGCACCGCCGTAGGCCGGAGCGTATCCGGCGTATCCGGCGGAAGCGGCGTAACCGCTAGCCAATCCGACGGGGGCGGCCGAGTAACCGGAAGCTAACGGGGCGGGAGCGGCAGCGTAGCCGGAAGCCAGACCGGAACCATAGCCCAGACCGTATTCTTCGCCGATGCTGCGTTTCTCGGGTTTTTGCGGCGTCTTGCTGTCGGCCCGGACGAGGGCTACGACGGCCAAAGCGACGATTAAAGCTGATGTCTGCGAAACGAAAAACAAAACAGAGTTAAATGACGAAAAAACCGTGGGCGATTCGAGTATTGCAAACGCCGCGGCGGTCGAGAACACCGTGCCGCGCCGAGTGCGTACAGCGGAAATGCCATGATTGATGTCGTCGAGCTCACGCTCTCGGAATACTTACGAATTTCATGTTTGCTGTTGTACGGCGGTCGATCGAATGGTGATGTTTTGAAAACCGAATCGGCTATATATACCCGCCGTTCGACGGTCCCGTACAGGCGGTACGCCACACTTGTGTGGAGTAGGTACCCGGCGTAAACATCGCGAAAATAACCAGTTTAAGAAGTGTCAACCAGTACCGCGACCGGTGTTATGTCATCAGTAGTACGGACGGCGAAAGAAAGAAAGAAAGAGAAAAAAACTAGAATACGAGTATTATGTTATACGTACGTAGATATTGTGCACGGTATTATATTATTGTCGCGCGCGCGCGCGATGAATCATCTGACGCGCGGAGGTCCAGGGCTCTCACGTAACGCGTCCGCAATATTATGGGTACCCGGTGCGCAAGTGTATTTTGCGCGGGTTTGCGCCTAAAATACAAAGCGGACGAGTCCGATTGCGTAAACGAAACGCAAGAAGTTGCTCTCGCGATTGCTGCACAACATCGTCACACTAAAATATCAAATTATAATATTTTATTCGTCGAGATTATGTATTTGATGTCTGGACAAATGGACGAGGCCGCCATTGGGTATTCGCTCTTTTTTCAATTCACAGTCGAGTACGTGTCGAGGTGTAGCGTGTAGAATAATTTAAAAACATATTCAAATTTGTTTTGGCTCAAAATATGTGATGGCTCAAAAAAAAAAAGAAGGAATTTCCTTGTCGTGAGAAATTTCCAAAAATCGTAATTATACAAAATAATGTGTATATAGTTATGATGTGAGAAAATATTTCACTGCAGTATAAAACGTTGATTAGTAATTATTATTTCTGTACGCGTTGATTTGAAAACTGACATTTCGAAGTAAATTCGGGTATTCCAGTAAGTCTAGAATTGAATACATTGTTTTTTTTCTCAAATTACCTATGATTTTCCAAAAATGTTCTCTAATGATTCTGTAATGTTCTTCGATGTATTGTTTATTACGTACCTGTAAATAAAACGTACATAAAACTTGTATTAGAAAAATGCAACGTTCGTGATGTCTAAATAATAAATTATTAAATAAGTATTTGGGTGAAATGGTAAAAACGACCACCCTATCGTGATAGGATCACGTGTATTTATAACCAATAAATTGAAACTAAAACAAAATAGTGTAGTGTTTTACGCGCAGTATTTTATAACAACAACATTTGTAATCAACTATAATATGTTGTTAAAAACTTTGTCTTTGTTCAGTCGATCGTTTCGGACGATGAACATTTTACTTTATTCTAATATACGGATTTAATAGGTATACAATTTACAACACATACAGGATATACAGTTGCGTGTACGTGTTTTTTAGTATTTCGTTTTTTTTTTATTTTTATTTTGTAGCGTATTATGTGAATTTGAAACAGTCTGCTCTATAGGGCTACCCCCGGAGAGTATATAATTATATTATATATGCGTTAGATACATTAGAATACCACAAGAAATTCGACTATTTTAGGTTTTAATTACACGATTTACTTCGTGATTGGGTTTTAGTATCATACCGTGTATTCTGCATGTGGGGTCAATAAAAAACCAAAAACTCATGCGAGTATAATCAAACAACATTGTTAAGATATCCATCGTGCAAACGCACATACAACCAGTACTTCCCAATCAGGCGATAGTGTAATAATTATTTATGTAAATATATAAAATTAGTATTTAAAATAGATTGTATTCATTTTCGGTATCACCTCGAGAATCTCGTAGATTTCGTAAAGATTGCACGTTCCGTGGATACATTCGACGTTATACATATTTTACGGTTTGGTTATTATAGTTTTTTTTCCTTTTATAGATTTGATACCAGTGTATCTTTATCCTGACCCGAACCGTTTTCAGACCGTCCTGTCGCAACACCGACACAGCGTGACCGTACGTGATTATCATAACACGTATGCAACGTCTGTAAAATATATTATTATATCAATAGTTCATAGTTTAAACAAAATGTTTTTATGCAATGACTGAATGATGAATTTTAAGTTCTTTTATCATTCAGAAATGTTTTATTTCATTCTTTCTACAGAATCGGAAAGGCTGTACGTATAACTCTCGCTGTTATTCAAAAAAATCATTAAACTAACATTTTAAACAAACAAGTACCTATCTGTAGTAAAAATATACACACATTTTATTATCGTCTCTGAAAGTGGTTACAGAGCGACTCATTTTTTATTCCTACACGTTTGATGGGTTTAGGTACTTCATTATAATATTATCACACATTCTTACAACTTTCGTTTGATAAACGTACTAGACGACAGAAATTGAAGTTTTCGTTAAATACGTACACTAGTATAGATATTAATAATACAATGCAATGATCTCGTGTTTTTTAAACCGTATTTTCGTTTTCATTAACTCGATGGTGAAAACACTTTTTGAATTATTTTACTTTCTCCGCAATGGCGGTTTTATAAATGATTGTTCAAATTTATTATTCTACGGAAATATCAAATATCTCGTTATTAATCAATTGTAAGTAATATGTATCTGCGCAGGAAAAAAAAATTATATTTCACGTCCTATATGTCGACTGGTGTGGTTGTGTGTTTTACATAAAAACTCGACAAAAGTAAAATTGTTTAATATAAAACATAATTCAGAAAAATTCAAGAAATCCAATTCAATTTCTGACGATTCTAATCGTTTTGAAAACAAAATTATATATATCTTTTTAAAGAAATCCGCAGGTATTCATTAGTTATTGACGTTATTGTGGAGAAAATAAAACGATTTTATGAATATCAAGTGAGGTCTACACAGTTCCGCAACGCATAATAATATTATTGTATAATATATAATTGTATAATACAATGTGCCTATACGTATACGACGAGGATGCACAATTGAACACGATATAATATCATTATAATATACATCGATTTAAGATGAGGTCTTCCCCCCTTCCTGGGAGAAATCACCATTGAATTTCGATAAACATTATAACGAGTTCTGAACGGATCGTAACACACGTTGACATTTGGTCCGGCGTAAAACTATTAACGCGAAAACGGCCGGTGGACACCGACAGCGCCGAGTAATATATAACGCATAATTGCTATATCCCCCGCGATAAATATATACTCGTATATACAAACAAAAACCTCATCTCGGTGGCCGATATCACTTGCGATATTATGCGCGTCCGTTTAAGCGAAAACGCACTCGAGCGCGGAGAGGACGATTTCCATATTCCTATTCGCCACCGGTTTGGCGCGCGTTAATAAATTTCGTCGTTACACAACGTCTGAAGATTATTTCTATTTAGTTTCATTTTTTTTTTTTTTTTTTTTTTATCACTTTTATCCCGAAATATTTGCAACTCGTTTTTACTGCGGCGGCGACCGGATAGTCGTCTGTCGGTCGGTCGGTGCGTGGACACAAAGAACGAGCCCGCGGGCCACGTACTCGAGACATAACATCGTACGAGTAATTACACAAGATAATATTATGGAAGGTGTCCCAACCGAAATGTTGCTCCTGCCGATACGTTTTAAATACGACTCGTTTCGATCTGTTATTCGACATAAACATGTATACGCTCATACATGTAATATGTATAAATGGTCGTTAACAAAGATTACATGTTTAAAAGTTGTTAATTAATCAATCGCGATGACGCGTACATTTACCTAAGTCGTGTTTTACATTTTCCACTCGGTGCTCATCGTCGAAAAATACGTTATCACTTCGACATAATGCTTTTGGGTTTTTTTTTTTTTGTATACGCCAACACTAGTTTTTTGTGTGATAAAAGTAGACTTCTTCCTAAAATTGCCCGTAGTTTTATCGTTTTAATCTACATATTATTGATAGTTTGACGATATGCTCCTATATTGTATAATATAAAACATAAACAAATTAATTAATGAAATGATAATTAAAATTATATAATAGTAGCAATATTATATAATACCTTCAATATTGATTTTATGTGACAAAATGCAGATTCTATAGGTACAATGAGGTGTGTCAAGTTGAGGTTTTTAAAATTGTTCTGTAGTTTTCTAGAAAGTCACGAAGAATTGTGAACCGTATTGCACATAGGTTTTTAATCTTCTTTTACTTCTAGTCATATTATGTACACGCTTCTGTAAATTAGAAATATCATGTTATTTTGCACAAAAAACAGAAAATACGATGATATAGTTTTGATAGTAGATTATAAATACTAGTATTATTATCAATGGCAGTAGGTAATTACGAAGATTGTTTTTGATTATTTTGAAAAAATATGTAATTCAGACTTGGGTCTGTCACTTGATGTTTAGATACTAGTATATAGATAATAACAAGAACTTTCGAAAATTTCGAAGAGCTGTATGAATTTTTGAATTTTTCTACAAACAATGAATTAATTGAAATAGTTGGAAACTTTTGATAAACAGAGAACGATTATCTAGATGTGCCGAATAAATTAATTTACTTTCAGTTTTATAATAAAACACACTATCAATTTGTCTCAGAGTTAGTGAAACGAGACCAATGTCCGATAATAAATTAATATCATTATAACGACCTACACTTTTTAAAATCATAATATCATTGATTCGACCACCAATACGTCGTCGTAATAATAAAAATCATGTAAATAGACCATGAAACGTAATTAACACGAATATGACATATATTTTTTTTACAGTAAATGTGAAATAAAATAGGAGGTTCAGGAGGTAGTCGTACCATTATTTTTAACGTCTCCCCGGCCCAAAGACTCACGCTTTGTCACTGTTATTATTATTATTATTATTAACCCCCGGTAGGTATATAATTATATTGGATACTATACTTTATGATAAATTATTAGTTCATAAATAATAAAAAGTCTTTTTAATTATAGTATATATTATCTGACCTTGCTAATTTAAAATTCTCAATCGTATGAAGAAAAACCTCACCCTCGGATTATTTTTTCTAAGTGGCAGGCATAATTAAGTCTTCACTATACAAATAGTACGTTTTTTCGTAACAGTCACAATTATAGTAGTCGTCGAAGAAGGTGATCTGGCTGGTAACAGAAAAAAAAATTTTACTCAAAAGAGGTAAGTTTCATTATCAAATCAAATAGTTAACAATGTGCGTAAACGTTCGAAATATTTATTAAAATATGTCTTACGATATTTATAAAAAATTGTTTTCTATTTTTTTGTTATTTATATTATCGTTCCATATTATCATCCAAGTCCGCCGTATATCGGCCGGATTTTTCAACACTTTCTTTGTCTCCTCACAGATCCGATATGGACTCGTTGAACGAAGAAGACGCGATCATCAATTTGAAGTTGTTGAAGCGCTGGTACTTTTACCACCTCATCGATCAGAGCGCGCCAAAGGTGTTCGGTCGCAACGTATACCGGATTATTTTCGTCGCGATCATCGCGATCATTCAAGGTGCCAGCGTGTACGCGAACGCGGGATTTTTCCTGCCGGTGGACTACTCGCTGATGGACGTGGAATTCTTTTTGGTCCTGGTCGCCGATCTGCTCATCGTTTTGACCTTTTACAAGGTGTGGGTGCTGTTTTACCGGCTCGACGACATCGCGGAACTGCTGGACGTGACGCGGGTAGACTTTTTGACCAGCAGATTGTGTCGCCAGAACAACGGGATTCTACGGGACTACCGGGTGAAAATCGTCCGATACACCGACGCGTATTCCATATTCTACATCGTGGTGATCGTCCAGTGGACAATTACTGCTTTTCTGACCAACTCGTTTTCTTCGTACGACTACAAAGCGCACGGCGAGCGTATCCCGACCGTCATACAAATGCCGTTCCCGGTGAACGTGCGCACGCACAACCGGTATTACGGCGCATTCTTCATAACCGAGTCGATCATTTCCTTTTCGTTGTTGTATTGCTTGTTGTTGATCGACACGTATCTACTATCCTACGGCTGGATAATAACTGCCCAGTACGAAGTGCTCAGCCGAGCTTTTGAGGATCTCAACGGCCGTCGTTGTCGAGTCAAATCGTGGACGATGAGTAATATTACCAGCTATATTAGTGTTTTAAAACAATCACTTGTCAGATATTTTTTCTTTATTATTAGATATTTTCTCCAGTTTTCATAAGCGTTTATGTTCGACAATTCAAAATACTAACGTAAAGCATAATATAGTATCCGACTCAGATTTCCGATGCAAATGAGGACAACTGTCCTATGTATATGTTTAACTAAACATATAGTTTTTATGTAGATCAAAATCTGTAAAAAAAACTTAGCTATAAAATAAAATAAATATAATAATACTAATCAATATTTCGTTACAATAGTAATACGTAAATTTAAGTTGTATCCGAAATACGAAAAAGTGTAATTAGTTCCAACTTTTCCACTACTTTTCTCATTTCGGAAATATTCCTCACGAATTCTCTCGTGAGAAATCTTTTCTTCTCAAGACATATTTATTTTATTTATTTTAATTATATATTTAATAGATTTAATAAATAATGTTATATATTTAATAATAGGTACTTTGTTATTATTAATTATTAATTAAATGATTTAAATTTTCAGACACTAACGACAATAGGATTGACAACGACGTACACTCGAAGGATGATTTTAAACAGCTTTTATCCGATCAACTAAATTTAATTTTGTAAGCATATACGAGTTATTTTGGTATTTTTCATAACTATTTTATTTTTTTTTAAATTTTTATTTTTACCAAGATATTTTAATTATTATTGTGTTTTTGATATGAAACAGACATTTTTAGTATTTTCAAAAATGATTAGATCAATCTCTGGAGTAATTTTTTTTTTCAGTTATACTTTCAGTACTTTCAGTTACTAACGAGTTAATGCTATTTTTAACTTATCGGATAAGTTTCAATTTTCGTTTGATTAATAAATAAAACATTTTTTTGCATTGCTTAGGTTTTCAAATGAGTAGGTAAGCTATTGAATAATTTTTTTTTTGTTAAGGAAACTAAAATCATTTCAAGCCATTGTACAGTCTATTATTTTCGTGATCGTTACTGTCAGTTCGGGCATAATCGTAATTCTTACGGTTGTGTTTATTTTGGTAAAAATTTTAATCACACATAATACGTATATACGACATAAATTATACTGATGTGCGTTTTAACTCGATCGATTTACTCTGTTCGCGCAGATTTACTCTTCATCGGAATTGTCTTCAACCGAGTACTTGTTAAAAGTCAGCAGCTCAAATTTCTCTCAATGTTTACAGTTATATTTATACTGTAATTTATTTTACAGCTTAAACTTTCAGGTAAAAAAAAAAATTAAAAAATCTATTTTTTAGAATTTGTAAAAAAATTGTTATACTTTTCACAGAGGGAATCCATAAACTTGGCAATGTACTCTAGTAATTGGACGGAAATGGATTTTGATATGAAACAATTATTACTAATGGCTATGCGAATGAACGATGCCAATCCAATGCAAATGAAAGTGTCGCCTAAGAAGATCATCAACCTGCAATTGTTTGCTAACGTAAGTTATTCATCCAAAATTTTATATTTGTAATATCTCTATATTATCAATAACTATAATATTATAGTTAGAAAAAATATTCAACTCGATTTCATTTCAGGTTATGTCAACGTGCTATAATATAACATCTGTCATGGCTAAATCACTGAGTACAAAAAAATAACCATCAGAACATAAGTACCTATTCAAATCACTATAGTCTACATTATTTAATTACACTACTTTATATTATTTATTTAACAACGTGAGTTATTTTGTTGTTATTCTTAAAAGAGATCATTAATAATTATTCATAAATTATAAAATTTAAATAAACATAAATAGAGTTAATCAGAAAAACTGGGAATAAAATGAGGTCGAACGAACGACCGAACGAATTTATATCAAATAAATATAAATTTGCATAGCAGATATTTTTGTAGCAATAGAATAATTTTTAATTAATTCATATAGATTTGAGATTATTTAATGAGTTACATGTTGATTTATCTAACTGAAAATAGAATGACCGATTTTGCTTTATTGGTTCTGAGTAATTTAGAAAAGAGTAAAAAGTGTACCGATTAAAAACCCAACGATTTTTTTTTTCAAGATTATTAATTCATGGTGTTTTGGTATATTATTTATTAATCATGTGGATCATTTTTCCCCTTCGTGGAACAGTTTTAATTATAAGGAGATATAATTATAGTAGGTATAGCAATCTAGGACAAATGAACGTCTAGACTTGAAAAAAAAAATCATAAATCAATCAATAAAAATATTAGTAGTAAAATTTAAAAATTATTATTATAACACACACAATAGATGGGTATTAAAATATATTAAGAAAAATTAAAAAAATAATAAAAATTAACAATTAAATTTTAATTGAAATTAAGTGAAATATTTTAGGTAATTCTACGAAAAAATTATGTTTTATACTTTTGGAATACCTAATAAGTAATAACCTAACATTTTTCTATGTATACCCTTTTAGATATGTCTTTATATTTTGTTTCTAAGACTTTATGACTGGGTCTAGTAGTTATATATTTTATTAAAATCGACGAATTTTTATCGCTAAATCAAATGCATTTCATCATACAAAATAGGTAGGTACAATTGGTCAAATAAAATATTATTCTCTTATTTTTAACAAAAAAACGATTAAATACGTTAGGTACATCGTGACTTTCACATTTATTAGAATGTCATCCCGTCTACACGTGTGACAGTCTTAATAATAATTCAGATGAGTATAATTTTAATCCATTCGATTTATTTGAAAAATTTTTATCATCAATTATTCATTTATTATTACAAATATATAACCTTGTTCTTATTTCTTAAGTTAAGTCAAAACTTTAACATTCAGATACTTAGATCGACTTTTATGACTTTTTCAGTTAAAGGAATGGATTACAAAAATTCTGTTTCATGGCATTACTTTTATAGAAGAATTTTAATCTAACCTATAAATTGATTCTCTATATATGATATAGAAGTTATATATTTCAACACTATAAACATACTTCTATTTATTTATATATATATATACTAGCTGAATAACCCGACTTCACCCGTAAAAATATATATAAAAAAATTATAAAATCATTTGATTTATTGTTGTTATATTGTTGTTAGAATGTATAAATATAGGATCGTCTTATTTGTCGTGAATTCCTGACTCGTGTGTGCCAAAAGGTAATGATTACCTTTTGATAATAAACGGTAATGGGTGTCAAGAATTCAGGACATCTGCAATAAAAAATTAAAAAACCAATTTCTTTAAAATTATTGTGTAATAATTAATAAAAAAGAATGGCTATAGAATAAATTAACATTTTTATGCTTTTTAAATCAAATTACATTATCGATTATTGGCTTTCATCATTGCTACGGTCAATACCAATAAAAACTTTAGTATAATATATCAATAGTATTATTATGTGTATACACGTTCATTAAACCAAAATTGTAAACGAAAAACCCGTTGTGGTTGATAAATATTAATATCATTTATCAACAAAACTACATTTTAAATTTATCGTTTTCATATAATATATGCAATATACTAATAGCAGTAAGTACTTACCGATGTTTTAAATCTCGAAATAGATGTATTTAAATCATAGTTATTAACCAAGCATGTGTTTAAAAAACATGCTGTAATGACATTCTTTTCCCAATGGTCAATTTCTTAAAATTATTATTCTTGTGGTGAATTTTAGTATTACATAACTGCAGCACAGCCAACACTGCAATGTGCTAAACACATGAAAATTTAATATTAAAACGATATCATTATTATTCCTATATAACAATTAGTCATTACCGCGAACCGATGATTTTCATAAGCTCTTGTTTAACCGTCAGACTTTAAGATTCGTATTTAGAAATATTTAGTGAAATAAATAAGGAGACCAAGTCTTTTGATGTAAATGACGTTGAACTTATGTCGCGAGCTCTTCGTCTTTTTTCCTTTTTAACATACCGCATTGGCTGCGTCAATCCGGACAATCTTATTATACCTATATTATAATATAACCTATCACGACCCTATAAACGTGTTCCAGACGAGTTTTTTTTTTAGTCCTGACGAATTAGGCATTTACACGTGTTTCCATATAATTATATTTTATTATATTATGCACAGTGCTCGTGGATTCTACGATTTACTGCGTATTACACTTAGAATACCAAACTACCTACGTTCTACACTTCTACGTATGGCCATATCAGCTATTTGTATATTATTCATACTGTTTGCATATTATGTATACACGCGTATACTTATTTAGTAGTCGTATCTTATATAAATAGTTTAAATGGTTTAATGTCACCGCATCAAACATTAAGTCGTTATGTGCTCATAATGTACACAATATTACACTGTTGCAGCTAGTGCACATTAGCCGCTATAGGTATAGGTTTCATAGAAAATATAATATAACATATACCTGTGTTGTAGTTGTTCATCATTTTATACGCATATATCTATTAAAACACGTTTGCATTTAAAAAAAAGCAGTATGTAGATATAGGCTATTGAAAAGTTACGATTCGGAAAGTATTATGGTAGTATAGGCCTGTCGAGTACTGAAGATCGTCTGAAAATCCGAGAAAGTTCAACATATTAGAAAATATGTTTTATTATATATAGGCGACGGGCGTAAGTGCGCAATATCGAATAACAGAAAACACAATAATAAAATTTAATGTAGTGCCAATTTCGTTATTATTACCAGTATTCGAATGCATATCTCTTTATCAGAACGCGTGGAATTATTGCTACAGCTGTGACGGAATATAAAATAACATCATGCTGCGATATAATATTAGGTAATTAAATTTATTGAAACGCGCGGTCCACAATCGTCAATGATCGGCCACCAAATTAAACATCAAACTAAGTGCCATATTGGATCATAAAGGATCTACTAACCCAAAAAATATATACAACGAACAACAACAAAATGTGTAAAAGTATGTTAAATTTGTTTAAAACTATTAAAAAAGTTTTATTGTTGTGAGCACGTTAAATTTATTAAATAATTAAGGTATTTTAATGAGATGCATTTTTCTTTGAAAACTGATAAAAAAAAAAAAAATGCTATGAAACGAAAGTTGTGTACCTTATTGCAAATACCGGACGTTGGGCTTATCTTCGCTTCGTTCCTCACAGAGTTCAGAGACAATAGATATTTAATCATATGTTCAAAGCTACATGTTTTTCAAAATATGTACATGTATTTGATGCATTTTTCGTTAATGTTTGTTTCGTGCCATATACAAAATAAAGGCTGTGCACACAAGACAATGATCCCATATCTATGCTGTAGTATCTATTCAAAGTTTAAACATTTGATTGTGCCGTCGCGTTGTCTAAAAATTAAGCATCGACATTCTATATTGCTTTGCTATTCGTTTGCAATGTATTTCTAAAATAAAAGAAAATTTTAAAAAAATAATATAATAAAACGTAATTATTCTCAATATATTTAAAAATAGATTCCTCGTTTCACTCGGAATCCAAAAGAATTAATTCATAATGATAACAATAATAATATAAAAACTTTAACGTCCTCTTTCAATTGCCTATACACAGCGCCGTCGATAGTAATATACTTCAGCATTTGAACTTTGAACGGTTGGAATTATACAACGATTTTAATATGCAGTTACGTACACGAGAAAGAAAAACATTCTGGGTCATAGTCTCTACCAAAATGTTTGGTTTTGATCATTTTATTTAGAATTTTAATACTTATACTAACATAACGTTATTTAGAAACTTATTGAAAATTTAGTCTCGCAGACAATAGACAATTTACTCAACAAACAGAATATATACTCACGAAATTTCCACCAATTTTTGTTCTCATTTTAAATAGCGATTATATTCTCTAAAACGGAACGTCGTCGTTTTGGATTCCAAAGTACGCATACTAAGTGTGATGGCTGGATTCGACGCTGCAGTGTACTTACAACCTATGTGAATATAGTAAAAAGTAGTTTGCATAATATTGGCAGATAACGATTAGATACAATTCGATCCATCTCGAATAATTTAGTTCCACATTATTAGAACTCGATCAATGGATGAAATTTAATTATAATTTGTTCGTCTAAAATATACCCATCTAAACAACGTTTGACGATAATTATTAATGCGCAATCAACGTTTACACTACTTATATAGTCACGTCTCGCAACTTTATATTATGCGGTATACGCCGGGACAATACTACCATACAATATACCTATAATAATTACAGACAGTGGCGATACTCGTTGCCGTTTAGTGATCGAGAAGATAAAAAATCGATCTCTCCGAATGAAGTCATAAATCATTGTTAATTGTTTTAATGGTAGACGGACGAGACTAGTCGAGTCAAATACGTCGAGAACCGGCTCGTAGAGGTATACCCGCGGAAGATTCATGACGAAAACACAGGCACGCTGACGCACTTGTATTCTTTTTAGCCGTTACAATAACGACGATTATATACACCATCATTGTTATTTATATTGCTATAAATGAGTTATGAAAATAAACGTATAAAAATATTACTCGTGCGAGAGACGAGACCGAGTGCGCGAGGACCAGTTTTCTCTAAACGGCCTCTCTCGTCGAAATATTACGCGTTACCCACGGTGGCGTACGATATTCGTGGGCTGTCGTCGACCGATCTCGGGTGGAGGGGAGGGAGATTACGGAAAATACTGGTGAACTATTGAATAACAATGCAACGCGGGTTTTTAGAAAAAAAAAATTTTTTTTTCACCTAAAATATTGTCTATTTGTTATGTCACCTGTTGCGAGCAGTAAAATATTATAATGATATGCAGGCAGCAAGTATAATACGCGTATAATGTGAACGAAGGTCATCGATAATATTTAGGTAGGCACCTACATGGATTCTTATGAAATATATTATCTCGGGGTAATATTGTATAGTTTATCATACATGGAATGATAAACGTGGTGGAGACATTATTTTAGGGTGCTACTGGTGCTAACGAATGAATTTGCATGATATGAAAATAATTATGACCGACTTGTATTCAATTTTAAAGACTTTTTATCCCTCTAAAATTATTTTTATTGAAATTTTATGAAAAAACTGAAAACATTTCAAATGTCAATAAATAGCACACAAAAAAGAAAAATTGAATATCTTTTGAAAATTAAAATATCATCTCTATGAAATGACAATAGTATTCAAGACAAGTATTCAGTTAGAATTTCAAGTCTTTACGGTTATCGCTTTATGAGTTACCACGAAGAAAAATTTAATTTACATTAAAAACCTGTCATAAATTTTGCCATTTTTAAAAAAAAACATATTAGTTTTTCACAACTATTAAGGAAATTGTTAGAAAATCAAATAAATCACCTCCTGTAAGTACAGTAACCAGACAACATTTTCTGCCAGAAATCACCTCTTAAGTTTACATTGTACTGTCTTCTGGTCAAAATCATGTTCACAGACAGAATAAAAGAATATGCATCTTGGTAAAACCAACAGTAGCTTCTATGTTTCACTCAGAATCTAAAACATTTTATAATATTAAAATAAAGTAATTAACATGCGCAGTACCCGCAGATAATGACAAAAATAACTTTTATTTACAAATTAACAAAAATATATATAGTAGGTATATTAAAAAAAAAATGAAATCAAAATTCATAAACGTACCATCGACTATATATAAAAACAGCTAATTAAAAAAAGTGCTTAAATATTGTTTCCATTGTAAAAAACACGTAAGTGATAAACACAACAATCATAACATAAAATATTGTACAACATTACAGTACAGATATTCTAGTAAAAAATTAAACATTTTTTTTTTTTTCATATAAACAATTATTTAATACATGAGAAAATTCTCTTTAAAATTTTTTTGAAAATTCCAGGGACGGGCAAAAGAAATTGAACACCAGAGCCTCCCCTGAATTTAATTGTATATTTTAATGTGTGCCTACTAAATATTATATTATTTCATAATTTATATTTAGTGAAATCGTTAATTATTGTAACCGATGATCCCGTCTTTTACATTTGGATGACGAGATAATACAAAACCAATAGTTTAATAGTACCTATAAAATAAAATGATAACAATGGGTCAAGTTCTCGACATAAAAATTTAGTATTTTTTCACTTTAAGATAATGGTGAAATCGTCATTCGGCTGTACAGGATCTTAACACATTATAGGTACAATTATGAAAATCATATAAGACACTTGATTTTGAGCGCAAGTCATTTACTGTACCGGTGGTTATCCATGAAAATAGTAAATTTTATCATATCTCAACCTTTAAGCATGATTAAAAACGATTTTAAAATTCCAAACTTAACATAAAGATTTTGATATGTTTAAAAACATTAACAGTTTGTAATTTATTTGCAAAATAATACTTAAAACTGAAATTATTAAAAAAAATGTCTACAAGTAAATTGACCACGCACTCCTTCAATTTAAATCTAATATTATATTTTGAAGTGAATACCTACCGCACAATATGATAAACTGGACAATTAACGGACCTTTTTGACAAGTTCTTATTTATGTTCTTAAACTTTATAATGTTCAAAAGCTTTTTCAATGTAGTTTCAACATCATCATTCTTTTCTAAACATGTACAGACTATTAACAAATTTTATATAATTTATGTAGTTATATTTTATGTAAAATTATTAATTTACCACAATAATTTTATGTAATATAAAATTTTAAATCTAATAGTGATACCTGGGCGGAATGACTCTGCGGATAATAATATTGAACATAATTATAATTAATTTACCGATTGGACACAAATTTTAGTTTTATTTTTTAATCTGTAAAATTAAAATTTTAATTTTTAAAGTTATTATACCTACAAAACATTTATTTAAAAGGTATTTAAATTTTAAAAATACTCTTACGAATGAATTTAAATTTTTAACAGACTATCCACAGCGTAGCCACTAAAGTATTAATGGTCATTTCATAATCCTAATATAATGCAAAACAGTTATATACTAAATCAATATATACTATTGATATCAGAAATTAAACAAATAGTGTCTAGAAAATTAATATACCTTACACTTGAATATTGTACCTGATCATTTTGATTAGATATCTAATTATATATATTTTTCTCCAAGAACAATGAATATCCTTCTGTTATATAATACATATGTTATATACATATATATATATATATATAAGAATAAGCTCGAATAGAATTACTAAAATAAAATAAACATAATTTTAATAAAACAATTTCACAAATAAATAATACCAGACAATTAGCTGGCCATTAACCACTTAAAACATTAATTAATTTAACTTAGTATTCAATACTACTTAACAATAAAAATTAATGTACAATAGATTTAAATTTTAAATTCATTTTTTTTGTAAGAATACAAAAAAAAATAACTATTTATATTTTGAATAATTTCATAATTATTTTTTAACACTCAATAATAGAAAATAATAATGTAAATTAGTTGATAATGCAAATATAAATTTAATATAATTTTCTTTAAATAAATATTTATGATTTAATAAAAATTTTTTTAATGGTACACAAGCTCCCAATGTTTTTTATAACAATATTCCATTATTTAATGCTTTGAACGAGCATCTGTAAAAATTCATAATAAGATACAGACGTTTCAAGTTTATCTTCAATAAGACGACTGTAAAAACGTAATTTATGTGGTCCATTGTCCCTAAAACAAATAATGATGGAAATGGAAATTAACAAAAACGTAAGTATAACCATTGATTATAAATACTAGTATTTATAATCAATGGTATAACATACTTAAAAATAAATACTCACTTAATTATTTCTATTGGTAACGGATATGGCTTAAATTTTTGTAGGTAGGAAATAAAACTACGTAACAAATAAGATGGCTTGGAGTCTACTTCAGTCAGAGTAGTCTGTAAAATAAACACATAAATTATAAACATTAATAAAGGTAATTAAATTTAAGTAACAAGTAATGATTTAATTTTTTTTTTTTAAATATTCATATATTTTAAAAAAATCTCCTTTTTTTTTCATGGTAAAAAAAACTACTGAGAAAATTAAAAAAATTACTTTTCAAAACCTAATTTACTCTCTGTTTATTTTATGGTCACATATTGATTGAGACTTTATGAGAATTATGATGTAAATGTTATACTTGAATTTAAATATAATTATCATCGTGTAACCTTAAAACTGTGTAAGTTTTAGCTGCCACAATCACAAACCTTCAAAATTGTAAGCAAAAAAAAATAAAATCTTTTTAAAACTAATTTATATCTTGCTTTGTTAAAAATCTAAATTATTAAAACAAATATCTATAGATGTAACATTACAATGTGAATCATAATCATTAACTAGAATTAAAAAGTTATTAATATGAAAAAACTCGGAATAACAGCTTATCTTTACTTACAATTAATTCTGGCATTGAACTGACATTCACATAACCAAATAAATTTTGTATAAGATGATCTGAGCATTTATGTCCAATAAATATGATCAATGTTTCAGTGTCATCGAATAAATAAACACCATTAGATTCAATTCGTTCTGCTGATAGCTGAAGGACAGGTGGAAGAGGGATTTCTGTCAACTTCTCATAATTTACTTTTGGCTTTAAAGTAAAAAAAATAAATAAATATCATTAATTTATTTTAAACAATAAATGTTGAATGCATCAAGTTTTAAATTAATTCTTACCTGTTCTTCTAAGTTATGAATAGGATATAAATCTGGATAGATATATTGAATAAGAATATTCAATGGCAAACTTTTCATTTGACACATACTAAACATTCGTTCATCGAGTCGAATAGGTTGATTAGTTCTAAATGATGGCTATAAATAATAATAATAATAAAAGTAACTTATCTATTTCATAAATAATAAATAAAACACTTACATGTTTTAATGTAGCTAGAACATATAATGGGAATGCTCTTAATGATAAAGGTGACAACATGGCTCCAACACCACCATTGTATGATGAACCACAATGTTTAAATGCAGAGAGAGAATCTGTGACTGCATTGTTAAAGGCTTCACGTGCAACAAGTAATGACTCTTCTGTACTTCTATCGACAGCTAAATTGATACACAATTCAAAATAAGTTTAATTTGTTCAAAGGATTTGTGTTTTTATTTAAGAAATTACCCATTTTTGCTATTAAACCAATTATTGCTTGTTGATCGGCAAAATGAAAAACATCATTTATATTATCAGTTACTGGTATACAAAGTGTATGAACTCGAATGCGTCGTTCCGCTACAAAATAAACATATTTTCATTAGAAGAAGAAAAAAATGTTTGTGGCTTTATTAAACAACAAGTACTACCATTGCTAGAAGTATAAAGTAGTGCTGCTTGGAAACAAACAACAGGAACATCCAAAGTGTCTTCAATAGATAACTGCATACCATACGCATTATCAGGATTAACATTAGGTAACATAAGTAAGTCTGACGAGCGGACAAAGAAATTTCCGTGAAAAGAATGTATTGCCACACCACGTGTGCATCGTAATCTTAAAAGAGCTTCAAAACCAATTTTACGAGTCAGATATCGATCAAAACAGTTTATGAAGCGTGTTACTATTGTTGGTGACTTCACATTAAACTGAGAGAAATGATGTATACATCCAGCAGAGTATTTCGATATTCCCGCTAAAAATAATATATAATTAAATAAAAATGATTCCTTAATTTAATATTATATTTAAATATGTTTACTTACAAATGGTAGCAATATCTACGTATTGTGAGGATATGAAAAATAAATCAACAGCGATTTGTTCTGCACTACATTCAAGAGCCAATTTTTTATAAAAATCAGTAGCTGGTTCCATATGCAGGACACGACTACTACCAACATGTGTACTTCCGTCATTTCTGGGCTGTAAACTGCCAGGCCCACAATTTGGTAAACTTGCTTGAAACACTGTAACTCGACCTCCTCGAGGTGCTAATATTTTGAAGGCTGCCTTGAGAGCAGCTCCCAAAGCACAACCAGTGTTGTAAGACTCTTTATAATTGATTGGTAAACTGGTCAGTAAGTCTTTTATGGCAGACTTATTTTCTTCTAAATTTACCATAAGGCCATCAGGCAATGGTAAAAATATGTCTAAAAATAAATAATATAATATAATATAATAATAATAATTAACTTAACTAATGTATATAATATTACAAGAGAAAAGAGATATTTTTTTTAGTACTAAAAAAAAAGAAAGTAATTACCATTTGTATCGCTAACGACAAGTTGTTTTGGTTGTCCTCCATCACTATTTGAGATTTGATAAAAATGGACACATGAATCATAAGTAATGAAACCTATGTTAGTTCTTGAATCACCTGGTATATCATTTGCCATAATTTTATTTAAAATTCGATCACAGACAATTTCTAGGTAACCAGTCAATGTCGCTGTACGTGATACATCCAAAAGGAATAGATACAAAGCTGGTTGTGGAGGTCTTACCTAAAGTTCATCAAATTAATAAATGCATTATAGTAATTAAAATTTTGAGTTCACTAACCATATAGTCCTGTGAAGCTATGTATTCAATAGTGGCATTTTGTATTTCCGGTCTTTTTGATGGGTCACCAAGCATTTTTGTATATGGATCAATTTGAAACTCTCCGGGTACTGCAAATTAAATAATAATAAAATATACTGTTCTATAAAACAAATTCTTTTTTTTGTATGTACTTACAATCATTTTCTTTGTAACATAAATTACATTTCCAACGTGCATTATTAACAAATTGAACAAATGGATTTATATATGAACGACAATAACGACATCTTGTAATAGTATCACATTGAATTACAGTTAAACGCTAAAATATATCAATAAAAAATAAAGTAAACAATAAAAGTATTTCAATTGATTTTAGATAAAATATAAAATATACTCACTGAAAGATCTTTATAAGGATGTATTAATATTCCTAATGGTAATCTACTCTTGTCTAGCAAATTCTTTGAAGATGGAAACTTGTTCAATGTACAACGAAATATGCTAAAGCAAATAAATACAAGTTAGAAAATAAATAATATATTTATATATATATATATATATGAAAGCATACTCAGGTGAACAATTATCACAATTAGCATATCCTTGGGGAAGTTTTATCTCTGGTGGTTGGACACCATCACCTTGTAGCACTTCTCTAGATTTTAATAAATCTTTACAGTCATAGCCCTTCAAAATACACAAAATTATTATAGTAAAATTCCAAGTATTATTCATATAATTATTCATAATGTGTAATAAAATAATATTTTTTTATATTTTGAGCAATATCATGTATTATATTGTTAATTATATGTGATATATTATTAACCAATAAACTTTTGTATAGTATTACTGGTACTACATTTAATAAAATAATTGAACACAATGGTATTTTTTTTCAGTTTAACATTTTTTCAAAAAAAAATTAGAAATTTAAAAAAAAACCCAAGTCAATAGAAAAACATTTAAATAAATCCCAAATAAAAAGTATATGATTTCTAAGTATATATTACTAAAAATAAATTATTAAAATTTGTTGACAAACTTTATTAATGACTAATAATATAATGATAAACTTACCCATGTTTTTGCAAAACCTTGTTGTACAACTGAAGCATTTGGCTCTGGTCTATATGGGACTTGTTGCTGATTGTGAAATCCTTGCTGTCCATAATTAGCATTTGGTTGTGGGTAGTTTGTTTGACTAGATAATCCCATGTTACTTTGTTGTGGGTATCCTTTTGATCCCGATTTAATATTCTGACCTGGTAATGGTGGTAGCTGAGATTGTTGGACATTTCCATTCCCTTGAATTGGATTGTAGTAGTTATTTGAAGGTAAGGGATTAGGTGACATTTGCGAATCAAATCTTTGATTTTGTTGATTAATACTAGGAGGCATTGATGATGGTAAATTAGTCAACAAGTTTGAAGTAGTTGGCTGTGAAAACATTGTACTATTTTGGTTTGTAAAATTAGCACTTGGATGTGGTGCCATTAACTGTTGACTTGATCGATTCATACTTGGATGTGGTGCCATTTGATTTTGTGCAGGTAAAGCTGCATTTGTTTGAGTATAAAGCTGATTACTCGGAGTTGGTTTTGAGGAATATTGATTGCTGGCAGCTTGTGAAGGTGATAAAACATTTCCTTTAGATTGATTATTAAATGATTGTGATGGGTAACGGTTTGCTGTAATTTTATTTGATAAACCAGTATTTAATCTTGGTTCATTACTGAACTGGGCTTGAGGAAGCTGATTTGTTGTCGATGAAACTGGTGGCATCATATTTGGTCTTGGTTGGTTATTAAGTGAATGTGGTTGATACTGACTTGGTTGAAGAGAAGAGACAATATCTGATTTAGGTTGATTGCTTAACATATTATATGGAGGTAACTGATTTGCTGTCGAAGGAACTGATGGAACCACATTAGATCTTGATTGATTATCAAATGGTTGTGATGGATACATACTGGGTGGTGTGGTTTGAATAGGAGTGATGTTAGATTTGGATTGATTACCAAACATATGTGGTGGTAATTGATTGCCTGTAGATGGTGGAATTGTGTTCAATTTTGGTTGATTACTAAATGATTGTGGCGAATATTGACTTATTGTAGGCTGAGGAGTTGATATAATACCTGATTTAGTAGCACCATTAAATATTTGAGGTGGAAATTGATTGGTAACTGATGAAACAGGCTGTACAGTATTTGGCATTGATTGATTATTATAAGACATTGATGAAAACTGATTTGATGTAGCAGACAAAGGTGGCATGACAACTGATTTCGGTTGGTTACTGAACATTTGTGATGGGATTGTACTTGGAGACTGTTGAATATTAGTTGGTTGAGTTGGATACAAATTCGATGTTGGTTGATGATCTGATACACTATCAGACTTTTGTTGAGTACTAAACATTTGTGGTGGAGACTGATCAACAAGTGGAACTGTAGTAGGCAATTGTTGAGTATAAATTGGCTGTGTTGAAGTTGAATTTGATTTTGACTGATGATCCAATACACTATCTGACTTTTGTTGAGTATTAAACATTTGTGGAGGAAATTGATTAACAGGTGGAACTGTAGTTGACGATTGTTGAGTATAAATTGGCTGTGTTGAATTTGAATTTGATATTGGTTGATAAGCCGATACACTATCTGACTTTTGTTGAGTATTAAACATTTGTGGAGGAAACTGATTAACAGGTGGAACTGTAGTTGACGATTGTTGAGTATTAATTGGCTGAGTTGAATTCAAATTTGATATTGGCTGATGATCTGACACACTATCCAACTTTTGTTGAGTATTAAACATTTTTGGAGGAAATTGATTAACTGATGGAGCTGTGGTTGGTAATTGTTGATTATTAATTGGTTGTGTAGGATATGCATTTGTTATAGGCTGAACAATCGGTACATTCTCCGACTTTTGCGGTCCAAATTGAGTAATAGATGATGAAATAGGTGTAATCATAGATGGTGTCTGTTGATTAATTGAAAGAGCTGGATATGCATTTGGCATTGACTGCGAAGATGGTATAGAACCTGAACTTGATTGATAACTGGAAATTTGTGATGGAAATTGGTTAACAGGCGGAACTGTAGTAGGTATCTGTTGATTATGAATTGATTGTGTTAAATATGGATTTAATGTTGGCTGAAAAGGTAATCCCGGGTCAATCTTTGATTGATTACTGCCAATTTGTGGTTGAAAATGGCTAGTTGCAGATGAACCAACATTTGATGTTACTTTGTTAGTCAATTCTTGTGAAGAAAATTGATTTGTTGTTAGTTGAACAGCTGGTTTTTCATTAGGTTCAGTAGGATTATTTATTGATAATGGGGCTGAAGGTTGATTTGTATTGTAAGACAAAGAATCTATTTGTCTATTTGATAATGATTGAGGTGTATTACTGGCTTCTGATAATTTAGATGATGTTTCATGATAATTTTTTTCATTAAATTCAGAACAATTTGAAAATTCATCAATATTTTCTTTTGCTTCATGTGATGTCTGTTTTGAAAAATAAGATGCTGATGTTACCTGATCTTGATTAAATCTTTGATTAGCAGGTATATTTTGCTTATTATCAATAGTCATGTTTGAAAATTGATTAGCTGGTGTCACATTATCAGTGTTTTTTAATGACTCAACACGGGAATCATTAGACTGAATCTGATCATATTCTCCAAGATTAAATTTATTTGTTTCTTTAGAAGAAAAATTAGAATCTGAAAAACTTGTAATAACAGGTTTTATATCTTGTGTATACACATTTTGTTGACCGTGAGACTGTAAATTTAGTGATTGTTGATTGAACACAGAATGGTTATTTGCGTTTATAGAATTAAAATATTGACTTGTACTAGAACCTGTAGCTGGCTTGGATTGTTGTACAGTTGCATTTTGGTTGTTTACTGATGCCAAATCAACTGGTTTTTTAATATCATCAAATGCAGATTGTTGCTGAGATGTAAATTGATTTATTGATGATTGTTGATAATTTGATGCTGATTCAGAAGTTGCATCCATTGGGTTGAAGACATTTTTTGGTTGGATAAAATTGTCAACAGGTGGTGGAGAAAGTGATTTAACATTGTCTTGCTCACTTTCATTTAATTTGACATCATATGGTTTAGAATGGTCAACAACTGTAGCCTCTTGTTGATTTTGAATTCTACTATTACTTGAAGATTGTAAAGGTTTATTGTTTAATTCAGATAATGCAATATTTGTTGAATCCTGATTATCTAAATCCGTTGTACTTTTTTTAGCTGCATTAGACAAATTAAATAAATTACTGGTTTGGTCATCAAATGGCTGATAGGCAGTATTCTGGTTTTCTTGAGTTTTTGGTTCAGTAACAAAAGATAAACTCTTTGCAGTAGAAACTTGGGTGTTAATAGTTGAGGTCATAAGACCAACAGACTGAGAATGTGCCAACGAAGGATTATAAGTTGTAAACTGTTGACTACTTATAGGTTGAATATCATTCAATGATTCAGAGACAGATGAATTTAAAGAACTACACATTGATTGTTGCCTAATCAATTCATTATTTTGAGCACTTTGGAGATAATTAAAATTATCTTCACTAGACTTCATAGATTGATAACTGTTCTGATCATGTATTGTTTGACTTGGTGATGTAGACTGATTAATAACTCTTCTGTCTTGTGGGTTATTTTTATAAACACTATGTTGTAAATTAGAATTAATAAATTGAACACTTGAGTTTTGAACATCAGACTGAATATGTTTATTTTGTTGACTACATTCTGTTGATTGTAAATCGTCATTAAAGTTCTGAAGAGTTGGCGGTTTCTCATGACTTGGTTTAGTATTGTCATAGGGTAATAATGGTATATTTTGTGATAGTTGTGAAATCGAACTATTTAATGAACTAGGTTGTGTTGATACATTAGATTGATTAAAGAAGGGTTCTTTAATAAACTGAGAAGGATTTGTAATGTTTGAAGGGTTGACAGCATTATAAGACGAATAGTTAATGTTACTATTGAAAATAGGATTAAGACCTTGTTTATTTTCATAATTAAATTCAGTCTGGCTAAAGTCTTTATTTTTAGCATAATAATCAAATGTCTGAACTCTCGATGTTTTAAAACTTGGTTCATTAAATTGAGATTCAAGATTTTCTTGATTTTCTACGCTAAGTGGATCTATTTCATTCTGATTAGTATTGTCAGTTAAAGGAATGTCTTCAATATCATCTTCTTGATTATAAGCGCTATGTAATATAGAATGTTGGTGTTCATCAGCATCATCATCCTTATTAAGACTTAAATCAGCAAATTGGCTAGGTACTGGGAAATCTTGATTTGAAGATACAATTGTTTTTGATTCTTGAGTTACATGACACTCTATATTTCTATTTAATGTATGTCTTGAAAATATATTACTCGGGTGTGTACTTTCGGAATCATGATCAGTAGTACTTTCAGAATATAGGGAAGAAGTATGTTGAGGTGAACTTTCAGTTGATGTTTCTTCCATATCATACTCAATAATTTTGGGTTCAGGATACGATTTATTTGAAGAAAAATAATTTGTATTCACATTTGCTGTTATGGGGCCTTTATTAGTATTATATTCATTTACTGGATGAAGTTCTGAAAGTCTTTTAGGTTGCCGAGGTAACAAACCAGTAAGATGTGGTTGTAAATCTGGATCAATTGGATAATTGTCAGCATTATTTTGAGCAACATCCTGAAAAAAATTAAAAGTTACAAAATGTATTAAACTAAAGAAACTTATTACCTACAGAAGTATTTTATATTGCATTTTTGTAGTTAATTATATTCAAATAAATAATTCAACAATTTTTTTTAAACTGAACATTATAAGTTTTGTAATTAAATTAATTGATGATTTTATTATTTATTCATTAATGATTTTGTTATACTCTATTTAGAATAAGAGTTCACACATGTAACATTGAGGGGTTTGAAAGCTATCGATTGGCGAAACCAAACAAAATTAATAAACTAAAGAAACTTAATATCTACAGAAGTATTTTATATTGCATTTTTGTAATTAATTATATTCAAATAAATAATTCAACAATTTTTTTTAAACTGAACATTATAAGTTTTTTAATTAAATTAATTGATGATTTTTTTATACTCTATTTAGAATAAGAGTTCACCAGTTCACACATGTAACATTGAGGCGTTTGAAAGCTATCGATTGGTGAAACCCTAAACACTGAATTAATTGTATAGCTGAAATTGGTTGGGAAATTTATGTAAAGCTAACTATATACTGTTGTCACAACTGAATTGTTTGTGATAAATGATGAGCAGGTGGTAGAAGTAGTACTGTAGGCTGCTGGCAGTGGGAATGTTTGCGAACATATGATGTGTTTTTATCCACAAACTAGTGTTCTCTTATTATGAATAAAGCATATTTATAAAGGTTTTGAAAAATACTAAAAAATGTTGTTAATTCAGATGAAATAAATTTATGATATGGACACAGATTTTGACACTTATAACATTAGAAATAATAAAAGGATCCGAATAAATTTATATCAGTTAAATCTTATAAAAAAAAAAAATTAAGGATCAAATACCCAGAAGGCAATTGTTGGGTAGGTACCTATTTAATTTTTAACTAAAAACATATACTTACAGAAATCGAAGATTGAGAATTTTCATAAATTCCTTTGACATTAGTTCTAGGTGGTCCAGATGAACGAGGTGGTTCATTATTGGAATTCATTTGGTATAAATGACTATTCATTAATGGAACTGCACTAGAATTTGTATGATTTCTTTCATGAAATGGAGATTGATCTTGAGAAGAAGTAGATGACATATTTTCTAGAATAATAACAAAAAAGTAGATGTAACAAAAAAATAATAAAAACTATATAAATAATTTAAAATGTATTATTAAATTAAAAACATGCGTCCATAAACTTAATATTAAAATGAATAGTAGGTACTTAAAATGATAATAAATATAATTATTTTGGTATTTTTATTTCATTAACACCTGTTACTTATAGATACTTAAAAATGTCTTCAATTTTTATTCTAATAAGAAAGTCATCATTATAGATTTTACAAGGTCAATAATATTAATAGTTAACAAATAGGCAAATAGTATTTTCTAGTAAAGTTTTTTATTTTTATAAATAATTAGATTAAAGCGATCATTACTATATTATACTAGAAATCATTTAAATTGTATGAAAAAATTAATTTTTAGAAAACATATGATATAGTCAGTACAAGTAAAATAAATAGCTATTTAGATATGTAAATATTAATTATTTAGGACTTTAGGGAGTCTAAACAGTTTAATTTATGCATTTTTTAATTATGAATTTATTATAAATGATATTATTGATAATAATTAATCATTTCAAAATGCTTAAATATTTCCAAAACAATTTTTGAATTCATAAAATGTTTATCTCATGCGAATATTATCGTAGATACAGATAGGTAAGCTATTATTGAGATTATTATGTTGTTATAGATTTTTATGTTTTTAAATACCAAATAAATATTATTTATTCTATATCTATTACCTACCTGTAATATACAAAGGAATTTTTAAATATGTCTATGACAACTTGCATTAATGTAATTATCAGTATTATTATTTATTACTAATAAATACAATAAGTTAATGAATAAAAATATAAGATAGGTACTATAAAATATGTTTTACCTACACTTATTCTTTTTAATACATTGTTTTATTGTTGGACATCAATTTAATATTCTACTATTAGTTTTTCATACACTCATAAAAATAAATATGTTCCAGTCAGTAATTATTAGACATTAGAAAGTACAGGTATTAATATTTTATAAGTGAAATTTATCATTCATTAATCATAATTCTTATCTAATTTTATCTTAGAATCAAACACTGGTCCCTAGATAATTATTTAAAACAACTAGGAAATTAAAATGTTCATAAGGTAATTTTTTTTTACTTGCTAAGTGTTATGAACATACGGTTGTAAATTATAAAATCTATAAAAGTTACAAATAATTATTTGATAACTAAACAACTGTAATAACTAATAATTAATATCATAGGAAACTGCGTACATTTGTAACCAAAGAAATATTAATTGAAAAATACAATTTCTAATCAGTAAAATGAATAAATTACTTATTCTTATCAAATCTCTATTGTCTGCCATCTATTAGGAATAAAACATTATAATATGTAAAGTCAATAGTCATAAGTTACCATTGTTTGGAGTGTAGGAACTATTACAAAATTGAGTGTATAAATAATAGGTATAATAATTATAATCACCAGAGTAATTATTAGTTGCTTGGGTCCCGTCCGCGGATGGATGGTTGAACGTCGAGAGTCCATTTACAAGGGGATTGGCTGTTTAAAAAGAATATGCGTTGTTCATTATTTTCACGAAACGAAAATTAATTACGAAGTGAAGCAACCAGAGCACAATAGTGGCCAAGTTAATGGGGTAGGTACTTACGGTTCTCTTGGAAATAGTTGTATCTGTGTTCCATTGTTGGTAACGTAGCTGTCAATCACAACTAGATGTATCGCGAATTAGGAAAACCTGAAACACGTCCAGACGGTTCGAACTTGACACGATTTGATAAAACACACGGCGGGTGTAATGGGTATGTGGCTCAAGGTTTCCAGGTTGCGCGAAAAACAACAAACATGAGTAATCTAATCACGTACGTAGACAAAAATCTCCACTGACCTGCCAGTAGCACAGTCGAGTCCTTCCGCTCAGAAACCGCTCGGAAACACCCGACGGCAGCTAATCAACGGTTTCATAGCGGCGTGGACATTATTATTACGGATTAACATCGGAGGATCGGCGGGGAAACGGAAACGTAAAACGAAAAATCGAATAATCAGACAAGACTATTTTTTCGTAACAGTGCCCGGCGACGGCGGCGGCAACGAACGGTACACGGAGGACTCGCCGAAGACCTTCGGAGAGAGAGAGCGGCGGAGAATTTTCGGGTGCCGTACGAGATAAATCAACTATTCGACCATCGTTCGAGAGACGGAGAAAACGAAACGACGACGACGTAAGACACTGCAACGACGACGTCGACGGTGTTTATTATCGCGTAAAGGCATTATGATCGTTTTACACTATCTACACCGTGTTGCGCGCACGCGTACTGCGGCGAACGTGTGTAAGTGTGCGTAGACACGTCACGCTCACACACGCACACGGCAGCGAGTTAGTGATTAGAGCGGCGGACGGACGGGAAAAGGGGCAGACGGCGGCGGCGGCCCGAACGCGCCCATAAACGATTACGTGGAACGCGTGGGGACCGTTGCGGGCGAACGGTCCGGTTCGTTTTCTTTTTTCGAAAATTATCCATCCGACGACGGAAGACTTCCCTCGCCGCGGAAAACCCGTGAAATTTTGTCTTTCGGGGAAAATTTTGAGCGAACGGGCGCGTTTGCGAGCGGTCGCTGCGTCGTGGCGGCGCGCGCTATCCGGGCCGAGGTCACGTGCCAAACGCGACCGTGCGTCGTCGCCGCCGCCGCCACCGCTGCCGCTGCCTCCACCGGGCTGCGGTGAAGAAAGAGGAGCGCACGCGTTGTCGTAAGAAACCTTTAATGACATAATAATTATTACATTTATTACGATAATAATATTCGATGTCGTGTGCGCAGAGATAAAAAATTAATCAACCGGGTTAAAAAAAAACGAGATACCGTCAGAATTAAAAACTATCTATATAGAAGGCACTATACTCACTGATACGCAACACTTAACGTCATCTAAATTGAAAGAGACACGACTTATATTTTAATGGAAATTTGGATTTTTATTAATCTTTTTTTGTTTTTTTACGTTTCATATTATTTCATCAATTATTTCATATATGCCCGTTATAATACTTGAGAAAATTAACATTACAATGTTTATATTATAGTGAGGATTGAGGAATCCCATCATTCTCGGTTAAACAGCTCAGCCTGCAACAAACCATTAAAAAAAAAAGAGTAAATCTACAGTGTTGAGAACAGGTTTAGACTGAAATATTTATAATATATTAAATATTATGAAATATAATATATAATAACAATAATGAGAACTTTTATAGTAACTACTTCAAATTATATGTTAATTGTATTTGTATAACCCTTTTCCTCAATCTTAGGACTGTTATAAATAATAAGAAACAAAGTTTTTGTCAGTAAGGTATCATAATATCATGGAGTTTGAATTAAAAAATAAATTATTATATTTAGTTATAAATCATATACCTATATATATTAATCTCTATATATAAAACAGTAAGGTAATTGACTGAGCTATACACAAACAGCTCAAACCAATGGACGGATCGGGTTGAATTTTGAAAATATATATTGAAATATAACATTGTAACTGGCCATTAATATAGCTTTTGTTAATATGACGACGATTAAATTGATAGACATTGGTACCTAAAAGTACATGAGTTAATTTAGTCATCGTTGAATATTTTCCCACGAGCCTACATTGGGAAAATAATATAAGATGTATGTATGTGTGCGGGATAGAGAGTGTGACTAAAAAATAATTGACACGTTTAGATTTATGACCATCAGCGGATGGGTGAATGTTTTTTATGTAACTATACTATATATCAAAATTATTTACACTAAAAATATAGTGTTTCTATAAGATAAAAAGGTGGTATTCCTTAAAGATACATTTTAAAAGGTTTAGAATATTATATATGTAAGTATTGGAAAATATGTAATAAATACACATATTTGTTTTCTTATAATCAGAATTTAAATAAATGTACATTTTAAGCATAAAGAAGGGGCGAGCATTATTAAAAAAGCACCCTGTACATACACTTAACTTATACCTAATTTATGTTATTAATTATTATAGTAAACTTATGAACCAACATAGAAAATGTTTAGTACATTATTTCTACTATAATAGAGTAGAGACCTCCGGATGCCGTGAAACTTCCCAGTGGGCCAGTGGTCATTGTTAACAAAATTCATTAAAAATAAATTAAGAAATTGAAATTTTGTTTGTTTGTTCAACTATTTAAGATATTTTTTAATTATTAATATTATATATATATATATATATATAATATGATAATAATCAGTTTAAATTATGTTTATAATAATATGATAGTCGCATGAATAGGAAATTGTGTTTACAGACATAAAGGTAGGTAATAAAATACAATTAGTTCTAATAATATGATTGAGAGTACTGTAAAATCTGATACAATTATTGTGACATCTAATACTGTCATACTGAAATTGATTAAAGAACTGGATAAGTTTTAATAATGGAAAAATTCTAAACACTAAATTCTAAAGGGTATATTATAATAAAGAATTAATGAATAGTAATTAAATAAAAATCATTCTGATTGCGCAGAAAGTTTTAAGTTACCTACTTTTTTAGTCCCAATCCCGCCCCTGATTTTTACATCTACACAAATATCTCAGATATATCGAAATCGATATTATATTTGTTCTAATATTGAGATGTTTTCAAAATTGCTTTTTTCAGTGGATAAGCCACTTAGTGTCGTAGTAATATCAAACGATTGAACAATAAAATCCATAAAGAATCACAATAATGTAATGGGCAATTCAGAAATTGGGTTCTTATAGTGGTATTGGAGGGTTTAAAGATTTTAGCTGAATTCGTAACATTTTATGTTACAAATGATTTTGTACCACTTTCATTTATTTTAAATATAAACTATTTTTATTAGAAAAACAGTCATTATTATAACTATGAAATTTCACATTTTGAGACTATAATATACCAAGTATATACTATAAATTATAATTTCATAATAAACATTAAGTATTATTTCAAATGTTTTTAACAGACTTTTGTATGCTATTTCACTAAAGTAGCTACAACATTATATTATATTATAATAATACAGTATTATTAATACTTATTCGGATCTCAGAAGAATGAAATACTAGATAATTTTGGTAATCTATTATGAGTATTGCTACTAGTACTAACCCAACCAACTCTTTAGATTAATAAATTTTAAATTGCCAGAAGTTCCTAGGGATACTTAAGTAATATAATGATATAAAATATTTTTCAAATATTTAACTTACTATAGGTACCTATAGAATTTACTTATATTTAAAGCTAGTTTTAATATTATTTCATGGTATAATCATTTTTAAATTAAAATAAAAAATAATAATAATTGGTCGTACTAGAATTTTCCAAGTAATTTAAAATAATTTTTATGGTTTTGATGCGCAATATTTTCTTTGTAAGTATATAATAATAATGGTACTTAAAAATATAATTAATATAATAAATATAAACACTTACAGGTAGCAAAAAATCAGCTCGATACAATGGAAGAACGCCATATTCAATAACATTTTTTGTCATTTTGCCACTAAAAAGATGTGTCAGTATAGAATTATTCAATTTTTAGATAATTTTCAAAGCAACGGAGCCATATTTACTTTATGACAGTATACATTTTTAAATTTATCCCTTTTATTACTTACCGAAGTCAAAATTCAAGACTGCCTCATTTCGATTTGTGGCGTTCTTGCGTTGAATTAAAAATAATTTTCTGGTGATATGTTGAGTGAAAGAGAGTAATATTTAAAGCTGTGGCTGTAATGAATTTTATGATTTGTGATATTGTAGCCATGATATGAAATGCGCCAGTCTTGTATTTATAAATAGTTAGGTTTTCCGCTTTGCACTGTATTATCTTCATAATATTATCATAATTTATCTTCATAATATTAGTAAATAAGAAAAAGGTTTTTATCATAAATCAATAATAATTGTTTGATTAATTATTTATCATTATTACATCTAATCACTAATCAGTATGTTTATAATTTTCAATTTTGTTGTTTAACATTTTCAAAATTAGAATTGTTTTTATTTGCATTATTATTTATTTGTATTAATATTGTATCTTAAAATGTCAAGATTCACTAGAAGCTCCAAAATGGTTAATCTACTAACAGACGCACAGATGATATTGTATTCTGTGGACTCAAAAATTCATACCCAGAAAAATTATTATTATACTACAGAAACAGGTGAGTGCTCAATTCACCTATATATGTAGTCCTACAACATGTTAATAAAATTAGGTATATTAAATACCTTTTATTCTCTTACTTATACACTTTTTTAAATATTATTCTTTACAAAAACATTATTTACCAAAAGTTATAATTAATTATAATATTGTTATAGTTTCAACTATTAATGATGCAGAAGTAGATATTACTAATAAAGTAATTGGACTGGTTAAAAAATACTTCACCTTTAGTGCCACCTGAATATGGAAACAGTAAGTACTTAGTACCTATACAATTTTCTTCAAACTATATTATTATAATATTATTTTAGAAGATTTATCATTGGACAATTGAATCAAATTAAATGAAAATATACATTTCATTGAGTTAGTTACAATGGAAATCGCTAAAGTTGAAACTACTAATTCTAGTGGTAATAATAATTTTATATTGGCCTAATGTTATCATAAACTTTATGTTACAACAGTTTTTATTTTACTTACAGATTCAGAAAATTCAAAAGAAAAGACAAGTACTGGAAAGAAAATGAAAGCTCAGAAATATCATCAGAGAGGACTTCTTCAGAATACGATGAAATTGTAATTAATGATAATATCAACGGACAAGGTATCAATGACATAATGGTTTTTGAATCAGCTATTGCAGAAGCATAGGAGCTTATACCAATTATATGAAGAATATAATAAATATTATTATGAAGAACTGAAATCCATAAACCTTTAAAAAATATTTCTGGCAACAAACATTAAATACTTTCAAATTTACATGATGTAAAATTATAATAATAACAATTAATTCAAATTTCAAATAAATAAATAAAAGAAATATTTTTAAAGTAAACTATTGGATTCCTTCTATTACTAAGAGAGATAAAAAAATATATCTTTATAAAATCACTTAGAATATTTAGAATTTTAACACAAAATTATTTGCTCAAAATCTAAAATTTGGTAAAACCTAGTGTTCATCTTTCATGACATCCTGATATCATGATTCTACTTCGGGTAAATTAATTAAAATAAATTACATTTTTCTATGTTGTTGATGTATAATAATTTAGTAAAATATAATATATTAAATAAAACTGACTAATATATACACAATTAACAATGTAAAATAAATACATAATAAAACAATAATTTTTGTATTCCAAACTGTGTATTACAAACCAAAACTTCAATATTACAGGCCAAGTTTTTATTTTATTACCTACATTTTTTTCATAATTGTATTATTTTAAATACACTCGATTGTTTTTAATTTAATTAAATACTTGATATATTAAATTATTATATTTTTTATTCATTTACGAGTTTCTATTTGCTTATGACAATTTTTTTGTTTCCTTTTTTATTATATAAAAAAATATTAATTTATAGTAGATAATATGTTTATATTACCTACCTACCATCAATTTCTATTAAAGTGCAATTTGCAAGTCTGGATTAAATAAAAGTAGGCTGGGTTAGATAATATTATTAATATACATTGACTGTAAAAAGTATAATGTAATTACTAATTATAAATTTATCTTTGGTCACATTGAATAATAAATGAATAGGTATCTATTTTAAAATATAAGTACCAATTATATTGGTGATTAATTATTTTTTACTTCATATTATTAGGTTTTAATATGCGTAATAATTATCCAAACGACAGAATACATTTCGAAGGAAACATTAAGAGCAATCTATATTTATTAAAAGATGTATTTTATCATATGGACTGGACACCTTGTAGACCAGATATTATTGTCTTTCACCTGAAAAGCGACTAGATTTGCTACTCAATAATGTTTTTGAATGAACACTATTGTATAATAGTATATGTATATTATTGTAAAAAACATAAATTATAGGGCCCTCCTTTCAAAACGACACTAGGGCCCAATTTAGCTAAATTTTTACTAGTGTGGACCCAAGATACGTATAACATGTAGTTCCATCCGCCGCGGATGTTATTGCTGTGCCAAATCCACATTATCAACACTATAACGAACGACTTTGCGATTCAGCGTGCACGATAGATGATCGGATAAATTAACATATATGACTATAAGAGTGTGCGTACCTAAAATAGTGACGACTTGGCGATGAACGCGACGCGCGTAATGGATCTAATCCGTTCTCGTTATTAATATTACTCGGCGCTGAAATGATACCCATTTCTGAAAATCGTATTGACGACATCGCGCAATTTATCAGTTCCAACGCGCGTTGTATAACAGTGGTTTAATAATAATTTATAATAATAATAAGTTTTGCATAACGCGCCGGTGGGTCGTACATATTTTTTACATCGATATAATATTATAATATATTATCAGTTATCACTAACCTCGGGCCGTCGTCGACTCCATTGACGACCGTTTTCATTCGGCGAGTCCGAAACATTTCCCAACGTATTTCGTGCTGGTACACTCGAATAAAAACACCAGGACGCGGGCAAACACGCCGGAACGATTATTTCACTACTCGCGCGAACCACGATATTACTATGATACGTTTGTTTTTGGCGGACGGTAAAATTCACAAGCCGTTTTGGCGAACGGCGGCGGCTGCGCAGCACCGCGACCGCGACCGAGACGGAAATCACGCTAAACATCGAATGTCGATAGTACGGTAGTTATTAAGCGAAGAAATAATTTGGTTGCGCCCACGCGACCGCCGTGAGACGTGCGATTATTCGTCGATAATTACTATTACCATCGCCGCGAAAAGAAATGTTGAAGTCGTGAAACTCGCGTAATGGATCGCGCGCACCGGACGCGGCGGCGGCGGCGATACGATACGAAAAATACGCGAAAAACCGAATGTCGATGGTACGGTAGTATTTTAGCGACGAAATAATTTGGTTGCGCCCACGCGACCGCCGTGAGACGTGCGATTATTCGTCGATAAATACTATTACCATCGCCGCGAAAGGAATTGTAGAAATCGTGAGACGAGACTATGGCGGTCGGCATAAAATTCTCGAAACACGGACATGTTCGGAGAGCTTACAGACAATAGCGCGAACCGACGAAGAATGAAACGGAAGGGAAAACCACTCGCTCCGCGTCGGCCGAAACGGTTGGAAATACGAACAGCCAATGAAAATTATTTACTAATTCATGGAAAGTTATTTGTTTTTTTAACGGTCGTTTTTTTAAACGACCTCCGGCGGACGGACGACCGCGGTGTCCAGAGTTCTGTCCGCAGCGCGCGACCACACGGTGAGGAAATCCCAGCCTGTCCCGCGTTGGCCGAAACGGTTGAAACGAACAGCCAATGAAAATTATTTACTATTTCATGGAAAGTTATTTGTTTTTTTAACAGTCGTTTTTTTAAACGACCTCCGGCGGACGGACGACCGTTACCGCGGTATCCAGAGTTCTGTCGTATTACCATCGACATGGACGCGGTATACCGGGGTTTTCGGCTACTAAAATTATGTTTATACAAACTGCCGACAGGTGGCGTTGCATAAATGAAAAAATAATTTTTTCCGAAATTACACTTTTGATTACAATAATTTTCGTTATTATCTTAGTACTCCCGCCGTATATTACAATTATTATTATCAAACGACCGACTTGCCCAACTCGTCGTCGTTATCGGCGTTTTTACCGAAATAGGTTTTCGAATAAAACAAGCTCACCCCGAAATCATCGCCCCTATACTATTATTTATGCTTTACGGAAAATCTTTTTCACATTTACGATAAGTTTGTTAAATTTTGGATATCCTGCTTGTATAGTTACTACGATCCTAAGAAATGCATTGGCCAAACACGTCACCTGTATAATTTTTATTATTACTAATATTATTAATTAGTAACTATTTCTTCTTTAATATAAATTTTTTTAATAATATTTTAAACAAGACGTATTATAATACTATTAAGATATTTTTTATATAATATCCAAACTTTTAACTCAATGTAAGCCTTGTGGTTTAAAAACATTTGATCATTTTAGTTATAATATTCAGTTTTAGTTTTAAATTTGTTATGTTTGTTTAGTTTTTGGTTATTTTGATACTTAAAATTAATTGTATTCACTAACAGAAGAACAAAAGTGGTCATTTTATTCTTTTGCTTTTAAATCTTGTATAATAAAAGTTTTTATTTACAACTGTTTAATGATGTTAAGTGATTATTTATGTACCTTCTTAATTTATATATATTTTAATATGTATATTTTAATTGTTAATGAAGAATAATGATGAAAACAATAATATTTAATCATAAATTGTAACAAATTAACGCCATGTAAGTACAGATTTGTGTAATAAATGAAAAATCTGAATAACTAAATGTTCGTGAATATTATTACTACATACAATATGCATATTATGATTTTAAATAAAATTACAAGATAAATATCACAATTTAACTTTCTGTCTGTAATAAGATAGGTACAATATAATCAATAGACAATAAGTACCCATCTTAACCCCCCATTGATTAAGATAAATTTGTTTCAAACAAAATATTCGGGTCACCTATGTAGCGCATTCATTCTATCAATTGGTTTTATTTCATTTATAACTTCAAACAGAAATTTAAAAACTACTGTACCTAAAGAATAATTGATCATTTTTTTAGTGGGAACTTAATACGTAGCAATGTAGTACAGAGTTCAAGAAAAGATGTTCTATTACTAAATAAACTGGTAAAAGTGAACTTCTTGAAGAAGTTATAAAAATATACCTACCATGTTTATTTTTTTTACTTGACATTTGAATATAACATAGAATAACTACGAATCTTTAGACGTCGGCAATAAAGAGTGTATTTTGTGTTATATGTAGATTGTAGATATAACATTTTTACTAGGTTATACAGTTTGAAATATGTTATTTCTGGATTTTTTTTTTTCGTTCGTTCATATTATATTCTGTTAGTGACTTTGCGAAAGGGGAGAACAAAAGAGCTATAGATGGAAATTGTCCACGTATATTTTTACGATGAGCATATATTACATTTTCGTGAATTTTTCATTGAATAACTGAAAACAACATTTATATTGTTTGTTGTTGTTGCTATATCAATTATTCATTTTAATATTTTATTATTAAGTTGAATTATTTTTAAATGGTTTCAAATTTACAATATTAGGTTTGGAAAATATATTATTTTCATACAAGGTTTTTGATACATTGTTTGATTGTTTAATAATAATGGCCACTCTAATTGACATTGCAGTTTCATGTTTTTGTAAACAATATTGAGTACTTATTGTCTATTGAGCTACAAAATACATATATATATAATTTTTAAACTCCAAAATTATACTATAGTTCATATTGTTTTATTTTAATTTTACATATTTTAGACAAATATATAATTAATAAAACAATAAAGTAACTTATAATATAAAATGAGTATAGAAATATTTTAAAATAAATTGGTTGGGTATAATAAGGTAAATGAATTCTTATAGGAATTGTACATTTATATTTGTTTGATAGTAAATATTCCATTGGCTGCCTTTTAATTTATTAAACCATAATGACCTAATCTAAATAATTTTTTATTGTTTAATTTTTTAATTCTAATTTTAGTTTTAGAGACCGTCATCAGTCGTTTAATTTTCGAAACTCATGTAGTTGGTGTTTTAGTAAAATGGTTTTTTATTTTTATTTTGTAACTGCCATGAGATATTTGTAAAATTAATGTTTTTATTGAGGTTATTGAGGATTATGTTTCAACTGGCCATTAAGGGAGAGGAGTGGATGGTATGTAGGTTAGGTTCTCAAGTTAACTCAAAGGACTTTGATCTCAAGTCCTTATTTATTTAAAAATAATCATAAATCATTGTTTAAAAACTATTTTACTGGTATTTAATTATATATATAATTATAATTGTAAACTGTTCATAAAATAGTTTAGTAATGATTTTTTTTTTTAGATTTAACTAAACTGTTAAAATTAACTATATCAAATTTAAGCCTACAATCATAATTATTTAAAAATAGCTCTAAGTTGGACAATTAATTATGTTATATTACCCATGGCCATCATTATTTGTATTTTGATATTATAATAGAAATATTGCAGTTTATAACAAAATTAAAGATAGTTTTCAAAAGGTTTTACCTTTTGAGAATATAATATATTATTATTAGTACTGAATTAGTTTCTTATTTGATTTAATTTGTTGTGAATTATTTTTCAAACGTAATATAAATTGAAGTCTAACCATATAAATGAAAATTATCCCTAATAGCATTAAGTATAAAAGCTTACCGTGTTGATTGAAATATCGGCTTGGAAATTTATATGCGGCTCTTCCTAATAAAGTGATAGGTATTTTTCATTACAGCTTTGTGGAGATTTCTTTGAAATTTAGTCGTAGCCAAGAGGGTACAGAAAAGAAGATTAAGTTTTATGTCTCATTACGCCTAAAATCCAATATAGCAAGTATAGAGACTTTGTAAAACCATTTTACATTATTTACATTTATTGGAACTGCAGATTTATCACATCTATAAAACATTTTATGTTGTAGAAACTTATTTTTTTAAAATCAATTGAATACAATGATACGTAAAATATTTGGTAGGTATTAGAAAACTGTAAGTATTGTGTCTAAATATTTCATATTCTTTTACATAATTTAGACAAATATTATAATTTTAAATTTATAATAGTCCATAATATTATAAACTAAATATTATTTGCATAAGGGTTGTATGATATAGTATATATATAGTATATCCAGTAGGGTATTATTTTACTAGTTAGCTATTAATAGTATCTATTTTGCAGTTAGCGTTTTCATTTCTACGTCATGAAAAAATAACCACACCGAAACAAATAACATCAGATTAAACGATAAACGTTCATTTTATTTAATGATAACAACAACAAATGTTCAAGTTACGCTAATGATTTTGCTTTTTCAATAACATAAGCGACCAGTTTTTGGATTTCAAATGAAAGCATATCACGTTCAATGAAAAATTATTAAAATCCACGAAGTGGATATACGTATAATTGTTATATTACGCTTATAATCTGTTCAAACTGTTCAAAGTCGAGCTCAACGGCGCGGCGGCGGTTTATTGTGAAGAAATTGTAGTAATTACACTTTGAGTTTTTACTGCTTTATTCTAAAGCACTGGGATACAGTCGCAAATAAATACAAGGGCCAACTTACAGTACACAAATTTAAAAATTAGGGACCGCATTGTACACATTATTATTATACAGTCTGTGACCGCCGCCGTGTGTAAGCATTCGGCCAAAAACAATAAACTGAGGTATGAAAAAGTAAAACACACAATGTAAAAGGGCTTACCGGGTTTCCCGGCGGGCCTATCCGGCTCTGAATAAATATGATATCAGACTGTCTCAAAAGCTGCGAAACTTTATACGTTTACCGTTTACCGTTTCGCCGCGACAACGGACGCGCGCAACCGGCACGATTAGTTCCTTCCGAAAAGTCATGGCACGTATATTTTACCAACGTCACTTGTAAATTCACGCGCAACACCGAAAACCGTAAAAAAAAAAACCCTTTTCCCGTTTTACGTTTCGAGACGAATTTTATACTTTATCGTGTCGTTTACTCTATACGAATCGTTCACGATGCTACGTCTATATAGAGTCGGTTGGTTGCCGGTTACAAAAATACTACAAAAATAATTTAATGAAATTGATGTTATTTAATATTTACATAATATGTATATACACGTGCAATTTTCAACTTGGTTATACTTAGTTGACATTTCGACATTTTGCAAGTTTTGTCAGTATGTGCATATCTATATATGCTATGGTATTGTTATGTTTTATATAAAGTAGCCCAATGCCCATGTACGATTTAACATATTATTATATCTATTAATAGAGGAAGTGTATATTATGACGTGTTTACTGTTTATCAATTGAAATAAAAACCACGATATTAATTATTATTCAGTTAAATACTACTTCCTAGTTCCAATACTTCTTCTTTTCAACAATGTGAATACAATACTCTGTGATGTGTTGTTGTCTTGTACACAAAAATAAGTGTGCCGTATTGATGCATACCGCATACGGCACACCTGTATATTATTATATAGAATTATATTATTTTTGTTGGTGTTTTTAACGCTAATAGCCTTCTAAAAATATCCGTTTAATCGATCCATATTTTGTACTAAAGTATTTTTATTTATTTATCAGATTACAAAAAAAACAAATGTTTAATATACATAAATTTAATACTAGTCCATTGTCCGTATTTCATTTGTTTTCTATCGTCAAAACCGTTTATTTAACCCTCTAAATCATTTTTTACCCCGTTTTCTTTCATCCGTTCATATCCAATCGTTTTTATTCGTTTTTCGTACGGTATACATAAATCATAAAAATAAACCTATTCTTGTATACAAGCCATTTGTTTGCCTCGGTCCTGTCCTCTCCAAACCGCATTTTGACTATTCGTTTTAAATGTCAAGGTCGCACGAGTAGGTCCGAATTGTAAGTTCACCGTGATGGAACCTATTCAGATGCACTAATATGCGACGGTCTGGATTGACTTGCGTCGGAGTGTTCTCAAAAAATCGTTTCGTAAATAGGTAATGACATCAGTTGGTACTGTGTTGATTACTATAATTATTATGAGCGCGTACATTGCCACATTGGATAATTATAGAGCAGTGGCGTATAGTTTTAAATTGCCAATCATTTATTTTACTTTTGTAAATGTTAGGGATTTCAAATGGTTAATTTTAACGAGATAATATTATAAGACATAAAAATATCTAATAATATTGTATTATAGTATTATACCTATAATAGGTAGATAAAGCCGCATGAAAATTCTTAGATTTCCTGACCCCTATTATGGCTAAATATTTTTATGGCTTAAATATCGAACGCATACTAAGAAATCGTACCACGACTATAAATATTATCTATAGCCGTGAATCGTACGGTACGGCAATTACTGAGAATATTCCATATAATTACGTATAGGTTTTCCCAAATGCCGAAAACTCACACACACACACACACACACACACAGGTGCTTACGTGCGTGTGTGCACGACACGACTCGTTACCTATTTCCAATAATTTTGATAATATCGAAAACGGGCCGCGTACTCAAATCTTTTAAATGAGGGGTGACCAAATTGTTTTCGGTAAAGTTCTATTAAAAATGTAATAAATTTATTTCTAAATGATTTAAATATAAAAATAATAGTAACACGTTCAATTGATGTGGAAATGTGGGCCAATAGTGTATATATGTATGTAAATATCGTTGAATTTTTCCGAACCGCGAGAGAGTTCTGGTTTTATCTTTTCATAACGGTATAATATTTTAATCTGAGACGGTGAGATTCAATATTCCAACGAAAGGTTATCGGGTTGGAAATCGAACGCGATCGACCATTCGGCGGTCGCCGCCGTCGTATTATTATAACGACGTACACTGTAATGATGAAGGTCGCGGCGCGCGGCACGCGGACGCAGGTGGCCGACCGCCGCCGCCGCGCACCACTAGCATCATCACCGCGGCTGTCGTAATGCCGCCAACCCCTCACCTCGTCACACGGTCGGGCGATGCGCGCGCGGTCGTCCACACCGCCGAGAGGGTCGACGGTGGCCGCGGCGGCGTCGTCGTCGTCGTCGGTCGGCGGCGCGCGCGGGAGCTTTGATATAATATATTTTTTCTCCCGTTCCGGGCGGTTCAGTCGTGTCGCCGCCGCCGTGCACAACACTCGCGTCTCCCGCCGCCGCCGCCGTCCCGCGCCCGAATCCGGGTCGCCAAAGTGTTCGCCGCCCGCCGCGTGGACCACGTTTCCGTCGTTTCGCCGGTCGCGTTTCGCAACGTCGTTTTTTTTCCTCCGTCGCGTCTCCGGTGGCGTTCCGCCGCCGTCCGCGTGTGCATCTTCCGTTTCCCCGTGGCCACCACTAACCGCCTCACTTCCTAACCGCCGCGCCGTTCTCGCCGTCGCGGCCGTACTGCCGTCTATGCATGCTTCGACACTCGACTCGCCGCCACGTTTCTCCACCACGACTCGTGAGTAATCCTATAGTTTATAACGTATAATACAACACATTGTGTTTAATATAATAATATTATTTATCGTCGTCAAAAAAATAATACTCGCGTATTTTACTCCCAACAAACGGTTCGGTTATTGTGTAACACACCTATGCGAGGACGTGGTTTTAGGGGCGAGCGATGACCTCCCCGTGGATTTATTTATATTTTCTGCGTGGATACGTCGTTTAGACTGTTGAAAATCCATCTTGTATGACGAATAGAGTCGAGGGTATAACGTTGGAAATCGAATTTAAAAAACGGTTCGGATTCGGACGTTAAGGTTCGCACCTACTGCGGCGAGTGTCAAATTTATTTTTTTTCTATTCTCAAACGTGAATACGTTTTCGAAAATGTGATATCGCCACTCTTCCATGTTCGTAGATGCGCCTTCGGTCACCCGGAAGCACGTTTTTCACGTTGAAAAGAGTCAAATATACCGCGAGAATTCGATCGAGGTATTTCTTATCGAATTTAATAGGGTTCACTGTGAAATTATGTGTTGGTCCTTATTTGTTTTCAATTAAGGTGTGAAGCGTACCCATCAAATTAATTTATTATGAGTTAAAGTTTGCTAAAATTGTTATACCTTCTCTTTTTGAAAATTCTAAGCACACCACTGCACATGTAGTAAATATGGATTATAACAATAGTGAAGACAGGTACCTGTCGTTCTCGACGTGTACTTCACGCGATGTCAAGGTCTGAATAGAGTGGGTGAACTCGTTGAAATCTTTAGGTATATAGAATACGAAATAACTGTTTGCAGTATTTATATAATATAGTTTTCTGATGTCTTCATGAATTAACGTTCACTACTACGGGATTTCACGCACATTTGTGCACGTGTGGTTTACACATACGTTTGGGTATCAATTTTTTTAATCGGAAGCGTTGAAAAAATGTAAATTCTTAATCAAAGTTTTTGTGACTTGCCTTGACTTTACTTTGCATTAATACCTCATCAATCATCATACTTGATATACTACTGCTGCCCACTGCAGTATTCGAGAAAATAGTCAGGTACTTAAGTAAAAATGTAAATATAATTAAATTTTTATACATAATATTATAATTTTGATATTTTAAATACTATTACTTAGTATTGGAAAATGAGTATATACTTATATTGTTCAACATTTTATTCAAAGTCATTTTTCCATGTATTATTAATGAAACATATTGTGTAAATGGAATGGTTTTTCAATTTCGAGGTTTATTCTAGGGTAAAAGTCACTCTTTGAAATTATTGTTCTTTTATTCAATTTCTCAGCTTCCCAACACAAATATCTAAATACACATCTCATGTATTGTATTTCTAAAAAGATTTTGTTAGGACGAGACAAAAAAAAACGTTAGTCACTGAGTGATAAAATATATTTAAACTTTGTAGGATAGACTTGAGGAATATAAAAACACTGTGATGTAAACCCGAGTTTCTACAGTTTGAAATCTAGGAGAAAATGCTACGATAATTTGATTTTTTTTTTAGTCTTTTGGAAAATTAATTAGATGCCGTAAAGTTTCCTTCAGAGCTCACTGCCACGATGTAAATAAACGGTGATACTCTTGAACCACGGAGGCAGTAAATTAAAAAACGTGCTCTCCGACTGATTACTCTACTAATGTAAAAAAAAAAAAATCATTTTTTCTACACAGACATCAAAAGAAATAGGATAATATTATGATTTGTAGAATAATTTAGATTGTTGAAGGTTCAAATATTAGGTATATAGTTATACTATATAGTTTGTATTGCTAGAATATTACGAGATTAAAATATTATTTCCAAAAATTACCTAATAGTTTAGTGTATTTAATTACGAATTTATCTATATTATAAGTTCATAATGCTCGAAGGCTATATACATAAGTCAATAGGTGAATAGCGTTTAAATTTAAATTTTAGATTCTGAGGTAAATATTAAAAATATTCTAAATATAACTTTCCATATTTTAATTGATTTATTTAAATAATTTTTCTAAATTTTTTTGTAAAGATCATAACCTGAATTTTAAGTTTTAACTAATTATGACATATTAATTCATTTAAAGTCTTGTTGACAATTATTTTTGTATACATTTAAAAAATGTTTGAATATTATCTATTTATTATGAATTGTAATCATTTATTTCTAAATAATTATTGATGAATATGAATGTTAACATTTTTTACAATAATCTATTTAATTGTGGTACAACTGTAAATAAAATATAATATATTATGTGAAAACAAATTAATTCTTATTTGTATTTGAATATATATTGTATACGAGTATACGAGTATATGTATACAAATATTTATTTGGGGTATAAATAATTTAATATGTAATGTATGTAATTACATCTAACCTCAAATATGTAATATATAATAAATACAAATTTTTTTGCTTACGCATATTAAATGATAGGTATACTTATAATATAATATCATATCATATATTGTTATATTTTTTAATGACACTAACGATAATGTAAGTTATTTTGAATGAAATGTTCGAACTATTCATTTTGAACACTCATCGTTGTATATGTTTATTTTTTAGACGTATATTAGGAGGTAAACGGATTTTCCGGTCAAAAAATGGTTACAAAACCTTTTTTCTAACGCCAAAACCATGCATTTATCACATTAGTCGGATGTTTATAATAAAGGGAAACGTATTTCATTTTCCTTTTTTGAAAAAAAAAACCAAGAGAAAACAACATCTGGATTTTTAATACGATTTATGGGGATAACACGTTACATTTCTGCTCTCTGCCAACCTCTAAACTTATTATATTGTAATTTGGAACAAATTTAATATGTTGTAGATAATATTATACCGTTGAATAACTCTTAAGAAACGTCCATGTGTATTTTGTGTCCTCGATAGAGGACTGGTTTGGGTTAGATGAAAAAAAAAAAGGAAATACATTACTCATACAGTTATATCATTATATATCATAAATATCTTTGCATTCTGTTTGCTTTACTAATTTTTGCAAGTGATTTTATATGAGAATTTCTAAGTTGGCCTTTCATAAAAATTATCTCACATAATAACATTACGTTTGATCCGTATAAATGTCTAAATAAAATAAAGGAGGTAATTTGATTTTTATTTAAAAAGTCTGTATTATTACTTTATTTATAAAATTGAAAATCTTTTCAACATTTTTTTTTTTTTTTTAATACACTAAACTTTTAAAACAAATGCACATAGTTACACTTTGGTATCTTAGTTCGTACTAAAAATATCTATTTAATTAATTCAAGAATAGATATTATAGTTATTTGTATGAAATTAAAATAATAATATTATAATAATAATAATAATAAAATAATTTACATTTTAATATTGCAGTGCTATAACCAATTCAATATTTTATTTAGTAAGTGAGTTATATTCTCATTCATTTTAAGGCAATAATTTACTTTGAAAGATCTCGAAACAAAATAAATTGGCAATTGCTTGCAAAAACTTACTTAATTTCAATGATTATATACAACAGTAAATGTGTCGAAGAAAGTAAAAGTTACAAGTTCGTGAATTCTTATTTACTTTTTCAAAAAGACTTTAAACAATAATGCGATTGTTTATATCATGACAACGAATATATTTATGGGCAGATTTAAAAGCCGTTCTATAAGTTTATCAAGAAAATTTGAAATATTTTTATTGAATGTCAATATTATTAGTTAAAAATAACATATTTTTATAAAAATTCTGATAAATTTTTGATTTTTCGAAAGTAACGGCGTATTATGTAGGCATTTTTGCTACACTGCAGTGTAATGATGGAACTGCAATATTGCTGCATATTATTTAATCTACTGTTAGAAGTTTGAACATATACTCGTATTGAAGAAAGGGTTTATAAAAAACAAATTAAAAGTCTTTTTGGAATTATAATGCTCACACGGGTTTCGACTGTCGTTTTTCTTGGCTTTTCTCCCATTATTTATCGGGTGTCGGTGTCTGTTGTGTAGCTCGGTTTAGTAAGCATTCCGTTGTGAAACTACCAGACGTGTTTGAGGTAAAACGATTTACGAGTTGTAACTAATGTCGATCCAAATTAATCAGTTTCGAAAATAAACCTTTGTGAAAAACATTGACCACAAATTAAACGGTACAATTACTATAACCGAAAATTTTCTCTTAATTTCAACCAAATTTTTGTTTAAATAATAGATATATTTCTAATCGTTTTTAATACAATTTAACTTAATTATATTTATTCAAAATATAATAGGTAATCGTTTTATCATAACTGTATAGGAATGGAATGCGAATATTTAAAGTATTTATGAAATAACGTCAACGAGAGAAATTATTTAAGACAACTATTTCATTGGGGTTCGTAGGACGATTTTCATAAGGAATTCTAACATGTCTAGAAAGTTTTCATAGAACTAATTTTAAACTTTTCGTTTAAAAAATGCCACATAAAAGAATTTAGGGTTCCTATAAGGTACCTAGTAAATGATTATAAACCATGTGGTTTATTTTAATTAACCTAATTTCAGTAAAAAGTATAACGGTGTTACCATATTTCTGTGTTTCTAATTTTTTTCATTTACGGGGATTCTTATAAAAAAATAAATACTATTTTTTAATTCACAATCCCATTAATTAAAATTTTTTCTTGTGTTTTACAAATACATTATAAATCAATTATATTTGATTAATTTTCATCTTGGATAGTTACAGACTACGGCCGGAGGGTTGTTTTTAGCATGCATGTCCCTTTTTAATTTCTCAACTAATGGACCGATTTCAACAAACGAGGTGTCTATGAATTTGTTAAGATCTCTAGAATATTATAGGCTAGTTTTATTTTTTTTTAATTTCCAAATACTATTTCCAATTAAACACTGTTTGCAAAATTGTCATTTGAAATACAAATTTTCGTATATCGGTAGAGCGTAAATTCCGAGGAATCCATAGAGTTCATTTAGAAGATTAAGATTACACTATGTAGGAAAAATTATTATTTAAATCACTTAATACGGTATTCGGTAACGACGACGAGTTGGGCAAGTCAGTCGTTTGATAATTATTTATAATATACGGCGGGAGTACTGAGATTTTCAACGAAAATTGCAGAAAAAATATTTTTTCAATTATGCAACGCCACCTGTCGGCAGTTTGTGTAAACATAATTTAAGTAGCCGAAAACTTCTATACCGTGTCTATGCTTACGTCATCACATTACTAATGTTTACTAACCTAACCTAACCGCGGTCGCGGTCGTCCGTCCGGAGGTCGTTTAAAAAAACAAATAACTTTCCATGAAATAGTAAATAATTTTCATTGGCTGTTCGTTTCAACCGTTTCGGCCAACGCGGGACAGGCTGGGATTTCCTCACCGTGTGGTCGCGCGCTGCGGACAGAACTCTGGATACCGCGGTCGTCCGTCCGCCGGAGGTCGTTTAAAACAACGACCGTTAAAAAAACAAATAACTTTCCATGAATTAGTAAATAATTTTCATTGGCTGTTCGTTTTTCCAACCGTTTCGGCCGACGCGGGGCTACTGGTTTTCCCTTCCGTTTCAGTCTTCGTCGGTTCGCGCTATTGTCTGTAGGCTCTCCGAACAGGTCCGTGTTTCGAGAATTTTATGCCGACCGCCATAGTCTCGTCTCACGTTTTCTACAATTCCTTTCGCGGCGATGGTAATAGTGTTTATCGACGAATAATCGCACGTCTCACGGCGGTCGCGTGGGCGCAACCAAATTATTTCGTCGCTAAAATACTACCGTACCATCGACATTCGGTTTTTCGCGTATTTTTCGTATCGTATCGCCGCCGCGTCCGGTGCGCGCGATCCATTACGCGAGTTTCACGACTTCAACATTTCTTTTCGCGGCGATGGTAATAGTAATTATCGACGAATAATCGCACGTCTCACGGCGGTCGCGTGGGCGCAACCAAATTATTTCGTCGCTTAATAACTACCGTACTATCGATATTCGATGTTTAGCGTGATTTCCGTCTCGGTCGCGGTCGCGGTGCTGTGCAGCCGCCGCGCCGCCGTTCGCCAAAACGGCTTGTGAATTTTACCGTCCGCCAAAAACAAACGTATCATAGTTATATCGTGGTTCGCGCGAGTAGTGAAATAATCGTTCCGGCGTGTTTGCCCGCGTCCTGGTGTTTTTATTCGAGTGTACCAGTACGAAATACGTTGTGAAATGTTTCGGACTCGCCGAACGAAAACGGTCGTCAATGGAGTCGACGACGGCCCGAGGTTAGTGATAACTGATAATATATTATAATATTATATCGATGTAAAAAATATGTACGACCCACCGGCGAGTTATGCAAAACTTATTATTATTATAAATTATTATTAAACCACTGTTATACAACGCGCGTTGAAACTGATAAATTGCGCGTCGTCAATACGATTTTCAGAAATGATTTTCATTTCGGCGCCAAGTAATATTAATAACGAGAACGGATTAGATCCATTACGCGCGTCGCGTTCATCGCCAAGTCGTCACTATTTTAGGTACTATAATTTTCATTGGCTGTTCGTTTCAACCGTTTCGGCCAACGCGGGACAGGCTGGGATTTCCTCACCGTGTGGTCGCGCGCTGCGGACAGAACTCTGGATACCGCGGTCGTCCGTCCGCCGGAGGTCGTTTAAAACAACGACCGTTAAAAAAACAAATAACTTTCCATGAATTAGTAAATAATTTTCATTGGCTGTTCGTTTTTCCAACCGTTTCGGCCGACGCGGGGCTACTGGTTTTCCCTTCCGTTTCAGTCTTCGTCGGTTCGCGCTATTGTCTGTAGGCTCTCCGAACAGGTCCGTGTTTCGAGAATTTTATGCCGACCGCCATAGTCTCGTCTCACGTTTTCTACAATTCCTTTCGCGGCGATGGTAATAGTGTTTATCGACGAATAATCGCACGTCTCACGGCGGTCGCGTGGGCGCAACCAAATTATTTCGTCGCTAAAATACTACCGTACCATCGACATTCGGTTTTTCGCGTATTTTTCGTATCGTATCGCCGCCGCGTCCGGTGCGCGCGATCCATTACGCGAGTTTCACGACTTCAACATTTCTTTTCGCGGCCACGGTAATAGTAATTATCGACGAATAATCGCACGTCTCACGGCGGTCGCGTGGGCGCAACCAAATTATTTCGTCGCTTAATAACTACCGTACTATCGACATTCGATGTTTAGCGTGATTTCCGTCTCGGTCGCGGTCGCGGTGCTGCGCAGCCGCCGCCGTTCGCCAAAACGGCTTGTGAATTTTACCGTCCGCCAAAAACAAACGTATCATAGTAATATCGTGGTTCGCGCGAGTAGTGAAATAATCGTTCCGGCGTGTTTGCCCGCGTCCTGGTGTTTTTATTCGAGTGTACCAGCACGAAATACGTTGTGAAATGTTTCGGACTCGCCGAATGAAAACGGTCGTCAATGGAGTCGACGACGGCTCGAGGTTAGTGATAACTGATAATATATTATAATATTATATCGATGTAAAAAATATGTACGACCCACCGGCGCGTTATGCAAAACTTATTATTATTATAAATTATTATTAAACCACTGTTATACAACGCGCGTTGGAACTGATAAATTGCGCGTTGTCGTCAATACGATTTTCAGAAATGGGTTTCATTTCAGCGCCGAGTAATATTAATAACGAGAACGGATTAGATCCATTACGCGCGTCGCGTTCATCGCAAAGTCGTCACTATTTTAGGTACTATAATTTTCATTGGCTGTTCGTTTCAACCGTTTCGGCCAACGCGGGGCAGGCTGGGATTTCCTCACCTTGCGCGCTGCGGACAGAACTCTGGACACCGCGGTCGTCCGTCCGCCGGAGGTCGTTTAAAAAAACGACCGTTAAAAAAACAAATAACTTTCCATGAATTAGTAAATAATTTTCATTGGCTGTTCGTTTTTCCAACCGTTTCGGCCGACGCGGGGCGAGTGGTTTTCCCTTCCGTTTCAGTCTACGTCGGTTCGCGCTATTGTCTGTAGGCTCTCCGATCGGGTCCGTGTTTCGAGATTTTATGCCGACCGCCATTGTCTCGTTTTTCGGTTTCAACAATTCGTTTCGCGGCGATGGTAATAGTATTTATCGACGAATAATCGCACGTCTCACGGCGGTCGCGTGGGCGCAACCAAATTATTTCGTCGCTTAAATACTACCGTACCATCGACATTCGGTTTTTCGCGTATTTTTCGTATCGTATCGCCGCCGCCGCCGCCGCGCCGCCGCGTCCGGTGCGCGCGATCCATTACGCGAGTGTAATGGCCGTCGCCTTCGGATTTTCAACGATTCCGTCGAGGCTCGGACGACGTCTAATCCAAGTCGGTAAAGGCTTCGAGTGTGCGTTTTTTGACGTCGTCGTTTCGTATCGTATTCGCCGTCGCTCGGCTCGGCGATTTATGGTTATTTTTTTCCGTGTTTCGCGAGTCACGACCACGGCTCGGATGGTAAAAATATAACACTATAGTACGTCGATAACGTTTCGCGAGACATTTTCAAACGTGTTTTGATCTGTGCGTACATACCTGTGTAAATAAAATATAACATTTCTTTTCGAGATAACGCGATTGGTCGCGTTCGCGGTGCGCCGTTCGCCAAAGTGGTATGTGAATTTGACCGTCCGCCATTTTGTTTTTGGTGTTTTTCGAGTCACGGCCACGGCTCGGATGGTAAATATATAACACTTTTTTTTTCGTTTCGTTTCGATTCGTGCGTGTAAGAATTCGCGATCACTTAAAGCGGGCCAACCACGATATGTGCATCACATTCGTTCATTATTGTATTGCGATGGCGTCACAAACAAGCCAATATTTGAGGTAAACTTTTTTTATTATAATAAAAATATGATTCATTTGTATATATTCATACAGCCAACTTATTTATGTGTCGGTTGTGCCAACGAGGCAACATATTATTATTATCAAATGAAAATTTAATATTCATGTTTAAGACAAACTACCAAATATTATATGATCGTGTATATGTTTGGTAATATTTATAAATTTGGATCTATAAACTATATTTCTATGGGACAATGAAAATTGTGATTCAGCCTGTGAAAAATGTTTAAATCTCTATTTCTGTATATATTGTAATAACGAAAATTGTATTATAAATGTAATCTCGGAAAATACTATTTTTTCATTAATGCAACGCCACCTATTGGCAGTTTGTATAAACATACTTTAGTCCTCAAGAATAATTGTATCTTAATATAAATTTATATATAATGTATATAGAATATACTATACATATACTTAATAATTTTTAAGACAAACTCTTACAGTTTCCGTGTAGTTGTTTTTTTTTTTTTTTTGACAAACTTGTAACTAACTAGTTTTTATGACTTCTCTAGCAACTTTTTTCGGACATCAAATATCATTAGAACAGATATCAATCGTTTTTACTAACAAAACTTATAATGTCACGTATTCAGGTATTCTCGATAATCATTTTATAAAGACTCACTCAAGAACTTTAAACTACTTCAATTTGTACATAGAATCATTTCATACTTATTAACAAGATATATTCTGTCATGTACTCGTATACGTACACTTCACAGGCAAATAATAGAATATTGGCACTAAATTATATAAGTGCTTTTATTTTCTACTGTATAAATGATCCAAATATAGGTGTTGATTGGTTAGAGATTTAGGCCAAAAAAAATTTCAAATTTACCGGACCCTAAATAATATTTTTTATTATTTGTACATAAATTTAGCTAAAAATCTAATATTTTCTTATTAACTTTTTACATAAAATATACTTTTTTTATTACCTTTTTGTAGGTATATATTTTTAATTACTTAACGGATACTTCATACATTTTTAATTTAAATGCAATTTTAATTTTAATGTCTTAAGATAGTCTTTTGAAATTTTAATAACAGCATTTATTTATTTTTCATATATTAATTGAGTTGATAAAATAATTTTCAATAAGTAAATGTTTAATTTTTTGAGTAACTAATCAAAATAATTATTCATGCTTCGTGTTAGATATGCTAAGGTTCTAATAGGTCGTTGGGTGGTCTAAAAGTTTGATATTGTTTTTGTTCTACGCGTTTGTTTAATTTTATCTAATGTTTCTCATTTTTAAAAGAAATCAACATAATTTCAAATGTTTTTTTTTTTTGATGTTTTAGCTTAAACAGAAATGTTTTCAAAACCAATAGAAAAACTTTAGTTTAATATTTGTCTGTAGATATATTATCATCTAATATAAGAGCTAACTTTATATATTTACAATATTCAGGTTATAATTCTTTTTATGATTTTCGATTTCATTATTCATATTTTCCTTTTTACTTTTATTTCACGATCTTTCAAACGGCTGCTTCTTTCCATTCCAGTTGTTACCAGTTACCTAGTAAATCCGACTGCCAAAGACGGATTATATCAATGTAGTCTTGTGATGTACCCACGATTTAAATCTAATCCGGCACAGCTTTTGATAAATATCTGCAACGGCTTTTACCCCCCAAGTGTTTATGCACGAGTGGAAATACTATTGCGCAATTTTACGTGGATTACGTAGAACACTTATATGTACATATAAGTATGTATTACATAGGTTTTGTGAAACGTTATTGCCATTTAAATATTTCAATACTTAAAACGTTTTGAATAGATACATTTTTTACTGTGAATGTATATGTATCGTAGAGTTTATACTTAAACAGTATGTAAATTAATTGGAAAGTCAGTCACCATAACTCATGATCCAATGCGAATGTTTAATAATCTTTAAATACGTGTCGTACCTACTTATCTGTCAAATTGGTAATTCAATCAAAGTTAAAAATAATAAGATAAAATAAATAAGAATAATCAGATAAATAAAAAATATTGCTTATAATAAAACCACAAATCAAGTATTTTATTTACCATCTAGAATTTCGGATTTAATAATATACCATCTAGTTTTAGTGCGGGCCACACAAAATTGTTTAAGGCCGCGTAGTGGGCACTGCTGATCTAGATGCTTATATCTTGAAGATGATTTTATCGATTGGTTTTTTGGTTTGCATTGCATATATTTTTATAAGCTATTTCTAACTTCTAATAAAAACAGTTTGTTATTGATATAAACCACTTAGCTTATTAAGTTTTTTTATGAATACGAACTAAACTATTAGATGGTTTTATTGATTTTTTTTGTTGTTTTCACAAAATATTTGTTTGTTATTCATTTTTAATTCGGTTGTCTGTCTTTGATATTTTGTTTTAAATTTAGTATTCATGTAAACAATGCAGCTAATAATATTAGACAAATTAGATTGCTATTAGTTAGATTTTATTTTACATAACTGGAGAAATTATTTACGGTTATACAGAGTTAGTACATTACATTTTCTAAAATTAGTACATTAATTTTTTTCTTATATATAATTTTATATAAAACATATCTTTTATTATATTTGTTTGTACACAAATATATCATCGATGGATTTTCAAAGAAAAATAAATAAGAGTTCACAATTTTTAATTAGATTTAGTTTTAAACGTTATATAAGTCTATAATCAATTATTGCGAAATTAAATTAAAAATAATTCTTTTGTTGGTTGACAAAATGAAAATCCGTCAATACGTCATACATACAAAGAAGTAAACTGATATTATCCGTTAAAGATACATTGGTGGGAAATCGAAATGACAGGAAACTGAAAATTGCAGAAAAGCGTCTTCAGCGTGAAAAACTAGTTGAATTATTCATAAACAAAACGAGTCGAAATGAGTATAGTATGCACGTGTATATACGTAATATTCTCTGATACTCATATAAAATTGTTTCTGTTCATTTTCTTCGAATAATTTGACCAAGGATTTTTTTTTTTTTGTTATGTATTTGTTATGTTTTCAACTATAAACTTTCGAAAATAACATCTATGTATAAATCTATAGTTTTGCTGATTTTGGAGTAGACGACGTATATAATGGATAAATATAATCTTTATAACATATTTAATTAAGTCGATCAAATAAATTATTATAAAACAGATTAAATGTCGAAATTGAAAAAGTTCATTATTGAGTCAAACGCAGGCATTGTGTATAATGTCGTTCCTCTTTATGCTCTTATAAAACCATAAATAGATTGAGGTTTAACTTATTAGGCGGCAAGAATCGTCTAGGGTTTAAGGCTTGTGATAGGCTCTATAGTTAGCTTGTTATGTTTGACGCAGCAACCTCAAGTTAGACCAATTAAATAATGTATACAACTTTCACAGATAGATGGCTTTAGGAAATTGAATAAAGTAACCAAACGAGAAAGTTTAAAATAAGATTACTAGACTATTGTGTGTTGTACAACTGCATAGTAAAATTTAAGTGGTGTGAAAACAAATCAAAATTTAGTTTAAAACAATCAAATTACAATAAAATGATTGAAATTTGATAGGTATATTATCTTTTTTTAAATTTACAAATTGTTTTTAAAACAAGATATACATTAAAATTGATTCAGCTATTTTACATCAAACAAATTTCATTGTATACATACCATTGTTACGACTGTAATGTTAGAAATTACAATACCGAAAAATTTTTCAACCAATTATTTGTTATTTATAAATCATTTGACTAAAAATATCAGCAGTAATTCAATTATTTTTAATTTTAATTTCAAATATGTTTTTATTATGTGTTTAAAGTATAAATTAAAAACTTTCTAAAAATCAGTAAGGTTTCGTATTGCGCTTCATCGACTGAAAGAATGAAAATCGATTAGTCTTGTTGAAAAGGCAGTCTTTTGACAGAATGTTTTAGTATTATCAGTGAATACCATTATCTAACACAAACTTTTTAAAGTCTCCTGTGGTTTTCTTTCTCAACCAAAGTGAAATGCTTTGTTTACAGATTGGAAATCGTCTTATTTTAGGACCTTTTTGATATTCAAATATGCGGAACAAACAGCCTAAAACTTGTTCACAATATAAAGGCTTTTAACAGATACTGACTTAATTTACTAAAAATAATAGTGTATTGTAGTTAAAACCTTCAAACTTGTTGTTTATGTGTATTGTTCTAAATTTACCTATAAGTCTACAATATTTTAGAGTTCATAAAATTTGTAATTTAATTTTATAGTTTATATTAAACTACATTTCTAAAATTTTTAACTAATTTTTAGTAATTTTTACTTGTATCTAAGTAGATTAGCACTAATTAACATTAATTATCTCATCAGATATATCCACTAACTCTTGAAAATATCAAGTTTCACATTTAAAGTTTAATATTTAATTTCATAAAACAGTTTTATTATTTGCGTATTTATAAAAATAAAAATTTATGATATTCATCGTTTCAATTTACTATTAAATATTATATTATATTATAAAATTATATTTAGTGGTTTTGAATAATAAGTTTATAGAACATGTTTCGAGTTACTCGTAACCATGAAAATGTTATTCAATTGATCCAGTTCACAATATGAATACTGAAATTCATTTAAATTAATGAATATATTTATTATTAGGTTTTTACATAGAAATGCTTCATATTCCTTTCCATTTATTAAAACCATTGATATATTAGTGGGTTCTGAGTTAATCTAAACACCCTCATTGTAAATAATACTACTCATATAGTATGTATTCCATGTACATTTTATTATATACATTTTTTTTTTATTGCATTATTTTATTCCTAAAATATTTTTTTGAAAATAATTATTGTTTTTTGTCAAAAATTTAACTCATCTTTTATATTTTCATTTATATTTACAACAGTTTGTGACTTATAAGTTATAACGAATAGACTAATTTTGTATTATTTTATACCTGTATTAAGTACCAAAAGTGCTAGGTTTTAGAAATTTAAAAGGGTGGGGACTCACTTTTCAGATCCTAAATTGTTTTTTTCAATTTATTTTTCCCTCTTCGTATTTAAATTTATTAGTTTATTCTACACTTATGAATAATTTGGTCTTTAATAGTTCGTAATTAAGATAACAAGTTTAGTACATTAAAACTCACTAAATATTAATTAAATAATGATTGAAAGATCTAAAGTTTTCTTTCATTGCAAAGAAAAATAGGAACTCAAAAAAAATGTTAATATTAAATCAGTAACATTTAAAACAAGAATTAAAAAATGTCGAAATCTATGATTAGCCGAGACCGGTTATAATATTTGACGTGTACTCGGTGAGCCTATAGTTGGTGCCATTATAAACATTGAAACAATTAATACGACTCAGTGGCGGAAACGATGAATTCCGCATAGATGGACGATATTATACAGCAATTGCTTCGTCGAACGTTGCAATAATAATAAGGTCGAGCGAGTATATACCTACCTAATAGTATTAATGTAACGCCATCGTCGTATTATAATACGACCACATATTGAAATATGAAATATACACACTCACACACGTTCACGCCACACACATATCCACGCGTTACGTATGATATATTATTACTATTATGTGTTTTCTCGTTGAAGGTGCACAAGCTTACGCCGGAAGCAAATGTTTGTGTATCCGGACACGCAGAATCACACTTAATATACTCGTATATGTATATACGTACAGGGCGTTTCACGGAGATCAGATAAATGCAATAACTTTAATTTTATTCTATTATACATTTTAAGGTTTTTTTTTAAATAATTGTTTTATACTTTAACACTTTTTGAAATTTCTTTAACATAATAATATTAATCTTGATAATTTATGTTATCAGTAGGTGATATAATGCCGTTATTACACTATTAATGGCCAACCGCCTCTAATGAATAAAATTGGAATTTTCATGAACAATTTTGGAAAATTATCGAATTGTTGTGAATATATACATATATATTCTCAAAAAAACTTTTTTTTAAATCAAATTATATAACAACTATTTTGGATTTGAAAATAAATGTTTAATAAACTATCAATTTCTTATAATGTCAGCTTAAGACGTATAAATATAACTTACTAACTTAATAGTTATAGAAATATAACTAAACTGTATCGTATAGTTATTATATCTGTTCATGGGACCACCCTGTACACATGAATTTATACATAACGGTTGTATACATGCGCCACACACGCGCGCTCACACACATGTACCGCGTCGAGTTGCCAAGTCTTAAAGATTTCGTCTGATTTCGGATCTCTAATATATACTGCGAGTATTACATCATATACCCCCCATATAAACGCTGTCCGTCGTTATCTTCGCGTCTGGATCTCTCCGCGCGTCATAATATTATTATTGTAAAACGCGAGCTAGCGCGCGTCGTACGCATGTCGTAACGTAGTCGTCGTCGTCGTACCCGCGGCACATATACACGGCTCTCGGGTGTTCCGCAGTCGCCGGATATGTTCACGGATGCATGAAAACAACATAAATTGTGCGACACATCTATACGTATATACATATACATGCGTACAACCCCGGCGGTGGGAGGGAGAGTCGTGCGAGGGCAATCCGACTGGAAAAAAAAAAAAGAATAAAAATAAAAAATAGAAACAGAATAAAGTTAGCGCCGTAAATCATTACCAAGCGTTGCCGTTTACCATGTGCGGGCGCGGCGAGAGGGAAGCTTATGATGTCTGAGGGGTAGGGGTCGGTGGCAAAATGAGACGTAACTTTTGCGAAATAAACGACTCGGTTGCTCGGAAAAACGGGATGTGAGGTGTGTTTAGAGGAAGCGAAGGAAGAGGAGCGAAAAGGAAGAAAAAGTTTTTCACCCCCTAGTGCAGTACAGCGTTTGCGCCCCCCCCTCCCCCGACCCCGCTCTCTTAATCTGCTTATTAGAGCCGTTCCCCCGGCCGCGCCCTCCTGGCCCGCGGGCCGATGCCGACCGGGACCGGGAGCCACCGTTGTCGCTATACCGCGCGGCGCACAAAAACGTTCTAATTTAACAAAAAGGCGAGAAATTCGACTCTCTCCCCCCCACACACGACTATATTTTTCGCCACCACCTCGCCGCCGAAAATCCGCCCGCAAATTCCGAAATAACAGCGGCGTAAACGCGAGACCGTGTTTCGTAATAGAATTTATCGAAGAGTCGAAAACGTGTCGCGCGCTATAACTCGTGGCTTTTTTTTCACCCCTTCCTTCGTCCTTCCATCCGTTTCATCCTCCCTCGGCGACAAATTACACGTTGTTTACATTCACCGTTGTCCCGTTCGACGGACCCGCGACCTGACGACCGCTAGCCGTACCGCTGGTGACGTCCGCATATTATAATAATATAGTCTCTCTCGACTCTGAATATCCATTTGCATTGCCGTGATCGTTGTCGACTTTTTGCGTCGCGGGTCACTTAAGTAATACAATAGCTGTGGCGTGTAATTTTTTTTTTTTAGTGGCCTACGCAAACGTCCGTAAAAGTTTGACCACGCCTATAAACGCGATGAATAATTGAATTACGTCGGAACGAAACTATATTGTGTTGTTATGAGTGCCGTAAAGTTTGTTTGTTATATGGAACGATGATGGTTAATCCTTTTTAATTATTCTTTCACAACCTTCTTCTCTTCCTCATAGAAATAACAATCGTGAGCTTAGGTACTCGCCTTTTATTATATGTAAGTTTTGAAGCATAAGTAAAAGTTCTTTTCCTCCTCGGTTAAAGTCAAGGTATAGCATATAGTCATTACTTATTAGTTGTTCTACGTCTTATGGTGGCGATTACAACGATAATTTAGAAGTTCAACAAATTATAACATATATTTTGTTGACTGAGTGTTAGTAAATATTTATCGAGACTACCTAGAAAGAATAATTTTAACGTTCGGCTTACTGATAAATATTGACGTAGTAACGTTTTTCAAATCCATTAAACATTTCGTTATTAAAGTTAAAAAACTTTGATCATAAACACTACTTACAATTTATAGATATGTATAATATTAAAATATATGCTACTTTTCGTGGGCTAGATTTTGTCGAATAATGGTAACCAAAAGGAATTTTAAAAAAAGCAGGCAAGTGGGGGATACAAGACATGGATGAGATACACATAGTGGGTGAATTGGTTTTTTAAAATTTGACCTATGTACCATTGGTCTCGAAAAAAAACGATTCTGTTGTCTTTGATAATGTTAATTAAATTTATAGTCAGTTTATACTCATATATAAATAGATAGAATTATATAAATATGATCGAAAAATATTTGAATATATATAAACTGTCAGTATCATCGTTTATAAATAAAATTAAATAAATTTAATTTATAATCGATCACAATATTTATTTTTTTTATCTTGAATAAATTTTATTCTTAGTTTTTCAATGTAAAATTGATACATTAAATGATCCCGATTACACATGGTATAAATTTTGATTTGTTGGAATTTTAAACCTACGACTAAAAATTACCAAAACTCAAGTATTTATTCTCATTCGCTAGTTGTAATAGAGGATGAGGTTGGTGATATAGGGGGAAAACGCAATATCCTTTCAGTCGGGTCATAAAACACAATAACGACAGTTGGCGTAAACCAGGGTCTATGCTTTTGGTTCAATATGGATGAAGGGAGAAAGTAAGACGAAATAAAGAAAAACTCATAGGTTCCAGTTTTCACCTGCCGTAATTGAAACCTCTGATTTATACGTCGGGTGAACCACAATTCGATACATGTGAAGTTTGGAAATTTTGAAAACAAAATAAATATCGTATACAATGGAATACAATTGAAAATAAAATGTTGTTACGATTCATACAACTTAAATATATCTCATTGTTTATCTATTCTCTATGTAGACTATAATGTTTCTCATTTATCAATTTGCCGAACATTATGGTTCGTCGAACATGATGTTAATGTATTACAAATCACAGTTAAGGCATTTCATCAATCAACCGATGTCCAATTTAAATACAATTTCGGTAAAGATTTGGTTTGATAAGCCCTTGGGATGATTATTGATTAATACGCGCCTCAACATTTATAAAGCTGAACAAAAAAGTTAATTTGATTTCAACGTGTACCTAAGATTAATAACCGAAAAAAACAATGTCGATTGCATATCATTAATTTCATTTGTTTGCCTTAACATAGAACTGGCATCTGACGCTTAATTGGTTTATTTTAAACTTGAAAGCAATATCAAAAATTCAATGCATTTGAAAACGAATATTGGGTTCCTAAATTTTCGTTTTTATCGAAAAAAGATTAAATAAATACTATCCATTATAGTGAAGTTATCACGGTTAATTTTTACTCTTATCACATACAATACACTATGTTCTATTAACTCAAGAAGTTAATAATAACATATTATATGCATTGTTTGTTAAATAATTTAAGACTTAGGTACCTATAGTTGATTTGTAAACTTGAGACAAGTTTGCTTTATTAAGCCATAGACTTTAAGAGCTTTACCACATATAGTTAAGAATATTATGTTGATCAAAGGACAGGTTATATGATAAAAAGACAAATTTAACACTAATGACATAGACACATTTACTTCTACTATACTTCCTACTGTCTATCTTATAATTAACATTTTTGGAGAATTTACACTAAGAAAGTAGTAGCTATAAAAATAATAGAATATCGTCTCGTATTCAGGTATTGTTTACTTAACATCATTATTGCGTACATTTGAAAAAATTATTTAAATTCGTTTGTAGTCAAAGTTCAGTATGAATCGTGTTTATCTATTTAATTGTTGTCAGTAAAAATATTTAAAACCGTGTCGTTTTAATTTATTGTTCTACAATACTATTGTTATTCTGATAATTTACTTGGAAGCTAGACTGTATATTGTCATCTAAATAAATATACATGCTTTATACATGGGGTGAACCATTTAACACGAAATACTCACTAATGTAAATATTACATACACTATTAGTTTATTATGACGTTAAATTTACCACCCCGAATACAGTCGATCCGTGGTAGTTCAAGTTACATTTTAAGTCCATTCAAGTGTGTTTTAATATTGATCAATCCTCGAGGTTTAATTTTTTGATTTCACTTTCATAATAAATTTTCGTGGCTCGACAATCATTATGATTTTTAATATTGGATAGATTAACCTCAGTCAATTGTAATAATAATAATATATTATTTACGATAAACTTAAAAATTAAACAATCTAGAATAACGTTGAATGATTTTCGCGTTTTAAATACCAGTTCGATTAACAAATCAAACTGCTACAAATTTGAATCTGTAATTAAAAAAATATAATACGAATTTTATATTCCTTTTTTTTTTATACAAATATTATGCTTAAAGTTGTACAGAATAACAGTTTATTATAAGGTTCAATTAACTTTTCAAAGAATATTATTACTTAATTAGTGATACACTTAACGGTTGCACTTAGTAGTAGAGTGAAACGTATAATAAGAGTTTGGTTGCTTGATTTTAAAATAACTTTAAGGCATACAATTAAAATGTTAGTTGTTAGACAGATAAAGTGATAGTGTATATTGTCTGTCTTGCCGAACAGCATGGAGAGTCGTCATTTTAACTTACAATAAAAACAACGTCCGGATTAGGTCATAATATTCAAACGAACATATAACTATTTATTTCAATTTAATAAAATGAAAGATAGTAAAATATAATGCATTTCAAAAATTTAAACAAATAATCTTGAAAAAATAATATTTGATTTCAAAGTTTTAACAGTATTTTAATGATATAAATAAAATACGAGTATAAAATCTTAATGTATCATAATTTGAGCATAACAAAACTATAGAATAGTTATTTATCTTGTTTTTTATTTTCTAAACAAATGTTTAGTCGTACGGTAGAATAAAATATCTTACTATGTATTTCCTACGGAGTATTGAAGTACATTAAATCCTTAGTCCGCGTGCAAGGTCAGCAGCCAGTATTACGTTTTCGGATAGTTTATTATAAATATTGGCATAAATAGAAAATACTAAAAAGATTCGATTATTATTTACATTGGAATTAAATTTAAATACGCTAAACTTTCGTGATACACGATGTGTAATATGCAAAATGAGAAAACCTCACCTAAGTATTGCCGCGTGACATTCGTTCAAAATGATAAAATATCCCTTGCCGTGAAATAAACTATAATGACAGTGGAATGGTTAGTGGCGGTGTCCTTTACACGCAATGTCGATGTCTGAAAAACGTCCTCTTCCACCGTTTAGGGTCTGAACACGGATTTAACATTGAATACGCCACCGCATGCATATAATATGATAATAAATGACAGCTAACAATAATCCGTTTGAGTTATTGCGTAGAATATATCATATTATTTGACCCGTCTCGCTACCATTTTTTTTCCTTTGTACTGTAGTCCTATTTTTTTTAGACTAAAAAGTTTTCATATTTTCCAAAATAGTTTTGAACTTGATGTTTGCGAATACTTATATATTTTTTGTAATATGTTATTTGTTTTTTTTTCATATAATGGAAACAATATTAATTGTAAACAATCTTTTCAAAGATTTGTGTTACAAAATGTGATAAAATATGTTATAGAATTACATCGGGTAGTAAATTTAATTTTTTGAAACTAAGCGAAATACACAACATATTGAATTTATGAATATTAATAAGTATTTCAAACAATCTGTTGAATTTAATTAAAATGTGAAAATTAATATTGTATTTAAGCTATTTTGAATTTTATTTTAAATTTTAAATGTTACATGTAAGTACTTATCGAATTCCTGAAAACCACTTTTTATCGTTTATTGATGAATATATTTTCGTTTATTTTTTATTTTGGAAAAATGCGTAGCTTACTGACGACGTCACGTTCGAATCACTTTGTATTATACATCTGGAAATGGTTCTATTAGCATTAGTGACCCTCATAGAGATTGACAGACGTAATTTAATTTTGCTCTTAACGAACTTGACATCTACGTGTTATTATTCCCCTTTTACTACTTACCCCTGGCTATTCTGGACAGCTAAATTATTCTAATTGGTTTTACTGCTTTTAAGGTGGTTTCAAGATTTGATTTTGTTCTAATGCGAATGCCCGTAGAATCCAATATGTGATAACGTGCCTAGTACTAATGAGTTTTTCATCGATTTTATTCGGCGTCGGACAATATACATTCCAAAGTTCATGTCTAATCGTATAATTTATTTGCCGACCTTTCCGCTCCATTTGGAGCTTTTTGCGTTCCTGTTATAGATCGCAGTATGATAATGCGGTGTGATCACTAAGACACGAATGACTGAAAATATTGGCAAACGCCCAAGACACATGTCCTTTGAGGGATTTTCAACGAGTGTACACTGCTAAATTTCATAAACAAAGTTTTTAACGACCTATTAATGGATATTACCTTATCAAAAACCCACCGTACCATTATTTATGCTGGTCAGGAATTACTAGCTAATCGCGCATTCCAGTTATCATAACTATACAGTATACATAATATATGTTAGACCACTTTGATGAAGAAACTCTAATGTTGTTTATGACTCTCTTTTGAAACTCATTGACTCGTCAACTCGAAACTCGGTAGACGAAATCCATGCGCCTGTTTGAGAATGTTGAAAGTTCAGACAACCGCTCTATGTTATACTTTTTATTGATGTGTTTGGCCAGTTTAAATATAAATCGTTTGATTTGTGGCTATCATAGACCTATCGTTTCTAGAACCTTGGCATCATTTTTTAAATCATACAATACATACATTCATGTAACATTGGATGGGTATACATTGCGTTACGGTCTTACGGAGAAGTATAGAAACTACAGTTATAAATCGTTGTTGACTCGGGGTTTATACATTTTTCCCCGGGATTATTCATATTCGAATGAAAAAACGATCAACTAAGACGGATAATATTTATTGAACTTTGGTTTAAAAAAATTGAGCGTATTTAAAAATATTCAACGCTACAATTTTCAGACGATTAATATGAGTATTTATTTATAAGCTTTATTTTAATATATTACTAAAATATTTTAATGAACACGTGATACTTAATATTTACTGAGAATGTAATTAAAAAAAAAAATTATTCACTGTACGAGTGCATTTATTTTATTTTTGAGTAATATTTATTACTTAGTAATTTTGCAGAAAAGTTAAATTAAATTAAAAATTAACTATGCACATAATAATATGTTCGCTGAAGTAATTTTATTTAAAAATGATTATTTAAACGTTTTATTTTCTGAATTCTTTTAATGAAACAGACCAAATGCATAAAATACTATTAAAGATAATTGTTAGATGCGATTCAAAAACTAATTGAAAACTAATAAGATCAGATGCTTTTATTGTACTATTTATATTTATTAAAAAAAAAAAAATAAATAACAATAATAAAAAAATCACCACTAACTATTTGAAAACATCAATTTGGTTTATTATCAATTGTATTATGGTAGTAGTTGTAGTAGTAGTAGTAGTACTAGTAGATATATATATATACTTATTTATTTTTATTGTTTCCCACTATGTTTTATTTTTCAGTTCCTAACAATGTTTTGTTCTTTTCTTTGAGGTCATAAGTATTAGATTTTTTTTTGTATGTTATTCTAGTATAGTACGAAATTTCCCGTTTAAGGGACCGGTCCCCTTTATTAGCGTTTACAATTTTGTTTATTAAGTATAAACCGTTATGAGATAATACTCATCCACAATCATGCACTTATGCAAATTTAAAAAGATATTTCAATCTCCAAATAAAACGAAGTAAATTGTATTAAGGTTTGGAGGTGTAAAAATTTACTCGTCATCCACATGCTTTTTTGGAAAGTTTTTCATATCGAATCCCCAAGTATGAGTAAATACCCTCATATCCTTCAACATAATTCGATTTTGAATGAATTTCACAAAAGTTTATAAACGTTTTTTTTTTTTGATAAGGCGATCATTTTTCTTTGCCAAGCAGACGTCCACAGTTGTGTAATATATTTATATTATGGATTTCCTGTCCTATTACAATTCTTGGGTTCTATATTTGTCTGAATTTATATGTATTTTTACCTTTTTTTTGCATTTAATGTATATATGTTTGGCTTTAGATAATATGTATAGAATTATTTGATATGTGTTATATTTTGAGTACAATATAATGCATTCGAATATATTAACATAGCCATACAATTAAAATGCGACAATTATTAATAAAAGTAGTTACAAGCATACATACGGTTATTTATATCACTCGTGGAGTCGTGGATAAAATATGAACTTATTACTTGTTTAAGTTTTTCTATAAGAACTTCTTCGTAAATTGTTTTTGTATGTTCTTAGAAAACATGATTTTCTTTCTAATACAATGACAATAAATCTTTAATTTTTAAATCAAATATGTACTTATTTACAAAACTGATTCTGTATAATGTATAGCTGATTATATATACTTGTAAGTTATAAGTTAAATACACAAGATATAACTCAAATATTGTGTAAAACACAAGAGGTAAATTCAAATCATAACTCAAATAGAATTCACTAAATAAATTGAATGTGTACTTACTGTTTTTGACACACACAAAAAATGTATAAATATGTAATTGTATTTATAAAGATATAACATATTTAAATTATAAGTTACGAATATTATAAGTATATTTTTATACTTGGTATATCATATTAGTATACCATGTGATATATTATTATATTTAATGTTCAATATTTAAATTTTACATAAATAATGTTGCCGGGTGGGATATTATAACTTTCGACAGATTTTAAACGCACGGTAAAGATTTAGATCTTTCAAAGCCCAAGTCCTAACTTTAAATATTCGGGTATTATTTATATTTTAATTTACAAGAGTCCTTTTATTTCAAATGATTTGCTTGATGTCTTATTTAATATTCTCTCTTGACTTCTATATAAATACAGTTATCAGAATTATTTAAATTCGTAAGATATTTTGTGACTAAATCAATACTATATACGTCTGTTCAATATTTATGATTTATGATTCGTTTATAAAATATTAATTGTAGACATTAAGTAGTAGTATTAAGATAAATAAAATAAATTCACCAGCTGTGTATATCGGTATATTATTATCTTATTCTTCGTATAATAGGTATTTGATTTTTCATTAATCATTATCAATCAATTTAAAATCGAAATGCATTTAGTATGTTAAGTCAACAAGTAATTGTGTAATCATAGAATACGCCTTAAAATAAGATATGAAAACACGAGGTAACATAAGTCCGATGCCACTATTTCACAAATTTAAACGCGTCCTATTATTTTTTATTGTTCGATCCTTGAGAGAATCTCCTTATTTTATTTCTTAAACTCGATATTCATATTTTAAAAGTATTTTCATATATTGAAGTAATCGTGTTCTATTAAACTTTTTGTTTTCAGAAGTACAAAAGTTATATTTAAAGTTAACTCAGGTGTATATCAATCAATATAACGTATTAAAATTACTTTTCCCGTTAAATTTGTATTTCATCATAATCATATTTCGTTCAAATGATTCGGGGGTTACGTGTAGGTTATATTTGGCACTAAAAAGGAATAGAGAAGACGGATGGTAGAAATAAGTAAAGAGATCGAAAAATCATTCTACTGTAACGCCACCATCAAAACATTAAATGGGTGAACCACGTGAAGCGTTTGTTTAAAATTGGATTGCAAAACATCCAAGTTCATTTAGAGGTCGCGAAATGTGTTTTACGAGGGAACCGAAAGCTTTGAAATGTACGTTTCACCTATATAGATGTACTTATCAAATTATTCGTAGTTGTATTGATATTATATTAAATTTAAAGATTGTCGTCAATAAAATAACAATATTATTGACCTGTTGTATAACGTCGATCTAGAGACAATTTTTGGTATTGAATAAACATATAAAAGAGCTTTAAATAAAATAAATTTATCTAAACAGTATTTTCACAATAGGTTTAATACCTACTTAATTATTTTTGATCTGAATATTCAACGGGGGTTTCAGTAAACTCATTTATCATCATGAGATGTTCGCTCGTTTGGTACAGTTTTTCCTACGAGTTACGACAGACAAAGTTTTCTATCTTGACAACAACTTCAGGTTTGAGAAATAAGAGTGACAAAAACGTTGCTCAAAAATTCAAACGATTTCCCCTGGGTTTTGGTTTGTAAAAGTATTAGTTAATTTATTTTTCACGAGGGAGATATTTAGACTCATTTAATTTATATTTAAATTTAAAAGAATAATAAAAAAAATTATATTGTTTGAAAAATTAATTTTACAAATATAATTATATAATTATGTTTTTATTATGATTGCATAATTGTATGTAAAAAGATGAAACGATAAAAAAAATGATAATCTCTTCTTAAAATATCTATGCTGATAATATTTTATTTAAGCTTAAATTGGATTATGTATTAAATGTAAGTAAAGTGAAATTTTTCTTTCTATTTATCGATCAATACAAATTTTATATAAAAACACTTTGGACAAATTGACATTTTATAAGTGTACACTGGCTGAATTACCTAACTTCACCCGTGTGTAGTTTTTTGTGTTTTTTAGAATTAAGGGTGACATTGTAATGTGCAATATAGTTTTTATGCCTAGCCAGTCTTAGTCAGCCTTTCCGTCTTGACCTAGTGTTGCCCGTATATTGTAACAACCACAAATTAGCAAAACAATTCGTATTTCAAGGACAACTTCTAAGAGACAATTCGTATTGGTAGGTATAGCTATATTACTTACAGTATAGTTTTTTAGTTGGAAAACATATTTTTGTGGCATTAAAATTTATATTCATGTTCAATAAATAAATTCAAACAACGATATTAATTAATTTTTTTTTAACACTTTTAAAAATTTAGAAAGCAGACATGAGTAAATAAATATTAATTAATAGATATAATTTATATTCGAATAAGTATGAATAATAGGTAGTAGTAATAGTTATATCATATTTAAAATGTATTTAAACGATTAAGTAAAAATACCTATAAGCGATTTTATAATTTCAAACGAAAAAGAAATATATTAATAGAAGTTTTGTCTTGTGATGTTACTTTATTACGTGTGTTTATGATTTTTAATAATACATTTTTAAGTAAATTAATTATTACTATTATTGACTTTAGTCGTTTACTTAATTTTTAATTACAAATATATAATATATATTTTTTGATATTAATAAAACGTACACGGGAAATTTCAACGTTTAGATGAAAATAATTTTTTTTTATTCATAATTCGGAAAGTTATGTTAATTAAAAAGAAGGATTATTTTCTTAAAATGTAATCAGTTAAGTTTATTTATAAAACAAATTAGAACTCCAAGAAAAAAATATTAAATGGAATTCGTGTTAAAAAATCATAAATGAAAGAAAAAAATGTTTTCGTTATTAAAAAAAAAGTATCGTTTTCACTAAATAATTCGTTTACTGTAAAAATAGTATTGAATCTTCCAAAAATCGTAACGGTTGACCATAAAATATGACGAAATACATTCATTCGTATTAAATAGAAATTTTTTAATGGCCGTTATATTTGAATATGAGATCACATTTTGGTAAATGCAAGTTATCCATTAGGTAAGGTTGGCTAGAGTTTTTCCCCCTGTAAATATATACCACCATTTGTTCGTTTGTGGTTTTCTTTGGCCCAGTAATTGATGAAGACATCTGCTGATGAAGGAATTCTGAAGAACGAGGTAACATTGAGTATGATTGTTTTGTTTTTACATTTTTTTTGGACACAGCGTTTGAAACAGCATGATGAAAAATATAGTATGAGGATGTGTTTTTCCTTCCTAAAAAGTGTCCTATAGAAACAAACACTCGAGTTATAATTTGCCAAGCATTTCTTAATTTATTATAATATGATATGTTATATATTATGTATATATAATATATATTATATACATATAATATAAATTATAGATCTCCTTTATCTCATCCTTTTTTCTTTTTTGAAGATCGTTTTTTCTTTTTAAAAATTTCATATTTTAAACCCCTGGAGATGTGTCGTGATATTTATTTTATAAGCATGCATCTATAGTATAATGTTACTATGGAGTATCCATTACGACTATAAGGTTTTCAAATACATATGAGATGCGTAGAATGAACAATAGGTATTACTTTTGGTCGTAAAATCTTTGAGAATAGTTATTTATTATCGTTATTATACGTCATATAAAAATTACATAATGATGATAGTAATAAAAAAATATATATCCAGTTTATAACTTTTGCATACAATATGTGTACTTTTTATTAAAATTCGACTAAAATTTATCGTTTAATGACTTAACAATTTATTGTTTTACGTACCGTTGCTGATTGTATTAAATCAAACGAGTTTTAATTTTTAATAATATTTCATTTGTCATTAAAAACACGTTAAGAAATCAATATATTATATTTTTATTTTATCGTAGGCTTATGTAAAACGAGTTGAGAGCAAACACCGTCATTCGATTAGCCTTATATATCTAATATATATATATATATATATACTATAAGAGGTCAGAAAATGACATTTACCCTTGTCTAATAGAAATTACCTGTCAACGAATAATTTATTTTGCAAATAATTTAGCCATGTTTCTGCGGTAATTTAACTCAAAATACGCGAACGAAATAGAATTTAAATAGACAGACAAATAATTTCTATTGGACATGAATAATACATCCGTCGAGTTTTTTCTTTTCAAATTTTTCACTAATAGACCAATACATCGTATATTCTTAAAATATTGAATATATATATTATCTTTTGTAATAAGTTAAAAACAGTGCAAAATCAGTAATCTCGTTATTTGATATATTCGCCTTGTTTCTTATTCATAAAAAAATAAATTTTACAGTGCAACGAATTCAAATTATTCTATTCTATTTTAGTCTTATCAGTTATCAGTCATGTTAAAAGAAAAATGGGCCCAAAAATTAAAATGAATACAAATTATTCTTATTGAATTGTTTTATACTAAATTGAATTTTTTAATTATTAGAATACTGAATAATAGTAATTTTCTTCTTCGTTAAACAATTTAAATTCATCAACATATTATTACGTAATATCGAATTACCTTAAATGCATCAACTGTCTCTTTCCAACAGAAAATTATTATTCTATTACATAGATAAAGCAAACCATATTCATTTCTATTTTATTGTTCGTTTTGAAATAAAGATTAGGTACTTGATTGACAAAATACTATAACATCAGTATTATTAATAGGTATATTAGGTTGTATATAGGTTTGGTTATTTATATTGCAATTCAAATTGGTTAATGTGGGTTTCCTTACAATGTGTTTCACAGAAGAATATTTACTGATAATTTAATATGTAATTTATTTACTAAGAAATAGAATACACTCGATACGCGCACTTAAAACAAAATTATTCAAATTATATTATTTTAAACTCCAAAAACATAATATACATGTGCTCATTCTGTCTGTTATAATTATGTATACAATTCAAAGTATTTTGTACAATGTACAAAATAACCAAACAACCGTTCAGTTGTATTACCATAAATTTCCACTTAAGTATAAAGCCTGTATTATAACGTACAAAGAAATAACGTTTGAACATCGTTTAGAATGTAATTTTAATGTTGCGAATATTATTTATTTTGTATTTCAAACATTAAGGGGTTTCAAATTGATCGTATTGGCTTTTTAGTTTTTAGTTTTATTTTTTTTAGATACCTATTCAATATAATTTAAGATCTAAAATCTTTAAATGTACCGAATGATGAAAAATATATTATATTTACAAACATTTTGATCTGAAATACTGTGAAATGAGTATCATGGAAATCAGTTCGGCTTAATTTGACGCATTAATATATGTATTAACACATATATTAGTACGAGAAATGATCAATGTGTGCGCTTGTATAGCTGTAGTAATTTAGTTCTCTCGCATGGACCATTTCGCATACGTAAGATCGATAACACTCTCCTTCATCTTTAAATTCGACTGCCCGTTCACGAGGAGACCTTGTTTCATGCAAGTCCTCTGAAACAGATTCAAAAGGGCTTCTCCCCACTAGTTTCTCACCCTCTTAAATCTCAAACATAAAACTTCGGAATACTGAGTTTTTTTTTATATATATATACTCGTATACTTTCTCCGTAAACACGCACTAGTACACATTAAGGGCGTCCAGCGTGTAAAAACGCAGAGATCAGCAAAAACGGGTTTATATATATATAGCTGCTTACACGAAGGAAAATTTCAGTTTAGAGGTGTGGATGACGTTTTGTTTGATTAATGGTAACTGGAGGGGCATCCGTGAAAAACCTAATGTTCAACTGATAAGACCTGGTGAACGTTAAGCAATGAGCAGATGAGTGAAACAAAAACACAATTCGATTTAAAAAGAAATAAGTTTGTTGTTTGTTTAACACATGTTTTTATTGTGTTGGAGATATGATCGCGATAGTTATCTTACATTGCGTTTAATGTATAACCATAGAATACAGAATATAACTTAAGTAATAATTATTATTTGTCGGTCTCGGTGATTATCTCTATGCGTGCTTAGGGTTGTCAATAAATCATCAGTAAATCATTTCGTCCAACACCACAGAAAAGTAAATTATTACATTTAACATAAAACCAATCAAGTTATAAAAACAACGACTTTAAAATGTATGAAATGTTTTAGATTAAAAGGAGTTTTGGGCACTGTGAATCGATTAGTTAATTAGTCTGGCAAAAACACGAGCAAAATTAATTTTAGATTTATTTTTTACGTACTATTATTTAATTTTATTTATTTGTATTGAAATTATTAACTTTATTGTATTTGTATTAAGGATAGTTAATAACTTCTTTATATGATTGGGTATGATACATATTTTATTTTTAAATATTGTATTTTAGATTTAATTCATTGCCTAAAATGTCTCAGTTTTACAGCTATGAAATGTTTTTCAACGTGTCTCAAAATACTTTTCAAGTAAAATAACTTTAAAAAATTTGAATATAGATAATATACATTTAATAATATTATATCATTAAATTATTTCGTTATCGATTTTAAGTCTGGCCTTTTTTTTTTGTTAATTCTTACAAATGTGAGGATAATATTGTTTATTAGAACTTATTACCTAGTTACCGAGTAACTTATTCTTCAAAGAAGAATACGTTACCTAGTAATCTATTATTCAAAGAAGAATACACACTTTGAGTAAAATTATTTTAAACATTAAATTTAGAATATAAAATAAGCTTCATCATTTGAATAAACGGACTTTTTTTATGTTTATATGCGTAATATATTATTTCACGAGCTATTATATTAGCATGAACCGATTTAAATAAAAAGTCTTCTATTGAATACATTGGAATATAATCGTAATAAATTTATTATATTCTACCCAAATAGACTAGAATAAAATTCCAGATATTATCAATTAAAGATGGTCGTGCAATAAAAATTAGTAGGTTAAAAAAAAACATACTTAAATTTAGTGTAATAAGTAACTGAAAAAAGCCATACACTATAGTGAGTATGGCTTACTAGAAGTATCGCATACTTATTGAATAAATGAAGTACTGTTTTGAGTTTGTTATTCAGGAAAATGTGTTGTCGTTCTACACTTCAACACGTTGATGAATCGTCGCATAGGTCATGTAAGACAGTTGGAATAATAAAACTTGAATAACTTCTAGTGAAGGATTTATACGTCAGTTCGAAAAATGTTAATATTATGATAAATCCTAAACTACCAAATCATATTAAAGTTATTGGATTTCGAATCAAAGTCTTTTTTTATTTCATCATTATACAAAGGATTATATTTTTATCCAACTCCGTTTCGGTTGTAATCAAAAAAATATACATTTTGCTTATCTGTATAGTTCTTACTACCCATATTTTATACTTACCAACTTGTTCGTGTTGTAGTAATTTTGTCGAGATTTATACCGAAAATGTTATTTAACGGGTAATTAATTGGGGGATTTGAAAATAATCATTACTATAATGGTGCAGATTATGCGATAAATACGATTTGTCCGACTAGATTATTTTCGATCTCGTACGAAATACGCTCACAAACATTTGTACAAGTCCAAACCAATAGTTTTTTGTCATTATTAAATATAACATCGGTCGTAATTTATTTATTTCGATTTCACAATAGGAATTGTGAACATGTTTGTTTACGATGGACAGGTGATTTTTAAACTTTTATTTTTGCTACGGACATTTTGAACTCTGACGGGTCTGATTGGCGCAGTTTTTAATCGTTCCCGGCTGTCGATTTCGCGTATACCTATAGGGCTACAATACTGCGTCGAAAGAACAAAGCGATAGTTAAATTTTCCAACAAACAATTACTAATCGGAGAGGAAAAATCGAATAGGATTTATAAAAACTAAAAATGCCGTGTACCGCTAGCTCCCGTTCTCGCAGTAAAATCGAAACGTGACGGCGCGGCGTTACGTACGGCGCGTGTCTATGCATACGTGCGGCGCGGCGTTCGTCGTACTTGTACGCGCGATTTTTGATTTAAATTAATTTACAAAATACATTATACCGTAATAATCATAATAAACATGTGCGGGCCCGTGCGATGAGCGCGCGTATGATTTCAGATAATACGCTCGGCGGGGATTTTAGCGCGTAGTCCGTCTAAAGTCTGTAAACAATCGCGTCGGAAGTCACGGCGCGCGGGGTTTCGCGGGAGGGGCGCGTTGGGAGACGGCCGACGAGAACGGCAGCGAATAAGAGATCAAAAGTATACAACGCCGTGCCAGCGAGAGATACTTATATGTTATATTCTATGCGTTGTGCGTGCACACACCCACACACACGCGCACAGAGTTTATACAATCGTCGTCCCGGCGGCGGCACAGCTCCACAATTTTCACTCTGCATAAATTTGTAATTTATTCATGTTTGTCCAATATCTCTCTTTATCCCATGAATAATGGATTTATATTTTGCCGTCGCGAAATTAGGTTTATCGACGGCGGCGGCGACATGGTATGGCGCGTAAACGTACGCGTACGTCTTCTCCGTCGTCGTAGACCCGACGACGTTTTCGAGTCCACTCGAACGCGAACGCGCGCGACGTGCCGGCGGCGTACGTGTGGAGCCCGTTTTCAAAACGATCGCCGAAAAACGTACGTCGAACGATAGTTATTATCACCATCGATCAATATTCGCCGACCGCTCGGTGACGGCGCGCGTCACAACCTACCCGCGACGTGACGGATCGATTTTGTTGCGCTCGCTAGTCGTGCCGAACCGGCGTAGTGTTGGGTGATATACGACGTGGTGGACGAGCATCGGTGACGGTTATCGTCAAGGGTCGCGACGCGACGGTTAGAACGCGCGCGCGATAAAGAACGAGGATAGGACGAAACGGTTTGATCGGCGGCGGCGACGGAATGAAAACTCCGAGAAAGAAGATCTCGGGAATAGCTAGGTCGATCGACGTGGCGGAAGTAATTTTTCGAGAAATTCGAAAGTTGGCGACCGGACAGAGATAATCCGAGATAGAGGCAGGTGGCGAAGTATACGAGTATTATAGTCGTGGTAGCGAAAATTTCTTAGAGAAAAGTCACGCCGGTAGAAGAAGATAGAATAACGGAGTGCCGGGGGTATCGATCTTTAATGTGTCTAATCATTTTGCGTAGATTGTAAACGGTATACTAACGGTATTCGATTTACTCGTGTACAACTTTTGGCGTGCCAGATGAAGTGGTCAAAAAGTTTTGCTCAAGTATCATCCATCTCTCGTGCGCAGTTCTTCATCGGGACGGAATTTTCGGAATTCGACAATAGCTTTAAAACAGGACTGCGAAAAATACAAATGATATTATGTTCAAAACGAACATACGTTTTACAAGTTTTTAACCCGAGAACAGCGCATGTAGATTGCATATTAATATGTTTTTCAGTTTTTTGCGACTCCTCTTTTGACCATAATTTCTGGTCGTTTATCGATAACAGTTAGGCACGTGTACAGAAATACACCCCGCACGGGTACGTTTTATATACGCGCATTGCGTGCGCGCGTAAACGGTATTTCGGTGTTTTTGTTTCGGGGTAAAGCGCGGACGATATTATTTGAAATGTCTGTCGCCGCGACTGCAGCGTGCGAGTTTTTAGTGCCACTGGACCGTTACGTCAACATTCGCCCGTTCGGCGGCTGCGGTTTTGACACATTCGAGAAGTTTATAATAAACCGTATATAAAGTGTACACCGGCGTATACCACCTATATACGTACACGCAACGTACCTATATAATATACCCGACCACCCACCCACGCACGCACACACGCACACAAATACACATTTAAAGTTCGCTGACAACAGGGATCTATATAGGTATACGGGACGAACGCGGCGCGCGAATGTGATGTAAATATATGCGCGCCGGAGACTTCGCGGCCGTATTTAAAACGCGCGAACCCAAAACAAACAACTCGTGTGTAGTACGCCGCGTATATTATTTTGTATGTATAAAATACAAAGTGCAGGTCTATCGGTCTTGCTCTCCGTGCCCAAACGACCTCGCCGAACCGCCGCCGCCGAACCTCCCGACAACCCCGTCGTGTTATATACATATATATATATTTATATATATAATACGATTTTGCCGCAGTGATGTGTTTACTGCTGTGTTTCGAAATTTCCTCATACCACCTAACTCGATTTCTGCCCCCTCTCCTTCGACCACGGCAGCGCCAAAGGTTTCTTTCCCGTTCCCCTCTTCTCTCTCTCTCTCTATGTTTACATATTTTTATTATTATTTTTGTTGTTTTTTTTTGCTCGGTTGTATTACCCATGCCCCGCCAGGCGTTCGCACAATTTTTTTTTTTTTTAACACTTCTCGATTTTCATTGCTGCCGACAAAATAAACAAGAAAAAGCTTTATTTTTTTATTTCCCTTTCCTACCGCGCATGCGCATTCGATAACGATAAATTTGTCGACGTTTTTAATAATCTAAATTCAACGGTTTCAACGCCACGACACGCAGGTGTACTATTTAGTGTATGGATTTTGGGCACTCGCTATATCCTTATCGCATATCGTTATGCGACGTGACGAGATAATAAACAATAGTATTAATTGTTTTATACATGTACTACATACTATTTACATACAGTTTACTCGATTTAATTTTTTCACAATACCTATTGTACAGTGCAACGTGAATATTTCATAAAAAAATTAATGAAACTCTACAAGAGAATTATTCCTCATCTCTATGTAATAATAATCGTTTGATTACTCGTATGATATACTATTTATATCATGCTTTGGTATTCTCGTTGTTCATTTGAGTTTACGCATATTATGACTTTCGAGTTAGTAATATTTTCAATTTATACTATATGCCTGAAAAGTAGATGGTTGAAATGGATAAGTTAAAATTCGGTACGAATACTTTCTTATTATATTTTTTTTCTAAATTTATAACTAGTATTTCAAAGAACCCCCTGTAAACAAATAAATAAAACAATTCTAGATGGGAACAAATGTCTACACCATGCATACATAAAACTAAGTTTATCTGATTTAAACTTGGTACAAATGAAATTTCTGTTATAATATATTATTATCTGTTCTACGTCGTTGTACTTTTGTTATAACTTATACTTGAGTATAATCTTAATATACATACGATGTCCATTTACTTACACTCGGTAACTTTTATGCCTTATCTCTTCTATTTAATTACAAATTACATCTTTATTCTTTAGTATGATACAAGTTTATATGTTTTTTAATACTCTGCTCTAATTTCAAATTCCGAGTGAAACTATGAGAAATCTTTTTTGTCTGTCATTGCATTTTTGATTAGAATTGGTTCGATTTTTGACCTCACGAAGGATATTTGTAGACAATTCGATCTAGTCTGTACTTTGGATGAGTCATTATAAAATTTTGTATACTGTTTTATTTAATGAATTAGAAAAATTATGAAAAATGATAAATAAAAACCGGTGATTTTATAGCGGATTTCAACAAAATCAAATTTTTCTTTCCAAATCTGAATAATAGTCTATATTAAATAACGTACGCAAATTGAAAATTATGTAATCTTTTGACAGATTTACAAATATTCATTGAATAAATTATTTCTTCATGGGCAGTAATAATAATATTAATAACATAAGTTTTAAAATAAAATAAAAGTATAAACGGAATAATTAGCAAAATATAAATACCCATGTTTCAGTAAAAATTTTTAAAACTGAAAACATACTTTGTTCTATTTTCTGGTACCTAATATAGTTAATATTTTTAATGGTATTTTTTAAGCATAAATATTTATGTATAAAAGTTTTTCATTTTTACTTCGGTGTTTCGATTGCATTAACGTGATGTGTAAATTAGTATTTATAGTACATGAAAAAGTTACTCTGCGTAAATGTGTCATTCGTTATACATAACTTCTAAAACAAAAAGTATTAATCGTCAGTTATTGTTTATACGGGTAAACTATTAGCTTCATAACTCAAAATATAGCTACTGTTGGATTAAATTATTTTTCTATGATATTAATCATATGTTTTTACTGACAATAATTTTGATAAAAATATCATTGTAAATCGTAAATACTGTCAACTATCTACAATCGAATAAAACAATTATGAAAATGATTTATATTTTCTACAAATATATAGATATTTATTACCTACTTCATACGACTATGGCATAACATTGCACGTCTTAAAACATAAATGTTATATTTTTTAGTTTAAAAAATGTCAAGATATTTAAGAAAAATAAATGATTTATTAATTATTTTCTTCATTTAAACATGAAACATCGTTCGTCTTTTGATGCCGTTCTACGTTACTATATTGTTCGATCGATCAATCAATAATATTTCGATATAACTGCAACGCGTTTATAATACATTTTATGAGTCATAACTCATTATTATAATGACCTGTGTTAATCCGCCCGCGTATACCTGCTAATACCCGTGATATTTTATGCGTTGACTGAAAACGAGAAGTGATCCGAGATTCACAGTCTTTCCCTTCTTCTTCTATTTTTTTTTTTTTTTTTTAAGTTTTATTATTTCTACAAGTGCTCGCAGTGTCCCTCTCATTACACAAAAGGAATATCCCGGCCGTATGAAAGACGACGAATTAGTCGACGACCCCGAAATGCTATCGATTTTCTCGGCGTAGGTATGAAGAATACCACGGAATACTACAGCTGTATTATAGTAATATACAATGGTCTTACCACGTCCGGCCAGGGGTGGACCGGTAGGGTGGATAGATGGCTATACCCACCCAGATCCTCTGGAAATTTCATGCTAGGGCCTCATCTCTCGCGTTGTATATTTTTAGGTGTTTTGTCCGTTCAAAATTTCAATATAAAATGAAAAACCATAATAACGATTAGATTCCAAAAGATTTTTCATTTTCGTTATCTATATACCGCTCTTCCGGCGTGGGTGCGCAGTAATCGTTACCGATATCGGAAATAATACTAAAATATAACAACGGCTGCTCGGATCGGCGCTTGGTCGACGGGGCATCTACAGGAAAATTACCGTTAAAGGCGATATTGGATTTCTGTGATACGCCTGCTATAACGACGTAAATAAATTGTATTCTTATCTGGGTAGTATGTATTGCTTTATACCGGGCTCCGGGTACACTTTCGTCTACGACCGATATAAATTTAAAATCATGATTGTTTTCTAATTATTATTGACTATACTCGATTCACAATTCACAATTGTAATTATTTACTCGATCGCTGTGAGTTATTGTAAATCAATTGTCATCGCAGATTGTTATTTGTCCGTTCGAATAAAAAAAAAAAAACGTAACGCGACGTCCTTTTTTTCTGTCGGTCAGGTTAGCCTAGGGCCCCGTAAAAACTTTTAGCCTTTTCGGTTCTCGGTCTGCCTCCTGCGTCCTGTCGTATCGTATCCATTGTCGCTATCGAGCCCATCGTCCGGTACTCGTAGGTTATTTTGTATATTATACAATATATATTACGTATATAATGTATGTTATAGTGTGCGTTGACCGACGACTTGCATGTTTTAATAATTGTACTCGTAATACGTTATGGCACAATAGTACGTGCAATTGGACTCGTGTTGTAGCGTCGTTGTCTGTGTTAATCGCCGAGTGGGCAGTGTAATAACGTATTAACATAACGATTACACACGGATTGAAACTTTTAGTGGGTTTATATTTTTACAAGCGCTATGCGTATACTTAGTACTTACCCATACTACTTTGTCGACACCGGTCGTTTTGAGAAAACATTTTTAAATGAAAACGTATGTAGGTACACATTAATGACGTGACTCTTTTTCTTTTTTTTTTATAACGCACTTTAGTATTGCATATTAAAAAAGAAAATAATAATCGTCATTTTAACCATCTATAATGACTGTGATGTTTTCTCGTTTAGTAGTTTGAAACGTATTTTACGTCGCGAGTAATTTAATTTTAATTAGCGAATTGGTCGACTTGTACGGCCATTTTTAAAAGACTGGATTAGTTAGTTGGTTAGATGTTCAGTCTACACAGAAATATTGATAGAAATATGTAAAAACTCATGAATAATGCATATTTTCTTGTAATTAAAATACAAAATGTCTAATTTAAAACTCACATTTCTATACGTCAACATACACTTTGCACGATGGTTATTGAGAAATAAAAAAATAAAAAATGCTAAGGACATCATCGTTGTACTATAATAGAACTACAGAACATCAAACTTAGTTTATTCGCATAATATATACGTCTTATTTTTAAATATATTCCGTATTTTCCGTAGAGTTTTCTTACTGAACTGATTTTCTTCAGGATATTTATGGTGTGATCGTAAATTTACTTTTATGTGTTTTCACGTAATAACTGTCTAAAGATTGCCAAATGTGTGACATTAAACTGTTATATTACTAGGGCAATGGAACAACCAAAATTCACATTTTAATCATTAATAATAAAATAAATGTTGTAGCAAAAAAAAAATAAAATAATAATATCCAATAGATTTATTTTAATGTGAATTGAAATACTATTATAACAATATCTTTTCTAAAACAGAAAAATTATATTTCAAGCTACCTAATAAAATGTTTGATTTATAGACGGTATATTACACTTTACACCATATATAGAATATACATGCACATGATGAAAAATAAAAAATGATTGATAATCATAAAAAGAAAGAAAATATGTACCTAATGTAATTTATATTATTATTATTTTATATATATATTGTATGAGTTATATTATTTATTCTTGGGGATATTAAACTTATTTGGACCGTTGACAATTTCAAAACCGCATAACTGCATAGTCATGTTATAGTCTGCATAATAAATGAATTCGAAATATAATTTTCTACTATTTGAGTTTCTATACTATATTATTTTATCATAAAAATGTTAACTTCCGTAATTAAAGAATTCCAATTACAAATTTATTTTTATTTAGATAATTGTAAATTTGTTTATTAAGAAACAACATTACTATGGTGTTAATGATAAAGAGCCTGACTTTTGTGTTCAAATATTAGCAATTAATTATGATAAATTTAAAAATCATGTTTTAATAAATAGTGTCAGTGACTGATGAATGATGATTATCATCTGCATCTAATGGCTCAACTAAGTGTATATAGAATTTGGTTCCAGGCCAAAACAACAAATATCTTATTATTATTTTTTTTTTTTAAACTTGTCATTACTACGGCACACCGCATAACATATTTTATAGATATGGCCGGTGGAATGGTAGCATATAAGATAAGCATCGAAAAAATAAAAAACTATATCACATATCCACAATATTTGCATGTAGATAACGAATTTGTGAACCTTAATCTTAATGCCTACGTAGAAAGATACCTCTTTTTTTTTTTTATATACATTTTTGCATTTGGCAGAGAGTTCAGGGATGTAAGGTATTCAAAAGTTATTTTAGAAGGAAAATGTTTTCTTCCAAAAAGATATTGTCAATTTCAATACGATATACAATACATGTAGGTAGGTAGTATACTTTAGATATTTTGTTGGGTTCAAATCTTGAGTGTAAGTGTGAAACAATAACGTTGACAATTCAAATTATACTGTGAATATATTGCTTGTTTACTTGATCGCTATTGACTATATCGTTTGTGAAATAAGCACAACAATAATATTGTACTATTATAAATTATAAATTATAAAGTACATATTATATTTTATGTTTGTCAAGTGTATAATATTACTAGCGGGCGTTACCCGGTCCTCGCCCCGGGTTCGATGTTAAATACTCAAATAATAATCATCATTCGTAAACTAAAAGAAAAAAGTGATCCGGAAAAGCAATCCGGAGTGCTTTTCATATGTTAACACTTGCTTTATAAAACCATAAAAAAGGCCCTATTTCCAAAAAAACTCTGAAGATGATCCAAAAATAACTATTCAGACCTCCTGGCGATCCAGGAAGGCATTCGGGGCGATATGACTTCGCGTTCCTAGTATATATATTTTGATAATATCATCGCTTGATTTTAGATTATTTATGTCATATTTGTTACATATTACTACTATATATCAAATTTTATTTGGAAAATCTTTACTTGCAATTCATTTTGATAAGCACTTAATATTTGAAAAACAAAATAAACACTATAATAAATTGAGCTCCACTCAAATCGTTTTTCGAACACGGTGATTTATTATTGCCGAAATCCATAATAATAAAAATAATAATACAGCACTTGGAATCTGTGTTTAATCGAGGTTAGTGAATTGAAACAAATGCCCTACATAGCATAATCTAATTAGGACGAAATAACGAATTGTAATAATAATAATGTAACGTCCGATTTTGAATGATTTTATTTTAGATTTGGTTGTTTTTAAATATTCAAAAAGTACAATGTAATAGTTAAATCAAATAATACAAATAATTTAAAAATATATGAAATCAATCATTTTGTTTTTCGTAGTTTTACTTTAGTAAATTAATACCTTAATTGACTTAATTAACTGACTACAATTAACTTACTATACTAGTGTCGTCTATTCTATTCACACTGAATAATACAATTCTATTATTTTCGTTATGGTTGTTAAAAATAATATTCTAAATATATTATATTACGTATATTACTGAAGTGACGATGACCCTCGAGAGTCAGTACATAAACGCATTCAGATTTAGAAAGAGTAAATTTTTAATTGGCTTATTAAATAATGTTTAAGTGTTCGACTAATCGATTCGGGGTATCTGTTTAGACAAATTAAAATAATACATTAAACGGTTTTTAATTTAATTGCTTTACTGAAATTCATGTATTATATATATATATATATATATTATAATACATAAAGATATTATATTTATAAAAAACATAACGTATTGATAATTAAAAATATTAGTCAATAAAATATTCCTTAAAAATTATTACAAACAAGACAATGATAATACAAATTATGTATGTACATAAATATATATATATAAAAAAAAACTACAAGAATTTAAACTTCATATAATATTACACTCTTATAATTGGTCGTTGGACGTTTTATTTTTTTTTAATTTAAAATAATCAGACATTTTACAACGGTTTTAGAATGTTATAATATTAAAATCATGTAACATTATATTGTAGAAACAACAATATTCTAAGTATTTACATATAGATGCTATATAGGTTAGCCAAGATCAAACTACTCCTGATGATTATAATAATTTTTTGTTCTGATAAACATAAGATAACGATGCACTTTATAGTGCATGATAATGCACGGCAAGACGTGTTGTAACTGATTTCGGGGTGAGCTTGTTTTATTCGAAAACCCATTTCGGTAAAAACGCCGATAACGACGACGAGTTGGGCAAGTCGGTCATTTGATAATTATTTTTGTAATATACGGCGCGGCGGGTGTACTAAGATTTTCAACGAAAATTGTAGAAAAAATTATTTTTTCATTTATGCAACGCCACCTGTCGGCAGTTTGTGTAAACTTAATTTTAATAGCCGAAAACCCCTATACCGTGTCGAATGTTTACGTCATCACTCATCACATAACTAATGCTTACGTCATCACACCGTGCGCAGCGGACAGAACTCTGGATACCGCGGTCGCGGTCGCCTGTCCGGAAGTCGTTTAAAAAACGACCGTTAAAAAAACAAATTACTTTCCATGAATTCGTGAATAATAATTGTCATTGGCTGTTCGTTTCAACCGTTTCGGCCAACGCTGGACAGGCTGGGATTTCCTTTCCGTGTGGCCGCGTGGCCGCCGTGATGGAACGACGACGATGTGGTCGCGCGCTGTGGACAGAACTCTGGACACCGTAGTCGCGCGCTGTGAACAGAACTCTGGACACCGTGGTCGCGCGGTGTGGACAGAACTCTGGACACCGTGGTCGCGCGGTGTGGACAGAACTCTGGACACCGCGGTCGTCCGTCCGGAGGTCGTTTAAAAAAACGACCGTTAAAAAAACAAATTACTTTCCATGAATTCGTGAATAATTTTCATTGGCTGTTCGTTTTTTCAACCGTTTCGGCCGACGCGGGGCTACTGGTTTTCCCTTCCGTTTCAGTCTTCGTCGGTTCGCGCTATTGTCTGTAGGCTCTCCGATCGGGTCCGTGTTTCGAGATTTTATGCCGACCGCCATTGTCTCGTTTCTCGGTTTCAACAATTCGTTTCGCGGCGATGGTAATAGTATTTATCGACGAATAATCGCACGTCTCACGGCGGTCGCGTGGGCGCAACCAAATTATTTCGTCGCTAAAATACTACCGTACCATCGGCATTCGGTTTTTCGCGTATTTTTCATATCGTATCGCCGCCGCCGCCGCCGCCGCGCCGCCGCGTCCGGTGCGCGCGATCCATTACGCGAGTGTAATGGCCGTCGCCTTCGGATTTTCAACGATTCCGTCGAGGCTCGGACGACGTCTAATCCAAGCCGGTAAAGGCTTCGAGTGTGCGTTTTTTGACGTCGTCGTTTCGTATCGTATTCGCCGTCGCCCGGCTCGGCGATTTATGGTTATTTTTTTCCGTGTTTCGCGAGTCACGACCACGGCTCGGATGGTAAAAATATAACACTATAGTTCGTCGATAACGTTTCGCGTGACATTTTCAATCGTGTTTTGATCTGTGCGTACATAACTGTGTAAATAAAATATAACATTTGTTTTCGAGAAAACGCGATCGGTCTTTTACTCGGAATTTCACCGTCCGCCATTTTGTTTTTGGTGTTTCGCGAGTCACGACCACGGTTCGGATGGTAAAAATATAACACTTTTTTTTCGTTTCGTTTCGATTTGTGCGTGTAAAGAATTCGCGATCGTTTAAAACGGGTCAGCCTCAATGGGTGCATCACATTCGTTCATTTTTGTATTGCGATGTCGCCACAAATAAACCATTCGAGGTAAACTTTATTATTATAATAATAATATGATTTATTTGTATTTATTCAAACAGCCAACTTATTTATGTTTCGGTTGTGCCAACGAGGCAACATATTATTATTATTTAAGTACATGATTATTGAAATTATTGGTATATTACATTGAATAATCACTATTCTTTTCTCCTATTATTGAAAGATTATTATCATGATATTTACCATATTGTATTATCCGTGTGTAACGTATACATCTATACATCGTAGACGAAAAAAATAGTAACGGTTTTATTTTATTTTTCATTTATAAAACGCGCGTATACTCAGTGTCACAACAAGGCTAAATTGGGCCCTATAATTTATGTATTTTATAATAATATATAATAATGAAATTCAACTCGGAATAGTGTCCATTTATAAACTATTGAGTAGCAAATCTTGTCGCTTTTCAGGTGAAAAAATAATATCTGGTCTATAAGGTGTCCATATGATAAAATACATCTTTTAATAAATATAGATTGCTCTTAATGTTTCCTTTGAAATGTATTCTGTCGGTTGGATAATTATTATGCATATTAAAACCTAATAATAATAAGTAAAAAATAATTAATCACCAATATAATAGGTACTTTTATATTAAAATAGATACCTATTAATTTACTATTCAATATAACCAAAGATAAATATATAATTAGTAATTATATTATACTTTTTACAGTCAAAGTTTATTAATAATATTATCTAACCCAGCTTATATTTATTTAATCCAGACTTGCACATTGCACTTTAGTAAAAATTGATGGTAGGTAGGTAATATAAACATATTATTTTATATGGTAAAAAAAAACAAACAATTCAATTGTCATAAGTAAATAGAAACTCATAAATCAATAAAAATATAATAATTTAATATATCAAGTATTTAATTTAATTAAAAACAATCTAGTGTATTTAAAATAAACAATTTATGAAAAAAATGTAGGTAATAAAATTAAAATGTGGCCTGAAGTAATTAAGTTTTGGTTTCTAATATATTGAAATACACAGATTCAATTTTAAAAATTATTATTTTATTATGTATTTATTTTACATTTTTAATTAAGTATACATTATAATATATTAAAGTCAGTTTTATTTAATATATATTTTACTAAATTATTATATATCAACAACGTAGAAAAATGTTATGTATTTTAATTAATTTACCTGAAGTAGAATCATGTATATTTAATAAATTATCAATTTGAATCTCAGGTTTAGGTATCAGGGGTAATCCATCATTTGAAACATTTAATTCTGAATCTTGAGATAGGGTACATCAATATAATAAATAACTAGGTATTTTTTTATTTTATTTTTATTTTATTTATTAGTTAACGGGCTGGGCCCTATTCAACAGTTTAACATAATACAATAATACATAATTTAAAATAATTAATACAATGACATAATTAAATTTATATAAGATAATAATTACAGAATAATAAGTATAATAATGATAATAAAACAAATATAAAAATATATAATAGTAAATGTATCAGTTTTGATGAACGGTGCTCTCATTGGCTAGCCGCATCATGCGGTCTAACGGATTGTTTCTGTTGATTATTAATACAATATTTAGCTGTACTGCCCTCCTAAGCCAAAAGGCAGTAAGCAACAATGTAGTAGTTTTGAGAAAAATATTTTTTTCTGAATCATCTTGTTATTATTATCACAATGTTAAAATAAAATAATAAGTAAATGATTCTAAAATTAACTTTTCCTGTAGAATCCAATAAAACTCATAATTAAACTCTATGTTACCTCTTAACACCTTAAAATGCATATACTTACTTTGAGCTTAGGAGTGTAAGATATCAATACTGTTGTTTACCGAAGGAAAAGACAGTATGAGTATATACATACTTTTTGCTTAATAAATAGTAATACATTTCTTTTTTTCTCAATCAACTTTAATTAAATAACAGACTTTTTTTAATTTTTTTAATGACAATTCAACCTGATGATGAAAACTATTAGCGCTCATATATGTATGCCCTAGTTCAAAGAAGTAAATAACAATTGTATTTGTCGATACTTCACATGAATTAACAATATAAACCAGAAATGTTAACAGACACCAATTTTTGGTTTGACTGGCACAGTTGTCCAGCCAAATTTGAACTGTTGGAATATCTCTGTTTTTTTTTTAAAATATAAAGAACGTACTGATGATATCTTCTTTGTTGCGTCCAAGTTGTCCCTTCATGCCAAATACAAGCTAGAGGTTTAATATGATTATTAGTATGATGTTATGCTATAATGCGTCTAGTAAATATTACTTTTTAAACATTTCAGCCCTTGGAAGCATAATGACTTTTTTTAAATCTGCAGAAACCGTGACATAATTAACATTATATTGTAGAGTTGAATGCTTTTTGTAAAGATTTCTAGCATCTATATAATTTGTCTCATGTATTTTCCATGTCATACAAATTTCATAATCTTCTTGAATTGAATCTTTATTGTGGTCATGTAACTTGAATTGTTCACATTGTTCACACTTCTCATGTCCCAAATTAGCAAAGGAAATTTTTTTTTCTTTTAATTTACATCTGTAAAATTCATATGATATATTCTGATTTGGATATTTTTCAATAAAGTCTTGATGCATCATTATTATGTTGATGTCACTGGGCAATAAGCATGTATTTGGAGCATGTTCTCGTCGATAATGAGAAATGGTTGGGTGAAATGACTATGTGTTCATTAATTTTGTCATCATAATGATATTTATTGTGGGGCTCGCGTTTAGCTCTTTTATCGAGGTATGGTATAATATTTCCTGGTGGGGTTTCATTGTATATTGTACACACTACCTTATCATTATTTTTTTTAAACCCCAAAGTTGTTAAAAAAAATAATTTATATACTTCAAAACATTTAGAATTTTCATTATACTTCTGTTGTATTGCATACACTCAAAATAAAATGTTTTCTTTGATCAGCATTCATATTCCAATACTGACTATTGATTTCACAACGTCGATCTTGGCACATATTAGTAACAAATTTTTTTTTTACAAGTATTTATATTGCAAGGTTTGAGAACTTTATGTTTTTGAGCAGTTTTTCATTTTTGTTATCCTTCCTGTCTTTAACACTATGTTTGAATTGTGTACGTTTCCTTTGCTTCCCAGACTTGGTATATTGATCAAGTGAATATTCTGTTTCACTACTGGTTACAATTGTTGGTAATGTATGAGAAGTTTCTTTTTGAATTGATAGATTTTCAATACTTGTATTTTCTTGGCAAACTAAATATTAAATAAAAATAATTAAATATTATTTTCTCTATAATAACAATAGAAAACTAAGTTATAATCGTCACCTGTTTCACATTAATAGTCAATCAAAGATCCAACATCTTTATCATTAACTGAATTAAGTTCATTTATTGAGTCCACATTAATTTCTATACCAACACTTTCCAAGTTACTCATATTTTCACCAGGTGGTACATAATCTTTATCATTGTCTGAGTCATCAATCATGGAGCAAGATGAAATTTCTATAATATTTTTTATAAAACATATTATTTTATATATTAAATACGAAATAACTCAACTGAATATAAAGTATAACTTACCAGTTGAAATACTATATATATATTTTGTTTTCAATATTTTTTCCCAATAAAGGTAAACCATTGCTGGTAAAAACATCTTTGTTAACGGTATCTATTTTAATACTACCTGTAAAAGAAATTAATGAATATATTATGTTGCCTGTTATGTTATACAAAAATTAGGTATATTAAGCATAATTAATAATGTAGTTGGTATTTGAAAATTTCATGAAATATAAAATGTAATTTAATAGGTTCATTTATCAAATAAATAACATTATTAAACTATAAAATATGCTTTAAAAAGTTTGAATAGAAAAAAAAATCTTAAATTGTAGATGAAAATAATTATTTATTTTAGGTACATATTATTCAGCATTTTCTATTTCTAAACAATTAATAGATAATAATTATATACAATTTTTATTTTTTATCATAATAATTTAACATTTTACTACAGAAATTTGAATACTATGATCATTGATTAAGTACATATATACTAAGTACATATATACTTAATCAATGCTATGATATAGTACAAACCATACATAATATGTACCATATTGATGACCAAAATAAAAAATAGATAAATATTATGTACTAATTTATAATATGAATATATTAGTTGGTTGAAATATTAGAGCAAAATAGACTTACCTCCTTCATCAGTTTTCTCACCGACCGCGACATTTGCTGAGGAATTTTTCTCTTTGACTTAATCTAGTAATTTTGCCGCTCGCGACTGATACATTATTTAGTGATACACAGAAATATTAAATGTAGGTACGTAATGCAATATAAACTATAACTGTAAGTGTGATTGTTACAACTGATACAAGCTAAACTTTACACTCAGGTGATTTTTTTTAAGGTTAATTTGGTTATCAAAATTAAGAGCAGACATTTAAAAATATTTAGAAACTTTTCCATGGGTAATATTATTTATAATCCATGATAAAGACAAATCATATAACGTCACACATACGAAACTATAATAACAGTAACAGACAGCTGATATGCGTTGGTGAAGTAAACATTAAGAATCACGATAATAAAATGTATTATTATTGTTTCTATAAATAGTCACTTACGGCTCAAAAATACGTGTCTTTCCTTAGTGGAAAATACGTATGTGAACCAATTCTAAGCAAAATCACCGTATATCGTGGTCAGTTACTGCCTTTTCGCTTAGTATACGTTGGATACTGCTTTTCGGCTTAGTATTATTCATATATTTTAGAAATACGCATATGTTTAACCACGTTTATTATAAAATCTTTTGCCTTAGTTTTTGCAAAAACGCGTTTATTAATTTGATTCGGTACTCGAAGAAACGTATGCTACCCGGTCGTAGGACAACGTTACCCATAGCGACCGAAACCACGGTCGTATTCTTGTCTGTCGTGGTTTTGCATCGCAATAATAGGCTCGACATCGACGCGGCGCGGCGGTAGTCTTTCCGATCTTTCAGTCGTTTCGTCGTCGTTTAGCAATGCCGTGTTTTCGAAGTATCCCGGCGATAAATAAGATCGTTTAATAAATCTCCAGTGTGTAAATTTCCAATCATTCGATTTCGCGTTGCCACCGTCGGTGCGAACTGAAGCGCGTAAGACGTGATTTGAAATAAAATCGCACATAGTAAGCGTACGCAAACGACGCGCGACGGTGGGGATCAAGCAATAAATTCGGTCGAGGGAGAAAAAAATGGCGGAAATCCCGTAAGTATCTGTTTGTCGTGTAAATCTGTCCGGGGCGTTATAAGCGTGACGTTGGCAAAAAGTCACACAAACTAGGGAGATGCGCATACGTACTGGTACATGCATGATATACATAATATATTATATCTTATATCTTCTTCTCTATACATATATAAAACAGTAAGGTGATTGACTGTGCTCTACGCGCACAGCTCAAACCATTGGATGGATAGGGTTGAAATTTGGCATGGAGATAGCTATTATGACGTAGGCATCCGCTAAGAAAGGATTTTTAAAAATTCAATCCCTAAGGGGGTTAAAAAGGATAAAAGGGGTACAAATTGAAAACGTTTTTTTTGTTCCGATTTTTTGAAATTAAGTATACATACTCTATAACACAAATAAACATTGTCTATAAACTTTATTTTATGCAATTCAACCCCTATGGGGGTTAAAAGGGGTAAAGGTTAAAGAACGGCGAAACTAGAAAAATTCGCTGTGGGAGTTGGATTGCGAGATGGAGTGGGAGTGGGAGTGCGAATGCGAGTGCGAGTGCGAGTGAAAGTGCAAGTAAGAAGTAATATATGAAATCGTGTTTTGTTCATTTATCCCTTCGGCTGATGTCCGATGTACGTTTGAATAGCTCGTATTGTATTATACGAGTATATAGCGTAAGAACAAGCATATTATCTATAAGTATAAAATTATTTTTGATTTTATTTTGCTAAGAAACTATAAACGATCGAGAATGCGATTGATGAATATAATAGGGATTAGACCGATGTTACTTTTTTCCGATAGAGCCAATATCGTTGGTATTGATCCATCCCTAGAATATAACACAACGATTAGTGTAACTAAACATAAAAACAAAACGTCGTTTGATATGTACACATGAGAGACTTAATTATTATTCGTAAAGATCGAAAAAACAAACAATTCATTTAGATGCATTATTTAGTTTACTTAACTAGTCAATATTGTTTTTAATTTAATAGCGTTCGAATGACAACCGCCCCGGGGCGTGGTTGGGGTTTTGGTGGTGGTGGTGTCAGTGGCGATAAATGTGCAGTGGTCAGCTTGTCTACGATTTCCGAATGCCCCATCTATATGTCTTTGGGTGGCCAATTTTGGTAAAACGTTCGAACTCTAATAATAATGCGACCGCACGAATTACACGAACAACTGTGCATCGCCTCGCACCGTCCTTCATATCGAGTTGGGGACCCACGCTCGTCGTAACGTTACAGTATTGCAACGGCACAGTATCCCCATAAGCTCTTCGGGGTTGTTACATTATTATTATTATTGTTGCTGATCCCGCGGCAGCTATTAAACACCAGAACACATATTTTTCACCCAACCAACCACTAGCCGAATGTGAAATATAATATTATTTTCTCGATTAAAACTCCGTAACAGTGTAAAAACCTCGTTTGTATATAGATAGACGTTTCGTCCGCATGTGCACGATGCGTTGTGTTGTTTTTATCGAGCTGCGGAAAAATGTCGACTTTTATGGTTTTTATTTTTTTTTAAACCGTCTCCCTTCTGAACTCGGCTCGATCGGCAAACAATAATGCCGTCGCTTCGTTTGTATGTAATAATACGTGCGCGGTTCGATCCATAAAATTATCCGATACTGCTGCAGGCGATATACGTGCCGTGGCCGCAGTAAATCAAATCGGAAAGGGCAAAAACTCACGTGGACGGAGTATAATAATAAAACTTCCGGCATGTACACCAATAACATTAAACGGTCCACACTGTTTGACGAGGGTCAAGTAATCTTTACGGCGGAGAGGTGACGAGGCGGACGGTGGTGTGCGTACGGACGGTGTTGGAGGAGTGGTCGGACGGGAGCGATAGAAACAATAGGTGGGGGTGATTACAATAGAAAGGGTAAAAAAAAAGAGAAAAAAAGAGACTGAGAATAATTGAATGCGTGAGTGGGTCGGTGGTAGTAGCAGAAGTCGCGGGTAAACGACACGACTAAAAACCGCCGCTGTCGTTGTAATGCTTTATATATAGAAATAACAATTATTATTATTATTATTATTATTACTACTACTACTGTACGACGATATAACATTAATTCGATGACGACGGGTGTACGTTAATAGTCTTGTATTGTTGCGCGGTCGCTTGTTTTTTCCGTTTTCATTTTCATCTGTTTCAATATCATTACTTAACTACAGGTCACATATATGGCCTATATGGCTATATATTTCATAAAGCCACTAAAACGCATAGCACTAAAACGGATGTAATTTGTATAAATCTTACAATTTTGTGTAGTTGTTTTTGATTTTGATAGGAACAGTAGGTTTTCCAAAAATTATAACTAAATAATATTAACCCATATACTGTATTCACATTCAAACGTATTGTCTTAAAACCTGAGTTCGATGTACCTATTATATAAAATACAGTATACATTATTATATACGTACCTGAACAATAACATTTAGTATACATAATATGTAATATTATAAACGCGCGTATATTTTGTTTTTGTGCAAATATATTTGGGCAACTTGCCGAACAGCGGTATTTTACAAAAGCCTTACGATTTAGACGCTAAAAAAAGTTAGTCTTGAAACTTTTTCTATATATGCGGGCTTAAAATATTGAAACGATGTACCTACGTAAACAAGAACGCAACTTACACCGGGTATACAAATGTAAATATGTGTTTATGTATTATGATTTGTTTTATCATTTATTATAAGTATAAGTAGACAATATAGATTAGATTACAGCATAGATTTTTGTAATATGATATACAAAATATAATTTATTATTTATTATTAATAATTTATTGTCCGTGAACCAAATCATCCTATATCACGGGTGTCGTATAATGTAGGTCTTGTCGTGATGACAATACATATTTTGCTGACATGTGTCACGTCGGTTTCCGAGTTAACAAAACGCGCGTACTCTACGAAGCGTAATTATTGTACATTGTACACTCGTGTTGGTGGTGTGGTATATAATAATATTATAGTAAGATACGTATACGACTATAATTGTCGTGAATTTTGATCTTTTAAAGAGGTCGGTACATAGACCACGACCACATGCACACAATTATACGGTAACGCGATGTCACCGCAGTGAACGAAATACAATTATTATACTCGGCCTAATAACATCTTCATTCTTCGGAATACATATTTTCGATCGTCTAAAATTATTAACTTAGATTTTAAATTAGACAATGGTTTTTTAAAATTGTTAACACGTCTGAATTCAAACTATACGAGTATAATCAATTTATTTAATAGAAAAGTTGACAGAAAATCATGTAGGAGTAAGATTTTTATCGTATATTATTTTTATACTATATTTTTCGTTCAAATGTTTTCCTATTTTATTCATTTCAAAATTATTTCAAATGTATTCTGTTTCATTTAAATGAGTGACAACGTCAAACAACATGTATTCGCATTTATGCTCATAATAAAATGTAAATGTAATAGTTTCTCCACATGTTATTGCCAATATAAAATCTGTCAATTTACAGTATTTACACTGTTGATGTATTATTATTTTATTATCAAACACTCGTATTCCGTACGTTTATAAATTCTATAGTTTATTCAAATAGGCAATTATAATTTTATGTACTTGAGATTCTATGCTAGAGTATTTTAAATATATTCTTAATATTTGATATTTTTTTTATCAATGATAATATTTACAGTAAAAAAGTCTTTAATCTATTTTATATAATATATACTTTATGAAGCTTTGTTTCCAAACGCGTAACAACTTTCGTTTAAGCGTTTTTAATAGACACGAATAGATGAACACGCATTTTCGTTTTAGTTTTGAGTACTTATTTAATCTTATTCAAACAAATTTTATTCAAATATGATCATGAATTTTGAAAAGGAACATACTATAATATTCATCTTGATTATAAGAAAAATATTTAAACAATTACTTTCACACATTTCACTATCAAGGTTTGCAAACCTTACTAGAAATCATTTGTTTTCCATGCTTGTGAAGTTGTGAAACACTTTTATTTGTAGCGATGTATTGCTAATAAATGCGTATATCTCATAAAAACACGCGTCTAAGCTCACGCACGTTTTAATGTTTAAAAAAACGTTTATTGCTGCTGTCTCTAAACGTGTCAAGGTTAATTCGAAATATTCTATTCATCTGAAAAAATTCTGCTGTATTGTTTATTAGTTTATTATACTTTGTTTTCAATTATTGAAGTGTACCAAAATGTTTAGTCCTCAGTATGTTTTTCTTTTGATCATAATAAAGTAATAAAAACATTTTTAAAGTCGTGTTGGTACTGGCTGGATCTGTCGTAAACTACACCATAGTATTTCGATTCTCTGTAAATTTATTTAATTTTCTAAAGTTCAACTGGGAAATCTAAAAAATTGAACAATTTAAAGTATTTTATCGTCATTCAATTTCCCTCGTCTATAAATCGTTATTGCATTTCGGGCTAGGTACGTGATATGTTGGGAGCACTAGAAAATATATGTATCATACTTGTATTCCACTCGAAAATGTCGGTACACAAAAATACTATAAAACCTTTTGCTATACGCTCAGAATCTATAATAGCTGTAAATGTTTTTTTTTTCTGTTTTTTTGCGCAATTATTGTTTAAGTTCAAACTTTACGTAATATAATAAATGTACGATAGGTAACTGAAAATTACTTAAAATTGTTCTAGAATTTGATATTATAGTAATAATTTATCCCCGTTAAAAAATCACGTCATCCAGGAAACACACATTGTGTAATATGCGCTAGTACATATATATTATTTTCTTATTTTAATTGTAAATTATTTGCTTTTAATGCATCATCAAACAGAAATAACAAAACGATAATAATTGGATTTTATAGAATAAAAAAAAACCCCTATAAAATATGAATATTTAAATAAATAAAAATACACGGTAGAGTGGAGGAAAAAAAAAATTGGAAAAACGCGCGCGTGACGGCTGAATCGTATGATATGTAAATATACCCGGAAGCGAACGGATTAACGCAAAGGTCGACAAACCAGTTCGGTCACGGCCGAAAAGGCGATTTTGACGGAAAAACTGTACAAAAAATTTCATGGTCTAGGTGAGGCTCGAACTCACAACCCCGGCATTGCTCACGACCACTGTCTTATAAGTACCGTGCGCTAACCGATTGCGCCACTAGACCGGCACGCCGTTCGGTCGCGAAACAATGTGTTTTGAACTCGGATCGGCCGCCGTTTGACTCGACGATGGCGAGACGCGGGCATTTATTTCAATCGCCGTCGCCACACTGAGCTCCAGTGCTACAGAGCCGTGTCAAGCAATTCAGCGCCCTGGGGTATTATTTTTTCGCCCCTCTTCCCCTCTAACTAGTAGATTATTTGGGCGTCAATAAAATCGATCAAGGAATTATGATCAAATAAGATTAAATAGATTTATTTATTTTTGTCATCGTTCAACATGCTGTCCCTTGATTACTTGGTCGTCAGGGCCACAATTACACAATTAGCACGACGCCCCCTTGCTTGCATACAAAATTACAGCGCCCGGGGGCAATTGCCCCTTTTGCTCCTCCTTTTAACACGGCTCTGGTGCCACTCGAGATGAAATTATTTCCTTTTTATATATTTTCTTTTTTACCGTATCGATTTGACAGAAAAACGCGCCGTCGCGGCTGCCGCGAGTTCAAAACACGTTGTTTCGCCCGCCAACTTCGTGCGGGTCCAGTGGCGCAATCGGTTAGCGCACGGTACTTATAAGACAGTAGTTGTGTGAGCAATGCCGGGGTTGTGAGTTCGAGCCTCACCTGGACCATGAAACTTTTTCTTTTAGCATTTTACTGCACCGTCGCGTTTTACAATAATAACATAGCTTTCGGATCGATGTCGAGTTTCGTCTCGTTGTCCTCGAGTTTCGTGTACAAAAGCTCAAAACTTAGCGTCGCCGTGACGATCATAACGAAAACACGCGACGTATAAATCGTCACGAGCTTTCCAACGTTTTTATCAGGACATGTGTATTTTTATTTATTTATTTATATTTTTTTCTATAATAATAAAAATACTATATATATTAGCGTGTAATCCGGTTTATATTCTCTACATAAAGATACGTTTTGCGGTATCTTATATTTCATATAATATGAGATGTTCAGATGTAGAAGTAGGTATGTAATACCCGATAATCACGACGTCCAAAAGAAATAAGGCCAGGCCATTGTATCTGGAATATAATATACGTATTACGATTTTAAATTTATTTTAAATTTCGATAAGTTTGAATGGTTATAGCATGACGCTGTGATCTACTAATTTATTATATACATCGATTATATGATATTATATACATAAATTCAAAAATCTACACTTTTAGTATTACAAAAACATTAAGGAATCGAAAATCTTAATTACTATATACATATAACATTTACCTATTCATTCAATTTGATCGATTTAAAAAGGAATAAAGACAAGAGGGTGAGAAATACGAAAACTGTGGAGAGGGTAAAAAGAGATCGATAAACGATAATATATTATACAATAACATTATAGGAAACAGAAAACAAAAACCAAACGACTATCAATCACGACGGACAGTTTTTAGGCGATGAAACTTTAATAACTGCCAATCGACGTACGCTATAATAATAATATACCGGTTAGCGTTTTAACTATCATTAAATGCGTAATTGAAAAGAGTCCGCAGCCCCTTTTCTTTCCTGACGTTCCAAATCTATTTACCAGTTTCCTGAACGTCGGCAATTGTTTTTACTTTTGTTTTCCCCAAAATAATATTTTCAAATGAAAGCGATTTGTTTTGAATTGTTTTAATTAATCCATTGATTTTAATGTTAATCGTTTTCTTTTGTTTTGTAAAAATAACGTTAGGTCTTATTGAAAAAATCAATCAATTATTATTTATTACATAATGTTTTACAATGTGTTATACATTATTATCATTATTTTTTAATGTCATGGTTACTGATAAAAATATTGAGTGGGTTACAAAAATATTAATTTGACTGATAAATATTATCAATTATCATATTACTTAACTGTATAGTTTTAAATATTTATCAAAGTGTATTATCGCATTACATTCGTAATCGATTATGATGAATTAATACTTGACTATTCTAAAATCGCTTAACTTCAGTCAAGTGACAATATATTAATATTGACATATTTATTGGTCTACTCGAAGAAAAAAAATACCTATTTATTATTATAAGTTTTTATACGTGTGGAGCATAACATTGAATACAATGTAAACTGGGAGAAACAAATCAAATTAATTTATGTTTAGTTTTATTAAAACAAAATATGTCATGTAAAAAAAAATAAAAAAAATTCGTGATTAGAAATCGACAGACTACTTAAGGTTTTTAAAAATTTCGTCGATTTCTAATCACCAATTTTTATATTTTTATTTTTAGCTTAAATTTAGTAACATATCGAATCTACGTGCTGATAAATACATTCTGTAAATGATTTTAGGCTCGTCCACCGACCGATTGCCAGAAGTCCGATATCGACGAACGCCGGCCGCATCGTCTCGACGTGCGACTTCGTATGACATGTACGCCGCCATACGTCGGTCGCCACTGTTGCGAGTGCATGTGCAGTAACGATACATGCACGTAGAACACACGGAAAGCTTATCGAAAAAATCGTAAAGTGTCGGACGAAATCGCCGTCTTTGTCATCGACCGCCATTATGGCACTGTCGCCGTTCCTGTTGCTGTTGTTGATGGTTCCGCCTCCGTTACTGGTGCTGCTGTGCTGTAGCGCCACTGCCGTGAGCTCTCAGTTAGCTTGGACACCAATTTACGTCGGCTCGAACAGTAAGTCCGTTTTTAAATGCATGTTTTCTTATCGTTAAGTTATTATTATTATTTTGCTTCCGCTACGGTACCGGATCCCTAGTTTTATGTCGTGTCACGGAGGTTTTTGAATATACCGAACTAACGCCCGATCACATTTTTCACATCTTATTGTGATAGTATAAATTAGAATTGACAACACCAGTTGGATATTTAATCGTTAATCATTGACAGTATTCTTAATTTTATATACGACTAGACCTATGTGTGATAGGTTAATCTGCTGCGATTGATTGTGTAGTCTGTGTGTATAATAAATCGTTTGCGTCTAATACGCCGAGTGCCGAAGATTGTTTATTAAATGTATGTACCAATGTTGTAAAATTGGAATAATTGTATAAAGAACTGGAAACAAATTATGATGGATTTTTATAAGTTTTTTCTCATAACGTATTGTATACTCGTGTATACTCGTATATATATATATATATATAATATAGGGACCTATAATTCAATTTAAACGGAAATACTATTATTGATACAAAATTAAATGCCTAATGAGCTAGAAGTTTTAGCAGAGCCCGGAATTTGATGATATTCGAATTTTTTTTGTCTTACAAAAATTTAGACGACTTATATACATTTTTATTTTGCATTTTTTGACATTTTATGGTCATGATTAGTAATTTTAGATGGTTTTTAATAATTTTGTCACTAATTGAAAGATAGTTCATCAAGATTTTAATATTTTTTTTATCATTTTATATGTATTTTTAAATTTATTATCTTCATCGAGTACCTATTATAAATTGAAATTCGTGTATAACATTTTATATCATATTAAATATCGTATAAATTATTATTTTAATTATTAATTTAAAAATAGGAATTATAAGAGTGTTTTTAGTAGGTATTTTAGGTTCTAGCTGATTTTTTTCAAGGATATTTTAAGGATTTTCAAGGTTTTTTGGGGTATCAAAGTCTGTACACTATTTATAAGTATTTAATAATTGCCTCTATAATAACGGAATTAAGACTTATACACACTACCAGAAAAATTTAACGGGTGGGTCACTCGTCAAAGGTGGTCGCATGCTTAACCGCAGCCAATATTGTTGTTGGTGACACACAGGTTTAAACTGAAAAAAAATTGTCAACTCAGATTTACATCTACGTCCCTTACTTACCGACAAAACGACAGTTTTAAAGGTTTTTTTCCCCCCGTAATTGAAAACTACTGCACTGACTAAACCCAAACGATCCCTATAGACATTAGACACAACGAAAATTAAACTCGCACCAGCCTGAACAAATACAAAAATATCTTTGTTTGTTCGTATAATTTGTATCGTATGACGGGACGACACTTGACACGTCGTACCACGCCGTGGGTTGGGCCTCAGTATCACAATTTTCGTATATTATTTTGGTTTTGAAGAAGACTGTTTACACATATGTTTATTACGTCATACCTTTGTATCTATAACATATTTGTCTTACACCTACCTGCGAGCTACAATATAACATGTTTTACTGTACAAAATATACTCGTGCAATAGGAATATCGTATTGTTATATTATTGGAACTCATAATCATTATAATAATTATCTAATTAAATGTTGAATGTTAGTAACATCGTTGTGATAAACCGACATATTTAAATTATTTAATACTCCATTTTATGATAATACTCACTTACACGATCGTTTATGCATGGCTGTTTTGTTGATCGGTTTATTATATATTTTCCATGATAAATATTGCATGAAAAAGTTGTTGAAAATGTATTAATTTATATATCAACTTAAAATTAATGCGCTCGTATGAATAGACATTCTACAAATCTTATGAGTTTAAGTTTGCTCAATAATAATAAGTACTGTATTTGATTATCATTACAATTTATTGTACTAAATGATTAACTGTACAAAACATTTTGTATGTTATATTTGATTATTATAAGTTCTTCTTACTACGACCCATTAAAAAGTACTTAGTACTTTTAAAATTCATTTTGTTGTAGTCATTTGGAAAAATAAAAAAACTTCAATATAATTCAATAACAACCTATAAGTAATCACAATCTTTCTCAAGTATCACATTTCTATGATAAATTTACATATTTAAAATTTTTTTCATACATATTCATAATTGTATACAATGTATTTATATGGTAAAAAGAAATTTTTTTTTTTTATCATTACAATTTTGAACTTTTCTTCATTTGATTGTACCTGAATTAAACTAAACTCTCTCATTATAAAACATAAAAGGTTTATTACCATTATTATTGTTTAGAACAAATTTATATATATTTATATATAATATAAGTATATTGAATGTTAATTTCGATTTAAATATGATGTACTTGTGCAGTAAAACATGGTTATATAGTAAACAAATGTAATTTTCTTATTTATTTTAGTCACGTAAAAATATAGACTGCAACATGTAGGTATATATATATTTCTCAAATGTTAGTTTATGGTTATTATTGAAATACTGGAAAAATGAATGAAATATCATTTATAAATTTAATTTAATGAATGCCATCATCAAAATGTTATACTTACCCCTCTATATGTTGTTCAAAAGTTATAAATCAATAATATTTTAATTCAAACTTTAAAATACATGATGCACCGTCATTATGACATCAATTCATTTATTCTTAACTTATAAAAAAAAAATGTAGTTTTTAATTAATTGAATATACGAGTATACCGTGGCTTTAAAATATGTATTTTTAAATAATTCCGACTATTTTTAAAATTGTGTTGTCAGTAAGGCAGGGAATGAAAATGACCTATAAAACTCTAAATAAGGCCCAGCACGTTAAAATCTTTAAGTAAAAATTTTAATTTTAATTTTCAATCCAAAAACTCTAAAATGCTCTAAAAATTGAAGAAAGTGACTTTAAAATAAAACATTGTCAGAAAATGCAAAATAAATTAATTTCGTTTTCGTATTCAGAAGTACATGGACGATTTTGTGACCATGCGAGCAATGCACAGCATCGAAATCCCAGCCCTAGTTATCATTCTTCAATCTATAATTAAACAGTTATTGCCTGTCGATAGGTGTATATAACGTTTTTAATTTACTTAGATATACGAGTATATTACTCAAAAAACGAATTATGAATTTAGACTTATTATTCTATTGTATTTATAAATAATACAATAGCAAAATAATATACAAAAATAAAAATTTTCATAGCTATACAAAGTGTATATAATCTATAACACTTCGCGCGATTATTGAACGTTTTCATATTTTAAATTTAAATATCTTACTGTTTCGTAATTATTAAGAATTTATTAATGACAGTTATTCAATCAAATTGATTTAACTGAACACATTAGTGAGTATTATGCTGACGCGACGCGCTATTTCTCCTCAACCGTACAACGCGGTAAAAAGTTGTAGATCGCGAGTGGAAAGATAAGACAGGGTGGGGCCGTGTCAATGCTTATTATAACAATATTAAAACAATTTTTAATAGTCTATGAAATTCGCAAAACGGTAAAATAAAATACTGAAAATGTTTAATGGTCTTAGTCACCAAAATCTATTTTATGAATATATGGATAATTCAATGGATTTAATGGCAAGGTTTCGCCTTTTTTTTTACCGACTGCAGTTAAATTTAATTTTTGTTTAACTTGATGTTATGAAGTTTAGTCAAGTTTGTCGATGGTGAGGGAAAATTTTAAGCACTGCCGCTCGGCGTCGATTAAATTAAAAACAAAAAAGGAACCATTACGAGGTGGTGGTAACAAGTTAATGCACTCAACCTGTCACCCTCAACGTCGAGTTTTAATTCCGGTCGTCACGTACGTCAGTCCGTGCACCACCCTTATTCAGGATATCATCGTAAATTATTAACCGACCGGTCGGATACAGTTTTTCATTACTATTTAAATAGATCACAATCTCTTATTTATCATTTTATTCGGTAACGTTGAAAAGTATTTTCGGTTTCGCTATTTTATTTGAATTTGTTTGGCGATTTTAATACGATAATGCGTCCTGAAGCATGTATTGGTTTTTATATGATGAGTCTGTTATTTTCTGTTTTGTTTTTACATTCATTTTTAAAATATAATTTGTAGTCGATAAACTGCCTGATTGAGACAAATGTGGTGTTCAATAAAATAGAGTTTTATAAAATATATATAAAATAGAAGACATTTTACCAAAATTCCGAGGGGTTTTTCAGTTTTTGAGAGCATTTAAAATATTTTCTCAATTCCCAAAAATGTATTTTAAGATAGGTACTCTTAATACTACCTATAAATCCGCCATCCGGCATGTTGCAATGACAAACTATTTTACTTTGCTCAGAATTGCTTTTTGGATGTAATGGTATATTGCTTTAAAATTTATAAGAATAATTTTCCAATATCCCATGCCAAAAGGTGTATAGAAACAAGTGCCAGTCAACATAAATCATCAGTTTTAATAAATGAGGTTTTCAAATTGTATTTCAAAAAACAAATTGATTATTTTACAAATAATTAGTATCACGAATAAATTTAATAAATGTACACAACTCATTATTTATTTTTATAGTAGTAATTTTTTTTAACACGAACCAAAATCTAAAATAACATCCACAGTAATTTGAGCTGTATTTTTTTTAGGAATTAAAAAATAATAATGTTTTTTTGTTATGTTTTTGTTATATAAATAATTTTACCCACTCCATCACAGTTTGTTAAAATGACTGAATCTGTTTGTGTACTTATAATTTTTTTAAATCAACCATGACCATATTATTTCATAATAATATTATAAGTGCATAATGTGCAATGTAACACATTTTTACCAATTAAAAGAAAGACAGAATATTTTATTTTAAACAAGGCATGCCCCACAAATTCCCCATTCATAATATCGTGCAACATTGACTACGGTCTACGACAGACTGTGTAAATCCTAATCTTAGTTACACATACGACTGTGAAGAATTCATTTAATTATACGTAGTACGCGTTAACTAGTTTTAAAAGAGAATTATTTCAAAAACACGGACGATAAAATAAATAAGTAATTTTGTTCCATACTGTTTTGGTATTTAATTTCTAATATACGATTTATTTCGACCAAAAAATAAGGTTAAAATAACGAATTACATTAAGTAATGGAAAACAATAACACTGTATGTATACGCATAATTGGTTAGGAAAAGTTAATCTATCTCAAACTAATAGTTAAAGTGGGTATGAAGTACGGGTTATGCATACGACATTTAAAACTTGCACTTGTTAATAAAGTTACTGGTAGTAAATGTATTTGATTGTGTTTTATCAAAATGTTATGGGTTGAGAAGAGACAATACAGAATCTGAGCATAAAAAAGATATCAAATAAATTATAATTTTAGTTTTGGTATTATATTTAATTTTTATGAAAAATAATGATAGACTCAGCATTACATCGCATTAAATTGAAAGCATATATATATATAGTGAAAAATATAAGTGACCTGGAAGTGATCTACATTTTAACTACTTTAAGACAGTAAAAATTCACTAACGGAAAGTGAGAACTGAAAAAGAATTTTCATAACTTTATAACTCGGAAAAGAACGAGACGAAATATATTTAAAAAATATATATTTGTTTGTTTGTTTTTTTTTCTCTTATTTCTTTAAGTTGGCCATTAAAAGGTTAAAATACATTATCGATTGCGGAATCTGAAATAGATCGAACTGAGAGGAGAGGCGAAGTTGACCTAGTGAATCTGTCACTTTCAGGAAACTTTTCGATTGCATTTATTTTTCTAAAAGGGGATATTTCGTTCACTTTTAAAGAATTACAGATAAGATAAGTAACGGGACCAATAAGATTTTCGAAAATAATTTAAACGTTTATTTATTATTCTAATCTGTTTCGTTTGATAAATTGTCTAAGTTCATTGATATACTTTGTATAATGAATAACTCCATAAATGTTTTACGAACCGTGCAATGGGGTAATTTTTTTCTTCAGTAATAAATTAACACACGATAATATATCATATTTTATATGTTCTTTATATTTATCATTGATAAATAAATTTCATTATTAAAAACGAAATAGTTTATCGTTATTACTTATTATATTGCTAAACTTTAAAACTATTTTCATTGTTTCCAAAAATTCTTACATCGTGTAATAATTATTTATCTTTATGATTGAGAATATTTATAAATTCCGAAATCAAACTTTTTGTAGATTTTTTTATTTTTATAAAAAGATTATTTTTCGTCTTATTCCTCTTCATTCGCTGCAGTTGTTGTCGTGTGCTCATATTATTAAATGTAATATATTTTAAAGCGAGAAAAACAATACTTCTCACAGGTTGACGTGACACTGATTGGGGTACAGCGTATACCCCATGTGACATGTCAATGACGTAACTAGGTACTGAAAATGCGACGAGATCAGGGCCCAAATATATTTAGAGAGCTCGAAGAGCGAGGACATACTTTTAAGGTTCTGAATTCAAATTTATGACTACCTACCATGAAAGAATAGGTAAAAAACGAGTATTAAGTATTTTAATAAATTGATAATTCATTAGTTAAACAGTTTTAAAAACTTTCGTAAGTTAAAATTTAGCTAATTTACTTAATCATTGTGCAAACAATAGTGATTTTATTAGTTCTTCTTCTTGCTAGAAAGTTCTTTAAAGTGAGATGCCAAGTTTCCCCGTGTTTAGCAGTAACTAGTAAAGAAAAGCGAGTAAACATCGTGATTCGTGTTTCTACTATTAATAAATTAAAGTACCGGGATTTTTGTTGAGTTTGGAAAATATTATTTTACTAAACGTCTTTCTAAATTTTAAGAATTTGTCTAAAAGTTGTCCGCGAAGATTTCATGTATGTTAAATATTTAATTTTTTTATAACATTTTAAAGTTAAGCCACCCGTGCCACAGTGGCATACATTTCAAATAAAGTAAAATTAATGTTTTACGTATGATTAATTTTACCAGCAATAAAACGTAGATTGAAAATGATTCGAAGCAAATATTTTATCATGTCAAAGTTCATATAGTTTTATACAAAATATGTTTACAAGTGTACATTATACATACAAATTACTTATAAATTTATTTGGACATCAATTTTTCAAAAGTATGGTATGATGAAGATTCAATTTTTATTGATACATACATACGTATGCATTATTTTTGACGTACCTAACCGCATATTTTATAATATGAAAATTTGAAGAATGTACATGGAAACTCCTATTATTTTGAAATAAATCATCTGGCTTATTCAGAAACGTTCGGTATACCTTCCTCCGACTTGTTCTACTCGAAGTTTCTTGCATTTCAATCTCCATAAAAAGAAATGGTAAATGTTTACCTAAATGTTATTTATTATAATATTACACTGATAAATATATAAAACTTTAGTACCTTAGCTTTTAAAACTGTTCGGTATAATCCGGTATGGTCTAGTGGCTAGGATACCTGGCTCTCACCCAGGAGGCTCGGGTTCGATTCCCGGTACCGGAATCAAAATTTTTATTATGTTCTTCCATTTTATATATTGCACTCTACTTTAATTCGCCATCACTCTGAGATTTCAATTATAAATAATTTCATATTTTAACTATCAAGTAAATTATTGCAAAAGAAAGTATTCTAATAACCATTTGCACATGAACATGAACATAGGTACGCGAGCGTACATTCCTAATTAGTAATTATTTTAATTTATATTCAAATTGCTTAATTTCGAGAAGAGTATTAAATTATATTCTGTTTCACTGTCGTCTGTATTGTGTTAGGAACTCCATAAATAATATATGTGTCAATATTCATCGAAGTTATAAACAATAATGCATGCAAATTAAGGAGTTATGCAATATTAAAAATGGATTTTCGTTTAAAAACCTAGTCTCGAGAGTTCAAGTAGATACAGTGCCATGTAATGTACAAACGTTATTATTTTGCTTATTATTTATCAGTTTTGTTGTTACTAAAATGTTCCAATAAAAGTACTGTAAAACCTATAGAATATTTTTTTTCAAGTTAAGATAAAAAAAAAACAAATTAGATTTTGTCAAAAACTGGTACTTCGATAATTTTACATTTTTTACATTTTCTTGTTGTCGTTAGTTTTCGTCAGTTTTCTCAGTAATTTTGGAAAGCCGTTGTGAAGGTTCAACAAATAACCTCTTCACTGTACCGACTATACAGCGTTTGTTACGATAAACCATTCTGAAGTTGATCGGATCGAATCTTCCGGTTGAACCGCGAAAGACGGGGGAAAAATAGGAATAAAAAACTCATAGTCATCACGGTACAGTCGATACATTCTTCGCGGCACTCTAAATCTAAAACATTCAATAATAACTAATCGGATATTTTTGATTATTATAATATGGTATAACGATTAGCAATTATAACATTGGTGCAATTACAGATGGGTGTACTGTATCGAAATGCATTTTTATAATTAACACCCGTATTTCAAAAGATACAAACGAATAATAATGGTAATCGATTATTGTTTTGGGTGTAATTTTCTTTTTATGAATTAAACCATTCTGACGTCGTCGATTGCTTTGTAGCTTTGCAATAAATAATAACGTTTGGAAATCTTTACACTTGCAATGGAAATAATTGCCTTTAAATCCATGGTGCACGCAATTTATTAAACATTTGTGTTTCGCACAAATGTACATTTATTTTCACAAATGTATAAAATATTCTGAACGTATACGTACATGCTGCAGCGATGATTTGAAATTTGAATGGAATTAGACGTGAGGACTGAATCCGGTCTAATAGTAACAAACTAGTATTGTCGGGAAATTTGATTTCGTATGTTTTCCACCACAATTTCTATGGCACTCCAATAATACACCCGTCTTCAGTTGATTTGTTCGTCTGCAACACATGTGGTCAAAGATTTTCTTGTATATGAAAAGAATAATAAAAACCAAATATAATAAAGCCCGGACGAAAATTCTATAGGCCATTGGCCAATTCTCAGTCTATTATACTTTACGAGCTGCGCGTAGAATTAGAGCGATTGTCATGTAACAATAGAGTTATATAACTAGCTAATACCCGTATTATATCCTCTCAGTAAATTCTATTTTATTTATTTTTATTTTTCGACTCACTAACGAAATTGAATAATATTTTATTTTACAAATTAACTAAAAGAGTATTTATGTATGGCGTATACTATAAGGTACGAGTAGCATAAAAAAAATAAAACGTCCGTGTAAATAATTAGGAATTTGTCACGAGGAGGTTATAGATTTCTATATTCGGAATTTATTTTTATACTATAATGTGCGTGCGCCGTGTAAATAATAATAATAATTCGAATACCGATTCGGATTTCGATGGAAATTTAATAACGGTTATTCGCTTTCGCGTTGATTTAGTGTCTGTAATACATAATTATCATTGTATGTAAGATTTTTATTCGGCGAGAATTTGAACAAAATTTTTATTTAAAATGTCTGGTTTAGCGTATAAAAATATATTTGGATAATTCCGGTTTTAAGGTGATTGATATCCCAAACCCTCTGCGAACGTACTCCATTGTCCATTAGTATCTTTTCTAAACTAGATTTTAACATATAATGTATTATTATAAATCTATTATACACTATATGTATTTAATCTTTAAACCAAACGATTACGTTTGATATCCGATTCTTATATAATTATCTACGAAGATTTCGTAAATCAGATCGTAATATTTTACGATAGGTTATTTTTTTATACAAGACTGCGTGCGTGTTGCTGTTGTATAAGTGTACTCAACAAAGCGCGTACAATATAAATATAATATATGATAATCAGATAATACGCAGTAGGTAGAACGATTCGCGTTAAGGTTTTGACCTTTGTCTAAAATCGAGTTTGGATGAGTTGATACACATAATCGTTACCTGTGTACAATAATAAATTTAACGCTACAATGACCATTGATCGTGACGTATAAAACATAAGGTGCCCGCGCGCATGCTTTAGCAAATGGCATCTCTTAAGGGTCTGAGCTTATTTCATATACTTTGTAAAACGTCATTCGAGAACTTTCCTCCCGCCGTCTTTCCACGTGCTTGCTCTTTTGTACCTACTCGCGTATTTGAACAATATACGATCGAGACAAAACGTAAATATTGGATATTTCTCGTATTATGCTTTCAAGTGTGCAGACATCGGGAAATGTAAAAATCCGCGAATTTAACTCATTCTAAATAATATTATCCAAGCCGTGTGTGATAAATGATTTCGGAACAGAGACTAAAATATGTAATATAGTATTGTGAAATAATCTGATAAATATAGATAGTAAACTGATTTCACGCGAATCGTTTACTCGTACACGCGCGATAGACCGGCATCATTTATTCGGTACCATTTTCACGCACGTATTCGGGAAATAGAATAATGAAAAAAAAAAAAAACACGCCTTCAGTCATATGATTACGATTTGGATTTTAGCCAGTGTGTGATCGATCGGTTACGAACGGTTGTTTTATTGACTGGATAGTAAACAATCGAATTTAACAGCGACAACGTTTCAACGTGATTATTTTAAAAGCTTCCGCGGATTATGGAGAAAAACACAACCGATAATCAATCGACGGATGGCACGGAAAACACCGGTGACAAATCCAAAGAAAATGAAATCACTGATACCACCCCCGCATCAGAACATAATCCAAGCGATTTGGATGATAAAACGTCTCACCAACAAAGCGACTCGTCTATACCGCTTTGCGATTTGAAATGTACCAACGAACAATACATAGACCTTCGCGAAACGTCTAAGACTTTGATGTACTTAATAGGTGAGCATTCAATAATAATTGAAGGGCAAAATGTTGTCTCTTAATTTGGTGGAAATCAAAATTTCGGTAAACTGGAATCTTTTTCCCACTACACCTCAACCAAAATTATTATCTTCCAAGAGGCGAAATCGAAACTGAAAAAATCAAAAAGTCTCAGCTCCTACTTCGAATACACTCGCCCTTCGGGCTGATTCGTCCATAACAGCGACTCCTCCTGTGCCTTTACAAAGTGTGCATACCTTTGTATACCACAACTCACATAATATTTACTCTCATGGTTTTTACAATATGACAATATATACACATATATCGTCGAATTTATTTTTCGCCGTTTGCTTTTGGTTTCGTCCGACACCCCTAGCACAAAATTATTACTATATAGCGCGCGTTCGAGTATGCGTTCAACGCGCCCGAACCGTCGTCGTCGTCGTCGTCGTGATTCGATTTGCCCTTTATTTGCACATGTCTACAGTGCTCTCTCGCACTCGTTCGTATCAAACGTATTGTCACATAGCGTACATAATATATATATATATACAACACATATACCTACTACTGCAGGCAGCCATCGTCGTCGTGCTACATTCAAAAACCTTTCGCTTAGAGTTATTTTTCCACCCCCTCCATTTTCCATTTTCAAATATGTATGGTGAAAAGAATATCCGTTTTATCGACAGACCGACGACGACGGTCTGCAATGGCGCAGGAACTATTTTTCACGTATAAGGGAGCGAGCGAATGTAGAGAGGAGCATCGTGGTATTATAACCATCACGATTATGGGCAACGGAAAGGTAATTTTATTACGATCGGAAATAGAAAACTCCTATTTTCATAAAAGTATATAGCTCGCTCGGGTAGGTATAAAAATATATCGATAAACTATTATTATTGAAAAAAATTGGAATTTTTGTTGAACCACCTTTTTGTCAAATAATTAAACATAATATAATCGAGTGAAATATAATAATGAAATAGTATAGAGGTAAATTATTTCAAAGATACAAAAATAAGGATAAAATGTACAGAAAACTATCTTCTACGATGCATTTAGAGGTATATTATATTACTATTGCAAATTGTGTTATCGCCCAATTGAAGTTCAAGCGAAATACAATGATCTGCACCGGCTTATTTTTATTTCGAAATTTGTCGCGACCGCGCTCGTTCTCAACAACAACATTGCTCCCGCTGAACTCTAGACACGTGCGCGCGTGACTTTCTTTTTGTCCCAGACAGCAGAGATCGCGAAAAAGTGTCGAAATGGATTAGACGTCTGGACGAGATGGACGACGATTCGGGTCAGCTGGAACGTTTGCACTACGTCAGGTACTTGGCGAACACGCTGAGCGGATCGTTCGGACTGACCGAGCCGTTCACGTCGTCGCCGCCGGAAACGATTAAGCCTTTGCGGATCATCCTGCCGCCGGTCGTGTTCGCCGACCTGTTGGACGACCGGCCGGAACAGTGTCTGAGAAAACCGCCGGCTCACGCGCGCAAAGCCACGTCGACGATGAGCCAAATGCGCCAAGATGACCGCATGTTCTACGAGCAACAACTGTTCCCGCCGGACGGCGTGCTGTGTTACGCCGCCGCTTTCAGTACCGAGTGAAAAAAAAATTATAAACCGTCTATGAAAAGCGCTAATTCGCAAATACACGACTATTATATATATATATATATATTACATCGGGCACGTGTCAAACTCAAAAGTATCTACTGGGCCGTGGGCGACAGGTATTCCAAATTCCTAGGGGTGTTCAAAATCAGTAGACGAGCTTTTTTTTTTTGGATACTGACACCGGAATTTCAAGCAATGTCGAAGTATACTTTTAGCCCTGCACGCGGTCTCGCATAATGGGAAAACCTCCAACATAATAATATAATATCGTCGTCATTATATTATTACGTATTTATTTAGTGTTATTTTTTATATTTCATCGGGTGCTCGAGCACCTCAGTAGTCGGCGCCCACGTTCTGGGCCAAATATATTGAAATAATAAACAGTTTACTATGTATGCTGTGCCGCACACAAAAATGTATTGAAAAAACAAACATTTTACGCATTTTTTAATCGTATTTTTTCGTAAGAGTTCTAAAACAATACTTTTGGAGTACAAAAATCATTGTATATCTTATCATAAAATTAAAAAAAAAAAATCAAAACTGTATTTAAAATTTTTAAAGACATTATGATCTTCTTCTTTTTTTTCAATGAAGTAATTGCCTAAAATCCATTCCCTAATCACAGAGTTATATTTTTCTGAACAAATAAATAAATTAATATAATAATAATTAATTAATTAAATGAAAAAATTTTGTTTCTTAATTTAGAAAAAAATAAAATATTTTCGTAAGAAGGGAGTCTCTCTTTCTCGCTTTCTTACTAAATGAATTTTTTATTATTAAGGCTAAAACTGTAACTCCTCATGTAAATTATCTAACAAATTAATTTATTTATACCCTGGAAATTAAAATAGTTACACTACATTTTTTTATCATGAATATTTTTCAAATAAAACGAATATATTAATGAGAGATAGGTTAATGATATTTTACGAGGTACTCCTTTGGGAAATGAGGTCTGAAAGCTATTTCGTTTTAATATTTAACAATTTTTTTTTTTTTTTTTACTAGTTTTTGTTGTATAAACGTATTGAATTATTATTTTAAACCATATGTAGCATAAAACCTATTCCATCAGGAAAATCAATCCAACCAGACCAGCCGTATAATTAAAATTAAAACGAACGACCGAAAACCTTAGAATTTCCGCGAAAATAGGGAAAAAAATAAATAGCCCTCAAGTTCAACGATCTCGAATAATGCGTACAAACGCGATGTAAAATTTTTTATTTACTCGGTCCAAACCGCACGCGAAATGTATTCGTAACACGCGGGGGGCTTCGCGTAATAATTACAGTAGATCGTTATTACCCGTAATCAATTATTGCAATCAAAGTAAACGAGTGTAAAAATATGCGCGTATGAGATAGTACAATAATACAGAAGGTAATTTATATATTATACATAAAATATATATTTTTATCGTGTCGGTTTTGACCGCAGGCCCGCGCAGGGACTCGGTTCGCCACTGATCGCCGTCGTGAACCGCGCGTGACCGTGTGACGTTCGCGGACGAAACGCGCCGGCCATCGAATCGTGTGTCGCCGTTTTTCTCCTGGCGTTTCCCGGCCGCCGAACATTATAATTTCGTTATTAAGGACCTCGTGCGACGCGCGTATTCGTGTGTATCGTACCGTCGTACGACGACGACGACGACGACGACTGTGCGAGGACCGCGTGTCTCGCGTACAGATCCGCCGCGTCTCTCGCGCGGTCCGAGCGAAACGAATGACGACTTATGCGTTATTCATGAGGAGCAACGCACGCGAAACCCCTTTTTGATCCGCCCGAGCCCGGGCACGCCGGCGAAACGAGGATTTGTCCTGCGCGCCTCGCCTAACTGCGCCGCAAAAGACGCGCGTTTAAAGACCGCGAGACGGCCGGCCGGCCTCCCGAGCACGCCGCTTGTATGTATAATGCGTCTGCCGCGCGGCAGGTAATATAGTGACACGCGTGCACGGTCACGTTATCAAAAGTTATCCTACGGAGGATAGCACGTGCACCAGATCCGGTCGAAACGCGTGCGAATTCGTGCGTTGCGGACCGTTAAAACGCGCGTACGGTTTTTTTTGTTTTTTTTCAAAAACCAGATCGCGCGAAAAAATGTCCTTTCCGTCCCCTTTCTCTTCTAGAAATAGTTTTGTTTCAAACATCCGAACGAAAATCCTTACGCTTTCGGCCGAAGACGAGCTGGTCCGTTGAAACGCACTCTTGGACATATTTCTTGGTTTATTCGTGCGAAAATTATTATCGTCTCGATGAAATTGGCGCGCGCCAGCGTATCGTATTCAATAGAAAAACGGCAACGGTCGTCAATAATTTTTCGGTACGTGTGCAAATAAGTAAAAAAAAAAAATCACTGGATATTCGAAACACTAATATTTGTGTTTGAACCGTTTATTAGAGCTCGACTCAAATATTTGTAATCGATTTATCTGGCAATAATTGTTCGATAAGAATATGCTAATCCGCCAACTAAATTATTCATTACGTATAACGTTGTGCGACCCCGACCGGTCGTGAGGACGATTTGAATACTGCGACGGCGACCGTGACGTGGACATAAATCTCGACTAAATTATATAAATAAATGGTTGAATCTCGAAGCCCGGGAGTATTGTGAAAATACCGGTATATATATATATATATTACGCCGTAACCGTAACGCCGCGCGTTTATTAGGTTCCTAAGTGATGATGATCGTTTGAAGTACCTCCGAAGTATTTTCGAGCCAACGAATTTCGACTTGAATAGGCTGAATAAACTGAAGTGTGCCTTTCGGTGTAAATTTAAATGTCGTGTAAAAATATAAAAAAAAATAATGAAATTTCGCCCTCATCCGTTATTGTTTTAAACTATACTTGATTGCCGTCATCGATTTATAAATTCAAAGTTCTTTGTTCTAAAAAATTACCACGTTACTTGAATAATCGTGTTCGAATATGCGTTATTTTTCAAGATACATTTGAAAAATTGTCGATGTTTTTTTTTTGAAAATCGAGTAGCGCGCCGTCATAATATTATGTCCGGTTGTGAAACCTGATCACGATAATTATAACTTTTTTTTTTAAATTAACTGATAGTAGTTGCTGCGGGCGCGTAGGTACGACAGAATTGCACAGAGTGAAGAGACCTCCCAGGGGAGGAACTTTGTCAGAATATATAATTATAATGTTATACATATATATATTTGCATATTCATATTGTATTTAGTTCATTTAGGTACGAGTGGGTCACGACACCGTCGTCTTTGACAATTAAAACTTAAATCGTTACACTCGCGCGGGATCGATTTCGTCGGAGCCTTTCCATTTTATTAAGTTTAAAATGTCACGTAGTTCAACGTTTCTTTCATAAAAACACCTTCGCACACTTCAAATAATCCGTTTACTATATAGTTTTAATGACAATCGTCGGATAATGATTTGAAAACGTACTCGCAAACGACGCAAAGTTTTTTCGTTTAAACCAATCAATCGTTCGATTTCCACGGTGCGGTACGTCAAATTATATGTCCCCTCGGTTTCTAAAGTGTTTGAAAAAAGTCGCACGTGTGCGCGCGCGTGATGAATTTACTATAATTTTGTTTTTTTCGATCGCGAGGTCTCTCCGACGCAACCCGAAAACCTTCTCTTGATTTCATCGATTATACAATGGATTAAAACAAGAAAGGAGGACCGCGTTTACGACGATTTCGTCCGATTGCTGAAAGCGGACGTCCGCCGTATTCAGAAATAATGCAATTAGTCGTTGAAAAAAAAAATCGATTTTATACCGATTCGAATATTAGTGTTCGTGCCGGGAAAGCGTTTCGCGCGCGCTACTCTTTAAAATCTCCAAACACGCATTGCGCGCATAATACACACACACATATACGTCTAATGTATTATTTATGTAGTGTACACGATTCGCGTCACATAGTACGTACACGATGATTTTTAACAACGACCTAGTGGATTTGTTGATATACATTTTTTTTTTTTTTATCGTACGTTTACGTAATAATAAAAATAATAATTTACATGAAATGTTATTTATGTTTCCTCGTCGCCGTGACGCGCGATGTCTGTCAGACCGGCTCGAGAATACCGGCGGTTTCGCGTAGGGGGACATGGTGGATTCCGCGCTCGATTCGATAGCGGGCGCACGTGTCGCCGCGAGCCCTCTCGCCCCCGGGCGCGTCGGCGTTTGTCTCCGGACTCGCGCGTAAACGTTTCGCGGATCACGCGCGCGCCACTCGACGGTCGAGACGGCCAGCGGGCTCGCGCCGCAACCCCTCGGCGTGTACGTGTTTTATTTTTTTCGTGACTATTTCGTCGGCCGCGCGTGTCACGTATAAATATGTAGATATACGTATATACTGTCGTCGGCGTTATTATATTGTTCTCCTCCGCGAGCCGTTTGACGGCCGTCGTCTCTCGGCGGCCCTTCTCCCAACTCTCTCTCTCTCTCTGGATCGCGTCCTTGTCGACTTAGCGCCCCCTAGTCTCATTAAAAAGCGCGCGCGCATTTTAGATCGTTCGTTACGATATTTTTTGTTCCTCGAATATTTTCTCCGGTTTTCAAGGGTATTCAACGCGACCGGCCCTGGCTATTAATGTGTGTGCGACCAACAGACTTACGTTTTACGATCCTATCGTTTTAAGGTTTATATTTTCGCAATCATTTTCTCTTTTTTACGACGTCATAAAAATTCTTTACACACTTTTCCGTATCGATTAGTGTAATTGTGCGGAGGGTTTCGTCGCCAGTACACCGTCGTCGGAACGTTATTTCGACCGTCGCGGTCGTTTAATTACACAATAGAACTGCTCGATATACAAATACAACGAGAAGATCGATAGTGTTTCGATGTCAGCTATTTCCGTTATTACTAAACTCAACCTTGAGCAAAACGTGCTGCTATAGTAGTCACATAATGATTCCTAGTGTACCAGCTGTATACGAGAGTAGCGATTTTAGAATCTTTCGGTTTTTTTTTTTTAGTTCGCACTGACACGAGTGACACCGGCGGAAGGGCTGTACCTATGGGGCAACTGCCCAGGACCTCGAAAATTCGAGTGCTTACAGCGCGACAAAGTGATATTTTCCCCTAATAAAACGTTGTTGATCCGTTCTATTTTCCGATATGACATGATTATATTCGCATATTATTATACATTTTAAAGAAACGAATTTCAAATCTGCAAGTGTTCGTTGACCGTTAGGTTAGGAAACACAATCCTATTTTAATACGTTGTATTGGAAAATTCGTGAGAAAAACGGTCTGAAGACCGACTGAAATATCGATGTTCGTATTTACGAGGTACTCTTGTGAAAATCTACTACGCCGCCGGCGGTGGATGCGAGTAATTAAATTTCCGTACAGCTCGTAAGCTTCTAAAATATCGGGAACGCGGCACAATAATATTTACGCGAGAAGAATCGACGCAGTGTTTATTTATCTGTATAACAATCTCGAACAATACGGATACTACTCGCGCACATCAATTATATTTTTATCGGCTCAGTGAACAATATAAATTCTAATAATCAAATGTCAGCCCTCACCCCTTTATGACTAAATACCGTATGAATGTGTATCCACGGCGGCAAATAGATTCGATTAATTTACATATACATTTTACACATTCGTATATTATTATCATGCACGCAGTGTGCGTTCAGTAATTATTGGAGCCCGGGGGTAGATCCCGCCAGTCCGGAGCCGAATAAAATATGCTTTTAGTTTTTATTACGTTCTGCGAACCGAAAAGAGATAAATACTCGAACGCGCGCGACGAGCATTTCTCATTTATTTCAATATTTGTAAACGTTATTTTGTGAATTTTAATTGTATCGTCTCGTGTTATTATCGTCTACGTCAGCGTCATATTGGATTCCGGGCGAAGCGAGGTATGTCTTTAACATTTTGCGCGCGGAAAGGGTAGTTTTTAGGGTCTGCGCGTCATCGTCAAAACGTCTGGCCCGTTGTGTTTTTGTTTTTATTTTAATCGCGCACGAATTCAGGTCTTTAACTACGTTTAAATTCGTTGTTCGTGCAGTTGTGCAGTAGACATTTCTGCGCGCACCGCCGAGAATAGTTTCTGTGTTTCTACATTAAAAGTTATAATATAATAATCGACCGCTCGTCACACAATCTCCCGGCAGTAAAATTATTACGAGAGTCTATAAACAATAATAGTTTGAGAAAAGTTTTTCTTTTTACGAACAAAGTAATATATACATATTCGAGAATCATTTCCGTTATATACATACATATTATGTCATATATATATATATATATATACGTATATACTAGTGTGTTCAATGTAGCGCATATATACGCGGTTTTGCCCTTATCCCCATGTAACATATACGTTCGATGTACATTAGTCTAAAGAGATGCGATTGCATACCGTGTATCCAACTCACTCAAAATAAACTTTATATATCCGCTTTAATACGTCAAAGTTAGTCGAAACATCGATCCAAACATATTCGTTTAAATTAATAAATTAAAAAAAAAAAAAAAAATCATCAACAGATGTAAAGTTAAAATGTCATAAATAATATTATAAGGGTGACTATAAACGTAATACTATCAATAGGAAATCTATATTGTTACGATCGTTTTTTTTCAAATGCGATAAAATTATTGTAAATACGCCATAGTAAATAATATTAAAAAGACGAATTTGAATGTCAAATAAATACAATAATACTAAAAAAATAAAAAAATAAAGTAAACACCGTTCAACTCGATTAGTATTTAACGAGACGCTAAATTATTTTAGGCACGAAAGGAAAATTAAATTAAATGGTGATGAATTTGATAAAATGTATTAAAGGATATAGTAGCAAAGGAAATAAAATTAAAGAATATTAAGGTCCTGTTTGTATTTAAGGAATGAGAAGAGTTTGTATACCATACACGAGGGAGGCTTGAGAATGGCTTACCAAATTAAGGAAAGCGAAATGATGTAGAAAATAAAGAAAACAAAATCCACAAAAGTATTTTCTTTAATGTTGGCATGCCATTGAAAGGGGGATTCGTTGCTACTACACGAAATTACAAAGTGGTTATTCGATTTTTTTCCCTTTCTTTTATCAGTCGTTATCCAAGAGCCTCTGCCCTCTTGGCAGAGAGAGGGGAAACGCCATTTGATATCAGTCCTGGAAAAATAGAATACATATACGAAAAATAAGGGCGTGTGTGGGTGGTACGGCGTGCGAGCACAGATTTCGAGTTGAAAACGTGCGGGGAAAAGGTAATTAAAAGTGCAATAAAACGACGCGTGTATCGGGAAATGCGTTTGAAATATGTCACGAACAGCGACGCAGTCGATTTTCAGATGCAGTCGGATCGGCTGGGGACGACTTTCAATATCAAATGGAAAACGTGGTGATATAAAACAGTTTATGAGTTTATGACTTAAGAGTTTTAGTATATATATAATGATATAGACCCGTGGGCGAGTTTATGTACTACACATTGTGCATCTTCTGTAATAGAAGTTTGGGAAATCGCTCGTCGTAGTTTTACTCGATCCCGCTCGTTATTTTTTATTTTAATTTTTAATTTTAGCAGTCATTGTGGCATTTGAAAAGAAACATATTGCTGTAACTGTTTTTGCGCGCATTCTATTGTCTTATCAACTTTCGATTTATTCCCATATACGTCTAAAATAATCTGTAACAAAATGCATTCGATCGCGACGAAAACTAACGAATTACTTTCATTCGAACTGTGCGAATAGCAATTACTATGCGATTAAACGGATCCAAACGTACACGATTTCTTCTCCCGGATTATTTAAAAACTACGTTTATAACCGTTTTTGCCATCGAGTTTGTTTGTTAATAGCTCAGGAACACAAAGCACTTACCGTTTTAATGGCAACGCACTCGTGTATTGCGAATTCGTTGAAAATAAAAAGTCCATCGTAACGCAGGAGGCATTTTTCACTACCGTATAATTATTATCATATGATAATCTTTATCAAAGAGTACGATTTACAATATTTAGCGATTTAACGAGCCGGCGGCGCATTAGATAGACCGACCGTAATATTTTACCCATACGTTGCGACGGGACCAATAACGTTTTCACTAGGTGTCGTATTTTATCTCATAAAATAATATTCAGAACAATAGGAAAATGTACACACTGTGTAACTCGGTACGATCGAATCCGAACGATTTCGATTCGTTATAGGTCGTCTGTTTTTGTTCAAACTTATGATCAATCACGCGTTATCAGAATATATCACTATAATAAACGAAAAATGTATTTTATACTAGGATAATTAGTGCAAGTTTTAGTATTAGTATACGTATTACCTATTACATAACGTACCTGTTCCGAATGTATAGGTTGTTAACAGGCTGTTCATAAAATATTGCACTGAAAAGTAGTTTTTTCTTCTCTTCTATTGTGACTGGCGAAGTTGTAATTTTTTTTCAATACCTATCCCATTATTCGAATATAAGTCTGTACAATATCGTTCGTATTTCGAATTCAACGTACACTCGCTCGAGAGTTCAGAAATAACATTTCGTTCGATTGGCCTTGAAATAATCGACCCTTTTTGTAATAATTGCCCCCCCCCCCGCTCACGTGTGACGTAAATATTCCGTACAAATAATTTAACGCGTGGGAACAATAATATGCTCGCTATCATATTTTATACGTTCGAATAAACTAATATAATATTATCTCATAATAATGGTAAAAATTAATAAGTCCTAATGAATATTCAACGCTATGGCGAAAGAGCGCTATTGAGAATATTAAACGTTTTAAATGTCATAGTTTTAAACTGACCTTAATATTTGAAAGCATGAAAAATTTAGGGCTTAAGTATTCCATTATTTCCATTAATTATTTTTGTTATGAATAAAATAATACTCACGTCGGGAACTTTCAAACTAATATTACTAATAAAAGTTTTGTTTTAATATAATTTTACTCTTTTGCTTAATAAAATAAAATATAGTTTTATGGAAGTTTGGGAATTTCGTATGCCAGAGTAAAAAATCTATAATAAAAAAAAAAAAAAAAAAGGTTTATAAAAATAAAAAACAAATTTAGTAGTAAACTTAATTTTGTATGTCTGTATATAAAAAAGAAGCCTTGACTGACCGACTGATAATCATAATCAACGCACAGCCTAAACTATGATAGCTAGTGACTTGACATTTGCAGGGTGTGTTTGTATCACAGTCTAAGAGTGCAATAAAAAATGATCATAAATTTTTTTTGATTTTACAAAACTGCACTCGGGTGAAGCCGGGTTATTCAGCTAGTATTATATCAAGTTGTAAAAAGGTACATTTTTTTTTTTTATGGAAGTATAGATCAACTAATTTTAAACGGTTAATTAAAATCGGTTCAAGTCACTCACAGGTCGAACAAAATTATTACTTACATGTTATATATATATATATGGCACATTTACAAAATAATAAATTATTATAATTAATTTAATTAATTTAATTCATTATAAGTCTAAATTTCTACAAAATTGGTTTTATCATTTGGTCGTTTGTTTCCACGACTTCAATTTTGAACGAATGAAAACATTATTAGTTTTTTTTTTAGTAATGTGTTTTTCTTCAGAAAACTTTTTCGAGCAGTGAAAGCAAATACTCCAAAGGTTTTCATATATAGTTTTTAGATCGATTGAAAAGTGGACACAGATTGTATTTTAAAAAGGTTATTTATGCAAATTCTAAGTATTTTGTATGGATATTATTAAAAATAAAAGCTGCTGAATTTTCAGTTACCTAACTTTATCATAAAATAATGTAAATAACAAGCACAAAATATTTGTTGAAAAAAAGGCACGTACACCTGAGTTTTAATTTTTTTTAATAAATTAAAAAGTATAACGTTACATATAATATTATAAATGATAAAATTAGATATTTTAAAAAATATAAAAATATGTATAGAGACAATTTTTTTAACATTTCGATTTTAAATTCGTTTGGATTATTTTCTATTTGAATTAGTATAAATCGAATTGTAAGTTCAGCTACCGTGGAATTAATTTATACGGAATTATCCGTACATCACTATAATATTGAATTTTATAACTTAAAAAAATTTGACGGCTTATCAAAAGTCCATTTTCAATTTTTTTTGCGATATTTTTGTAAGCTTAATTTAACTGTTCTTGCAATATTTTAGAAAATGGCCAGAAATATATTTTTATATTTTTAAATACATTAACAATAAATAATTAATAATACTTTTAACAATTTTTGTTTAAGTTTTTAAGTGTCCGATGTGAAAGACTTACGTAGTTCAGTTGAGATTTCACAAGTTATTTTATAATATTTTCTTTGTAATAGGTTTTTAAAAGAATTTATAAATATTTTTAATCATCAACTCGAAAAAAAAAGTACGAAAACATCTAAAAAATTTCAAACAATATTAATTATTTAAAACTCCATTACGAACAATGGAGATAAAAAAATTATTTTTGCACTTATCACAACGGCACATTATCTTTTGAGTTTTATTGAAAACTAATGTTTAAAACGATTTTTGGAACTAAAACAATGGAAAAATTATTGTTATCGAATAAATCGGGTATTTTTTTTCTCGTGGCAAGTATGCAATCAATTTCCTTTTTAATCGATCAAAAGCTTTTTAACTCTTTCTAATATCTCCTCATATCAACGATTTAGAATATTTGTCACTAAGCCGACTGGCATTATTTATTACTACTAATATATTTGGAATCCAAACATTTATTACGTTTTTTTATTTTTTTATTTTCTTTGATGTGTAATTGCGTTTTTAATTGGCCATCAGAATCAAATGAATCAATTTGTTATTTAAAGTAGAAAGTAAAATAACAACGTGATATATTTTACTTTGAAAAGAAATAATTATTGTTGTTTTTCATAGTGGCTGAGCGTAATACTTTACATACTTTACGTAATGTAAAGCTGTTTAGTCGAAGTTGTTATTAAAAATGTAGGTACTGTAATAATTGTAAGACGAACAGTCTATTTTAAATCTAAAAATGTGTTGAATTTAATAGTTATTTTTAATATATTTTCTAATGAAAAAATTTGAAAAAATCAAGGACGTGTTAAAAATAACAAATAATAACGATGGTTTTTTTCTCTCTATTTAACATAAAATGTTCATTTATTTTTCACTTCATGTACCTAGTAATTTATTGTTAATTTCCTTAAAATATTGGATTCTTTAGAGTTAATTATGTTAAGTGTTAAATTTAAATTAATTAGCTTGATATTAAATTACTATAGGTACTATTTATTATACTAATTACTTGTGTTTCACGCCCTAATCAGTGATTTCGCTTAACATTTTTATTTTCAAACATGTTTCGTAATTTTATTCAAGCAAAAAATATCATTTATAAAGTGGCATTGCCAAATTACTAATATTTAATTATAGTTATATAACTTTTAAACGATCGACGAATAAAATGTGGCGACCCACATTTCGGTAAATAGAAAATATCGATAATATTATAACTAAAATACAACCAAACTAATCAATCCAATATTCGCGTCTCATTTTCACGTCGTCAATAAAACGGCGTCGTTATATCGTTTATATTCTCAAAGCCAAACATCACGTAGTGTTGACGAATTCGGTAAATACTCTATTAGGAACACATATTTCGATAACACAGAACGTTTTATACTATTATGAACATATTATTATACACAGAACGTATGTATTTCGTTTACGTACATTATTTCAATTACTTCCCGTTAACTTTTTGTTCGCGCTGGAACTTCTTCTCAATTATACCGAAACCGATCGTCTCGCCTGACGTAACGTTTGATATAGTTAAAAAAAGAAAAAAAACCGTAAACGTCGCGGAACTTGGGATATGGGATAGGGTATTTTGAACGCCGCACGATCGAACGTGATAAAAAAAAAACAAGCGGTGCATTACAATAATAATAACAATAATAATGAATAACAACAGCGGTAGCCGGCTGCGGCGACGAACGGATGAATAAAAGAACGAATATGTGAGGTGACTTACGTAACATAGGTGGTATATATGATATACTCGTGCGTGCGCGTATGTCTTTTACCGACGTTCCTCGCCGGTGTCCTAGTCCCCGAGGAACTATGCAAATTTTTAACCGTGTGGCTCACAACTATACATAATAATATATATATATATATATGTATTGGAGAGGAAAGAATCTTCTTTCCCGGAATTCGGGCGCGATAGGTACCCTTTTGCGCGGTGTGTGTTGTTTGTGCGCGCGCGCGTCGTATTTGCGCGCCCGTGTTCGCGTACGCGCAGAAAGGTCGAAAACAAATAATACGTTTCGATAAAAAATAACTACGCTCGTGTTTATAAACATTTTTTTTTCTTTCTGAGACAACGCGGAGAGGAGAGGAGGAATCGGGATTCCGATATCGCATCCGCGACCTGTGTGAGCGTTATAATATTGGGCATACGTACGTATAATATAATGGTCGGATCGAATAATAATATCTTATATTAAGCTCGAAATATATATATATATACACACATACTCGTATACATATGTATATACGTATTATATACCTACTTTTTATATATACACGGTATCGTATTATATAACACACGTGCGCGCGGCGTTATAGGACCGACGGAATTACGTCCGAAGGCAACTCCGAGATTAGCGTATACGGATCGTTAGGGTGCAGCAGCATCAAGACGCCGCTGTTATAATAACATTACGCGGTAAGTGGTGTATATACGTATATATATTCCGCCGTATTCGTCGCGGCGGCACACAGTATGTATGTGTGGGTATATATGTATATGTAAGGGATATATATAGTTTAAATATATAATATTAAGGGAAACCTTCGCGTACGTGCGATTCACATTGTGTGCCCGCGCGCCGAAATAAGATATTTTAACCGTCGTCGTCGGTCTGGCGGTGATGACGTGCATCGATCCCTGTGTGTGCGTGTGTATATATATATGTTCGAGGCAAATGTTATCAATCAACACGCACGTTGCACACACCGAGTGTGCGGTGTAATATGTACGCACAACACAAAACGTTAGGTGTATCGTATAATATGTATATATGATGCGCGATATACCTATGCACGACAAATACCCGATATTATATGATACGCGCGCGTGTGACGTTTAAACGAACTCCGCCGAAAGGTTTAACCGCCTCCGAAATGTATTATTGTTTCGAGTAGTCCTGCAGGTGCGCCGCCCGTGTAATATTATATACATTATTATTGCTCGAGCCGCGATGTGACGAACGTTTGCTATTTTATCAACGTGGTGGACACGATACAATAATATCGCAGTGGCACAGGCAGACATTACTCCCGTCCAAATCGTACCGGTAGTATGTGTGTACACATACTACGCATGCGAGTATATAATATTATATCGAACTGTATACAAGTCCTTTGACGGGCCGCGAGGATATTATATCGTTAATGGACGCGTCGCAATAATTATTACTCGTCAAACGATAGCCGTTTACCAGTGGTTTCCAACCGTTTTACGGGTCATTCGGAGTAGGAGATTTCACTAAGTCGCGAACCACACCTTTTAGACCACGTTTTTCCGTTCGCTCTCTTACCGAAAAAGCAATACGTAGGTGTAATGATTTGTAAAAAATAAATAAAATATACAGTCGTCTACTATCGCGCGCGTGAAGTTGGCCTTTCCACCAAAGCCATTCTACTAAAAAATGACGACGATCATTTCCAAATATTCCCGAATTGGTTTTCACACGCGCGTTCTACTATCAGCAATTATTACAATATTGATTTAATACTATATCGGGATCGGTCGCCGCCGCATCCACTCGCCCGCTAATCGTTGATTTATCCGCCTATTTAGCGTTCATATCTACGTCGGCATACGTAAAAGCGAAATTAATCGGAACCACTGACCATCTGCGATGATGGTCTCGCGAACCACTGCCCGGTTGGGCAACGCTGCTGTATACGATCATTGGTCGATATAATATGGGTTCGGAAATTCTATCGTCGTCATGAAATTATTGTATTGTCTATTATGCACAGTCGTTAAAAACACGAAAAGGTTTTGTTACGGAAATTCCATCGTTATATTTTAATTTTAAGCAATCGTTTATACATTAATTACAGTTTCCAATGGCGACGAGCACGAGTGTGTCTGAGCCACCGATTTCATTCTTTGTTTCCTTTGCGTATCGAACGTTACCACACGAATTATATTATGTAGTGATATAACTCATTCGAGGAATCCGTGGGAAATAAATTACAACTCACTATTTCGCGGGACTCGCGAGAATACTCGTTCCACGACGACATGCTATTATCTGGACGATATTTTCGTTTGCATTTCTTTTTGTAGTCATATCGTTGAATAGGTATTCCTTATATATATATATATATATTTTTTTTTTTTTTACAAAAAATCGTATTCATATTTGAAAGGTTAAAAGCTCTTTTGTCAGTTTTGAAAGGAAATCGTTTGCAACATTATTTTATTCTCCGGTTTTCGGTTCAACACCGCCGGTGGTCCGCGTGTGCATTGAAATTTTTTTCGGAAGAACTTTAAGCGTAACAGCTTGTCCTCCGTCGTCACAAGCCGCAGATCTTCCGCGAACATAATGTTATGTGCATTTAATGTAATTTGAAAAGTCAACGACTTCTTTCGCTCATGTGACAGCGCGCCATCTGGGAGGTTTTCGAAAGGAATAACTGTATTTTTTACACCTACAATTTTTCATATACCTTTTGTTTTATTAAACATTAATCGCGAAACCAATTTCTGTTAAACTACAAGTCGGACGAAATAAAGCAAGTCAAAGCTTTAAATCTGATGAACAAATAATTCAGCTGTTGTCGCGCGATAAGTCCAAATGTGTCATAGATTTTCCCCGCGAGAACTTATATCGCGCGGATTATAGAGAGAGAGAGAGAGAGAGAGAGAGAGAAAAAAAAAAAACTATTTCGTCTTAAAATCTCGATCGCGCGAGAAGTGTGCGGCAGACCTTGCGGGGTGCTCGCGTGCGCGCACAACCGCGACGAGAACTATGAATTTCTGAGCGTCATTGTAATCGACACATTCGTTTTATTTGCCATACCACTTGTTCAAACATTTTCTCCGGAAAACTTCGAGTCATTTAATATTGTTATATAAAATAAGTTTCGCGGTGGTGAAGACAATAAAACGCGAGAAACTTTTATGACAAATAGTAAGTAATTTGTTGCAAACACTACCACGAAACACAATGGATCTGTTCGGGCCGACGACGAGTGTGTTTGAGTTTGTTTAGATTTTCACTCTCGTTTTAAGTACGCCTACGCGCTTAAACGCGCTCGTCTATACGTTTCGTTTTGCACAATCCGACGCGTCGCGATATCATAGTATTACGTCACGCGCATCATAATAATATAATACGTGATGTGCGGCGCGCGCGTGTACGTATGTATAATGTAATCATATTTCTATCCGACCCGCGGCGACCGGCGACCGACGACCGACGACGGGCCATCGCGGGCGATTATGGTTACGTTCTACAATATTTACACGCCGCGCCGTACAGTCGGGCGGGGCGGTATGAAAATGGCAAAACAAATTAAACTCGGTAAATCGTAAACGCCCGCCAGTATACAACATAATACGTATTTATACACGGCCGTAAAATTTAAGGAGACGGTTCGAGTGCGGCCAACGTACCTCTACGTCCCCCGTCTGCGTGGATTATTCAAGTGTCCGAGGCAATCGGATTTCAACGCCGCAACGCCTTAAAGCGGTCAATAATATTCATGAGATCCGAGTTACCCAATTTCGTTGCCCGTCGATCGCGTATTATATACGAGTATAGTGTTATAACGCAGTGTTTATAATATTACAATGATAATAATTATTATCCGTACGAACCGAATCACGCGGCACGACGTGATTGAGCGTCTCGATGCGAAACGACAAGTGTTTTGCGGGTTTTCTTCTACCTTATGCGCGGCAGCGATTGTATAATGTTATTCGCGTATAGTTAATCGGAACGATTCGCTTCGTAGTTTCGTGGCCGACGTTTAAAGTGTAACGTTTTTTTTTTTTGCAAATAATACAAATCCCGCCCGGTATTCGAGCGACCGGCGATAATCGTCGCATTAAGAACACGGCGTATTGCGTGCGTCGTTCCCATAAAAACCACAACAATAGGTAGGCGCCCACTCCGCCGCAATAACGACTTCAGTCATACCCGTGTTTGTAAAATATACCCCGTGACTCAACTCTTTCGTGAGTCACTGTCTGAGTTTGTTCCGTATCGCGATGGTTTCGACGTATTAAATCGACGAAATGGCGTTCGTTTTTTTTTTTTTTTCTAATATATAAAATAGTATTCTGAAAGGTCAGTCTTCTTTTTGAAACGTGCGGTCAAACTGTTCAGAACAAACCAGCCATCAGTTACGTATATAAACACCACCGTGGTTTTTTTTATAAAAAAAAAAAAAAAACAATCGTTCGTACGGATTGAATATAAAAAATCAAATTAATTTATGGGTTCTAAAATTAATTTTTCAATAATATTCCAATCGCGTACGCTCGTTGTGTACGCCTCTACGATTCGCTGTGAAATTTAGATTGTGATTTCTATGGTTTTCGTACGCTATATTTTATAGATTTACCTCGTTTTCGGGCGTTCGGCCCGAATATCTCTACCGTAAACCGTATCAACACTTTTAAGTCGGTCGTTCGTCAGTCAATCTTTGTATATCAGGTGAAGTTACGTGAACCGGTTAACAATGATTAATTCGTGTTCGGCCGATGCGTGGAAACAATGCGTTCTCGATCTTTCGTTCAATGTAGTATATAATCTCGGAATAATTAATATTAATATATTATAGCGACCGCGCGCAGTCTTCTTTATCCATCCATCATTGTCGTCAACAAAATAAAACGTGATATTTTTAGTTGCAATACTATTTATATCAACGAGTGAACAGTGTTCGCGCTACACGTTATTAAGAGTCGTTTAAAACTCCGAGTACCAAATGAGAAAGAAACGAGAAGATTAGACTACCCCGACAATTTACCGCATTACCAATGTATATATAACTATTCCAACTGTTTTTACACTGTAATTATCGCTCTTATTGCGCGTGTAAAAAATTATTTCTTACTCCAACAACAATTTAAATATCTTTTAATGTATGCTCGATTAAATAATTATTTTTCATAGGTATAAATTATATCATAAGGGGGGGGGGGTTACTTAAGCCAAGTTTATATACCTAAAAAACATTTTTGGTTTTAAAAATTGTCTCTATGTATCTTTTATGATATACGATATAACCTCCTGAAATAAATTACATTTTGGAAATTTTAATAGACATAAATCTTATATTAGAAAACGGATAATTAGTTGACGGGGATGAGTCGAGTATAAATACATGGAGAATTTCTATATACTTTCCCTTTCCTCTTGTCAAAACTTTCAACGATTATAAATTCATACCCAAATCATTGCTTGTCTAATATTTAATAATTTATATATACATCAAAACCGTCAATGAAAGTAATCTATCTTTGGATTTAAATATGAAATACAAGTTAAATATTTAGAAATAAAATTATGTCCAAATTATTTCAACAATAACAAAAGTCTAGAATATTATCTCGTTATATATAGTAGAATAAAACCGAAATTATTCACAAATGTTCTTAAACTAGAGCGTTCGTTTACGTTAAAAAATCTCACCGTACATAATATTTGTTATTATATCAGTTACATTTAGTAAACGGATATCTTATAAAACAATTGCCATCGAAACAAAACGATTTATTAAATAAATTGTATTTGTCCGATCACTCGTTTGTTTTCAACCGTCTTGATAAACATATAATTTGGCGCATTTTATTTTAGCTTTTAAATGAAATTAGTTCAGCAACTTTGAAATATTTTTACGTTTCGTTTACGTTTTTATTTTTTCTAGTCTAAAATTAATAAACATTGACAGTTTAATGCGTTATTTAATCCAGTTAAAATATTTCCCACCCTAATTGTTTACTCCTCTGTCCGACGATAGATTTACCTTTACACAAGCCGAACGGGGAGGGGGGGGGGCTATGATATAGCGAACACTGAACATACATCAACCCCCTACTGAATTATGACTTTTCTCAATTTTCCGCCGACCCCCCCCCCTCCCCCATTTATATTGGCCCCGCGTCGTACGACTACTGTTATTTAATTTTTATCTCAGACTTCTTCTTCGTTTAACTCAAATGACATTGAGTATTGTGCGAAACATTTCCCGCAAAAGATACAGACAAGTTGAAATCAACAAACACATTGTTACACGCGAAACTTGCAATTGACAGGAGTTCTCCGAAGTGTGTTTTCCGACTTGTACGGCGGGGATCTTTTATCACCCCAACTGTGTAACTCACATAATACAGTACACCACCGGTGCGGCGCGTGCACATAATAAGAAAACACCTACGTGTATCTGTAGAAATAATATTACACTCTAATAACTCGCCGCGTCACAATTATTATTAGTCGTCGAGAGTGGCTTTCAACGCGTACTGCTGTAGTAGATATCGTTTATACCAAACGTTAATAACGAGCCGGTGTCATTACAAACGGTTTCCACTAAAATCCCAGAAACACATCTTGAATATCGCTACGGTTTTCGAAATTTATAATTTTATGCCGTTAAAATTCTGTCGGTATGGTTTTTTTTATTTGATTTTTTTTTCATCGTGGCCGAATTCTCGGCCGTAGGATTACCTACGGCGGCGTTACGAACGCTTACGTCAATACGTACACGTCTCGGAATTCAAATAGTTTATCGACTCGTTTCCGAATATTTATAAAAACCACGCGGTTTTACTAAACGTTTGCCGAAAATCAACACGACTGAATATATTACACTGTGTATACGTAATACGTTGGCGAAAAACAAAACGATTTCAAGAATTGACCGTTCGCGCATATTATTTTTCGTCTTATCGTATATATTATATCGCTCAGGTGTGTCGTCGGCGTATTATTAAATAATGTATAAACGTTTAAACGATTCGCGGGGAAAAAAAAACAACGACAACAAAAGTATTCCGAATGCTCTCGGAATACTAAAAATGCATTAAATCCCAAGTAGTTTTTAAGCACCGAAGACGGAACGAGGCCGGCGGCGGCGCTTAAATAACGTCGCGGGAATAGCATTATATTATTGTGTGCGTATACATTACCGAAAATACTTACAATTAAATGATAGCGCAGTTGTGTAAGTGCTCGTGGTGTTTATTATGAAAACAGTAATGTCGAGACCGGAATTTCGGTGCGGATCAATGGCCAAGGAGAAGAATAAATAAGCCGTGATAAAGGAAATTAATGGGTCGGATGAAACTTTGTACGGCGCGCGAGGGTAGCATAAATTGATGATGAGTTGGATTTAAGCGATTAGCGAGAGAGTGTCAACTGGGGGGGGGGGACGGAGGGGAACAAAGTCGCCGCGGACGGCGGGAGATTTCGTTCCGAGTGACCGATGAGCTCTATATCTATATATATATATATATACACGAATAAAATGTAGATTTACTCCTCGCCTCGGAGGAAATGAAAACGATAACGCCGTGATAATAACGTCGTGACGGTGTACTAAAAATCCAGTTAGAATGTTAAATTATAAGTAACAACCGGTAGAACGTTGACGCGTCAACGCGATTTTATCATTTTTTTTATACTCGGGGACCGGTCCGACGTGTGATCGACCGCAATCAAACATAAAACCCCGGGGGGTTTGTCAGCTGACCCGCGGTCTTTTTATTCAAAATAATATTTTGCCACGCTTTTTATTTGATAACGCGACACACGTATACGAGATAGAAATCGTTTGAAAAAAAAATACACGTAAATTGTTTGTAGAATAAAGTTATATATTATATTATATGATCAATTATATATTGCCAAACGTATTCGACTCTGCTCCAACGTAACGCCGCTGTGTTCGTTTGTTTTGATCTCGGATAATTCCGTTTTCATTTGGCAAACGAGTCGTATTGAGAATAGGTTGATGATGAATACATTGTAGACCGCCTTTGAAAAGTTTTGAAACGAGATTTCTACTTTGAAAGTTTATTCTTAGATACGAATTTGACAAGTTCCGATGACGTTCTCTTGATAATAACAATGACAATGACAATATTATGTTTTACCATTCGTTTGTTAAAACTAATAGAAAACGATGTTTTCGCGTAATGTTTTTTTTTTTAAAATCATTTTTGTTTATGTTGAAAATTGAATGTGTCGGTGCCGTAGTAATGTATGCAAATGGAATAAAGTAAATCGCGAGGAGAGCGAGCGACTTTGTATAATACACATAGTTAGTCGGTTAATCCTGTGCAGAGAGGGCTCTCGCGAGTTCGGCTGACCTACGGCGTAAAGTCCTGGGTTCGACATTTCACCCTTAAACAGTTTCAAGTAAAATATCATAAAACATGAAAAGTGGCCGGACTTTCATAGTTTATAGAACGAAAGTAGCAGTCCACCCACGTCACACTCGACGCCGTCATTATTAATTTATTTGCGAACCATATTATTAGGGTCGTTGTTAGTTAAAAGGCGTTTTACACACGCGCGCGACGGCGCTAACACTCATAACACTTTGTCCGTCGATAATAACGAGTTGAAATATTTACACGAGGCGGCAACGTGCACAACAAGTAGTAAACTAGTCAACGACTAGTCGTTGGACTATAGTAAACAACAAACGGTTTCGTCCGATCAAGTTGACGTAAATTATTCTGACCGACACGAGGCGTCGTCGTCGGCTCTTCATATTTAGTCGACCCTTCGAGACGTCTCAAAAATGCAACGATCAGGACGAAATGCGTTTTATTCATATCGCGCACAGGGCACACTAATTGACACCTAAACGATCAATTTCCCACCGCACATTTCATATTTAATATTGTACAAAATTCGAATGCCCCGATCCGATCATACCATATAAAATCGTACGACTGCGCGATTTCATAAAAGTATTCGTCATCGTATTTAGTTTTAGAAGCGCCTACGGAAATCACTCTCTCGGCAGATCGTCCGTTTTGCCCGCGACGTTTTGTTGCAGGTAGACCGTCGGCGTCTGTAGATCTCGCCTTGTATATTCAAACGAACCCCTTGCGAATACCCCGAAAAACGAAATGAATATGTATGTATATTTTTTGTTTGCATAAATACTTCGTGTAGAAAAGATTAACTACCACCTCGGGATTTAGCACAGTTCATAAATCATACGCGAAACGTAATTCAACTGTAATTACGATCGTTATGAAACAAATTGTTTAACACCACTAGTAATTAAGATCGTATTAGATAGAGTTTGTATTTCATTACTTTTATATTTAAACGAGTCGGAAAAATCGTTAACATGAAAAAAGACACGGGGCCGGATGAGAGATACGAGTGACGAATTAGTCTTTTAAATTTTAAACCAACTCGTCGTTGTATTGGAAAAACGATTTTTTATTGAGTCAAATCGCGACGACAGATTTTTGAAAATTTTCTTCACAAATAAGAACAATCTATAAGAAACTTTGTACTGAATTTTCAACGTTTTCTCTTCTGTTTATTATTATAAACATTTATAGTACACGAGAGAGTACAATATTCTCGAAATATAAAAATATGGTAAATATTATCGAACGTTGATTTGTCGATAATTTTCAAATTATTCTCAATTTAACATCAAATTAAAGCATAATTGTTTCAATTGTACGTTTTTGTTCTAAGTAAACGATTATCTTTAACTAAGTACAATGACGTATACCATTATACTTATGTAAGTGACTTAATTCCGTTTGAAATACATTTTACGTACTCGACGAAAAAAATCCCGTACGGTAGTTCAAATGCTGTTGGCAATTATCTTAGACCATCTAATTTTACGATATGTTTCAGTTGCAACTAATTTAAACAAAGTTTTGGTTAAATAATTTTACTAAAATTAAGATTAAAATCTACACGACATTAAAAAAAAAAAGGGCTCATAGAAAGTAGAGAACTCTAACTCGCCATATAATTTTAGATATAGGATTCGTATTTTTTCACTTTAATTTTGTATATAATTTTGTACATCATTCGTAATAAATAAGATTAAAAACTGGAAAAAAAAAAACTACTCCAAGGACGCGTTTCCTAATCATAAATTATTTTTGTTTTAAGAATCGTTTTTTTATGGATAAAGTTGTTTAAATAAAACAGCATATAAAAACTTCCAGGTCTTGGCCGCAATATTCTGTCAAGATCTACCGAGTATATGAGGTACTTGGAAAGTCTTGTAATGATACACCGAGCACGTAAAGTTTGCACGATTTCTACCGTCATAGCGGAACAGTATTATTTTGAGTGCAAACTTTTTAATTGTTACTATGAAATATGTTATTATACGAATCACAACTATATATTTTATGTATTCCGATCAGCGAAATGAAATCCGTGTAGTTAAATTTGCAATACTTATAAATTATTATTATTATTTTCTTCTACTTACCGACGTATGAGAGGTATAATCAATTGATTGCGCGCGCGTATTTTTTTTACACAAAAAACTGAAATCCGGACATCACTCACATTTGATAACCAAGTTGTAGCAAATAATCCCATCATCCGATGCATCGGGGCAATTATCGTCAAAACGTTCGGTTTGACTATCTATCAGAGAAATCGGATCGTATTGTTTCGTCGTGAAATCGTTTTTATATTCAAATAGGAAACACGGCGGTACTACTAACTATCTAGTAAAACGATCTTTGGAATCATAATTCACTACATATTTCTCGGCGTTCGTTTGGATTAAAAACGAAAATAGTTGGTTTAAAATAAATGAATCGTATTTCAACTTTTTCGAGTGAAGATAAGCTTTACCCTTTTTAAATTCCCGCCGTCGCGGAGCCTCTTCAGTCACATCCTTTGTACATCCAGCCAACAACACACACACACACACACACACATGTATATATACATTATCCGTTTAAATGTGAAAAAAAAAGGGGAAAAATTGTTTCGTTAGTAATCGAGCTGTTATATTTAACCGTTTGCTCAGGTACGCGTTTCGTTGAAAAATCCTCAACGGCTTTTATAATTTTTTTAAGATGTAAATTAATTAATTACGCGCGCGCGCGTTATATGATACAATGCGAAATATCTGTACGTTTCGAGTGCATGCGACGCGAAACGTTTATGCGCGTTTAAACTTTACGATTTGTGTGCCCGCCGCGATGATATATATTTTTCCTCGGACTTTCCGACGTCCGAGCGCGCGCGCGCGTAGCAATATAACGAAACGAGAGACGCGCGCGCGCGCGCTGTAGAGGTAGGCATTTCTCCGGTATACAGACATTCCTCGTAAGCATTACTGCTACAGTGTTTATTTCCCTGGGGTCATTACAATGGAAACCGTGTGCGTGGCACGTTAATGGAACACCGGGGAAACTGACCGGAAAAGGTACTGGAAATAAGAAAAGAAAACGGGGAGAAAAAAAAAACAAAAACAAACTGCGGTAGTAAATTTTTACATACTACACTTTGTAACGGTCAAGACCGTTCGTCATTTGTTTTCGATTTTCTGCGCGCAGGTAATATATTATAATTTTAAAAGATATTGCCGCGCGCGCACGTGCGTCGAGATAAAACGAGCGATTATTTATTATTTTTTTCACCTCGCCCCCCCCCATTCGGTTTGGTTTATTATTTCTATTGTCATTGGTCGTCAGCTGTTTCGACGGCGAACACGATAGTGTCGAGACGCGCGCGCGAGAGAGCTCATTCGTTCGCCGCTCGTCCTGCAAACGGCCGCTAATCGCTAAATCACTTTAATAAAACGCAGCACTGGCGTCCGAAATGCCCCGGGATCATCTCCCTCGCGTGGTAAACGGTACTTTGGCCATTCTTAACGGCCATTGTCTGCGGCGGCGAAATGGCCGACTATTGAATTTCGAAACAAACACGGGAGATAAGCCAATCGTATTTCCGCCGCGTAACAAGTCACTTTTGATGTTTTCGCGCGCCGTTATGTTTTTTAACAGCCAAACAGATATTTGTGTTTTTTTCTTCTTCTTCTATGTTATCGCCGTGATAAACGCGACCTCTACTAGACACCGTCGTCGTCGTAATAATACACAAACTACAAGTGTGCCGATAATATTCTAATGAACAAATTCGATCGTTTGGCGCGCGCACGTTATTTTTAATCGCGTGGCTATATGAATACATTCGTAGAAGCACGCGCGTTTCGTGAGCCCACGGGGGTAGTGTGTCGTTTTTCCCCCCAAAACCATTGTTTCGGCCGATCAGAAACTATTATTGTTCGTTACTCGTCCCACACTGACCACGTGCCCAGTATCCTAATCCGAACTATTAATTTTAACGAGCGTCGTCGTACGGTTTCACGAATCAAAGCGCGCATCGTTACGGAAAACCATTCGCAATAGTATCCGAATATGGTCGATACCCGTGCGCGTCATTCGACTGACCTGTATTATTTATTTACCGGATGACGTAATGTCGACTAATAAGTCGTTAAACCGGCATTGTTACGCGCGCGCGGCGGTGTACCTACCAATCAGTGGCGGATTTAACGTTTTGCCGCCTCTAAACGCAATTACATTAGACTAGTAGTTGTCTCCTCTTTTGTTTTTGTTTTTGTTTTCCAATTAGATCCGTAAACCGATTCGATCGATCGGGTACGTGCCGTCGAGCGAAGACGAAAACCCACACTCGACTAACAATATAACAGTCAATAATATTATAATCCTCGTGTAATAAAACTTTTGATTAATTATCAGCACGTCTAAACAAGTAGATATCTAATACGTCGCGGGTAAAAGTGTACTTGCAGCGTGACGCACATCGTTGTCATTTTTTTAGGCGTAACGTGTAAAATTTATAATAATACCGCCCGTTCGAACACACGCTTGTATATAATTGAGTTATAATATATACGTGCATATTTACTTTTAGATTTTAGGCGTTTAGTGACACGTTTTAACCACACGTTATAAATTTTATACTCGAATCCTCCCGGCCGTCAAATTACGAGCAGCTCCGCTACTTTTTTTCTTGCACGAGATTAATGTGCGCCGCCGCACGGGTGCGTGAAACGCGCAGGTGTAGATATCGAGCGTTTTCCAATAAACAACAAAGCCTCAGATTGCGCGCCGCGGCAATCGAATTCGCGTGTTATATACGCGGGCCGCCGCGTTATGAGCTCGCGAAATCATACGTAACGCGAACGAACGAACCCGAGACGACGACGACGGTGTGTTGTTTTTTTTTTTTTTATTCGCCCGCGCGCGAAGACAAATATAAACAAATAGCGACGTCGTCGTCGGGACAATTGAAATTCACGGCTGCGACATCAAAAGGCATATTGATTTTTAAACTCGCCGCGTTATTATGAATAATGCAACGGTCCTTTGAAAACGTCTGCCGTAATTTATAATCGTTTCGTCTTTGCGCGGTGGACAACGACGAGCGTTTTCTTACTCTCGCCGCCGCAAACAATGACCAAAAACGGTAAACGTAAAACGGATTATAACTCGTACACGACAGTAAAGAGGTATACACGCTCGTCCGACATTTTTCGAAGTATATACGTATATGTGTGTGTGTATGACGTATATTTATGATAATAATAATAAAACAGACGTGCGATTTATTTTCCAAACGTTTCTCGGCCAACTTTAAATCGAGTTCAAAACTTTTGCGTCCGAAAATCAAAAAAGCGTTTCCGTTTTTATCCCGTGCTAATCGATTGTGCCGCCACTTGACGCCCCGAATATCAGTCGTTCCGCGCGCGCTAATGCTAACACAAATTTACCGCCCACGCGTCCTGCGGTACAGGAAACTCACCTACCGAGGAGAACGGTTTTACTTCGTCATAAGTACCCGGCCCTCCCGCGCGCGCGTGTTGTTTACACACGTCATACCGCATGTGTAATACTTGTTCGAAACATTTCGGTCACGGTGTCGCGAAAACTCGAGAGAGGGAGAGAGATGATCGGAAGTTATTTTCCTGCTCCGCGGCGCAACTCGTTTCGATTTGAATGCGCGACGGAATATTTTCAATGGCTAATGGAAGACGACGACGACGAGGCGCACAACTTTTATTTACACAACTTCGTCGCGCGGACACAGACAGCGGTGGCGGCGGCGGAATCGGCTGCGTTTCTTCTCTCTTTCCTTATTTATTTTTTCAGTCTTTTTCTTTCCTACTTTCCGTTTGATTAATAAACGTGTCCGAGGGAAAAAATTAGCAGCAGCGAGTTAAAGGCGTCGTCGCCCCGTGGATGGTGAAAAAAAGAAAAAGAATTAAAGGCGAATGAAAATTCGAGGATCGTATTTTTCCCTTCTACTGCCGACGTCGTGTTTAAGCTTTATGTCATAATTAATGTTTTTTTTTTTTTTCGCCCCGGCTCATACATTTGTAGTCGGTCTTGTTCTATTGTCGAACACTTGGATACGCACGAAAAAAACAATTAATTTATTTTTTTTAATTCAATGTTTTACGCCTTTGTACTCGGCTCGTATATAAAACAGATGTTTGGAATTAAACATGCTTAATTGTATACTAAAACAACATTGGCAACTTTTACCCTCGTGGTTTTTTTTTTCTACGAGTATTTGATATTGCAATTATTATACGATTTCAATAATTATATATTCTATAATAATTATTGTGATTCGAACATTTTTTAAAAAAATTTCCCCGATTTTCGTATCCGATAAATCGCAAGTCGTCACTGATTTAGACCGTTTCTCTAAAGCGCAAATGAATTAAAAATCAAACCTAAATTACATTTACCGCATGTTTTTCGGAATCTATTTGAATTGTATTAAATGTATTATTTAACCGAAGAAAACCGTTTGCGGAAATTTGCATGCTGTGGTGCAAAAGCATTATTGGATTCCGTCGGAGCGTGAACACACGCACGAAAAAAAATATATATATTTAATTTAACGATGATGCCGACATAACTAGCGTTTAATGTATCGTAAAACGTACATTTGTATATTGTATTTAATTCGTATTATAAAATAATACAGATTTGTTTTTTTCGTTCACCCGTCGCGTTGAACCAATATCACATCAAGTTTGGAATTCTTTCGTGTTTTCTACACTTCTATTGAGCATTTCGAAACGGTAAATAAATAAAAAAACAACAAAAAAAAAACCAAAGCTTTCGTAACGTTTAAGACGGATTAATGATGTACGCTGTTTTCTTAGCGAATTCACGCTATGCTAGAAATGTTTGTCTTTCGCGAAGAAATCAAATAAATCTCGTTTAATTCGTACAATGTCAATTCGATTTCTCCCCAAACGCCGCGCCGTCGCGCTAGAGTTGTCAAACAGTTCAAACGAGCAGAACGCAGATCGACACTACGTATTGTCATTAATAATTATCTTTCTCCGAGCCAAGACGATTGATATGATTATCGTCTAAATATCTAACTATACCGAAATTATTACTGACGACGTAAATATTAATTTCAATAGTTTGACACGATTATTTCAGTTACTATTGCACTTGGAGTATACTTACCTCGCCGTTTAAATAAAAATCTATGTTTTTTTCATTATATAATAACCGACATAGTTATGGCGAATATTTTATCCAAAACTGCTTTCTCATGGATTGCACGGTTTTTTTTTTATATTTTCTTACGAATTATCGAATGTTTTAAAAACATACTAAACAATTTGACGTTTATTAAATAAATGTAAATAGTCTGTCTATTAACAAAAAAAAAAAAAAAAAATGACGGTTATACTATTTATGATATAAATTAATCCAAGTTTATAAAGTTTTTTCGTTGGGTTTATTTTTTTCACATTTATACCAAGTTTTTCATATTAAATTAATCATTTTCTTTTCTTCAGTTTCAATCGTAAAAGTTATTCTGTGATGATTTTCAATTATTTATTTATTTATTTATTTATTATTTTTTTTTATATAACTATTCAAGTTCAAAGGTACATTTCCGCGGAACGTGCTTTTGCATATTTTGACGTTACAAAGGTGGTTTAATTTTTATTTAAATTTTAAGGACAATTTTTTGGCTGCTATTCTTCTCATAACTAGTTAAGATAATTCAATAACATTTGAAATAAATAAGAAGCAAATTTGTTTTTTTTCGTACCTACTTACGTATGAGTATTCAAAAATATAATTAAACTACTGGCTTTTTTACTACTATTTTTTTTTTGTGTTAAATTTAAACTCTGTAGAACTTTATTTTATAATATTTATTTTGGAAAATTATAGCGCACGCTTCGTATTGATTACGCAGTTTCAGAATAATATATACGTATTTGCATTCAATATTGAATAGATTCGTTATCTCATTTATTTCAATTGAAACGCATATTGAAATTAGAGGAGTTTTCTCGTAAAATCGCCAAGTCGTTTGGTCGAATCGACACTCAAACTAAATTCGCGCTGAAACAACACCATACGATATCATATATTATTTACAGGAATTTCACGTTTTTACTGCAGCATAGCATTTTTACGAGAGAATGAAATTAAACCACTTCTAAGTATTTTGTGTTTAAAAAAAATAAAAACAAATATCGAATATTATTTCGGAAAACGATATTATATTTATTATTCGAGAGAAAATGGCGTGTTTCGCGATGGAGTTTGATTTTTGTGAAATCGTCGAATACCGAACAAAATAATTATCAACGACATTCTAGCATAAAAAAAAAAAAACAACAACAATATATTATTAATAAATATATTATATTATATTTATCGTTTTTGGCAACGCTCGCGTCTATTATCTCATGTACACGTGTACATAACAATCTGCTCGCGCGAAACCAATGAAATATTATTAATGTCACCCCGCGTCGATCGATATTCCGACGGGGGGTGGGAAAAAAAAAAAACGTTCTTAAGATTTACGATCACCGTCGTCGTCATAAACGTACATTTTGCGGGATTTCTGAAACATGCCATCATATAAAGCACGTATACGGCACAGTCTCGTAATAATATACGCGTTTATACGTATATATCATTTAACTATGTATATCGTATTATATAGGCGTTGAAACTTATTAGCGGCTTTCGTATTATTTATCGGCCGTAAAACCCGGACGGTAATACAAAAGTTCGGCGGGGGTCAATGATATTGTTATTACTATATACCGGGTTACCGCGGGGCGGTCGGTAGTGGACGACGAGATCGGGGCCGACGAAAAACACGATTTACCTCACTAAATAATAAAAAAAAAAAACCTCCCAGTGTCGAATATTCGACCCGCAGCGCGCGCGAACCGCGTATAAATATATTTACGGGTAGTATGCGCGGACGTATATATAAAATATCATACGAGCGCGGCTAAAGGGATCGATGGGGCAGGGTGGGGAAAAAAAAGAAGGGGCCGTCGTGCCGCGTATAATATAAACGTATACGTGAGAGATCCGTTTTATAATAGCGTTATTTTTATTGGACAGAGTTTATAGCTCGCGCGTATACGCTTATATACATACGTATATATATTATACAGGCAGTGTGCGTGCGGTACTACGTACGTGCGCACCTGTGAAGAGAGAAAAAAAAAAAAACCATAACTGCAGGATACGAGGAGAGAAACTGCGTGTTTTACGCGCGCGAGTCTATCGTAAGATGCGCGCGGTCGTTATTATATCGTATTATATGTACTCGCGAAATGTCCTCTCGTCGCAGTAGTCGTTTGCGCGCCCGTTAGACGTGCGCCGCCGCCGGCCAGAAACCTCTCGACACCGGACGCGTTTTATTACATTGACCGCGCCGCCGCCGCGGCCACAACCTTTTTTCGTTCGACCTTTGCGACGACGACGGCGCGGTGGCCTTTATTTTATTTGAGGAAAACAACGGTCGAACGGATTGGAATGGACGAAATGATTATAATGTCATTTCGGTGCCTATATACTATGTTTTCGAAAATCAAATAGAAACTACTACTATGACCACTGCCGAGATACGTAACTGCCCGGGTAGAAGTTCAACCGTGTTTCGAACACGATTTCGATCGATTCGACAAACGATTTGACATTTTGTGTTTTCGCGTCGTCGTCTCGACACGCGCATGTACTCATATAGGTAATATGACGTGTCACCGAATGCCAACACTTTGTTAATTACGTCACTGTCAGACAGGGATTACCGCGTGACCTGGCGCGGCACCCGTCTAATAGAATTCGTCGTCGCGCCGCCGCCGCGACAATATTATATTATATTGAAAATCAGGAAACCCGAGAGAAAAAAAAACCGTCGTCATAGAAACCTATAAATCTGTCTACGCGATTTTACCGTGACTCGGGTCGGAAAAATTCACAAACAACACTATGTTTCGCCTTGGGTGGTGTTCCTACCATGCGGCGGAGAGCGGCATTTTCGTTGTTTAATGTCAATAATAATAATAAAAAAAAAATAGTTGAATTACACTCGGCCTCGTCGGTTAACAGTTTTTCCCGGTATGAGAGAGGGTTAAAACGTGAAATTTCGTGAAATATAAAAATCGATGCAATTAATAGAATCAACATATCAAAAAAAAAAAACAAAACAAAACAAAATATTTCCCGGGCAACAAAAGGGTGAAAAACAACGGGGGAAAAAAAAAAACGCATAATATCCAGCCCAAGCTACTGATTACGTCTACTCTTTCTGCTTCTAGTATTTTAATAGCTTTAAATCTTTTCCGGACAACCCCCCAGCTATTGTGCCAAAAAAAAAAAAAAACCCCCCGCGTAAATCGTAATATTTTAGTCTATATAGCGAACAAACAAACAAATAAAGAAAGAATTATTCTTTTGTAAATATATATTTATTATCGTTATTGTTAACCGAAACATTACCTATTACATAATTTTGGAAATATTTAACGTAGCGATTTGAAATAATATCAAAACAGTGGTGTTTATCAATGCAAATTGTTTATTCAATTACAACGAGTTTGATCGATTTTAAAAATACAAAATAGAAACGTAAGCGGGGTAACACGAACTGTGCAGTAATACAATTATTATTCACTCGTCGAATATTACGCGTGGACTTGTTAAATGTTTGATGTTGTAATTAAGATTGAACACCGTGTGTGTAATAATACTCACCATAAATCCAAGTGCAACGTGATCTCGTTTAGTGCAACATAGTTAAAATGCACTAAAGTCCAGACGGGCTAAAGTTTCTGTTATTCGTAAGCATTTATAATACACGTTTTTCCCCCCGAAATTATGATTTAATCGTAAAAATAAAAATTGCAGGTACGTTAAAAGAACAAAATAAAGTCACCGTCGTCGTTTATTTTAACGTTAAATAGGCCATTGATAAATAAACGATTTAAAGGAAAAAACACGCGCGCGCGTTTAGTAGTAGTAAATACACAAATCGATATACATATAAACGTGTAATATATAATACATAAAATTTGGATTTTGCCCCGCGCCTATACGATCGAAACGACCGTGAGTTTGGACGACATTGAATATTTTATCGTGTGTACGTACGTAGTGGACCCTAAAACGTCGACGCTTTTGGAAACTTTATTAAAAAATACGATTTTCTCCGCGCGTTTATATCATATTATCTGTCGCGTTCGTTCTGTGTGTATATAAATATATATATATATTTTTTTTTTCATTATAAACCGTATTATACGCGCGCGAAACTTCCGTTCCGGTTGGCCCGCCGAGGTTTTGTTCACCGCGCGAAAACTTATAAAAATATAAACTATTCCCACACGCGGCTGCCGGTCTTATCGAAACAAAGATAACAATATAACAACTGTAGACGTTTTAATAACGCGAAAACCGCGGCGACGAAAGAACGTTCATCGAGTTTACGTCTTGGATTATTATTTTCGACGAAGCTCAAAAACGTTACGATAATAATATTATTTATCGCCCGCGGGTGGTCGTCAACGCTGGCGACCATTATGCGGCCCGTAGACTTATTTATTTTTCAATCGCCGCGCCGCCGTGTGATGTTTTTAAAACGCCAACGATTATACATAAATAAGCAATAATTATTATTATAAAAAATGGTCTGCGAAATAGTTCTCTCGCATGTTTTCATACGTAATTTATTATTTACATTTTAACGTGGACGTCGGTACGGTCGGGTTTTATTGAAATATCGACAATAAGTTTCTTAGGAATATTTTATCGTACGGAAGGAAAAAACCTTCTAGTGTATATACTGTATATTCCCTCGGGGAAACCTTCGCGTACTCGACTCGAACCGATTGCCATTTTTATTTTATATTTTTTTTTTGCTAAGCAGCAATTGTAGTAATAAACATACGCCGATAACTAAATACAATGCGTAAATACGTAATACTCTACTTATCAAATCAATAGTTTTGCAACGCAGCACAATCTATATATATAAAAATTTCGTGTCACGATGTATGTTCGCGATAAACTCCGAAACTACTGAACGGATTTTGATAAAATTTGGTAACCATTTATAATATGGTCCAACTTAAAAGATAGAATAGTTTTTTTTCAATATTTATATGTGGCGAGCGCCGAGAATATTCTGGAACGGTTATATATATATATATATATATATATATATATATATATATATATATATATATATATATTTAAATGGAGCCAAAAATGTAAAACAATTCATCAATAATTGAGAACGAATGGGCCGATTTGGCTCAAATTTTTTTTTGAATTGTTCGTAATAGCCAGGAGAAGGTTTTTACGAAAAAAAAAATTTGAAAAAACCCAATTAGGGGAGGTGCTGAAACGGGAATTTTGTGATGTACTTTTGAAATTTTAAATGGTTGCTATTGGTTATAGGAAAAAGTCAGCCCATTTATATCATAATATAACCTATTTATACATATGTACGTATACCTATACTGTAACCATAGTGACCATTATCATTGTTTATAAATTTTTTTGCGAATCATTTTCAATTAAAATATATATACGTGTTTCATATACTTTTCACATATACGTACATACTTACAATAGGTTAGTAATTTTTCATAATACAAAATCCCCGTTTGAGCACCTCCCCTAGGGGGATGTATATAAATAAATCTACAAACTTATTTTTCAAAATTCAACCCTTAAAAGAAGGGGTATACTTTTCACGGGCTAGATTTTGAGATGCAACGATCAGCGAGTAATTTGCATTTTATATGAATAGATTATTATGTCATCAAAAAACCCGACGATCTTTACCAAAAACGAATTGATTTTGCAATATCATATTATTACATAACTTTTATCGAAATTGCGTGCGTGCGATGAACAATAGAACTTTTTTCATTGGCCGGTCGAATACGATCGCAGGCAAATCTATAGTCATTGGTCGATAGGCGTATACAATTTTAAAGAGAAAACCCGACGACGTTTACGCAAAAGGTATGGATTTCGCAACGTCATATATTATTACATAACTTTTACCGAAATTGCGTGCGTGCGTGCGCGCACCATTCTTCTTTCAATCGTAGACGCCGTCGTCGCCAATAAGTCAGTTATTTTTTATAATGCAAAATTCACTGAAAATATATGGCAAAACAACGTTTGCCGGGTCAGCTAGTATGCCTATAAAAATGTCGTGACGTTATTTGTAATACAGTAAATACCGTTTGTACTTGTTCAACGAGTACCGGCGGCGTCCTATTGAATCTCGTTGTGATTTTTAATTAAAATTAAAACGGCCGGCAAAATACTAGTTCGTTTGACTCTGTTGTCGTGTGAATCGTATATTTTCGTATCAATAAGGCAGCGGCGATAGAAAATCGGTAAGATGATTTTCGGTGAATATTTTTACAATCGTAAATATTCCCGAAAACAATCGGCGACGGCGGCGGCGTAGAATGAGCTTTGAATGAAAGCTTTGACATGAAATTATACGTGAACTACATTTTCCGGTCTTTAATAATAACGGAGTAGAAAAAGTTAAAATTTTATTGCGTAAAATGAAATCAAGTCGTAAAACACACGCGTAAATTTCTCGTTTTATTAAAAAAAAAAAAAAAACGGTTTTGGGACGCGGTCTTGTGGAATTAAAGTTTTTCATATGTTTTTGGAATAACTACCGAGAAAATCGAAAAACGACCTGTACAATTTGCGCTAAATTTCAAAATTAAAAAGTTACCGCGTGGGACTTTTAGTCGAAATGTACTGCGAAAAAATGGAGAAAAAAAAACAACCCATCTCTGTAAGATCAATATACTCGTATCTCTCGCTTCTCTCAGAAACTAATACGAGTGTCAGAGTATAGACACTCAAAGTCGACTGTTTATTTGGTCCATTCAAACGGAATAAATCCACTCAATAAATTTTAGAAAATCACATCCTATTTATTTTGTAGTTTATCTATTTATAATCCACAGTAATGTCGTACTCGTATAAATTAAAATAGTTTGTTGTCGGTTTGTAGTTTCGAATCGTATCTTTATATAATATGTGTTTTTACTTTGAGTGATTAAACGCGGCGGTATATTCTGATGATTAACGTATATAATATATACAAACCATTTTAGGGTTAAAAAGGATTACTGAAGTGTTTAATTTGGAAATGTTATTACATTGAGCGCCAAGTGCTAAAAGGTGTTATTAGTGTCTATAAACGTGCTGGAAATGTTCAAACCGTAACAATATATTTCGATTAAAATATCATTTAATGTTATCGATTAATAGAAATAAAAAGTTCAATAAATCGTTTGTATTGTTGGCGCACTTAATCTTTTTCTTAATGATCAGTGTTATGTTTTTTCGAGTAACTATTTTTTTTTTTTTTATAATTTGTTATTTTTCATAACTATAAGTATATAAATTACGGGTTGAACGGTTATTTTATCTAGTTTCTTCCATTAAATTTAAATTTAATTTTATTAGAATATCTCGAACTTGTAAACGCAATCACATAATGTTTTTATGTATTTTTAAAACAGTATTATTATTATTATCTTTACAATTTTGCATTAATGGAATTTAAATTAGTGGTTTCTGTCAGTCTGCCGATTAAAAAAAAAAAATGATTTTCCAAGTTATACCGTTTACTTGGCTCACAATAACGTATTTACTATTAATCTACGATCGGATTTAATTTAAAAGAAAAGCGCTGACAAACAAAACAAAACGAACCAAAATTAATAACCGACTTTCTCGAGAGTTCAACGCGCGGTAATCCAAATTAAATTGTTTGTTCAACGGAAAACGAAAAATGCCAAGGTTTTTTTATTTTTATATACGTCGGTATATACGACCAAATTAAATTGTAATTAAATTATTTTATTTCTTTCGGCTACGACTTACAAAATATTATTATAGAGTTTAAATTTTTTAACGTGCTCGCATCGATACGAAATAATGTTTTTACCCTACGATTTGGACGTTTGAAAAACGCGCGTTTAATCGGTTAGCGTCTCGATTTATTGTTCCGCCGTCACATTTACGCGAATTCGCTCGCGACGACACGACGTCGTATTAACAAACAACAATCGTCGTCGTCTCTCGCATACGATTATCATTGTTGTTATCATCACGCTAATCGGTATGCGACGGCGGCATTGCTCGCGGTCGCGCAGGACGAACGGGAGCGGGCGAAATCAAACGACGACGTTGAAAAGGGAACGCGCGCATATTTTCGAGCACGCGGAAGCCGCCGCCGCCGCGATTAGCATAGTTCCGGTCCGCGGGGGCGCGGCGTACGTGGAACGAACGAGCCGGACGTTTCAAAAGCCCCCGCGGGCTCTTCCGGTCTCGACGTTTTCGCGCCGATTCCGATACAGTCGATACGCGGGCGCGCGTTTATGCGACGGCCGAGGACGAACGACGACGTTTTCGAATTTTCCCTGCCGACGAGGCGGCGGACCCGTGTGGAATCTTATCGATTCGAATCCCGCGCGTCTTTTACGTAAGAATAGATACGCGCCGACGACGACGTGTCTAAACTATACTTTCGTACGGATCGCGCGGTATTATGTGATGTGACGTCGCCGGCGAACATTGTTGCGCGTTTTTTTTTTTTTTTCTATCTAACGTTGGGCGCGGAAAAAAACAATAAAAGCGACGTCGACGCGTCGAATCGTTCGAGGATCTCAAGAGGAAAACGCTGCTGCGATTTATCTGTTGTAATCAAAAATCGTTTCCGGGTTTAGACCGGACGCACGCGAAACGACAACGGAAGAACCGTCGTCGTCATTCCGCTGGCTAGATCGTCGTCCTTACTCGATCGATGTACATAAATCATTACATCATCGATTATTTTCTTCCTGCTCACGTCGAGCGCGACAACACCGCCGCCGGCGGACGGCGGGAGAATATTTTCGGCCGGGGAAAATCACACAATTCGAGAAACTCTAAAAAATTACAGTCGCTCGCCGATTTTAAATTTTATTTTACTTTTGCCAAAGTTTTCGCTGTCGTTTTAAGCATTAATATACCAGCGATTTTTAATTACATTACAATAACGTGGCGTCGTGGTAAACATTTTCGCCGTTTCCTTTTAGAGGAACGCCGCCGCCGCCGTGTGCTTACAATATCATTACTGTAATCAAACATTCCAGACGTATTTCGAATCAACGAATTGGTGTGCAATTTTGTGCAATGATTCGTGAAATTCGAACAATATTTTGCCGTTTTGTAGGATTAAATTGTAAATTAAAATCCTTATTTAGTTTTCGCTAGATATATGTATGTAAAAAAAAGCGCTAGCGATTTTGTAAAACAAATAGTTACAATTGAATAATCGGAAAGAGTAATTTTTAATGATTGTTTACGCGTACCTATTGTATACAAAACAAATAATCACAGGACAACGATATTCGTGAAATGACTGTAATGATAATTGATGGTGATAATAAAAAAAAATCGTATATATTGGCAGAGTGCCAGGTACTTTTTATCGGGAAATCCAATCGAGTGCCCACACAATTATTGATAAAACCCGCAGGTACACGGATATCAAATTGTGCCAAATATATTACCTATTTATTTTTTTTTTCGTTTACGTGTTTTTTTTTTTCTTTTCCGTAATCGATCAAGACCCACCGAAAGTGTATACCTAGTTCTCCGGCTGTCCGGCGGTCCACCACTGCCAAACGATACCAAAACGAACGAACTTTGCCACAAACCCTTTGACAGTATTTATTTTTACAATAAAGACTCGTATATACATTGTATAAGAATAATATATTGAAACCCAAGTTTCAGTGATGCGAATTTTCAACCACACCTCTGCGTAGTACGCTCGTACTCGGACCGTTTTAGAAACACACACCCCGTATGTGTCGTTGTCGTCCGGACCTATTTGTTTTTCTACCCACATTGCCCGCGAGACATTTGCATAATGCATATATTATTTAGTCGCGAGTCTCCCGCGAGATTTGGCGCGCGCGGTAAACTCGAACGCGGTCGACCATGCGAGAATCAACACTTCCTGGCTATATAACCGCGTTGGTGTTCGGTTTTTACCGTAAACGATTTTGCCGGGCGGCACGCGACTACGACGAATTTTTTTTTTATGTTTTCGATCGCGAAAAAAGCCACACGTCAGCAAAAGCCGCGCGTCTTGAAGTCGAAACATTTTAGCGTTCCGTTCGAATCCGCCCTGACACCGTCACAGGTAATCCCGCCTTCGAACGCTTAGGCGATTCAAATCCAAACTAACCCGCCGCTCGTGAACAAAAATAAAAACAAATCGTCAAGTGTCGCTCTCTATTGCGCGTCTGGTTTTTTGTTTCTCGCGTCATTTCGTTTCACGTCACACATATCGCGACTGTTCGCGCGCGCGAATTTCTCGTAAACAAACGTAAATAACGTGTAGAATTTTTACGATATCGACATCGTAATATTTCGTAATCATTTTTAAGTCTTATACTCACATTTTGTTTTTTTTTTTTTAATTTTGAATATAATATAAACGATTTATACATTTTCCTCGTGTCTCGCGTGTCATACACGTGTCACATATCTAGAACGTTTTAGAATTAAAAATTTGCCCTTGGAAATAAGGTGAAAACAAAACAACACATCTTTGGCGAAATATTGTTTAGAAAATTTCGGTGCGTTTGTCGTTTTGTTCCAGTGTTTATAATTAAATATTAAAAGAAAAAAAAAAAAATTGTTATTCATGTTTTATTACCACACGTCCGTTGTGAAACGAGCGACAAGTGTCTCGTCGAGAACGCTCGATTGGAGCATTTCGTCGGCGAAATCTCGTCGACACGAATTATTCGTCAAACGCGGAAATGTTTATATTTTCATTTCAAATTTTACTCGTCAAGTCGAAGCAATAAAATTTACATTTCTCTTTTTTTCTTCTTTTTTTTCGTAATAGAATTTAATATTTCTTATTCACAGTATATTCGGGAAATTAAACGGCACGCCTATATTTTATACTTCTGGCGCATCCGGCGTCATCCGTCACGACGACGTTCACGGAAACGTTACAGACGATCTTTTATACGAGTGTAAATACAGACGAGACCGGGAAAAACTTATTTCCGACAAAGTAAAACGCGATGTTGATTGTTGAAAATGCAATAATAATAATTATAATAATTATAATAATCATAATAATAATGGGAAAGTAAGAAAAAATTATCGATTCCCGGATACGACGTCGTCGGTGGTAGACACGTCGACATTACGTAAGTTAACAACGCCGTCGCGTCAGTGATTATTAAACCGAAGTAGTTTTTTCAGAAAACGTAACATGTCGCGTCCGATTAACGTTTCTAATCGATCGGTGTAGTATTTTTACTATATTTTTCATGAGTTTGTTGTTTTATTTCACGTTTTGCGTACGTTTGACTTGTCGTGTTTTTCAAAAAAAAAAACGACGTCTTTAGAAGACCATTATTGGCACCATTTTTTCTTCTCGAAATACTATAAATTATTATCAACGACATAGGAAAACCCCCCGGGTTTCGTTTTAAAATCGTTATTCAAATTTAATGTCTTACCATTGTCGTCAAATTTCAAAACAATAACACAAGACGTTCACTGCGAGGTGAGCTAAACCACGCGAATCCCTGTCGTCTGGTTTGTACTTACCGTGTATTCGTGATACATAACGTTAGATAATAATCGGAAACGGGGGAAAAGTAAAATTATGTATTATTTTCTTACACTCGCGCGCCAGACGTCGAAGCTGTTTTTATCAAATCAAAAAACCGCAGGACTTTGCACGTCCCCGTTATTACGATATGTATTCATTCACGAACACAAAGCCCAATAAAAACCGAGTGATTTTTCCGATGTAAGTAATTCTATTGTTCAAAACTAATAATGAGGCGTATCGCTGTACCCTAGAGTACGTTTTACCTACTGTTTTATATACAGTCTCGTCCGACTTTTTTTCTTTTTTTTTTTACGATTTTTACGGAGACGACAAAGTATATACGTAATATATAGATTCTAGCGTATTTTACAACTGCGGAGATCAGATTTACAATAAAGGCCATCGTGTTGATTTCGTTTTCTTAGAGAGGTTTTTTTTTTTAACAAGGATACTAGTTCAAGGAGAGAAGTTTTTTACCGTTCAAATTTGTTACCGATTGCTTTTCAAACAGTCGACAATTTATTTTGCGACCAGATGATCTCGAAAACACGACAATAATACACACACACACACACACACACACATATTATATATATATATATTTAACATTTGTTTTATCGTGGAAAAAAAACCTCGAGCGTTTGTTCTTTCAAACAGAATCTATTTCCGAGGAAACGAATCGGGAGTGAAAATATTTCTCGAATACTCAAAAACGTCAACGTTAACGAGCCAACGCGAAAATACTAAACAGTTTCTTTTTGGAAAATATATGTGTGTGTGCGTGTGCAAATGTCGCCGGCGTCAAACGCAATATCGGAGTTTAGAATATTTTACCGTAAAAACGAATAAAACTGCGAATATTTTACCGCGAATAATATCGTATAAATTGTACGGGGGGAAAAAAAAACAAACACGAAATACACTTTGAGCGATAGTTTTTTTTTATTATATGTTTTTAGAACGTTAGACGGGGTTGTATATTAACATTTACAACGTTGTTATTCGATTGCATTGTTCGAAAATGACAAAACACAGGACGAATCGAAACTACCACAAAGACATCTTAATTGGACGTAATTGTCTTTCAATTAGATTCGGAATGTAAACAACAATAATATAATAGTGTGCGTGTAACTGTAAATCTATAAGTCTATACTCGAAAAGCTTTGGCAATAGGTGTTCAGTCGTAAATGTAACAATAGGTTAAATTATGTTATATGTCGTACAAAGCGATATAAAATACGGTGTAGATAATTTCGTTGGGAAAATTGAGAAATACTTTTCGAATTTGGGATAACCTAGCTTGTCCTTTTTATTTACAAACATCTTCTGACTCTCCCGGATAGGTTATGATAAGGAAACTGTTGAAAACTCGAAATTTAAAAACGACATATTATGTTTTCACATACTTTATGATTTTTATTTTTAATTTATCTATTGATCTATGTACTTGAATTACAATGATCTTTATGTTCAAACATTAAAACGATCATAAATGCACACCATAAGTGATTGATGCAATATTCGCAATTTGTAAATTATTAGAATTAATATTAACTATAATTTAATTAAATTAAAATACAACAATTCATTCGTCAGTTTTTTTTTAAATCCCACTATTAAAATCATAGACTGTTCTATATCATTAGGCCCATATTAATTATCACCATTATAATTAGTCGGACGATAATTATGATTTTAAAATATCAATTTGAATTCCGATTTTCATAATTTCTATTAAATAATATATGTCTGATATTTCGTAGCACGCTACGAGCGCATTATATTTTTTTTTAGGTATTTTATTAATTTTATACGTTGTATAATCATATTTGAAATATTAATATTGGTTTGAGAAACATCAAAATAGTATTGAAATATGTATAACAATAGAAACTAGGAAAATTCCATTTCAATCTGTTTAAAAAGAATCGGCTCAACGCCGCCCGAGCACTTTGAACGTAAATGTTCATACATAATAGTTACTTTACTTTGTACATTTTAAATACAAATATATATATATATAAACTATCGTGCCAAAGTCCATAATAATAATAATAATACGATAGTTATTTTTTTCGAATTTTCCATAACATTTGAATGAATGAAATTGAAACAAATTGAAAACTCGTTTTATTTTCGATAAGTTATACGCGTGTACAACGTGATAGACGTGTTTTTTTCTTCTTCTTTTTCTAGGTCGACGAATTTCCAAAACTTACGAAACAAAAATAATTAATATATAAAAACTATTTATACCGGTCGCGTAACATACGGTTTCGACTGTATTTGCGTTTCGCGTTTATTTATTATAGATGAAAAGGAGAACTCTTAAAATATATGCTCCCGCGCGTACCATTAATATTGAATTTAGCGGTTTCGTGCAATATTAAGGGCAAGGGGAAAAAAAGTAATTCGATAAAAATTGATATGGACGTATAACAGGTAAATGGGTATCTAACGTTCAGTGGTTTTCCGTTACCATAATATCGTAAATTCCCGTACACGCGGAAACCGATTATGTGCGGAATTTAGAACGACGGACGGAGGAGGAAAAAAGAACCGAGAAACACAAGACAATCTGAAATTCGGCGAATTCGTATTTATAAAAAGGACGCGACCGACTGCGATATTATATCGGTTCGATCGGATTTCTGCTCCCCCCCCCCCTCGACCGTTATAAGGATACCGGGCGTTTCCGGGCGTATTGGCCGTCCGATAATTCCGGACACAGCGGCGGCGGTGTTTACTACGCGCGAGCAGTTTCGCCGCGAGTTTCCAAACTAGTTCAATTATTATTGTTGTTGCATGTATACGGCAAAATCGTTTTCGCGCGGAACGGTCCGCCGAATTGGATTTTTTCCTCCGTCACCCGAAACGGTGTAAAAATCTACTACGCCGAACCGGGGCTGTATACGTAGCGGTTCTGGCACGGCGCGTTGGCCTTTTCGTCGAGACGTCACAGCCAGTCTCTTCTCAACGGGCCGCGGATGAAATCGTGGGGGTTTTTTTTTCATGACTTTTCTTTTTTTTTTCTTCTATGCACCACAAGTGCAGTGTCCTGCTGCAATATCGCGTCGACCCCGCGATGTGTCTCCGCCGCGTCGTTTGCGCGATGATATCGGATCGAAACGGTCGTCCGCTCGGACGGATGCGATTAATTTCATTTCGCGCGAGCGGTTCCGGCGCGTTATATTTCACACATTGTTTCTGCCCGTCGTAGTAGTATTCGCACACGGTCGAAAGTACTTTATATTAATAGCGAGCGCGAGCGCGCGCGGAACCCGATGTAAATAGCGTCGAGATATAAATCTACCGGAATTCAGAGTAACGTTACGAATATTTAACGACCGAGTACGCGAAATTCGCCAACGCTCGCCGTACCTGTAGGCGCCATATATAGAGTTGCGAATTGTTTTCGTCGCGTTTATCATTGGCTATTTTATAGGTAGGTACCTCGGAAACGTATTTTTCTTTTCGACTCGAGATCGCCTTATCGCGTCGTTAAAACACACATCGATATCGCTCCGTCGAGGTGTTCAAATCGTCAATTGTTGTAATTTATTCACCGTGTACTATATATATATATATCACATAAGGGGCGGCGGCAGAAATAACTATAGTCGCGGCCGGAACGAATGGAAAGCGTATAATATAATAGAATTTAAACGGTCTGCGAGTGAAAAAAATTACCTAGCAACAATGAAAATCTGTTTTTTTTTTTATACTCTCTCTCTTCATATACGGTATTATAAACTGTCAGCGTGTGTCGCGCAGAACATTCAAAAGCGCTCTCGTTAACATACTAATATATATGAGAAAAGAAAAATCTAAGGTAAAATCTTTCGTCGTGTCGTTCGACTTGGCTCCGCCCGCCACCACCGTACCAGCTGAGGGGGCTGGGACGAATTACTCTAGGCACTATAGGTAGAAAACTATTAGTTCGTCGAAACTTTATTATTCGATCGCTTGTTCTATAGTGATCACACTGTAGAATCGTCAAAACGAGTAACGGTCGACGAGACAAAAATTGAAAATAAAAACTAATTAAAACGTGTGTCGTTTTGTTTGTTTTTGTACGCGGAATGCAAAGTATGTTTTACTCTCCTGAGCGCGTCAGACGGGGATTTGCGCGGCTCTTATCGACTCGCGCGTAGTATTATACAAGATCTTAGCGTGTAGGTACTCATAGGTAAACAGTAAATAATTAAAATGTATAATGACATTAACGACATGCAATGCGTGTAAAATGTTGCATATTACAACAAAGTATATAAGCCAATTTTACACTGGCGGATTTTTCGCGCTAAGCGCATAATAATATTATGTTATATACAATCGCGCGCGAGTCTTTGCATCCGGATAAATATCAATTACCCGTGTGAATTAATTACGAAAAATAAATATCATTTCGTTCGCTCGAAATGATATTATTTAAAAGAGGTTCGATATTATTATGCTTGTTACATCCGAAATAATCCGTCGTCGAAGAGAGCGCCGAGAACGTTGTAAAAAAAAAAACGACGTCATGACGATTTCGATTTAGAAACCAAAGCACTACTACTACACGGTGAATATATTAAAATATCGCACGGGCGCCGCCGCCGCCGTGCGGTAAATGAAACATGATCTTTTTTAAGCTCGCCGAGATTACATATATTATATTTATTAAAATATGATTTATTCAACGATAAAACGAAATTACAAGGTATTATGCGCGCGATACACTGAATCATTATCCCTCCGGTGCGTATATTTTACGGTCGGATATTTATTTTATTTTTTTCATAAATATATGTGAAAAATAAGTACACGTTAATGTGTACGTTACACGGCGTCGTTGTTGTTGTCGAATAAAAAACAAACCGTATTTATTTCGGCCGACATATTTCAAATACACGATAAATCGATTGCTGTTAATAACCATTACGTACGAATTTTTATAGGCATTGACTTTCAAAGTGTGTTTTTCAAAGTATTTGTGTACGATGTATTATATTTATGAATAAGGTTTTTACTATTTTTTTTTTCTCTCTCTCTCTGTTCAAACGTTTCCGATGACATTCGAGAATATTAAGTTTACCATTTTAACGTCGTCGGTCGGTTGTATTTAAATTCTTCGAACGGCTATCAATTTTCTACATCTAACCGCATAAAAACATTCTCTCTGTCGACTCGTCAATACGAAATATGAACATCACGACTTCCAGACGGTTTAGTTTTTCACGACGATTGTTGCTGCTCCTCTCTATAAAAGTTTCATCTGTTCTTTTTTTCTCTCTCTCTCTCTCTCTCTCAAATCTCATTTGTCTCGGGAGTTTTATCTCTCCGGTGCCGCCGCAGTGTAATGACGAATAATAATATGTCATGTATTTTTCCCCACCCCCACCCCTCTTTTTTTTACGGGACACATTTTTACCCGGTATTTTTTGATTTAGAGTTGATTAAACTTTAGAAACCGGGACAATTAAAAATTGTTGCCGAGTTTGAGGAATAAAATAAAATGTTTGAAGTCGTTTTTTTTCTTCTTCTTTTTTAGAGTTAATAGAAATATTCCGCACAACGCGTTGTAATAACATTAAAATAGCGTAACGGACGGAAATTAAAACGACATTACACGATACGCTATGCTTTTACGAAACACTTTTAAAATAATATTTATTTATTTTTCGTCTGTTATAGACCAAGTGGATTTATGGACGCAACAGTCACAGGGCTGCCGATGCAATCACGATCTAGTCAGACAGGACTGCGCCTGCTGCGTGCCACAGGGCGGATGTCAATGCGGAGCACTAGCGTTGAACCGATGTGCGCAATGCGGATTGGAGCAGCATTGCACGAACAGTGAGTGTCTTTACGGCCATGCACTTGGTGTTGTTTTTATACAGTAATATAATAATAATATTATTGTCGCGTTTGTTGAAATCGAAAACGATAAACAATATGTCGAGAGGCGGCATATTCGTAGATCGAATTGGTTTCGCGTAAATCGAGTTGCGATAAGAATATTCGAACGAGACGACCGCAAGGGAAACGACGCGCGTCGTCGTTAGGATAGTTTATTAATTTTTCAAAACGAGTCTACTTGGCAACCACTACGAGCGGTCTCTTTCTTCAAATATATTCTATATTAGACACGTGTATTATTCGAATATATTTAATAGGCACGTCTGTTCCGAAGGTGAAACCTTCTCGTAAGACGTCGGGACGAGTAGAGGTCGAAAACAAAGAAAAAAAATTATAGCCGAAATCTACGTTGGCGTGAAATATTCCGGGGATATCGCGGTCCCGCCGGGCGCGCGAAGTCGATTCGTCGAGATTACACGCTCGGCGTCGTCGGCGGCAATCGTCGCGTTCTGTAAATAATCCGTCGGACGCGAATATTGTGAGATCAATACGGACATCGTGGTCGAGGTGAAACTGACCGCTCGGCGGGGTCTTTCGGCATAGAAATCGAGACGAAATCGCTCTCCGCGGCCGTCCGGGGGGGAAAACACGATGGTAATAATAATATTTTCAAAGCTAATTTGTTCGCGCGTACGTATCGTTGTGTAAGCCGTGTTTCGAGGCGAACGGCCATCGCTGTGTAACTCAACTGCAGGCGAATATATATTATTATAATATGATGTATATACCGCCGCCGCCGCGCCGAGTCCCGCTAACCCTTCGGCGTTGCATTCGAGTGCGTCGTCGTCGTCGTCGTCGTCGTCGTTCGAGTAGCACTTTAAGACAATGCGTTCGTTTGTTTGTAACCAATGCACCACGACTGACTATAATATTTATTGAGAACCGCGCGCCGCACACAATACGCACATTTAGGGAGGGACCGGGACGACTACGTAATAATGTACCGCCGCAGCGCGAGTGTTTTCGCGTTCGCCGACCACTTAACGTGTATAATATTATATGTACCCGAGTCCTCCAAGGAAACGGGTAAATTTTAAATAACTCTCGCGTAAGTAGAAACATGTATGTTTACAGAATTTTTTTTTCTCTCTTCTATAAAAGCAGAGACACTATATTATTGCGTGCCGCCCCGGGTAGTCCGAAATATCTCATATTTTTGAAATCAATGTCCTTAGAGACGTGGCGTCCATTCGTGCGTATACAAGGTTTCCGAAATCTCCTGCAAGTCTACTCGCGTGAAAGTTATTTATGTGTATAATTACACAGTACGTATTTCATAAAGTATAGTAGTACCCATACTAATATAACAGCGCCGCGTGCGAGGTGTAAAATGCATTCGGGCAGCCAAAAAAACAAAGATCTACAATTCGAAATTGTCCATTTGTCCAATATACAATTATTCGATTTTTTTTTTACCGGTCTATTTTCCAAACCCGGAAATGTTGTATACATTTCAATTTTTTCCTCGTTCTTCCCATGCGGCCGCGACAAGGCGTGTAAGGTAAATATCGAACGTCTCCGGGAAATTCTCCGTAAAACTCCATAACTGCAGGCGTGTGTAAACCGCGTACAGAGAAATTAAAATCATTGTTTTAGTCGTCGCCGATTAATGCAAAACAGCGCGCGGCCGTTAAACGTACCGATTAGGCACGAAAACAAATCAAATGCACTTCCGTCACGCGATGCACCGGCCGTTGCAGCGTGTGCAGTGTACTTCACACGCGGGTTGCAGTTCGCGCGAAATGGCTCTCGCGTTAAAAATTAACGATTGCACTTACGGTCTTTGGAGTGTTCCCGATGACTGGGGCGGCTCGCGCGTCGGCCGACGTGTAAAAATTACCGCAAAATATATATATATAAATAAATAAACGAATATATACGCGTAAAGAATAACTCGCGGAGCTCGGCGAAATTTATTTATTCCTTTCAATATTTATACGGCCCGTCCGCCGCCGTGGAAATCATTTTCACTTAATTCGGGGGAGGTTTTTTTCTCTTTTCTATTTCGATTAACGTTTCACAAATCGATAAACGCGACCTACAAAACGCGACGCCGTACGTACGAGCCCGGACGTTTACCATAACGCTCCGTATAACTGCAGAAACTTTGATATCGGATTGATTTATGTCGATTCCGAATGAAACGTGTTGGTTTTTTTTTCTTCGTGTTTGCGTACACGATAATGTGTACCCCCCCGAAAAAACCGTTCGATTTTCAACTCTAGTTTGTGGTATTAAATCGCTTCTAGTAAACACTTTACAAAAGGACAGCATTTTTCGAATTTCCCATCAGTTTTAATAGTTGTACGGAAAAAGCCGACGAAAAACGGCAAAATTTGTACGTCGCACCACCTGTTAGGTTAGATCGAAATTTCATTTCCATCGTAACTCGAAAAGTATCGATCGCAGGGACTTGAAATTTTCACCGAATACTTATAAGTAGGGTTCGGGACTTATTGCACACAAATTGTAGGAAATATGCACGCACATATGCACTTAAAATAACCGAAATATGCGCAAAAATATGCAACTAAAAATTTGATTTATTCATTTAAATTTAGACAATTTTTTGTAATTATTTATTTTTTGACAACAATAACACTATCAACATTGTATTACTGAAGTGTATGTGTCGATTTCATTTTCTTCGTTTTCTCCTACAATGAAAAATCGTTAATATTGGTTCAGGTGGCAGTGGTAATAATGGAGCAATAATATGGAGCAATAATTTTTAAAGATTTTTTTTACGTTAGCAATAATTTTATCAACTTTAGGATTTAGAATACGGACTGTTTCAGCCACTCTGTGTAGACCGAGCTATACGGAGAAACTGATTAGGTATATTGAACAACGCATGAAAGTAGAAAAAAAAATAAAGTTATAAAATAAATAATTAAAATATTTAAAATAAATGTACTTAATAGAAAACAAAAACTGTGTAAATATGCTATAAACAACAATTAAACTGCCAAAATCGGCAAATATGCATTTTGCTCAGAAAACGGCCAAATATGCGAAAATATGCAATTAAAATTTTTTTTATTTCAATCCGTTATGACTTAAAACAAATTTAAATCTTACTTAGACTAGTCTGCAGTCATTATTAAGCAATATGCAAATGCAACAAGTCCCGGACCCTACTTATAAGGCTATTCTCTAGAGATGGTGTAAATTTCGGTGTTTTTGCACTGTTTAGAGACATTTTAGAGTTTTTTTAAATATTTTAATATTTATTTTTTTATTCAATACAAAGTCGATGACAATAATATTATTGTTCCCGTCTATCGCCTCCGAGACCACGCCCGCGAGCCAATAATCGGATAGTTGCGCGCGCCATATTTTTCCAGCTGGTCGCGCGCGGCTCGAATTCAGAAATGTAAACGATCAGTTGACATCCAAGAACCACGAGGAACACTAGTCTTTACGTATTCATACGATTTTCTTTCCTTTATCGACATTTATAACGTTCGTTATTCATTATTCTATACTACCCAGCAGTATGAACAAAATGAACTTTCATTTTAAAAATATTTTTCGAAGAATGTTTTTCGAACTCTGAAGAGTGATGAAACGACTTTTTTTACTTCGAACAAGGTAAATTTTTTTTTTATTTATTATATAAGTTTGAAAAACGCGCGTTTAAAATGCCTGCCGACCATCGCTCGGAATAATAGTTTTTAAATGTTATTTCATTTTTGATTTAACGGTTCGTTATCGCTTCGAAATCTATACTACTGGAAAAATAAAAAACGTTCGTTCACAACGTCATACGAGTTTTTTTTATTAGTCTTTTTTTTCCCATTCAAATCATTTAAAAACCGTCACACAATAGGCCTTCGCTTCGACGAAGCGCCATATTGGCAAATAATTAAAACGTTCAAAACCACAAAACTTGTGTTTACGTTCACGTTCAAAGCCGATAAAATTAATTAGTTATCATTGCGATAAATCAAAAACAACGTACGAAATGCAAACGATTATTATTGTGACGTGTGTAGTATAACTGCTGCGAAAATAAAACAATTTCCATTCATATTACGTGGCGTTATTATAATAATTTCACTGTTATCAGTCGAGTAGGTAATATATTATTGCGGGGAGGGAGCGGATGTTAGCCGTGAGCACTCTTGCGAGAGTTAAACAGTTACGTTATAATGTCATACATAATGTTCACTTATAATAATTTACGCTTTAACGTGAACATAATAATAATAATAATAATAACAACAATAATAATAATAATATATTCATAAACATATTTATGCCGAATATAAATGTACTCGTTCATTGCTCAACCCTCCGGACAAATAGCATACTCGTATAAGTGTTATTTATCTGTTGTGTTTTTCTACGATTTCGTTTGTTTGTTTTTTTTTTCACTCTTACCGAAGAGAGTTGTGATACGAATATCATATTGTATTAATTATGACCGCCGATACGGTAAAACGGAAATTCGACAATAGTAGATAATATTGTTAATAATATTACGCGTTTCAATTCGCAGCGTACAGCAATAAATGAACGTAAAATCGCACGTCGTCCCGTTGTTCTACGAACACGACTACGACGGGAATTTTTTTATATTTTTATTTCGACGAATATTTTTTTATCCGAACACGGTTATTACGGCCCCGTCTCTAGTGAGTCTGTTAATTATTATTATTATTATACGCGTTATATTAAATAAATTTATTTCACGTCGCCGTCGTGATATTTAATAACGCCGCCGCGGCGCGAATTGAAAATATTATATTATATATATTTATTTTTTTCTCTCCCCTCTTTTGATAGATATTTATTTAATTTCTAAAGAATCGCACAAACCCCCCGTCTGGCGACATTAAAACGCCGAAAAGGTCAAAAAGTAGGCACTCGGGGGAAAAAAAATAATGGTTTTATCTCGTGTGGTCTGAACGAAACGAGATTTTGGTAGCCGGCCAAGACGAGACATATATTGTATACATTCTAGGCGACGACGGGATTTCGGCGGCGGATATGGCGGGGCAAAATATCAACTGTGAGTATACACTAGAATTGTTTTGTCTTAACGTGCGGCGCGGCACCACGAAATTTATTTTCGGTCGACATTTTAATCCAAACAAACCGTGGCAGCGATTTCGCGATTCAAATAATATTATATTATTTCTGTAATCGCGTGTTTTTGGGACGAATCGTCGGTTTTGACAATATATCGTAACCGGCATAGTAGTTACGTATATTTGTTCGGTTTGATAAGGTTAATTGTTTCGTACAAAACAAACCGTTGCGAAATTATTATAATAAATTTACAATACGTATACGATATAGAGCGATGGGGATTTAAATCGCACGGCGTGTAAACGGTTTTTTTTTTTTTTTTTTTTTAATTTCGACAATTTTTCGGTTTGCATATTTCATTTTTCGGCGACCATTTCCCCATAGTTCAACGAAACGTTTTTTTTCATATTATTCACCACGACGTTAAAAGTATATTAATTTGGATTTCTTATCCGGATGGAAAACGGAATAAATAACATAATTTATATTAAGTAGAAATATTCTCTCTCGTAATAGTATTCGATTTGATTTTTTCAAGCGAAAACAATTAAATTTCAAATACAATTTATATTTTTCATTTGACTTTCCATAAATATTAAAAAAACTAAAAACGCGTGTATCAAACGCGACTCCCTGTTTATGTCGATGGACATCGAATTAAATTATTTATTTATTAATATCGAATTCGGTATGCGCTGCTCGGACCAATTTTATTACAGTAAAACATTAAAACCAAAATAAATATTTCGATGATATTTTTATACTCGTAAACATGTCTTCGCAATCGCTAAACAACTATTTACTTTAGAAAAAAATAAAAAGCTTTTTCTATTTTATTTTGAAAGTTATTTTTTTTTTTTTTTTTTTTGCAAGGTATAATTATTTATACTTAAATATATATTTTTACTTGTCATATGTCAATATTTGTTACTTTTACAGTTTTTCTAAAGCTTTTTGTTAAGTTCAAAACTTAAAAACTCCTTTTTAGACAGCATACTAATGTTAAAAGAAAGTAACAATACTTCCCCTATAGAGCTTTCGAAAAAAAAAAAGAAAAAAAAAAATCGTTTTACAAAAGTATACCCAAAAATACAAAGTGTAAACACTAAAAAAAACTATAAGCACCTACAAAAACACATTCGGTGAAATTAATATTGTAAAAAAACAAAAAAAATTTCATTAATACAAATAATACGACCCCTCCACTTATTCACAGTAAACTGTGGTTCATACCCGTCAAATGTCAAAGCCTGAATTTCGTCAGACAAATAAAACAGAATAACGCTTTGAATAATATTATAAAAAAAAAAAATTACAAAACATATTCTTCTGTAGTACCTACGGTTAGGTTAAAAAAATTAATATCTTTTATTTTTTTTTTCCCCCATTTCAAATTCGGTTGTCTAACCAGAAAGCCAAACAAGTATGAAATTACCAAGTAATTTTAACGGTATAAAAACTATGGTAATAATCGTAGATTCGAGAGTAACGCGAACGTTAAAACGGTTACTGAAAACTAATTTTCCAAATTATCCACGTTTTTTTTCGACAATAATAAATATTACCTCGTATTATTAAATCGTCGAGCCTGCCGCCACAGAATTATCTACTTATTTTCGAAAAAAATAATATCGGCAAAAATATTGCGCTTATTTGTCGTGTTTTTTCTTCTTTTTTTTCTTAGTTTATTATTAAAGTTTCTAAAGAACCCACTGGGAAAAAATTAAAAAAAAGTCCCCCTCTCGTATGCAATGTATTCTATGCTGCATGTGACTTTTGGTACAGAGTAAAAATGGCAATGAAAAAAATAAAAATAAATCGCATTATACTTTTACGCCGCCGCCGTCCCCAGTTTATTTTAGGATCTATAAAATAAATAATCGAAACGTGCAAATTGTTTCATAAAGTTACATTTAATAACATTGTCAGATCGAGGTGACTATAATAATCGAACGGCCTTTCATGTAGATATTACACCGATAAACTTAAATTTTTAAAATATATATTTGCTCGATCCATGACCTCCTTAAATGATTATTATTTGCAGTATTGATCGTCATGACGTGATTAAATAGTTTTGGCGATAAATTTCATTGTTATCGGAACATAATTTTCTTTATATTTATTTACACGTGTGTGTGTGTGTGTGTGTGTGTGTGTGTGTGTGTGTGTGTGTGTGTGTGTGTGTGTGTGTGTGTGTGTGTGTGTGTGTGTGTGTGTGTGTGTGTTTATAAATATTCAAGAATATAATATGACCTGAAATAAATTAAATATGCTTTGGAAGTTTCAATTGTGTACTTAGGATTTCGGTGCCTCGGGTACAAAATTAATTAGGACCCGTTCTCTCAATAGCTGACTCGGTAATTTCGTATTGTCAGATAAAAATTTCAGCATTTCAATAATATTATCTACTAAAAGCGTTCGAAGGAAACAAATAACATTTTTTGCTCAAATCTATCACTCTTCTTTTACATCACTAATAATTATGCTACCGAAAACTTTTTATCGACTCCACTGGTCAAATGGTATAAATGTAATCCCGAAGACGATAAGAGTTATTCTTTCGCGAAAAATATAAAATAGTAATCTGTGTCATTGGGCGTAAGAGATGATTTTCGCAAATATTTGATAACATAAATCTCTATAGATTCTCAAAGTAATGGTGTTATAAATTATAATTAGTCATATTAATATGACATATTATACGAGTAATATAATTCATAATTGCTTAGATTTTTAAATATTAAAATATTGTTTTATACTATACACACACACATTGTAAGTCAGTATTTTTTCGAAACTTTCGTAACGTTTAAATTTAAATGAAAATCATTATTTTTACAGTTTACATATGCGGGCATTTTTTTATGTTATGCGCGTACGTTTTATGGTATTAAATTGTACTTGGAAAATAATAATAGGTTAGTACGGGATTAAACAAATTTAAATTTGAAATTTGAAAATCGAGGATTTCAACTGGATAATTTTTCTATATTATAATTAAAAGTTTTATCGACAAATAATATTTAATCAATAATGATAGCAGGTGCCTCCTATAATGGTATTGTTTCTAACTTGGAATAATCGTATGACGAGCTCTGCTAAAAGTGATTGTTCTACTGCAATTAATAACAATATTATCGTTGTTTTCAAATTTAAACAAATAAAAACATATAAAAATATATAAAAACATGATATAAATAAACACGGTTTCTATATCTATTTGTTATAAATATTTTGTTTAAAACTTAATTCGAATATTTTTTTTATAAAGCTCGTCCGAAAACATGATTTTCGTTGTCACCGCCCTCGAACAATAGTTGTCTCACTCGAATACGCAATTCTAAAATTAATTAAAACATTCAAACATTTCGAGGAAACCAAAACGGTCTAAACATTTAAAAAATTATAAAGCCATTGGAAACAATAGGGATTACTACTCTATAATATAATGATATCCTGAATTAGCTATGGTCAATCATAATAGTGCCCGCACGAAATTCCAATTACGTATTTTACATACCTGAAAGGCAAACAAAAAAGTAGTTCAAAAGAACTATTGTGTTTTCCTGAATAGGCGTATTTAAAAAAAAATAAAATAACTCTTACTACTAAAACGGTTTGTCGAGTATAATAATACGTAAAGTCACTATTTCGAAGAAACTTTTTTATTATTCAATTAAGTCTATTCGATTTGTCGAGCGAATAAAAAGGAAAAAAAAAAAAAAACACTCGGTAACACGCGGAGAAACAATTTTCTATTAATTTCGCAATTTGTAACTTTGAAAAGGAGACGTTTTCTAGAATGAGCGAAAAAAAGGGTAGTGTGCGAAATACTATACTAACAGTTCCACGGAAAACTTGTACGTTTTGTTCGGTATGTACCTTCGGCTGATCGAACCTGACTTTCACGCTGTACGGCTGTCGATCATAGTTGATCGGCAAAAGCGGTTTTATTAAATAAAAACGTAAACGAAACAAACATTAAATGTCTAGTTGAAATCGAAATCGAAATTAAAAAAACACGACAAAGTAAAATTTCTTATTATTCGGGGTCGGTCTTGGTTTTCACATATTACTCGGTTTTTTAGGCTGTTGTTCTAGTTATTATTCGACACGGTCGTGACTTTATGAGTTTTCGCGTTTTCAAAAAGATTTTAATTCGACGATTGTTTTATTGTTTTCGAAGCATTCGTTTTTTTCTCCTTCTTTCGTGATTAGAAAGGCCGCGGGTCGAAAGTGTTGAAATCGCGAGTGAGCTATCAACATTGAATCGTCATCTCGCGTCGTCGGAACAACCCCCTCCCAATATCAAAACGTATTTGACATTTTAAAAAAACAATCAATCGAACGACGACGCGTGCGCCCGAAACGTAACGTCTTATGTTCGCCGTCGCGGCATATCACGCGTGTAAAGCGCGTGTTTCCCACTTTTGGCAAAACGACAAGACGTCGAGAAAAATCCGTATTAATCGCCCCCTGCCGACCCTCTACACAAACTCTCAAAACGCAGCGCCCCCGCGTGCTCTGACTGTCGATAAATCGGCCGGCGCAGCGGCGGCGGCGGCATTGTTTTCGGCGGTCCTGTTTCGAACGCGGTCTGTAATGAATCGCTCGGGCGCAAACGGGCTAAAACGCGTGCGAGGAGACAACAATACGCCAAACCGGGGGTGTCGCGCTCGAACATTTCGCGCGAACGATTACTCCGCCGCCGCCGTCGTCCCGGTGACCAAACGCGAAGTTTTTTTCTATCAAAAACGTATTACCGTGCGTGTATATATTAATTTTTCCGTTCAAATTTGGTTTCTAAAATTAGTATTCTGCTGATTGTTTTAAAACGGAACGATTTATCGGTTATTACGAGGAAAACAGTGGAGCCCCACGTAACGTCCGTTTTATCGCGTTGCCCTCGTAGTAATTAGTAGTAATTATCACTTGGTAAAAAGTGAAACGCGAGAAACAATAATCACGAGAACTCGACCTAATGATAAGAGTAGATGCAAGCGCGCGTAGGTGAAAGCGTGTGGCGGCTGTCGCGTTCAAAGTTCAGAAAAACAAACACGATGAACCCGGTTTCTATTGTCCCGCCGCCGCCGCCCGTATTGCTCACCAAAACAATGGCAGAACAAAGTAGTAGAGACGGGGTGAAATCGATTCGCGCGAAAACCGTTGGCTTTCTGTTTTCAATAGTTATTACGGTCTTACGGTTTCAGTATTGTTCGAATCATCGTCGGATATATATTGTCGTCCGAAATATTTCATAAATGTTGTTAATTTATTCGCCGTCGTTCGCCGTAATTCGTAAAACGTTGCTTTTCTTTTTTCCTCTTCAAGCTTAACCAAATGATTTCGTTTGTTTTGGAGAACGTTAAATATTTAAATCAAATTTCCATTATGAATCCAGCCGTAACGGTTACTTATACGTATATATTATATTGTTCAAATATTTCGGCGTCGGAAATCCAGCGATAAAAACGAAGGACTTCTTTTTTCTTTTTTTTTAAATTTTATTATTCTTAAAGCGAAGAACATTTGCAATCTATGTTTCGATTATAAGTAAACTATACATAGCCTTATAAAAATAATTTAAAATGCAATATGACACATTTGAGTAGGAATTCCATCCGGTGATAAAACTCAAAGTCATTCAAATTATTACTTGAAAAAGGTTAAACCAATTTTCGTTTCGTCTTGTCTAATCGTCATTATTTCGATAAAAGGTTGTATAGAAATGTTGGATATTATTCGCATCGATATGAAATTAATTTTCAAACGCATTTATTTTGACGCGTAACTTTTACACGTACGTAACAGATTAATATTTAATATAATGTACGCGAGTTGTAGAATAATATATCGTACAAACATGTATAAACAGAGAAATCTTAATTCATTCTAATACGCTATCGTTATTCTATTTTACGTCATAAAATAAAAGAAAAAACTGATTTAATTCAATCCCATAACAGTTATGTCCTACGTTTGCCTACGTCTTGGCAGTTTTCCGATACCATAACTAATAAGGTTGACTTGATTTTCTACAAAATGATTTCTCTAAAATGGCTTTTTCATTTCGCGTCGTACTTTAACCGTCGTATTGCTCATTATTGTATGTCCCGGACGTTTTGTCGTCGTCGTCGTCGTCGGTTGGACGGTAGGTGTCTGAAATAGGTCAAAACTGCTCTTCCGGTGGACTGCGTCGACCGTGTGCACAATGTGTCATGTGGTCGCCCTGGCAGATGTTGTGGTCGGCCGATGGGGAATATCATAGTTGCCGGGGAAAGGAGGCACGCACGGATCTTACGAAATGCGCACGGTCGGCACTGCCCAATTCTGTGACATCGCGCTGTTTGCTATACGAAAACGTGACGAACAAAGAGTGACACTTTTATTTACGATGCAGGTACATTATCGTGTATAATGAAATATAATTATAATTCTTTTATGGTTCTCTAAGTGAATTATCTATTGAAGTTTATAAAGTTTTTAGTCACGAGTGTTACGATAAATATTTCAAACAATATTTTCAAAAATCGTACGCGCGAGCTCAAGAATCGTTTAAAACGTTTTGACTTGTAAATACACGCTGTTTTCAGCGATCGAATGAAATCATTAATTTTCGACCGAACAAAATAATAAATATAAATAAAATAAATCGACCTTCGAACCAAGTACCACCTCGGCGCTAGTTTTATATTTTCGACTAGTCTATACGTTAAACAGAAAAAAAGACCGACCGATTATTACTGAAAATAGCGTTTACAATTTGTGGTTTCGATGAAAATTTTCTGTAAGATACACAACAATTTTCCATTTCAAACAAATGCCCACGTGACCCAACGGTGAAATTCCACGTCGTCGTCTCTCCGAATTCCGCGGATTACTGTTTTTTTCTCTCTTTTTTTGTTGTTGTCAATACCCCTGCGGAATTCGATCGATATGCGATTTGTATGATATTCGTTTCATAAATTCAAATAAAATCACCCGAAAACAAACGCGCGTGCCAAACATATTATTATAATGCTCACGTTACATTTAAATACTTACCAGAACGTTTTGTTTATTTCAATGGACGAACGCGCGATATTAATTAAATTTGTTACGTGTTTTATTATGAAAAATATCACGATTCATAATCTATATCGACTTACCAGGGGCGCGCCAACACGGGAACAATTTCGTCGTCAGATCCTTATAGTTTGATAAGTGAACATTTTTTTATTTTTTCCCCCATCTAAAAACATGCCTGACAAGCATTCGTGTCGACTCACGCTCGATCACCGAAAAAAAAAAAGAATAAAAATGTCTTCATAAAATGTCTTCATACAAATTGCACTATTTATATCAATAATAATAATAAAACGTATTCGATTTATTGAATTTCCCCGGCGCGCGCGTCATTAATCACGACAGGACGAGAGAAAAAAAGTTTGTCATACCCGAATTATTACCGTTTTACACAGATTACGTTTTAGCGATATATTACAACGTGTATCGTTACGACGACGACGCGCGCGTTTATAAATCATTTATAGTATTGTTTTCTCATAGTTTCTCGAGTTTATTAAAAAAAATAACCGCCAGGTTTTCCGCGAATATTTCAAAAGCACGTCATAGATCCGGTGTGTGACATTATGTAATACGGGCATAAATACCCGGATCGGATAATGTTGTTATTGTCGACGACGAAACGCGTTTGAATAGAAAAAATTCTAAGCTTTTCTTATCGTACGTCGTCGTCGTTTCGAACTCGGTAAGCCCCTCGGCACTCGTGTATCGTGAACGTGAAGTTCGACGTGTTCAACACATTGTTTTCGAATAACCGTTCGGCGATCGTATTAGAAATGCCCGTTTATGTGATTTGAATAAATTCGGGTTGATAAAAGAAAAGGAAACACTTTCCTTAGCTGTTTTTCGCGTTCCTTTTTTACTTGGACATCGCTACCCACGCGTGAATCGCTGGTACGGGTTCGGACTTACCAAGTACACATCGTTTCTTTCGCGTCACCGGGCGCTTCGTAGAACTAACCGTATATTTTTTTCTCTCCCAATACCCACGCGGTCTGTCGTTTTTCCTATTTTCTGTGACTCGAAAACGGTCGATTGATCTAAAAATAACAAAAACTAAAATGGCTAAACAATTATTAATGTTCTCATCTGAATTAAACTTTAAAAAAATGATTTCTGAATTCATATCTAAAAAAATTATAGCCTATAGTCGTTTCCACGCTGATAATAATTGACAATATTCCGATCATAATATTCAGAGCAAATCTATTTGGTTTTTATTAACTCTATCTCTGTACGTTTTTTTTTTTTGTTGTATTTTCGGAGGTTCGTTGCCAGAAACGTGTATTGCTCGATTTTGACTCGGATTTTTTCTCTCTTCTTTTTTTAAAACTTCAATAAAACGTCATATCGATGGATAATGTTTCTCGTTTAAAATCGACGTGCCAACCTTTAACAGAATTATGTGTTGTCGCTAAAACTTATTCAAATTGAAAAAAAGACCAAAGTACACATATATACGTAGAGGTACCGATAGAAACGAATTATAATTTATAGCTTTAATATAATATAGGTACCCTGCAATAACTTTCGGATAGCAATTTATTGTCATTTGCGAGCAATTGGCTTTGGAATGGAAAGTTTTCGAGAAATCGACACGTATTCCAAAACGATTCGCGCAAACCAACAGAAAGCGTCGCTCACGCGCCGGGCAGACGTGGTGCGCGGGTCGTCTTGGATTCGCGTTATGGATTCCTGTCGCCGGAAGAACGAACTCGTTCGTCGCGATAATAACACGATTACACGCACGTCGTATTGTTACCAGGCAGTCGGTACACTCGGGGCGAATAAGATAGAAGTCGATATCGTTGTAAAACGGTCCGACGAAACAATGCGGAATATTTCTAACAAAGCGCCGCCGCCGCGCGGGGCACCGTTATATCATCGTTTGAACCGAGCGCGGTTCCCGCAGCCGCCGCCGCCGCCGTCGCGGTTTTCTTATTTTTCGGTCGCAATCCTAGTAATAATAATTATATAATATGACGACGAGAGGTCCGATTGAACAGCGCTCGTTTGATTCTGATCGGAGTCGACGTATATTCGACGACCCGTCCGTCCGGCGCGTGTTTATCGTAATACCATCAAACGCGCGTTTAATGTTTTAGTGGAATATAAATTCGTCGTCGACGTATCTTTGCGGCGGCGGCGGCGCGCCGTTCTCGAAAGACTAAGCCGCCGGAATTCCGGTGATTTCGCAGCAGGTAAAATCGTAAGAAAACAGTCGTCTGGTTTTCCAATACCGTTTCGCCGAAATTTCGGAAATACTCTATTCGCACGCCGAGCAACGACGACGCTGGTCCGACGGAGAAAACCACCGGAAATAAATAAATAAGCGAGGAGTCCGTATGAAATCGAATAAAACGTCGCCAAAAGTGTACGTCGTCGTCGCCGCCGTTCGACTAGGGAGTCGAAAGTTTCCACGTATCCGCGGCTCTTTATAACGTAAGCCGGTATAAGCTCATTATAATATCACTTAATCATTCAGACAATCGGAATTATTTATTTACACAGCCGGCAAAGTTAGAACGTATATTATCAAGTCGAAACCAATAATGATGTATAACGCGCGCGCGTTCCGTAGATTAATAATAATCGGCAGGTCATAAAAGTTTTTACGCGCGCGGTACAACTTTTGGTGGGAAAAAATCGCCTCGTATTTTAAACGCAACATCGTGTGGCGGCGTTTGTTACGTCGTCGGTTGTGTAGTTTTATCAAATCCAATTCGATTTGAAATCGACGCACGTTTAAACGAATACGTCATAATTAAACTTACGTTAGAATGGAACGACGTTCCGAATGATTTGTCCATATTTATCGTCGAAAATGTTTAGCGTTGAATTTGTTTTTTGTTTTTTTTTTCGCTCTCGGCTTCGTAGCTAAAACGTTCGAATTACACACCAGGTTAAACTTTATTCTGCGGTTACGCCGTTATTTATTCTGTTTTTTTTTTTTTTTTTTGATACCGTCGATTTTAAAAAAATAATTCTTACTCTTGGGTCACGTTCGATGTGTTTGGCGATGTTAAAAAGTTTATTTTCTATTAAAATATTAATCGTCTGTGAAAAAGTTTGACAGTCAAACAGAAATTAAAGGACAGGTTATCTTGTCGTCAAACAATAAGACTTATGAAAATTCAATTTCTTAAAAATCGCGATAAATTAATTTGTACAAACAATTATTATAATTATTTTAAGCATGATTTTCATCATTTCAAAATCGACCGATCCGTGCGCGTCGACAGCAAAATTACCATCACATTTCGACGTGAAATTTCACGATAACTGTTCTTAAATAACAATAGTCCCGTTGTCTGCAACACGAATATACGACGCTAGTGTATCGAATATTCAAACGCGCGCGTTTAACTTATTGACTCGATTTTTAGTATAATGTGTCCTTTACCGGTGTTTGTTTTTTTTTTTTTTTTTGTTATATTAAACTACGGAATCCCTCGGGTCCGCCTTCGACACGAATTCTAATTACGCTTTGGGAATAATAAAAAAAAAAAAAAAATCACCCTGTACACACGTATAACTTTATTTTTTTTCTTTCTATTTACACGCGATGATTGCGTTACGTTGGGTTACTACAACAAGTGTGTCAATATTGAATTTCGTGCGCTTTTGTACAAGTCGTCCAAAACGTATCGCCGCAATATTAATTATTTTACGGGTCGTGAATACCGCGCGCTTTATGGTTGGTTTTAATCGTTTTGTTTCATTTTTATAAATCCTCACATTACTCTCCGTTCGCACATACGCTCGATAACGAGGTTGTTTTTTAAACTTTAAACGCCGTACGTCTTGTGAATATAATACTAGTTCGACGATCGTTTTCTTTTCGACCGACGACGGAATGATTATTTCCGAGGGCTACAAAATTTTAGCCGATTAATCCGTTCACAAAAAAATACATACACGTAAGACACACATAACTGACCCACTGTGTTTAAACTCACCTCGAAGAATTTCGTTTTCGTGATCTATAGTGTTTCGCACTTACCTTTTACAACACAAAATGCACTTGAATCAGTTGATCTGGAGGAAAATTAATATTTTCATTTTTAAAACGTACTTATTTTAATAGTATTGAATTCGTATAAAATTAAAATCGACACGTACGTATGTCTGTTTATTTTCGTTATGAATATAATCGTGTGCAAATGTATGCGATCGACTTGAAATAATGGCGGAAAGGCGACGGTAACGGCTTGATTCGGGCTGCTTTGATTTTTACCGATAAATATAACTGCCGGTGATTTTATTTTGCCGTATAATTTTACCAAAATCCCGAATTCGACGCGTAAAGAAAACATTCTATAAACGTTTATCTTCTTAATATCAGCTATTATTACGCGCATTGTTCAGAACAGATTTTGAAAACAGATTTTAATACGATGTATACCGATGTCGCCGCCGATCACATTTACGTTTGATTTCAAACAACAGCAGCCGTGTCGAATAACTCATTCTGTTTATAAACATAATATTTGTACAAAATATAATAATACGCCGTTGAGCGAGAATGAAATCACATTTTATGTAAACAACGAATAAGTATTTTAGCGACTGAAAAATATTTGCATAAGAATCATTAGCGCATAACCAATTTTCGCTCCCCATTAAAATCTTTAGAATTCAAACAAGAATGTTTGCGTGCAAATATTTTTCTTAAGTTTCTCATTCCGTGTGAGCACATGTGTCAAAAATAAATACAATTATTTAAGTGTAGTGCAACAACGGTAGAATAATTTTAAAATAAAAACGTCATTTTTCTCAAAACCGCGTGTACCTATTTAATAATGCTCGAATATTTGTTTTCGTTAGAGACGAATCAGATTTTTAGTTCTACACAAGAGGTCGTTTAAACTCCGCCCGTAGTCTTAAAATAACAACGACGTTTGAGAATAATTAAATAGCTATTAATTAAATTTTGTTAATTTCTTCTCGAAATCCGACACGATATTATTGTACGTCGAATTGAAGCTCTTGCTTTTGGATATTGCGCGTTTGTAAAAAGACAATTTTTATTCCGTTTAATCGATAAAATAAAAAATAAAAAAAAAACGTATTTTTTTAGGTCGTTAATTAAAAATTGTCAAAAATCACGTCGACATAACAATTCCATATTCGCGGACCTCACGAAATATTCTTTTTAGTTTTCGATCGTTGTTTTTCGGAGCATAATATAATATTTTAGTTCGTCGCGTGCCATCAATGCGTTATTTTTCAATATGACAATATTTGTTTTGCATTATTTTCAAATGTTTAGTTAACACAAAGTAAAATAGAAAAATCGCGACGAACGCGAACGCATAAATATTTATTTATTATTTCAAATACATTTAGTTTTTCTATTTGTTATTGTATTTCGTTTTCCATTCTCTTTCCCGTTTGTTTGAGTTTTCAAATAATTAAAATCTGTTTATGCAAGCGGTAAAATAAAAGTTTGTCCGTCGTCGCGCGTCGTGTACCTAGATATAATTCCGGTGTTTTTTTTTTTTTTTTTTCAAAATCATTTCAATCGCGTCGCGTACACTATGCGAAGGTTTACGAAGAAGTGATACATTTTAAAACGGGAAAATAATTTATTTACTATACGTGTTTTATACGTGCTAACATACGAAAATACGACGGTGTACACGTTTTGAACACCACAAAAAATACACAATTGCTTGGGGTGGAGAAAAAAAACCAATTTTATTTTTTCTCCGCAAAAACTTGTTTGCTTTTGCATAGTACGCTCTGCTATTTCGTAGTGAATTTAAATTTAAAATTTATTTTTACCTAAAATTCAATCTATGAATATTATAATATTACAATTTAATTACCGTGCGATCAAATACCGTCCATCTACAATATTAAAGACAATCTGTCGTCGTCGTTCTCAAATCGATATATTATTTTCAAACGCAAGATAAAAAAAATTGTGTACACGAGTCCTCGAGAAATAATCGAACAGAAACTGTTTGTGTGATTTGCTATATTTCAACACGTAGTTTAATTATTGAAAATAAAACGGTGCGTGCGGTTTTCGTAACTATCGACGTTTCAAAGTGACGTCATCATTTTCCGTTACGTAAAAACACTTGTATATTATATAACGTATGAGAGGACTGATATTATTCATTCGACGACTAACCGCCACACCCGAATGTCCTGTCCGAGAACCGCCGTATGCTGCTAAAGACGGTGATTTTAATCGAATCAAATGGCAAACAACTATGAAAAACAGACCAGACCCGGTCTGATAATAACAAAATCGTTTAATCGCGTCGTGCATCGTTATATCGCATCGAATTTTGAACTGTATCGAACTGTACGTCGTCTGTCTGTGCGCACCGGTAAAAAGTATTACGTTTCGCCGTCGTTGTTTCCGAATTATCAATAATTTCAAATCGCGCCGGAGGACGTTAAGCGTATTACGACGGCGCAGTTCTGTCGGAAATAAAATACACAATGCGAATAATACGTTGGAAAATATCAATTACACTAGGACTTAAAAAAAAAAAAAATACGTCGCGAAACAGATTTCAATCGAAATTTCAAATCATTCGCGCGGTGACTTTGAGCGTCGTCGTTCGAACCGAAAGCCAACTCTGCGGTAACATAATAACGCGGTCGTATTATTGTAACCATCAAGGTTCGGATTTTATAGCGCCGAAAATTCTAAAATATTATAGAATCTACAAACACGTGGAACAATAACAGATAAGAAGGTATCAACGAATAAATATATTCGACATCGCCGGGCTATTTAGAGATTATGACACGTGTTTATTCATATTATTTATCGATTTTCAATATGAAACGAAAATGTGGGAATTTTTCTTATGGATTCGCGTAAATCAATACTGTTTGTCATTCAATATATATTAACGAGAAAAAAATACAAAATAAAGCGTTGAATTAAGAATATTAGCAAAAAATATCAAAGTTAAATTTCATATTTAGAGAGTCCCTGATGCATAAAACAAATGCTCTGCTATTGTTATCTCTATCCTATAATATTATAGCAAACGCTATAAAATCCTGGTAATCATCAATTGTCAATATTGTTAATAATTATTGTTATCGCGCTACGGTCACATAGCGTTGGCAAATCGTTCGGATAATAATCGACACGTTTTCGTTTTTGTTTTTTTTTCCAGTGTGCAACATCACGATCAAAGCAGACCTGCTGTTGGCCCGGTCGAATTCGACGTTCGGCCAGATCAAATCGCCCGCGCTGTCCGGCCCGAATCACTGTTGGTACACGCTGGACCCAGGATACGACAGACGCGTCGAACTGCAAGTCTACAGGCTCGTGAACGCGGGCCACTTCAACGGCACGAGGTGAGATAGATTGCACGAAATCGTTTTTTATCCGTTTTTTCGCACGACTGGTTTGTGAAAGAGCTCCGACGACGTGGGCTTTTGTCGAAACTCGTGATAACGTTTACGTTTTGCCCTTCGTACGTCCGCGAAACGTTCGTAGGCTCGGCGATTTAAATTTTTTCCCACCACCATCGCTCGGAATATTAATTGATCGTCTCGTCCTATTCGACGACGTGCTCCTGCCGGCGGCGTATAGTCGCGCGTTCTACTTTCTGTATTTTATTCGTGCTCGTTTCGAAGTTTATTCGTCTTCAGTCCGGTTCAAACCGCGCACGTGTTCGTATACGTTTTATATCAAAATTGACGTGGAACAACGCCGCGCCGCGGAGACGCAGTATAAACGCAGAGGGGAGCCAGCCGGCAGTAAAAGCTAATTTATTCGTTGGTTATGATACACAGAATCCCGTCTCTCTTTGCGTCGTCGTCGTCGTTTGCCTCGATTTATTATTAATATTCTATTTAACAACTGCATTTCCGATTATGAACGTCAAATGGCGCGCGGGCATTCTATTGTTGTGAAACTTGACATTCGAAACTCTGCTTTGAACGAGAAAAAGTAAAATTATTTTATGCTCCGAACTTTTCTCACAGTCGCGCACATAATATTATACGTATACAATACACTATATATATGCTATGTAAAATGAAACGTATAAAACACAAAGTATATTATAAAAATACAGTACAATGAATAATTCTACAAAGTTATGACACAGACGTCGACAAATAATGCGCGAGAATTAAAAATATGCACACGTGTCCAAGTAAACTTTAGATTAACCATATGAAGATGATAATAATAATCGTTAAAAACAATAATTTAATGTTCAAATTTAATCAGTTTATTCCTAATAATCTCGATCAAATTAATAACGTACAAATCACTATTCATACAAACATGGGTACTTGAATATCAAAAATAGTAAGGCAAATAGAAAAAATTGAAAAAATAAAATCTATTTCTATTAAATTTAAAAATTAATAGGTTGATAAAAATTTCAGTTACTTTTGAATACTTTATAAAGTTTCTTTCTCTTACCTCAATAAGAAGACGTAATGTTTAATGTAATTTAATATCAAACGTTATTTATTTTTAATAACCACAGTCTCGCGCAGACAGTCCGATAGTGCGCACGCATTTATGTCGCTCCCGGATATGTCCAGCTCTGAAACTACTACCGAAAGGAAAATTCTGTTTTTTTTCATATCATTCAACGAAATACCGGACAATCTACCACAAACTTCTCAGCTGACCAACCTACGGGATAAATACTTCTCCAAATCAAATCAAGTAACATCGTCTAACACTTATTCAGCTATAAATTAAACTATATAAATTATATCACACTACCGCGAAACGTACTTAGTCCAAACACAAACCGACCGCAGGTCCACAGGCACCGTCGCGCGCGGTGACCTTTGGACTCCGATAACATTGGCGACATGGCCTCTAGAACCGTATCCCCAATTAAAATTATCAATAACCAAATAAGCGCCAAAAATAAAAATAAACGTAACTTATCAACAACGTCCACTCCACCGCAATCACCAACCTATACAGCTAGCATTAAGAAAGCTAAATCGTTTGTCACACCAAACAGATATAGCGTCCTATCTCCAGACGAGCCTACTATCGAAAACCCAAACGTCATCTCTGATAATCAAAACGAGGAGCAACCAAATGCCACTAACAATACACCGAAAACAATTCTGCCTCCACCCATCTTCATTAAAGGGGTTCACAACTACATGGGCCTAATAAACGAATTTAAACAAATCATCGGACCAAATACCTTCTCGTGTAAATCGACCACAACTCATCTAAAAGTCCAAACTGATACCCCAGACAATTACAGAAAAATCATTCACTTATTGAAAGAAATCAACGCTCAGTACCACACATACCAGCTCCAATCCGATAAACCTCTAAGAGTAGTCATAAGGAACCTACATCCAACAACTCCAGAATCTGATATAACAACAGCTCTAGAAGAAATAGGCTACAAGGTGAGAAATGTCACCAATGTCAAACACCACCAAACCAAAATATCGCTGCCCATGTTCTTTATTGACATAGACCCGAATAGAGAAAGCGATACCGATATCTTCTCTATTACTTCTATCCTGCATACAAAAGTAAAAATAGAAGAGCCCCATAAAAAACGTCAGATACCACAATGCCAAAACTGTCAAAACTATGGACACACACGCTCATACTGCGCTTACCCACCCATATGTGTCAAATGTGGAGAAAAACACCTGTCATCATCATGCACAAAATCTCCAGATCTACCAGCAAAATGTGGCCTCTGCCAAGGCGCGCATCCAGCCAACTACAAGGGATGCACAATATATCAAACAATTTCCCGGAAACACAACAACAACACCTCAAGCAAGAAAGCCCAACAGTCACCGACTCCTAATCTCAACGCCAACACCTATCCCGAATATCAACAGCAACAACCAGACTCCGAAAACACACCCAGGTCACGTACGTATGCAAATGTAACTGAGGGTCACCAGTCCGCAAACTCTAATACCTCCACCAACACCAATGAAACCGCACTTCTAAAATTCATTGACGAGTTCAAATCTATAATAAACCCTCTTATCTCTCTTCTCACGACAGTCCTCTCAAATCTCATTAACACCAAAAATGTCAAATAATAACGTAACATCACACTCTCTCCTCATCCTAAACTGGAACGCAAATGGTCTAGCAAAACACAAAGACGAACTCTTAGCTATACTACAAAATAACAGGATCGACATCGCACTCATATCAGAAACTCACTTTACCAATTCAACACACTTCTACTTACCTGGGTTCCAAGTCTTCAAAACCAACCACCCTGATGGCACCGCACACGCGGGAGCCGCCATCATAGTGAAATCCTCCCTACTTTTCTATCCCCTCCCACAATTCCAAACGGACCACATTCAAGCCAGTGGCATACAAATAACACTCAACAACACTCCCCTAAATATATTTGCTGTATATAGTCCACCGCGCCACTCAATAACCTTAAACCAATTCAACGACTTCTTCCTTACTCTTGGTCACAAATTTATAATAGGAGGTGATCTAAATGCTAAAAATATACAATGGGGCTGTCGCGTAAACAATCCCCGTGGTAACCTACTTGAACTCACAACACAAAATCGTAACTACAAAATACACTCTCCCCCATCTCCAACATACTGGCCCACTTCACCCAGAAAAAGGCCAGACATTTTGGACATATTTATATCTAAAATTCCCAATAGTCTTCACAGCCTAACAACTAACCTTAACGACCTCTATTCTGATCACTCAGCCGTCCTCTTAACAATTGACACTGCCCCTCTTACTAAACCAAAACATCCAAGCCTCATCCTAGGCCAAATAGACTGGGAAAAATTCAAATCATCCCTTGATAATCAATGTAACCTCAAAATTAGCTTAAAATCTCCAAACGACATCGATGAAGCCGTACACCTCCTAACTAAGTCTATACAAGAAGCTGCTTGGTCCTCCTCCTCCCCAATGCCAACTACAAACACTTCCTTAAATCTTCCTCTACATATAAGAATACTAATCTCAGACAAACGGAGAGCGCGTGCAACCTGGCAGAGAACCAAATATCCATCGGACAAACGCAAACTTAACAATTTAACAAATAAACTTAAAAGAATCCTAGCCTCTATTAGATCAGATAATTTCGCCAAACATCTCATTTCCCTTTCGTCCACTGACAACTCGCTCTGGCAAACAACAAGGAAAATCCTTCGAACTAAACAATCTGCTCCTCCACTAAAAAAAATCGATGGTACTTGGGCCGTCACTGATCTAGATAAAGCCAATATATTTCGACATCATCTCTACTCTACCTTCCAACCTCACAACAGTATTCTCACTCCTTCACAAATCGAAAGAGTGAACCATTCTCTCTCACACCCCCTACCCATGACTCTCCCTCCTAAACATATTCGACCTAGCGACGTCGAATATGCGATAAAAAACTCCCCTCGTCACAAAAGCCCAGGCTATGACCTAATTACAGCTGAGGTAGCCTCACAGCTTCCCAAAAAAACCTTACTTCTCTTAACACATATTTTCAACTCTATACTTAGACTGTCATACTTCCCTGTTCTGTGGAAATTCGCAATCATCATTATGATCCCCAAACCTGGCAAACCACCCGACTCTCCTGAATCATACAGGCCCATTAGTCTTCTTCCACTATTCTCAAAAATTTTTGAACGGATTATCCTAAAACGCATCCTTCCCACCATTGAAGCCACCATACCTAATACCCAATTCGGATTTCGTCATAACCACTCTACTATACACCAAGTTCATCGCATAGTAGATAAAATATCCTACACTCTTGAAAAAAAGCTTATTTGCACAGCCGCCTTCCTCGACGTATCGCAGGCATTTGACAGAGTATGGCACGAAGGCCTACTCTTCAAACTTAAATCTGTTCTCCCACCATACTATTATCTATTATTTAAATCCTATCTAGAAAATAGACACTTTTCTGTCAGATCTGGCTTCTCCTTATCCGAAGTATCACCAATACACGCTGGGGTACCTCAAGGATCCGTAACAGCACCTTTACTCTTCAATTTATTCACCTCAGACCAACCTACCACCCCCAACACTACAACTGGTGACTTTGCCGACGACAAGGCTCTCCTAGCGGTTCACTCCGACCCCGAAATAGCCTCAAATTTCATACAAAATCACCTCAATCTCTTATCAACCTGGTACAAAGACTGGGGAATAAAAATCAACGAAACAAAATCCATCCATTGTACGTTCACACTAAGACAAATAATCTGCCCTCCCATCTACCTTAACAACATACCTCTACCAACCGCCCAAAATGTCCGATACCTCGGTCTACACTTAGACCGCAGGTTAACTTGGGCAACTCACACCCACAACAAAAGACTTGTCCTAAATAATCGCTCCCGCCAATTACGCTATCTCCTCACATCACAACACATCAACTTAAAAAACAAAATACTACTATACAAACTCCTACTCAAACCGATATGGACATACGGTATACAACTATGGGGTGCAGCTAAAAAGACCAACTTAAACAAAATACAAATCTGTCAATCAAAATGTCTCCGTCAAATAACTAAAGCACCCTACTATGTATCTAACGACACCCTACACAGGGATTTAGCCATCCCAACAGTACAAAACGTCGCAAAAACTTACTATAAACGCTCACACTCCAAGTTCCACTCCCATCGTAACCCCTTAATCTCAGAGCTTTCCTCCAACACTATTCCTGGTGACCCCAGAAGGCGTCTTAAACGTACCTGGTGTCGTGACCTCTTAATTTAAAATTATTATACCTATACCTCCCCCAATTTTGTATTCCCACCCTCCCTTACTAACAATCAAAATCCTAAACTAAAATCCCAACCTTAAGTGCCTCCAACGGGAGGCCTCTTATCTCCAGCCACTCAAGTCCTACCACCTCCATCACATGCGCTTATTATAAAAAATCAAATTTATAGATTGTGTATATTAATAATTAAGGAAAAAAAAAAAAAAAAAAATAACCACAAGTTTTAATAAAACAATAAATATTAGTTTACATTATCTTTTTCTCCTTTCTTTTTTTTTTTAATTTAAATTAATAATCTATGAAAATTGAATTTTCAACTAATGATTTTCGCGAACTTTAAAGAACGTTATTACATCTTAACATTTACTATTATAATATTATGTCATTTTAAAACTCGGTAAATCAAAATTAAAACCATTTGTAATTTTAAGCGATAATTTCATTTGCCTTTTTAAGACCATGTGCTTTTGATATTTTCCAGAAAATCGTTTTTCTTCAAACTTCCGAAAGGGTTGTTAATAATTACCTAATAAGATACATTATTTAAAAAGTAGAGAGTATTGAAAAATCACGAGAGCATAGAAAATAAATATTAAAAATTTTAAGAAAGGGTGCTTTGAATATTTAAACCAATACCGATTATCGAGGTAAAAACTTTTTCAGTAAATTACGAATTTAATAAATAATATTGACAATGTTGATGACTTGTACACGTGTCCTTAATGTTTTGTCATAATGAAAATCGTTAGTCGTTGATGTTTCAAAATACGTTTTAACTTCTCGCGTTCCTTAACCCCGGAGATAAGTCGTTTTTAATAAAATAATAACTCCATTCGTAGTTGTTCCTACTTCCTATAAAGATCCTCCAAACATAGTGCGCGTTTTGCCCGGGGGGAGGGTGGGGGGGGGGGGGGGTCGAAGGTTTAGTGCAATCGCTAGTTTACGAAATAAAAGTTTAAAGTGATTTGAAATAATGAGATTGTCAGGAAGTTGTGACCTAATGTACGTCGCGAAAAAAGCGACTACTTGGCGCCTGGTGGGATTAAGTTTCCAGAACTGTTGGTACACGGGGTCGTAAGAAAAATATAGTTGCGTGCCAAAAAAAAAATAAATAAATAAATAATAAGATTCAGCGGTCGTCGTGTTAACCATTTGTTTTACTAATGATATCGTATAATTATTCATTTTGCACAAAATATGTAGGCGAACACATCGTTGTTTTACTCGACGACGAAATAAATATTTTTTAATTGTACCGACGACAGTGCGTTTTACTTACTCGAAATAATCCACGAGACCGGAAGTGTTTTGTAAAACCAAATGGTTTTATTTCAACGGAACGTTTAACGAACGCTAATGCATTTTGGACGTACACGTCCAATTTATAGTTATTATATTACTTTTATATGTATCACTTTGGCGCTAATGCTTTTAAAAAACATTTAAATTTCGTCTTTAAATTTACCGTCCGAATTACACGGGGAAAAAAATCACCTAATATTATAAACGATCATCGATGACAAAATTAGATTATCATAACAAAAAAAAACTATGTAAAAAATAATCAATTACTCATAAAAAAAAAAAAAAAACATGTAAACACATAATAATGGTCACGTGAACTCGTTAGTTATAGACGACGAAATATCTAAAATTCCACATTTTCTACCGTATCACGACGACGATTTGTACATAATAATATTAATAATACTTGAGAAAATAAAAAACCTTGTAAAACGCACGTGCAGACGAATAAAAAAACGTTTTCCGCGCACTATAATGGACGTCGATATATATTTATTTTTTTCCCGAAGCCTAAGGACGAATTTTTGTAATTATTTTATACGTCAGCGCGGGAATGACAGCGCCACACAATGGACATGACTTTGGCGGAGGAGAAAATCCGAATTTTCATCAATTCCAGTCATAACTGACAATATTGTGTCATAATCTCTACGTAACTATAAGCAATCAAAAACATTTCACATTTGACATAAATAATGATATTTTCTATATAATATAACCAGTGCTCGCCATCATCAAACCCCCGACTGTCTTTGGCCTTTAGGCAAACTCGCATACACGCGGTACACAAACACCACACACACGCACCGCGTGTCATAATCTAAAATTGAGATTATTATACTCGGTCTGTTCAGTGTTGTTCGGTTTGATAAAATAAGGACCGAAAAATATATATTCCGTAATCAATATGATTTAATTTCGAATAATATCGACTGATAATATCTACTTTTGCCTTTGATGTTTTTAATTAGTTTTACACGACGTATATATTAAATAAGAATTATTACGCTACAATATTCATATCGACTACAAACCCAATTTTCAGGTCAACCCGAGTTTAATATAAAAACGTGGTTTTTTTTTATTTCACACACACAAAAAAAAAAAAAACGCGTTCTCTCCTAAAATAATAATTTGTTCTGACGAAAAATTTTTCTGACACTATTCGTCTCGCTCAAAAACTCTTCTCCGTTTTAAATATATTTTATAACAACCATTTATATTAATTACGTTGCGAAGTGGTGCATTAAAAATGTATGCATTTCGTACTACAATTTTCCCGCGAGTCCATTTCGTAATATTTCGGGTGTTTCTATGAACTTTTGTTGATAATGTAGTTTATATTTTTTATTTTTTTTTTCGACGTTGTGTTTTACATAAATTTAAGGGGTTTTTTCTTTTTTAGTTCCTCTTTTCGGTGTTGACGATTGTCGAAAATAATACTGTGAAATGAAAAGTTTTTCGGTTTTGAATAATTTTACTTATTCTTGAATATCGAATAATTTCAAACTAAACTAATAATAATGCTATCGTTCAACAACATAACACCTATTGGTATATTATCGTTTTATATATTTCAATTAGTGTTTTCCTAGTTAAATTTTAACTATTTACCTGAAAACTGAAATCAAACGAACATATTATATTCGGTAGTTTTTTAAGTACGAAAAAAAAACGCGTAACGAAACGCATTTTATTCGATTCCGTGTTAAACAACAGTGAATATTATTTTCGTTTGGATATTCATCAGTTTTTATCAACAAAGAAAACAATATCAACATTTATGTCGAGAAGAATGATTTATAAAAGAAAGGGGTTAAAAGAAAAGAAACGGGAATAAATATTTAAAAAATAATTCACTTAAAAGTTTTTTTTTTTTATGATCAACACAATTAAATTCATTTGTGTGAAATAAGCCCCGCTATATGTATATATATTAAATCATTTATTTAAACAGTTTTATTTACTGTTTTTTAACTTGGCGATTTATTTGATTTGACCGGATAAACTATTTCGTTCGTGTTATTATTCTACGGGAATGATTTACATTTAGAAACGCGTTCGTGACGAATTTCTCGAGCCTATTCGTATAAATTATTAAAACTGTAAAACAATCCTACGTGGCGTTTTTCCAGTGTAAACTCCACACAACGTCAGTGGTGTATAATATTACACAACGGGCGTTTCAGTGGAGAGGCGTCGTCGTCGTTCGCGAGAATTCGGCGTGACAAGAAAACGTATTTCAAACTCGTCGTCGGGTGCAAACCGCGGACGACACAATCTTCGTGCGAATGTACAACCCCGCTAAACGTCGTTTAGTTCATTAGCTGCGAGACCGTCATCCCCGTCCCGAGACTGTTTTACAAATTATAAAAATATAAATTAACTCGCTTTTGTCAAAGGGCGTCCTGCCCGCCTATTGTTGATGTTTGCGTAACTACACGAGTTTACGCCGCCGCCGAATCTATATCAAATTTCGAAACTTTTGCGCGCGCTCGTATTTTACACGTAACGCCGCGCGTGTATTAGCGTAATAACATTACGCCGCACCGCGACGACTAACAATTAACACAATAGACGCGTCGCCAGTCTTAATTAGCGACGCCGAAACGCCCGCGCCCCGGGGGGACAGGAGGAAGAGGAAGGCGCGATAAACGTCGTCGATCGTGTTTATTATTATGACATACGAGTTGTTCACACGTGAATAATGGCTCGTATGTGATCCACGTGTCGGCGTGCTGTGGTGTGACGAGAGAAGAGGCGACTGCCCGAGGCCAAGCGAATTCAAGCCCCGTCGAGCTGTGTACGTCGGACGTGAAATTCTATTTCGCGAAAACGTTTAGATCTACGCGCCGACGACGACATTGTCGTGAAAATATTCTCCCGTCAGGTATTCGTTCGGAAGTAGAGATTTCGAATCGGCAAGCTTGTCGACTAATAACAAGACAAATACTCATTTGCCGTTTGTTGTAATAATAATGATGATAATTTGTCGTGTTCGATAAATAATTGTGAACAAGAAATGAAAATGTCGGTCGGAAGACGAACAAACCCGATTGCATTCGTCGTAAAACGGTATACCTGGTCCGTACGATATTATCACTTGTTGTGACGGTGTGTTGCGTGACGACTCGCGGTGTAACGCCGCGTGCGGCCGGCCGTCCGGGTATTTATTTCGTTTCGATTATTCGCCGAAACGACGACGGTGCGAAAACGAGCGCGGTGGACGGCGATGATTTCCTCCCGTTCGGGGGGGGGGAAATATTTCATTATTTTCATTGACTATTTATCCGAAACAGAGGGGTGAGAGAGGGTAGGGACTCGCATTATACGCCCTTTTGATTTCACAACACTCGGACCTCTCGCGGGAATATTATAAATATTATACTCGATATACGTATATACGCGCGCACTCTCTGTGTTTTTGTAGCTCGAGGGTGGAAGTGAAATCCCACGGAAACTTAATTATCTCCGTATTTTTAATTTATATATCTCTCCGCGCCTGTCGATTCGGAAACGAAATCCAGCCGCTGTTTTGCTTATCCAAACAACGCGGCGGCGGGCAGGTTATATAAGTTTCGGGCTATGAATTATTTATCACTGCGAATAAACAGACGGCGCGACTATACATATATATATTACATTATATTGTGAGAAGTCGAGGTGAGAAACGAACTGGAATTAAAACAAATAGTAATAAAGAAGAGAAAAGAACGCGAGGAGAGAGAGAAAATTAGCTCGAGCTCGAAACCGATCGGTTATATTATATTCTACGCTCGACGTAGTATTTTATAATAATATATTATGTATACTTAATGTGTATATATTATTATTGTTGTGTGTAAATATTATACGAGTGCCCTATAGAGACGACGACGTCGAACGTGGAGAAATGCGAACGCGTGTGTAAATATTAAACAGTCTGCTGCGGTGGCTAGGCGGCCACTTACGCGCCAAAGAGTTTGTTAATATTATCGTTATTATTATTATCGTATATAGTCGTCGGTCTCGGTACACACCGCGAGTTGTGTCGGCGATCGATGCCGGCGAAATATTCGACGAGACGACAGTGTTATCATTTCATCATCTAGTCCGGATGCAATCCGTTCGGCCGAATACAGTTTTCGGAGTGAAAAGCCTTGTTCTCTTGCCACACAGACAATCCGTGTGTGCTAAACGTCATTTCGATTCTCTCTCCGATTTCGCTCGCGATAGCTCGTGTTTTTCGCCACGCCAACAGAACACAACAGAGGTCGACATAATAATAATAATAATGAACGCGCTAATTACACAACGACGACCTCTTCGGGAAAACATGTCGTCTAGCCCGGTGACTATTATAATATTATATTATGTGTAACGTATATAACGCGTGTGTACGTACGTACGCTCACGAGTGTCGTATCCTTTTCATTCCATTGCGGCGGCGGCGGTGGCACGTGCTGCAGCAGTCGCAGCAATATCTAGTGCAATCTCCGCTACAGCTCTCTTTTTAAATAACCCTCTCGCTTTTTTTTCCCCTCCCTTTTTATACTTACCCCCCCGGACGGGTAGTCGTGTGGCCAAAGTGGTTAGGCATTGAGATGTGGTGACGCGAGGAGAGTGTATCGAGTGTGTTTGAGGATGATAAAAACAAAAAAAAAAAAACAAACAAAACCATATATAAACGACGAGCGAATGGGGGAAAAAAAAAAACTCTCGGCCGGGGACAATTCCGTCGACAATAAGACGTATTAAAAAAAAAAAAAAACGAGTGGGGATATAATATTGTATACATTTCCCCTTTACATTCTAATAGACTAGTGTCTGGAGACAAAGTGTACGCGACTGTGTTACCACGCGCACAGGTATACGCAACCCCCGTTGCGCCTTAGTGGATGAAAGTGACAACCCCATTAAACTGTCAATGCAGTCTGCGGTATTGATAAGGATTTGAGAACGTTTATCGGTGTAATCCCCGGAGTATACATTTTTTAATATCGTCCCGAGTAATCAATTATTTTAGTCGGATTGCAAAGCGCGTATAATATACATTATTTTCAAAACAATTCCGTACTTATATATAATGCGGCGCTCTTCGTACGCGTTTTGATATTTCATTTCGAAAATATAATATTCGCGATAGATGTGTTTTATTTCAAAACTCGGCGCGATAAAATCATCTTAGTGATGAAAAATGCTCTTTCTCCCGTCGAATTATTATCGTTATTATTATTATTTTCGTCGTCGTCGTCGTTCAGATTGTCGAGAATCAATATTTTTATTTTTTTTTGCTTTTATGTAGAGTATTTTATTATTTTTTTTTTTGTCTTGGTTTTAATGCGGGACGACAAATAAAACGGTACAGTAATGTATTAAGTTCTACCTGGTTCCATAAAATGTTCGTTTAGTTTTACAATTATTAAATTTATAAACAAAGTGCGAAACAACGCTGTAGGTAAATAATAATTTACATTCTCGTGTGCGCGTTAAAGTTTTTTTCATGTTTTTTCATATTTCAAACGTCTCGAGTTTAATTGATACCTTTTATAATATCAAAACGGAAAATCTAGCAACGAAAACAGTTCGAAACATCGGCTTAAAGCTACAATGAAATTTAATTAAACTTTTCTATGCATCGAAAATATTATGTATTATGAAAACGACTCGCAAACTTATTACAAACTATTTGATTGTTTTCTAAAAATACGATTGAAACGCGTTCCTTAAAAGCAAGCAAATCGACACATATATTAACGTGTAATAATCGATTATTATATTTTGTTGTTCCAAAAAGAAAAAAAAAAATTCCCGTTTTATATACGACACACTTAACGCCGAAAAGCACACAATAGCTCTTCGGTACTTTGAAATTATTATAAAATCAAAGTAAAATTTTCAAGAAAATATTTTTCAATAAACAATTTCGCATTTAACTAACGGCTCGGTTATTTTGGAAGACGAAGTTTATTCGATAACAGGATTTACTACTTAATACTTACAATATTGTTTGGGTATGATAAAATATAACTGAACTTAATGGTGAAATCCGATCGAGAATAAGTTTTCAAAGTTTCGCGATATTTTTTTCGCTCATTAATTTACGAAAATAGACTTTTTAAACATAATCGCACTCGAAACCGATATAAGTTTTTAATGACACGTAAATTAAAAAGAATATACGCTCTCTTTTAACATTGTTTATGGTATAGCATAATAAGTAAATAATTGAATCTAGAAACGCAAATGAATACTATTTACTAAGCGTTTTTTTTTTGTTTTTTTGTCGAATTACACTATGTTTAATTAAAAGCTCTAATAATTAATCATTATTGTTTTTTGTCTTTTAGTTGCGTATCGGGATACTTAGAATTGATCGATTCTTTCGGCCAAGGAACGGGGCCAAGGATATGCGGCCAAAACGAGCGATTGACGCCTCCAGTGGTCGTGTTCGCCGATCGAGAGTCGGCGATATTGAATTTCCGGTAAGAATCGTACCGCATCAGATATATGACGTGTCTATAATTCAATAAAAACCCCACGTAAATTGGATTTTAATAAGTTTTTCGAGGCGCGAACAAAAATGAGGCGAAGAAATTTCGTTCGGTAGAGAGCGGCGCGGCTCGCGGGTGATATATTTTATATTCAATAAAAATATAGATCCGATCCGAGTGCAAATGAGATATTTTAAATATTATCGAGTTCGAGGGTAAAGGGGGGAGGGGTGGCGGTGGTGGATGGCTGCTGAAAAGTCTTTGGTCGGTTTTCCACCCTTGCGCGTGTTTATGACCGCGTGAAAGAGATGATATATAATATTTACTCGTATATAAAATGTATGCACTGGGGAGAATATCACAAAACGGGAAAAGGAGGAAGTTATTATTAAAAAAAAAATTTCTTTGTAAAATAGGCGTACGTTTCAATGCCGTTTTTTCTCTTTTTTTTCCTATCTTCGAGGTTTAAATTCATATTACGCCAAGGAAAAATAGTAATGGAAAAGTAATACAGTTTATGCGGTAATTCTTTAATTCTATTTGGATATAATATTCGAGCGTGTGTGTTTAGTCAAACGAACATTCGCGGTGCGATTAAAAAAAAATAAAAATAAAAATAATAACCTTCTTTGGATTTGAACTACCGTGTACAATATTGACTATTATAAACGGCAAGAATAATTATTACATTTAATTAGAAAAATACGCAAATCGACTAGAGATAATACACATTGAGTTGATGAATATAATATTTAGACCGGTGTCGATGAATAAATAATCGAGAGACGTTTCCGTAATTTTCACGTCAAATAATTATACCGATCCCGGTGGAAAGCCAACGCTTTTATTATCCTATTTCAGCTGTAAAATTTAAAATAAAGTTTAAGATTCTATATTTTGTAAATCGAATATCGCGCGCATTGTCGCATTGTATGATTACATTTACTACATTAAATTTATGTTTTTCTCGGTGAAAGCAGAATCTCTCATAGCAGTCTACTCGTTATGATTACAAGGAAGTAATTTCAAAAAATATTATAATTCAGAAAGTAATCTTTTGTGTTCGCTCGCAGAGGTTTTTATTTGTCGTCATTTCTACCCTTTCGTTTTAGATAACCATGACTAAAATGTTTTTCGGTCACGAACACAATACTTCTTTCGCCTCATTTCCTCTCACTTGACTGAATCTTTAAACAGAGTATAATATACATAAATATATATATATGACGTAAAACTCCCTGAAAAAAAAAAACGAAATGGAGAAGTTATTACAACGGGACTTTTATATGTATAAAAAAAAAAAATTAATTTACAACTCGACAATGTAGTTAATTATATTTAATAACACTTTTTATCTCTACGTTTATTCGAGACGCGGACGTGTAGATTTTAATTCGACAAATACGAATAAGAATACCTCAATATATGATAATATATTATACATACATTGTGCCAACACATAAATTGGGGAAAATTGTAGAGGTGTAACAAAATTTAGCCACTATTGTACGATATTTAAATTTCTCCGACACTGAACAATATCTTTTTTCATATTATAATTATTCAAAGTGCTTATAAAGATTAACAAAAGCATAGGGCTTTAGAAATAGTATATATAAAAAAAAAAAAAAAGTGTGATGAAAAACAATGTTACATTTTGTTCTCGTAAAATAATTATGGACGAGTATACGGGAACGAAAATAAGATATTTCACGTTGAAACGATTTAAACGCTAGTACTACGGTGTCCGGTGTCAAGTCACACTCGTTATGAGACATTATAAATGTTCCTAAATGAAAAACCGTGCGATTTCAATCGTTATTTTCTTTATTTTTACTTAAAACATTTCGTCGATTATCAACTGCTTTCTATTGAAAGTATACATTATGCTCTACGTTTTTACTGTATTTAAAAATTTAAAAAAAACTTCAAAACAATAACTATTATTGGTATTGTTTCTAGATGTTATTCTTCAGGAGGAAACGAATAATGTATTGTATTTGGTATACAAAAAAAAAAAAAAAAAAGTATACGCTCAACAGTTCTAATACAACACATTTAAAGATAAGAAATCGCGCGTAGATTTTCGTACTTTAAATGGGTATTTTTTCGATTCTTTCTCAGTTGATTTGTTAAACGTAAACATTTTTCGCACAACTGTTTGATTTTTTTTGTTCATAAAATAAGTAATCACATAAAATAATGAATCTGCCAGACTAATACCAAATTATGATATTATTATAAATTATGAACTCGGTAGTTATCGTACACGTCTGTTACATATTTTCAACGGTTTGACATTGAGAAAAAAAAAACCATTTTGTTTTGCGATTAAAATTATCGCGAATAAGAGTGGCGCACGTTTACGTCGAATAAAACATGTGCCGAAAACACGACTGAAATATAATAAAATTCATTCTCATTGTTTTATTATTATTTAGCACTTAGAGGACTTAAACGTAGTGACTTTCCGTAAATGGCAATGCGAAGGGTTGACTGGACCTGACATTATATAAGGGAACTTTGAACCGCGCTCTCTCCGAAGACAGCCCACTCTTTCCTTAAGCAATTTGAGGACAAAAGCCACAGGAAAATATCTCTCATGTAAAGCCAAAGGTTTAAAGCCCACTTATATAACTCTAAGGCATTATCAGATGGCCGTGCGACATTTCTCATTTCACCGTCTGTCTGCGATAATATTTTCCGCGCTCGTTCTTAAATACCGACCAAACCTATTCGGCAGAACGTTCTACACGAAAACACTCGAAAACGACCGAATGAATTAAAGAGACGTGAATTATTTAGTATTTCGTGTAATTTAAAATGTAACACTACGAACACCTAACCTATTCGTAGTAAACATATTACGTCGAGTGAAAAAATTAAGACGGCAAGATGAAATTTTAAATTAGTTCTAAAGTTATTAATGATCATCGCGCACGAACACGTCGGAGGACGAGTCGTCGAAAAATGTACAGTTTTGAAAACGTATTTGTGAACGTATCCCAGAAAGTGGATAAAATTCGGAAATATTATTTTGCACGTGAGAATTTTGTATTCGTCAGTGAATGGAATGGGGGAAGAGCTTTTCTCGTATACAACATGAAATCTCGATCGGGTCATTAATAACAATAAGTAACAATGGCCCGGACAAGTGATTCCCTCGAGAGAGAGGGACACGTATACGCGGAACCATAAAACTCTTTAGATAACGAACTTTGCTCACCTCGACTGAGAATAATGGTGTATTTTAAGTATGTTATCGTTTTCAATTCGAACGCCCGCCGCCCACGACAATTATCACGTTCTAAAATACTTTTTTCTAACCAAAGCGCGCGCCGAATTACATTTACGTATTTAATTTCGTTTACGTTTTCTATGGTTTTTGGTATTTATTTTCAATAATATTATTAAGAGCTATTCGGTTTTCGTGATAATCACCCGAAAACCATCGATCGCGACCTAGTTTCGCGAATCCCGATGTCCGGTGACAATTATTACGATACGTACTTTGCGACATACTTTTATGCATCATTCATGGCCTAATTGCAAAACCCCATCATGTACATTATGCAACGTACACGTGTAAGCTACACCGCTATTATGAATTAATTCGTTCGTTCGCTAACGGGGTAATACACGCGTACATTTATAATTATTTGATTTTAAAACGCAGCTAGCTATAACTAGGTGTATTGTAAATAATTTATCCGCTCGCTCGACGCCGATCTACACCGTGCGTTGTCGACAGCGTCGTCGTCGTCGTCGTCGTCGTTGTACGGCCTAAATTTTACAACGGAGTTTGAAAAATTAAATTCATAAAACCCCGTGTGCCCCGCTCTCGGATCCGTGATAAAAGCGCACACATTTTTATATAGCGGTAATATATTTTAATTAATTTCATAAATATATAATATTGTATTTCGTCCCGATGACACGAGAGTGTTATAACGCGTTTAATTATTAACGTTAGCGATTTTCTTCTAACGTCGTGTATTAAAAGCGATAATATCGTCTTTATTAACGACGCCATAAATTTAGACGTGCGCGCGCGGTGGTTACCTCTAAAAGTTTTCCCTCGCTACCTGTGACGACGACGCTTATTGTTTTACACCCGCGGCACAGCCGCCCATATATACGTAAAACGGAACCGTTTTTGTTTAATAATAATAATGATGATAATAAAATTACCATCGTTTTTATAATAATACGACGGAATCATCTTAATAAGAAATCTTTAATTCATTTTATTGATCGTTAGAAAAAAAAAAAAAATGTTTAATGAGAAAAGGGTGAGCTGATATTAGGGTCAGATTTCGGGCTGATGGGTTTTTGCGGTCGGTTACTGGTGCGTGGCCAAAGGTCCGTCCGAGACGGACAGACAGACAGACAGACGCTGACATTAGTTTTCTATAGACGCGAGCGAGCCCCCCTGACCCGAAGACCTCGACCCCGGATTGACTTGCCTTCGATCTGTAATCCAAATCGCTTCACTGTTATCGTCAAAAAGTCTAAAATTCGTACGCCGCCGCCGCGCCGGAGGAAACGATTTATCGAATGGTCGTCTCCGCCGCGCCGCAGTGGTCGAGCCAAACCGCATTATCTAACCATACGGTATATATCCCTTTGGCCGAGGTTTTTATTTCTCTCGAAACTCCGTTCTCTACTCCGCCCACCTCTCCCTCGACGGCAGATATAGGATCGCCCGGACGTTTTGGACTGGTAAATATTATGATTTTCCGGCGGCGCGGCGCGCGGAATAACACTTGATTTCGTAGCGAGAATAGAATATATTTTCGTGACCTTTTTGAAAACGGCCGCACGCACACGCACGTATTTCTGCATGACTACGCAATCGTTTTCGGCGGAACTGATCGTGTTTAATGACAACGCCGGTGCATAACTCACCGCTCCTCCGAATACGGTAAAACGTAGTATCGCGCGGGCAACGAATGTAGTATTTCGATCCACGTACAAAGTACACTTTGAAGTCGCAATACAATTCCGGCAATTGAAACCGATATCGAAAACAGTCGCAATCAATCCGCAGATTGTATTTCGTTACATTTGACGAAAAAGCATTATGTGCAATAACCCAGTTTTTAAAGTTTCAGCAAAAAAATTAATGAAAACAATCATTAAAATAATTTGAAAACCTACGTTGGATTTGTAATTTTACTTGCGCGTTTGTTTCACGTATCCGCCATTTGTATTTTTTTTTTATTTATTTTTTTAATGTTAATATTGTGAATACTCGTCGTTTTTTTAATTTATAGTATTCTATTGATAAAAAAAAACTGACTTAATTTACACGATATTCACTTGAAATTTGAAATTTTATCATCGACATTTTCCCTACAATTTGATTAAAAATAAATAATTGGTACTAAAAAAAAAAAAAAAAACAAAAATTAATTTAATTATTTGACGCAACATTTTTTTTTTCCTACTCATAATTTTATATCATTCGAATAATTATTTGAACGAACGTCAAATGATAATATATGCATTACCAATACAATACTTCTGGTTCGATAAATATGATAGTATGACCTATATATACATATACAAGTACTCCGCGTTAAATGACTAAATACAATTTCGTATTTTATTTTCAAAACGAAAATAATAATAACAGAAAAGATTTTTACAAATTGAATTAATTGCGAATATTATAATTGATTGTATGTTTTATAAAATCAAATAGATTCTATTGCTTTTACTACGAATGAACGCTATAAATTGCTATTGTGACTATTATGACGTGTCTAATGATAAATAACGAATTCAACATGATATATTTGGTTTTATGAATGCAAAATTTAATTTAGTGAAAAAAACACAGATAACTAATTTGTTTTTATACGTTTGAGCCTAAAATAATTCCGAACTCTTTGAACCTCATAAAAGTTCTGTGAATTATTGTATCTTTTCGAAATGTTCTCTTGCGTTATATCAATGAGTCGTAAAAAAAAAATAAAACAAAGTTTTTTTTTTTTTTTTAATCCTTACAAAAGAAAAGTTTAACTAGAACTTTAATTCTGTTAGCAAAATGTATGATTTATACTCGTACGAGCGAAATATTCTACGCTTTGAACGAAATACATTATTACAATGAAATATTATTACACGAAAAGAGTTTAAATCGAAATCAACTTTGAAAAAAAAATGTAATAATCGTTGATCGCTCGACATTTTGCACAGTGTTGTTATCTTTGACTCGTCTTTGATTTTGTTTCGTTTCAGGATTGAAGAAACCACGTCAAGATCGCAATTTTTGGCATATTTCAGCTTCACGTCGTTAACAAATGTGCATGGTCTAGCGTTCAGGCCCAAAGGAGGCAGACGGATAGAACATACGGGTACGTCCGTGCATTTTAATTAAATCGCTCGGTCTCTCGGGGTGTTTGTTGCCTCGTGATCTCGCGACACACGTAATAGTGGCGCAGGTTACTACGTCGCATTAGCCAAGTTGAAACTTCGGCAATTGTAACGCGTAGGTACACGAGTCAAAAACGCCGTGTCGAGTGCTAGAGGATTTTTATCCAACGCATTATCTTTTCGAGGCTGTGTTGTTCCCCCGAAGGCACGCGTAAGACACTGTAACCGCTATTTGTATACTTACGTATAGCATACGTTGTGGTTACAGCACCACGTCGACTACATAATATAGTGATTCTAATTTGACATCGAACTACTAGATAATAACGAAAAACGAATAAAAAAACATATAATTATTACTATCGATGACGACGCACGTTTATTGTAAAATGGTTGTAAAATCGCCCGAGATCTTTGTTTACAAAATTGATTTATTTTTTTTTTTTTCATCATATTTTATTTAAGTATTTCACTGTTTTATAAATCACCGAAAACGTTCTCTAAAACGTCGTGTTCTATAAAATTCCATTGAAATATACGTATTATATTATTCAGAGTTACAACAAAGAAATGTTACGGCCACACATAAATGCAATTTAATATATCATATATTGCCTTAATATTTTACCCGAATCATTAATTTTTCACTCGGCGATAAAATACACAGAGCGCGTTTTTTGGTGATTCTGATTCAGACGTCCGTATTCAAATAATGTTTTTGTGTACACGATGGTTCATTAAGTATGTCTAAGTAGCGAGTTAATGGAGTTTCTATTACTTCGCCAAAAATATCACACTCACTCGGCGAACTATTACCCTGTTAATATAAATAAATACGTATTTATTACTATGCACTTGAACATTTTTTTTTTTTTTAACCTCCCGAAATATACTGTGCGCTTTTAAAATGCCTCGTAATTTTTCTTACTCGACACTTCTCGTAAGCAGTTTAATTTAATTTTGATTGCGCGAAACATTTATTCCCCCCCCCCCCCAACGAATTAAAGATCTGTACGGAAAAACGTGCTCAACAGTAAAATCTGACGTTCCCGGTGTTATAATAATATAATCATAAATGAACTTGATGTATAATTTACTTTGTAAAAACCTCCGGACACGCATTAAAATAATAATTTTGGTTTTTATGTGTTTTATAATTAGTTCCGACGAAAATCAAATTGCATAATATCATGAAAATTACATTCTGTTAGATTTATGTTTTTGGTGAATACCTATCCAACACAAAATATAAGTATTACAAAAACTAAAGGTCTCAGTTCCCAATGAAATATTATATTTTATACGTTCTATTTGCCCGGTCTATGAAATTATAAAACTATTGAATGACACTTGTTTATCTTATAAATCTACATCTTACAAAACGTTTATTCCTCGTGTTTAAGTTTTTAAGCATTTATAAAAAATAATCACTATCGACAACGATTAAATAATTAGTTGGCACGAAAAAAATCAATAAAATTTAATTAACCGAGTAAATCATTTTGCACAAAAATATGACTTTTATTTTATTAATTATTATAATATGGTGTCAGGACCAATTATTATAATAGTTGTTTGGCAATGATCGAGTTTAACGACTAATAATGGGTGGTTTCTTTTTCGATTTATTTATTTTTTCGTACTTTATATAGTAAACGTTTATTATGAAATTATGTATAGATTAAAAATACGTTTGCGATTAAAAAAAATAAGTGTAATTTGTTTGTTTTGTTTTTTTTTTCATGTTTTTAATTGAATTTATTTACTCGTGAAATGTTGTATTGTGTTAAATTTACTTCTGCTAAATTTAAAAACCATTATTAAATTAATTAAATAATTTTTTAATCTCTTATTGCTTCCTCTGTAATTTATTGATTTTTTTCTTCTTTTTAATGTGCATTTGAGTGGGTATTAATTATTTATGATTAATTTTATCAACTAAATATGAAAAAAAAAAAGTACCTAAATTTTATTCGATATTTCTTTTAAATATAAATCTCGATAAGTATTATTAAATTACGTGTGGCGAATGCGTTTATTTATATAACTCTTAAACAAATTTAAAAAAAAAACACACATTATTTCACGGTGAAATAAACTATCATATCAAAACATTCTTAAAGATTAATTTTTACCGTATAAATTGTTTAATAATATAATGGCACTCTTTAAAAATCAAAATCAAACCGTTATCAAATCGATTTTCTATTCAAAAGTTTTAACTGATTAACACCAATCGTGTCGGAGTAACACATTCAGAGTAACCGACCGTCCAATCTCGGCACGGCCGCTGCTCCATCATAACTAATTATTTTAAATCGTAAACAATATTATTATAATCATCAATCAATATTGTATTTATTACATTATTATGCGGTATCGCCCCGTCGTCGTAGATCACGACGACGGCCGTCGAGATAGGCAATTTGGCTACACGCGTGTTACGGGACGTTTTCGTCGATAAACCCGATAATATATTATTGTTTTTCTTTTCAGCTTGCGATTGGCTTTATCAAGACTTTTCCTGTAACAAAGACTCGTGTGCGCTCGCCAGTCCAGGGTTCCCCGGCATTTACGGTACGAACCTTTACTGCAAGTACCACATAACCACGAGTTCCGTTCACACCAAAGTTCGAATCCAGTTCCTCACGTTATCGCTGCCACTCAAGTAAGATGGATATTATGTTTTTTATAATAATATTTATTATATTATGATGTTCATTGAATGTATGACCCATGGGCCGTTTTTTCATTCCGGCGAGTCGCCTACACACAGTAATGGCTATTTTAGTCGTGCGAGACCTTTAACAATAGATAATTCAGCTGTAGGTAATGTACACATTAACTGCCGAGCACGGCAAACGCGAGAGCAGTCGATAGACAATACGATTCGTATCAAATATTTAACAACAAATGTACGTATAAAATTCATAAATACTATCATTTAACACTAGCTTTCTTAAACTGTTAAAATATACTTCCGGTAAAAATAATTTTTTTTTTTTATGTCCACGCAAAATAATAAATTTAAAGAGTAATAATATGTCGGTGGTACGTTTAATAATGCATTGTGTTTAAATTGAAAAATAAATAACTGAATATTCTTAAAAAAAAAAGAAAAAGTTTTTATAATATACATTTTTACGCGTATTTTACTGCCTATTTTATGCTCGTTACCGTGTTGTTCGCGAAAAGTAACACGGTAAACCACCGTAATTATATAGGTCACGCATTCAATGAATTATAATATATATTTTTTCAATTAGTAGTTTAAACGGTTTTTTACAATTATTTAATATTTGTCTGAACTGGTAATCTATAACGTCATTTTAAAAAAATATGAAAAATGATGTGCATTAGATAGAGTGCACGTATTCCCGTCAAACGTAAAATCAAACAGATATTACTTGTTTTGAAAATAATTATTAATTTAAAGTGAAATAACACTGAACACTATGATAAACAAATATGTTTACAATAATCGCTGAAAATGAAAAATAATAAAATCAGTCTTACGACTGTGTACCGAAGTATAATTTTTCACGTGGTCGGTCTTTTGTTTCTAATACTTTCGAACAATAAACGTTTAGATATTTTTGTGTTTATTAATCGGATGATGATGATAATATCGGAATGAGACGTTTCGAGTTTTTATATACACATAAAAATAATACTTTTGAAGTCGTATGGAAAATTCTAGAAATTCAAATGACTCGAAATATTTTTTAAAAATGTTCCATATGAATATCGTGTTTGTCGTGTTTGTCGTTACGTGTTATCTCTAACCGTTTTAATTTGTTAAAGTAAACGATAGTATAATAATTGTTCAAGTTACATTAATGAATATAAGAGCCGTTTATTTAATTTCCACCACGTCGTTTTGTTATATTATTTTAGCTGTTTAACAGTTTCACTTAACAATGCACATGGGTCAATGAAACTCTGATAATGATTCATTATGTGCTGTGTTTTATACAATTATTAATTCGTTCGTCGCCGTACACTAATACAGGCTTAATTTCAAAACAATCGAAAAGTAGTCGACAGTCTTTGTGTTTTCTTTTGACTTTAAGAATATTTTTATTTCAAAAAACATTCTACCAATGGTAAATCTTATTTATAAAAGCGTTGAATAATTTTGTTTTTCATTTGTATGATACACAAGTTATACATTCGACCGAAGAGTCTTTAAAATTGATAAATCTATCGTTGAGAGCCAATAATAGATTGGGTCAATAACAATGTGATTTCAATAGATTTTATTTGTTATTTATGAAACAGTTTCGTCTCGTTTGTGTCCATTCTTAAAAGTCAATAACCGTTAGTTATGTATAACTTATCACGAATTGAAAAATTATCAGTGCATAAAACTAAACAAGATTCATTTGAAAAAAATTCATTCTCTACACATTCGTTTTGGCGCGAACACAAAAAACATCCACTTTTATATTATTATTTTACGTGTTTTATTCGTGTTCATTTTTTCAAAATATGATCAAATCAATCAATGTTATAATGATAATTTAAATTATGTCCGCGACGACTTTTATTTTCACCCGACGACGACGTTTAGATTTAATAAACCAACACGTCCGTTATTAACATATATAATTCAATCAGATTTATTTACTTAATTATTATACCAGTCAGAACTAATATTATTTTAGGTCTTGAATCAAGTGTAATTGATAAAATCCAAAGCCATACATATTCTGTTATTTCAATGCTCTGTCAATTATCGAAACTGCCATTTTACTCGTTGATTAAGTATAATAAAAAAAAAAAACCGATTATTATTTAATTTTTTTTTTTTTCGATTTTATTTTATGTACTGTTAAATTGGTATATTTTCAATCATTTAATTATAACTCATATTTATTTTTGCCGTTTTAATACCGTTTAATGTTTTTTCCGTCCGAAAAGTTCACTTAATAATATCACAAGTAGTATACGAACCGAGCAGATGATAAAAAAATTAATATTTTATTTAATTCGGAATTTCGGATACGCGTAATTATTGATATACCGATAGTTGTACAAACGAATACGAATAATCGTTGACTCTTTTATATACATTTGCCGAGTAATATAACATTCTAATTTATACGTTAAAATTGTACTTAATTTCTATATTATAACCGATAATTTTACCTATATCAATCGCATAAAAAAACTTATTTATCTGGGTTTTATTCTATAATTTACCTAGTGCGTATGTGACGTAGGTACTTTAGACCAAGATAAACGTTTAAATTGAACTCTTTCCAGACCCGTATTTAGAAGGATGGGCGCCCCGACGAAACTTTGGGAGTGATCCTTTTGTCAGATTTTTTTTTTTTTTGTACGTATTATTTTGTCAATTAGTAGGTGAAAATTTCAAAAAATTATCAAAAGCCCAAGTTTATCGTCATACGTGCAATATGTCGATCCTCGTTAGGCACATTGTGGTTTAAGGTTTAGTTAAAATCATATTCTAATTTACAATACGACTACGCGGAATAAAATGACTAATCGGAGTAAATAATTATCTATAAGATATTATCTGGATGATGTTTGTATTTATTTGTTCAACTCTTGAAAAAAAAAAAAAACACCGAACCCTCTCCTAAAAGACGCGCGGCATCTCGTGAGCGTTTCCGAGGCGCCCGAATTCTGAATTCATCTCCGATGCTATCAACTAGGAGTTTTATAAATATACACATGTGAGTACATATTTCGTATTAAAACGCATCGCTTAGGATCTCGCCAACATTTTGGGCGGCGTTCGAGAGCACATTAAAATAATGTGTGTGTGACAGACACGCGTTCACGCACGCGCAAACACACACACGCGAGCGCGCGCGCGCGTAGGTACACTCGACGGGATAATTAATCCGAACGGACGCAGTCGTGTGTGTGCACTCTCGCAAAACAGACAAAAGGTAGGGTAGAAAAGTAAGGGGCGCAGGAGTGTACGAGAAACCGATTTTCGGAGAACCGTTGTCCCCGAGCGCCCGTGACCGGTGGCGCATTTAAGGGGCGATTATCTCGGTCAACAAATTTCGAAAGGTGCCAAAATTTCTTCGACCCCACCAGTGTATCGCTCAAACATTCGTTGAAAATACAACGTCGAATCTTGGACGGACCGATTGTTCTAGATCGTCCACGCTTGTAGTCGCGTACGCGGATTCCGAAGTGGAGGCGAGAGAGAAAAAAAAAAACACGTGCCCGTCGACCGAACCGGCTCGGCTCGGAGTCCTGCGCGGGCGCGCAAATGGCCGTCGACGAATCGTTCGCCTACGCATCAACCGACCTGTGGTGGCGGCGGCGGCGGACAATGATTGATAAAACGCTCGTCCCGGGAAGGCGTAGGAAACGTGACGTAAATAATATACGGCGGCGTCCGTCTCCGCCCGAGTCCGTTCGCCCGCTGTTTCCTCTCTATCCTTTCGCGCGCGCGCGCGGCGGTCGTATTGGCGAGGCTTCGTCGTTTATCATCGCGAAAGGAGGCTGCCGCCGCCGCCGCCGCCCGACCGACCGAAGACGATTATAATAATAATAATGACTACGATAGTAATAATAATAACGCCGCCGCCGGGTTCGAGCCGTGAGATTTTCATCTCGATGAATTTCTCGCGCGCATAATAAAAATTCTTGATTTATTTTTTCAGTCCGATCGTTTCGGCACACGTTTTCCCGTGCTAATAGAATTGTCGGTTCTTCTTTTATTTGTTGATGAGAACTTCTAGAAACACGAATCGAAGTAGATTTGTTCCTGGTCCCAGGATGTTGTATTTTTTCTGAAGCGGGATGAAGCTTTGATATATTTTTTTGTACGCGCGCAAGACGCCCCGGATATCGTGTGAACACGGATAACGCTCTCGGAATCACTCGCTAGAGCTAAGGAACCCGGGGGGACGTACACTTTCACGGAAACGACATTTCCCAGAAACGTTCTTCGAACAACGAAAGTGTGCGCAACATTGGACTTTAAGTTTAACACTCCGTCGTGTTGTATTTCACGTATTCCAAAATTTTTGAATATTACTCATATCAAATTAATAACTATGCATTAACTAAATCTTCTTCGCTTTCTTCCGATTCGTTCGGACATCGTTTACCGGAATCTCTGCAGTCGCGTTGTTTACTGTACGAATGTTTTATAAGTTTATAGTTTTCTCTTTATATATAATATTTCTGACCACGATCTTGATCGGAAACTGGGCAAACCGTAGATTCGGGGAATATTTTCCATTTAACATTGTTTTTCCCGCGGGAACGTCGCTCGTGGTCTAGCCCTGTGACTCGTACGCAATCGGTCGTTAGTTTACTAGTTTTACTTTCGGTAAATCTCCCATGCTTTATTGCGCCCGAAATTGTTATTTCGTTATTTCCTGGCAAAACGTACGACGATACTAACCGTCGCTCGGAATTTGTCGCGATCGATAAAACGAAATCGTATCGAAAAACACGCGACACTGTTCGCGATATTTAGCACAGATTAAAGCGATCGATTTTCACCGAAACATCATCTCGAATTGAACGACGCCGAACAATTTGCAATCGGAACGAATTCTGCATAATTTTCCGCACTCCAAACCTGACCGTCCATTTATCTGTAAGATTAGAAATCGAACAGAGATATACGAGTATCGCTTGAAACCATTCGTAAGCTTTTCTAACCATTTTGGTGGTAATTTTCTGAGACACGTTTTGTGAGCAGAAAGTACCGAGAGAAAATAATAAAATTTATGTCACGCGTGTAAGACCAGAGATAAAACGTTCCTCGGAGACGGGCAAATATTTTATTTTGAAATATTTAAAAGTGTTTTATCGTCGTTTTGACCAGCAAGTTTAATGGAAATTAAAAACAGGTTCCTCTAGCCTGTACCGCCGGGAGAATAAGATTTAAAAACGCCCTCTAAACATTTCAGAACTATTCGAGTCCCACTCAAAAACATTTTCAATAATACTCGAACGCGTCACCGAATTACACTAGAATAAGTGCAGTAAAATTAATGCTCGACTCCTAGTCTTTGATTCCTAGCATACCTACGCGTTCTTTGTATTGATGTGTCGTGTTTTTTTAGTCTTTTAAATTTCTCCGTCTTGAAATTCTATTGCGATTCCGTACATTCTTTTACCGTTCAATGTGCTCGAAAACACAGGTTGCGTTTTCAATACAATATATTGTATATTCAAGGCCCTCGGGGGTATCGTTTTCGTTTGATTTTACGAGTTTTATTTTTTTTATTTTTTTTTCATGCGACTTATTCATTTTAATAATATCCCCAAACGTTCGTTACTATACGAACACAAAAACGTACTTTGTTTCGTTTTTATCGGTAAAAGTGTTGTATTATTATACATTTCTTTGTCGAATTTAAAATTCGATAAACTATTGGAATTCAAACAAAATATGAACGGCAAATTCTAGTTTCTTTTTAATTTCACTATTTTAAATATATTTTTCAGAAACCCATTCAAAAATACTGTGTACAATGTACCTACGGTACGTACACGTTACACTGTCAACTTTTTAGAAAACAATTAAACTATGAATGAAATATTACATAATGTAAAAATAGCAATACTGTTTATTTATTCGTATATAAAGTGCCTGTGAATGAAATTAAATGAGAAATGTGTCACGACGATAATGATAATAGTTTATGATTAATATTGCCGTCGCGTTCAATATTTCAATTTGAAAGTTTGTTTTAATAGATCAATATTAAGTATAGTAGTTTTTTTTTTTTTTATGCATTATTACTTTTCTCATCAACCTAAAAAGCACGATGCGATTTATTGTCTTCTTCAATTCGACTAAAATACGGTACAGTAATTTAAGGATAATAGTAAAGATAAGATTTATTGTTGGGAACAGACAATAATAATAAGTCGTTGGCTGAATTATATCAGTTTATTAATTATTTTCGTGATGGTTTTCACGTTTATAATATGATCGTGTATTTGTTTTTATTACCGTGAAATGTCGTGTTTAAAGACGACGACGACAGACACCGAACATATAATATTATAACCGACCGACTGACATTTCAAATTGTTTTCATAATTGTTTTGCTTTTATAGTTGATAAAAGAGAAATAACGTGCTGTGTATAATTTTTTGTTGGCTTTAATTGTTATTTTCTCACTGGCATAATGTATGGTTCGCAATATAATACTCGTATATGCAGACGCAGTTTTCAAACAACAAAAAGAACCGCTAAAACATATACACAGTATTTCAATAAAATTCCTTACTGGAAAATTTAAAAATCGGTTGCACGTGATATACAATAGAGGAGTGAACATCAAAGAACAAGATCTCGTACACAATGCGTACGAAAATTAACGAACCGCGTAAAAGTGTTTTCCGTTCCGGAACTGTGCGCGAAAATATAGCTCGCAAACGGATTGCACATTTTCAAAACGGTTAGTTTAAGACGCTTCCATTTTGTAAAATAAAAATAAAATACCTCGTACGAAAAATGGTATTTTTATCATTTTTCCATAACACCTCATTATTGTTCGATATTTTTATTTTATTTTTAAACATATTCAGAGAAGAACTCGCATCACGTGAAATTCTCCTTCAACGCAAACATAAAGCACATTATATTGTACATTGTACCTATATAGAGATGGTTGAATTCGCGTTTTCTTGAGTTATTTCGTTTTATTGAGTTAGTATTTGTTTTTATTTTAATATGAAAATTTAAACCGTTAGATATATTATTATAATAAGTATAATGTATTGTGTAAACAGCATTATAAAATGCGATCTTATTAAATCTTTGTTCCATCGCATCTGTATTCGACGAATCGAAATTCGTCGAAAACCAAACAGAAAATATCAATATCGGTTTACCCTTCTAATATTTTTTGAATATTGTCACGTATGAGTCACGTGCGTGTTTCGGTATCACACAAAAAAGTTGTTTGAAAAACTCACGACGAAGCCTTTATAAATGAACACTCGGTAACTGGTGGGGCGGAGGGTCTTCTCTTAGTTAGTTCTGTACTCACAATTTGGAAAAAGTTTTCATATTCGATAGATATCTCTAAAATATCACTGGTAGAAATATAACTTATTTCTCATACATATATATATTTATTTATAATATAATTCCATTTAGAACACGACATGTGCTGTTCTCGAAAGAAAAAAAAGTACTACAGTGTTAGACGACAATTTCTAAATAAATTTATTAAAAGTTAATAAAAAAAAAAAAAAAAAACGAATAGAAAAGTTTAAACGAATAACCATTCAGTCGTAACCCGAACGTTTATTTAGGGCGAGAGGAGAAAACACTGTTTTATACGTATCAATATAATAATATATACTTCCTATATCCTTCGACTCGAAACAACGTGATCAATGGTGCCTTCGAGGACGAGGCGAGAGAAACGGCGGCGTCTCACCTAAATGTTTGGAGTAAAAAAAAAATCTCACTAGGTATTCTTCTACGAGCTCGTCGATAACTCAAATTTTTCAAATAACTTTTTGCCCGTTTTTGTTTGATTTTTTTTTTTTTTTTCAAGTGTTTCGTCGAACAAAGTGATATGAAATTTAGAAAATAACGATTGCGAAAACTTAGTTCGTCTTTTGTGCCGCGTTCAAAATCCAAACGAACGAACATAATAAATCTGGTTGTTGTTATCTCACCTAAATAATCTAAATAAATTATGACCGGACGCTACGATTGTTATTGTTGTAACGTTCGACTTTGAAAAACGACGATGATGGAAACAAATAATCTCTCTCAAAACGGATTAGTCGACTAAATTCTTATTTCGTCGTTTTAAAATTGTGCGAATAATTCAACAATGCTGGCTTTAAATCACTGAGATCGGACATTTAAAATCGGATCAACGATAATTTTTTTAATTTTTATAAACTCCATAATAATTATGTCGTGATATTTTTACTAAAATAAGTCCCCTCGTCGATCATTTCGTAACCCATTATGTAATTCGTACAGCCAATTAATACATCAGTCGGGCTTCACTTGGAATCTATAATATATTATGCAATCAAGTACCAACAAAACATGACTGTTTTCTAATTTCTTTATTCACGTGTACGTAACTATTATGACGATATTTCGTCAATTTTCTACGTTAGAAATCGAAATCAACGCGGTGTTTTAAACTATAAACATTTTCACTCTCGATCACTTCAACTCGGTGGCATTTTCTTATACGTTTGGTAACATATTATGATTTAGTGTCTTCGTGAAAGCAAAATAATTTGATAAAAAATTTTTCGTTTTTTAAACTTTTTTTTTACCCCGTGGATTGTATAAACGTGGATTCGATGCAAATGAACAAAACGCGAGGTATTGCTAATAAATTTTAATTAGTAAATAAGAAGTGAAATAAAAATAATATATAGTATAGATACGTATATTATACGTATCGTCCGGTATTCTCTGCTTTTAATTAAAACCACTGAAAAGTAAGGTGTATTTAGTTATTTTTATCTCGCGTATAACTAACTACGCGCGTCAAATGGGATATTGTTCGGAAAAAAATAATTTTAATTTTATAAAACACAATATATTTATTCGTATAGAATAAAAATAAATAAATAATTATTATTTTATAAAAGAGAGGAGTGCCGTTATCTCGACCCATAGCCCATTTTTTTTTTTTTTTTACGTTTTTACTTTATAACGTTTAATTATATTTATTTTTGTAAATACATTATGCGTGCGCCTACGCGGATTTATCTATAATCTCTAAGACTGTTTTTGCAGAAGCAACGGACTTTCTTCCGTCCGATGTTTAAAATGCAAAAGCAATAACGGCCCCTCTAACGTAATTGAATATTTTCTATTTTGTAACCAGTACACGTATTATCTCTGGGTACAATAAGGTAGGTACTGAAACCAAAATCCTAATCGACCAACGTTCCGAATGGTAATGTCATTTGTAGATTTAAATGAATTGATTTCACAAACTCGTATGAATTGTTAATTCCATCGCGTAATTAACTTAACGGAATTGCGTTGGCTATTTTTCACCCGAAATATTTTCCACGTTGACCGCGCGCATTAATTATCTCGGCCAATAATCTTTTAGTGTGGAAAATAATTCCATAAAGATGAGCACTAAATAAAATTAAAATTAAATTGATACTTACAATTAATAATTATTAGTGATTTTTCTTCTTCTTTTTTTTTTTTTTTTACCAACACAATATTATAAGTAATAAATTCAGATTATATTTAGACGTGAACCGTAAATTTATTACCATGTGCGTCGGGTTACGTTGAGCTAAATGATATCTAAGATTGTGTAATGAATAAATTTCATCATGAAATAATTGAGCCTTTTCGTATTTGTGATCAAATTACGATGAGTTTCTGACAAATCTGCGATTAGTTTCAATCTCTCAAAAAATATTCAAATTAAAATATAACATTATTCCCTCCTTTACATTATAATCTCACTCTCGGTGAGATTTTCAAATTAAAATCATTTTTTTATTTAAATTAAATAATAATAATTTTAAAATATTCGACTGACACTAATGGAAAATAAATACCGAATTGGAAAAAATTACTTTAGATAAAAATGTTAAAATACAATAATTGTGTACAGCCAACTGAAATCCCATAAAATAAATGGCCATTACTGTGAACATTACAATAATAATTGTCAACGGTGTTTTTTAAATTATTTCACGAGTAATAGGTTTCTAATAATAACATAAAAGTCGACCGTTTATTAAAATTTATTTATTTATTTATAATCATATTTATCATGGTCATACATCGTAAATAATAAAATATCAAAGCTGGGCATTAAAAAGTTTAAAATTAAATTAAAAACTTAAATGAATTTTATCTAGGTTTTTCAACGAGTTACTTATTTTAAATAATTACTCCTAACTTAATAAGTTAAATCGTTTTCCGTGGTAAGTAGATTATAATCGATTAATCGATTTTATTGTCACGTTAAGTAATTTTTTTTCCTTGTATTAGATTAATCATATTCCTTGACACGCAGATTAAAACGTAGCTAGACTTTATTGAGAAGACGCAGCATTTATGAATGTCCAATAATTATAAATTACAATAGAATATTAACAGTTACATTTCATTTCTTTTAATTGTATAATCCAAGTTACTCGTGTTCTTTGCCTAGCATAAAAGTTTAACTGATTTTTTACAAAATTAAATTTCTTTTTTTCTAACTCAAACAAGTCAAATAAAGAAAAGTAACTTTGAACTTAACATTATTCTAGATTAATTTAAATGAACGAGTTACAAAAACTTATTAGCTTTGCATAAAAACACACACACGTGTTTCCCATTGAATCGGTTAAAATTTAATATATAGTTTTACGGTGTTGAGAGGTTTAAGTGCATTTCGGTGCGTTATAATTTTCGGCATTTATCGAGTATAATATTTAAGTGCTAGACTTACAAAATGAAAAACAAACGAGCCGTCGTAAAGCAACGATACAACCAGTTTGGTCGCTTTTTCTATTACATTCCTCCCACTGTGGCTACACCACTGGATACAAAGGATCTATACGGTTGATGTTTTTAACTGTGGAAAAAGTTAGGAGTTTTGCAAAACCTATGCAGACCGCACAGACGTTGACAAATATGAGATAGTAGCTTTTACACGCGCATTCTCTCTTCTAAGCTTACAATTTGCCCGAGGAATTGTGGCTTTCTCGGTTAAAAAGCTTTTATCCGGTTGACAGGTCATTAACAAACGGTTAGTCTCCGATAAAAACGTTTTTCGGAGGTTTTCTTACTCTTTTTTTTTTTTGTTATTTACATATTATATATTTATTTAGTATGAAAATTCCTATTGCCATCAAAAGCTTATCAGAAAACAAAACATTACAACACACTATTTGTAAATGGTCGTTTCGGATCAGTTAAATATTATACTTATGTAGGTATACCATTGTTGCGTGGATTTTTCATACTACCCAGTAATCGAGGATATATATTATACTGTGTACGAGTATAACAGAATATTAATAAATAAATAACCAATATTAACCCTACACTGCATGACTTAATTTTCATGTTGAAACTTTCAGTTGAAAAAATTATTTTTAGATGTAAATAAGGTAAATAATGATCATCTAAAAAATACTTTTTTTGAATTTTATTTAAATTTCACTTTTTAAGGACTACTTAAGTTCCTGTATCATCCATGATACATCATGCATTGGAGTAAAAAAAAAAAAAAAACAAAAACAAACTAACTTACAATAAGAAATCTTTTCTTTATTATATTAAATTGTCACAAATAGTAATAGTTATAGTATTGGTAATTAGACTTCCAATATAATATAGCAAACAAATTCAAAATAAAACGGCAGTTATTTTCAATTTTCATGGTTGTATAATGGGTGATACTTTATGCAGTGTGGGGTTCAACGACATGGAGAATTATTGTTGAACTTGAAATATTATACTCGGTCTTAAACTATTTCCCAACACTAATGTCTTACGCTTGTGTCGAACCGAATCAATACGTAATAATATGTTTTGAATATTTTTCATTTTATTTTTTTCAGACTACGAGCGTTGAAAATATACTCGTAAAATAAGATTCGTTGTTCTCTACTTTTAATTAATTGTCTATGCGTTCGTTCGTGTGTTTTAGTCATTGCGGCGCACATTACATAAACGTCTACCAAGGACCGACGTCCAACAGTCCTTTGCTGACAACGATTTGCGACAAGAGCAAAAAGGACCACACTTTTCCCGGGCCGAACGTACTGCTGGAATTCAGGTAAAACCGAGAGCGATTATTTATCGCGCGCAGGACGTGCATAAACGGATCCGTTAATGAAATACGATACACGCGTGTCTCTCGCGGTCTCGGGAATCGTTGGAAATTGTCGTTTTTTTTTTTTTTTTTTTCATCTCTTGTTGTCTGTCGCAGAGCCGGGGCCGCCATCCCGCCGTACGACTACACGGGCTTCGTGGCCACCATCGAGTTCATCGACAACGTCGTCACGCTGCCCGCCAGCACGGCTGCCACGTTGGAAGTATCTCCATATCCCGCCATCGCCATACCGAGTAATTAATAAGAACGGCATCAATGCGACGTCGTCGACGACGCAGTGATTTTCACTTGGTTTTGACGCGGCGACGATTTTGTATGTCCGCAGGAATCTCGAGGTACGACAACGCGTGCGAGATGACAATCAAATCGATCGACGTCAAGTCCGGACATTTCGATTTGCGCGGCTTGCAAAATTGGAAAACAAATTGCACCGTTCGCTTCGAAGGGAGGGCGCCGGAAATCGTGCACATATCGCTGTTTAACTACGTACTCAAGTGAGTGTGTCGTTAAAACTCTCGTGAACCGTCATGCACACAAACAGCCGATCGATTTTCATTGGGACGTTATAAATGTCGCGATTTTCACGACTGACGTGTGAGGTCTGCATTTTCAACGTGATTATCAAATTGTTTTCATTTTTCTTTTTCTTTTTTATTAAATACGATACAGTCGGTATCGCGTACCGATAGGTACGCGTGCTCAAGTCAAGTATGAAATGTAACAAGCTTGAGCAGGAGAGACAAGTATGTGTGTGTGTGTGTGTGTGATGATTTACGTTATTATAGTTTAAAATTTCAAATGACGTTTGTTAAATTTCGCGTTTAAAAATAATCAATTTTATTTTCCAGAGCCGGTTCTTGTCAATCGTTTATTGAAATTTACGACGGACCGGACATAAGATCGAAAGATAAGACCAAACGGTTGTGTAGTCCCGTGGAGAACCACGCTAGAGATACAAATGGCAGGTGAGGACTGACGCGAAGAGCTGACGAAAAGCGATCGTTTTTAAATACAATATTGTTTTCACTGATGTAATTTCACCGATAGGTTCCGCGAAAGACAAATGTTCGTTTCGTCTGGGCCGCACATGACGCTCCTCGTCCGCAGACTGATGGCAGACACACAAGACGTAGAAACCGAATTTTTGGACGGCGCATACAGTTTCTTTAACGGTATTGAAACGCTTGCGTTTATATGGCTTGATTTATTATTAAACTCGACGTTTATTTCAATAAAATAATGTTTCGCATAGTGTTGGAAAGAGGCACATTGCAACCAGATACGTTATGCGATGTCAACTACAACGGTTTAAGTAGTTCGTCCAGAGGAAAATTAAAACATCCTGGAACCGAACAAATATTTTGGAATGTTGAAGGACAAATGCGATGCTCCCAGAATCTCATACCAGCTACCAACCAAAGCATAAGCATCAAAGTAATATTTTCATATTCGTTTTCTGTTTACAAAAAAAAAAAAATAAAAATAAATACTAGTTATGCATAACAGATAAATGAAACTGTTATAGTTTCAATAACCGATTATAATTCTGACAGAAAGTTGTTCAAAAAGTGTGTTAAAGTTTTCATGGATTATTTAGAAAAAATTGTACAATGTAATAATGACGGGGGAAAATAGCATTTAGATATTTAAACGTGAAACAAAGGGTCTTTTATTTGCATTGTGAATTGAACACGGTGATATATATTTTATGAATGACTTTTCTGATAATCCGAGGGCGCAAAATACAAATGTGGACTTTTATAAATCACCTTTAGACATGATTTGCAAAAAAGGTTTTGAAATTTCAACACTGTTCGTAGCTTGCCTGTCGAACAATATTTCGAATACGGCCGATGGTTCAATGATCGATTTCATATCCGTTTATGTACTCGAATTTGACTAGTAAATTTGAATGTTTTCAGATAGTGTCGTTGAATAAATTATCTTCGGATCTTTGTTACACTGTTTGCGGAGACGGCGGATGTCTTTGTATTAAAAACGCCACGTCGGTGGTCGACCAACTCTACATCGTCTCGACCAGAGGTGACATCTTATCCTGTATTTGTGGGGATTTCCAGGTAAAGTTGTTGATCGACAACGTCGCGCCTGACAGGATGTAAAACTTTCTTTGTACACTAGGCCGAATGGTTACCGGTAACTGTTAAATCATGGTCGCCCATTAACTTGGTGTACTCGATTTCAAAGTACAGCTGGTCCAACAAAGGATTTGAATACTCAGCCGTGTACACTTTTAAAGACGACGTGGTGTGCGGATACCGAGTGATTAATCAACACACCGGCATACTGGAATCGCCCATTGTAATCAGGGAAAATTCTCAAAATTTTTACTATCACCAGGACTGTACGTGGCTGTTGGATTCAAACGTAGAGCGACATTTGACTATTGAAATCGGCAGTTCGCAAAGCCGTAAGTACACTCGACCGAGTCGAAACTACGTATAAATAAAACTATAATAGTATGAACTTGTAGTTAAAAATTTATAGAAATAATTTTTAAAGTTTCAGCAAATGTTAAGGAGGAAAACTAAAGGGTACAATATGAAAAAATACATTAATATGTGCAATGATTATGTTGGAAGGCAAAATCGGTATGGTTAAAAAAAAAAAAAAAAAAAATGAGAAACGTTGCATTTTAATAGAGTATTATAATGGAGCCAGTATAGCTGGAATAATTTTTCGAAAAAAGATAGAGACCCTTTCGAATAGGCTCAAAAGAATACAATATAAAAAATATTACAATGTCGGTAAATGTTTGACTGTAACGGATAGTCATTAACCTATTTAGGATAGAAATAAGGTTTACTTAAAAGCCCTAATTTTCCATAACTCGTCGTAAAAAAAAAAAAAAAGAAGATAATAGGATTATTGTTCTCTAATATAACAAAAACCGATTCTGGTAATGTCTTTTGTTTTAGAGCTTTGAGTTTATAAAGTTGAATTTAAACTCGAGTAGAAATACAATAGAATAAGATGAGCAGTAAAATCTTTTTGAAATTAGTAGTATTCCAAGAGTTTACCAGACACCTTTCTTGGAATAACTATATAAAACCTGCAGGTATAATAATGAACATGAAATCGGCAAATATAAAAAAAAATGAAAACAAAAAATAAAATCGAAAAAAAGTTTGTAAACAATTAACTCGGTAAAATGTTTTTTTTATTTCTTTTATTATCAGAAATTATTATTGTGATCGTTTTTAAATACTTTGATTTTTTCCCCCTTTCGACTTGTTTTAAAATACTGCCGTCAAAGTAATTTTTTATAAATGCTAATCTAATTTTTTACTTCTATAATATCATGACGTTATATGTCTTTATAATTAAAACTTTATAGTTAAATCAGTCGATAAAGACGAAACTTTTAAAATGTTTCGAGTTTTCGATTTTGAACAAAATCAGCAATGAGTACATATTACAAGTTTTTCTATAATTTTATGTTTTTTTTTGGTTTTGACCTATGCGGAAAACCAAAAAATTAATAAAAATTAATATGCATTTCAATTGTAATATAAAACTGTATGTTTTGTTTTTAAATCCTATTCACGAATCATTAAATTTGTATTATCCGCAGGACCATGTTCTGCGTGGAATATAAGCATCCATGAATATTCAGAAAGAGCCGACGACAAAGCCGGAGCAGTCTTGTATACCTTCTGTTCGAGGGAGAAGAATTCAACCAACACGCTTCCCTGGCAGATGAACATCGTTGTAATTAAGTATGTAATTTGCATTGTATTAAAAAGAAGAAAAAAACACATTTATTCTCTCTCTAAATTGCTTGTGTTTTATTTTTCCAGATTGAGAGCAATGACCCAGACTCCGCCTCAATATTATATTAAATGGAGATCGGACGTCGATCGCGCCAGACTGTCTGGATCAACGGCTCATACCGCGGCCGCTAGCGGATCGTCGAAATTAACCAACAGTTGGATTTTATTATTATTTACTGCGGTGTCTGTCTACGTGAAAAAAATTAAAAATAGTTGTATATTTGTATTATAATGCTCCAGTATGAGCGAAATTATGTTGTTGCATAGATCTGATTTCAAGGTGTCTAAAATATTGTACTAAACGATTATAACGTCGGTTGTGACTATTAGTGTTGTAATTACTTTGTGCCAAAATCTTGAGCAAAAATTTTAATTAGAAACGCATTAGACTTCACGAATAGATTATTTATTTCGAATAGTACCATATCATCAACTACTAAATGTTAAAGTGAATAAGATACACTAGGTACACTTTGAATTGTACATTGTCATTTTGAATAAAATATTTTAATACTTTTCAGTAATAAGGCACGCGACTTTAAATGTATCTACATTTTACATAATATTGATAATAATTATTAATAATTCGATACGATAAATTCATCTTGTTTGTTGTACCCACTTCTATGGTAGAGTAGTATTTCATTGATATCAAAAACCTTTAATTTTACCTCAAATAACACACTTTTTTTTTAAATTAAATTTGTACTTTTTCTCAAACGATTGCGATGCGTTTTGGGTGAATTTGCTTTTTTCTAGCACAATAAAAATACAATGTGTTTTGGCCAATTCCTTATAATATGTTTGACAAAGATAAATACTACTGTAAAAATTAATATCATAAACTTGGCAATTATAGTTTTTTTTCAATACACTGACAGTTTCAAGCTTGTCAAAATGAAAGGGAAAATGCTGGTCATTTGTAAGATCCGCCCAAACACGTTGCAATTTGTACAAACTCGCCCCCAAACGCCAACCGCCCTTCTAAACAAGCATCCACATAATCAAAATCGATCAATAGATTGAAGATTTTAAATAATAGAATGGGTGATAATTTTTTTTTTGAATAAATAAAAAAATAAAATCACATGTCTCTGATATGCTAGTGTTTTGACAAAAATTTATGTATTTATTGCCCACTTGTGTTAACTATATTTAAATTGAGTTTTACATTATTTTTTTTTTATCATTTTTCCGGGAAAATAAATAAAAATAAGATGCCTGAAGTTAATCAATGACAATATTATTTATTTTTTTTTTAATAGAATTCTGGCCTAATTTTCTAGTTATAAAAATTTGGGGAAAGAATCGTTAAGAAATAAATAAAGCGCATGAAAGTGTTAACTATTTATCATTTAGTCAACGATGATGATATGGAAATAAGATAAGAGAATTCAAATAGAAAACAATATTATTTTAAGAGATTTTTAATTTTTTACAATTATTGTAGAAATATTTCACCGTAATTTTTAGGTTCTATATAATAACGTTAAACCATTAATTATGTTTTTCATTTTTATTCCAATGTAAAATGCTTGAATTTAAAAAAAAAGTGTTGAAACTTTATTGACATAAACCTAAATAATAAAAACATCATTTAAATTCCTTATTTATAATGTATTCCTACTATTTTTTTAATATATTCACGTACATTTGATGATACGTAATTAATTATAATTAAAACAATGTTGTTAAATATACGAATAATAATAATTTTAAACTTTTTTTTATTTTGAACGATTCATTGTTGTATGATCATTGGCCCTTTTAAATATAAGATTTATTAAAAATATACACGTGTACAATCAATTGATGACAAAAAAAATAATACTCAATAATGTCAACTGAAATCGAATAAAAATAATATTATATTAATTGTTAACATTTGTTTACGGTGATGTTATTAAATGTAATGCTAACAATTACCTTTATTCGCGTTCAATTTGAATTTCAATTCAATGTAAATCACATCATTACTATTCAAAGTAATTTCTCTTTTAAGTTTTACTCATTAGACAGTATTAACTGATTCATATTTATGATAAACTTCATATGAAATAAAATCTTATTAAATATAATATTTGGGTGTATACTAATATATATATATATATATATTATATACCATGTAAGTATTGTTGATGAGTTGTTTAGAAAATAATAGTTATATTATGTACGTATTGGCAAGTTGTGCAATACTTTTTTTTTTTTTTTATTAGAATTTATTGACAAATTTGTACAGTGAATAAATTGTTCAATAAAATAAAAAAATACATTTGTACTACCAAAATGTACTTGACTTACCAAAATATACTTATTATACGTGTGGATAAATGAAACGTTTAAAATGTCGTGTACACCATGATATACGTGAATATGTCATGACACATGTAAACACGATTGCAATTCAAAGTGGTTTTTATCAATTCATATTGAGTAGTTAATAATAAGTTGTACTTATTCTGATGACTTGAGAGTTGGATAAAATATTTTCTGATATTTTGAGATTGAAATTTTTTTTTTTATTTCATTTTTCCTCGGAAACTAGAAGACGAAACTTATCGACAATCAACGATGAATTGACAACATTAATAATTCTTTGTCTGAAAAATAAATCATTACATCGGCCCAGCTAGACGTGTCTAGCCCACTTCAAATGTATATCAAAACGATATTTATATTATGACATTTTACGGAAAAAATAAACTAAGAAAACTCAAAACACTTAAAATGTCTAAAAAGAGCACAAAAAAAAAGTCAAAACCTTTTGACATTAATTACATCAACTCTTTAGAACGGTCATGTAAATATTCGTTGAAAGTTTCAGGTCTTTACGGTTATTGTTTTTCGAAGCATTCCGTACATTTTAGCCCTTTTTTTTTTTGTAGTTTTTCATCAAATTTATAAGAACAGATTAATCACCCATATAAAGATTTAAACTAAAATACAACTCGCAACATTAGTACTTACTGATTATAGAACTGAAACATGCTGCGCTATCTAGCGCCAAAATAAAAAAAAATATTAACCTTCATTGTTTTGAAAATTTGATTGTAGATCGCATTTGATGATTCGATTTTCATTTAATCAATCGTTGTTTTTTTAAAACAAATTTTGATACGATTTGCTTTGAAATTTCTTTCGGCGAAATTCCAAAATTGAATTTAAATATAAAACCCAATAAGTACATAATCACTTTGAAATGATTTCATTCAAAAACGCTATATCTATTTCGATATTAGTGAATAAGTGTTTGAAAATATTATCAATTTAGAAATGGTTTAATTTTTAAACAATGATCAAATGATTTTCAATTAATTGAAAAAAAAAAAAAGAAAGGAATCAGTAGTGGAAATGTATTATATAAATGGATAATATACAAAAAGTTTAATCCATTTACCCATTGTATTATTTAGAAAAATAATAGTTTGTTTCTCAATTAGTAAATTCACCGAAATAAATAAATGTCAATGTGTTAGCACTAAAAAAGTGGTGGACAATTGGTGGTGTGCATATGCTATTTTAAACGTCAAAGTTCTAACGGACAGAAACAATCAAAATAGCATAACAAATACCATCACCGAGGCGCTAATTCCCAGCATTTTACGAGATTATTGCCATACGATAAATAACAACGAAAAACAAATACGATTGTTGGTTGTTTTTTTTTTTTTGCTACTTTACTTTTTAAACATATTTATCAGAACGTTTACAAATGCTTTCGAATAATATTTATGTCACGAACTAATAACGATTTAAGTAATCGCGCCCATAACATTGACATAATGTATGGTTGAGCGTTATCAATGTCTAATAATATTGTAAAATAAATTGTTGAACACCAAAGACCATTGAAATATTGAATGTGCAAATAATATTATGCCAATGGTACTGTGCGGATCGTTAATGATTTATTGGATGTTGAACTAATATACTGTCGGTTTCGACAGAACTCGTAATGAACATTAAAAACTACTATATAACTCTACGAATATCTTAAAATCACTCGGATTTCGATTTCGACGGAGATTTAAAAATACAATTATAAATGCATTTAAGTATCGCGAATGCGATAAAAAGAACGATCAAAGCGGCCAGCAATACAACACCGATTACGTCCAGTAAAAAGTATTGATACCACGTCAGATCGAGTGCTGGTGATTTCAGATGTGGCGCTCCCTTGTGACGAATGACATATTCTGTCCAGTAGACGACCGATTCGGCCGGTGACATTGGTCGATCCTTGAACCGTTCGGAAGCTATTTTCGCATTCCGCGAGTACCTAAAAATAAGTTACAAGTTGGTTTTATTCGGGAAAAAATACATATACGTATCTGTTGGCCTGTTTGGGAAGTAAAAAAAAAAAGAAAAGAAAAGTTCAATAAAAACTCACGTGTCGTCGTTGACGATCGTGTTGATGGAACTTAAAAGCTCGTCTTTGTTTACCGACAGCAAGTCTAATGAAATTCCCATGCCGGCGTCGACGAGATTTTCGATATTCCTCGGTTGGTCGTAGAACAGAGGGAATCCTAAGACCGGCACTCCGGCGTCCACGGTCTCGTACACCCCCGATATACCGCCGTGACAAATGAATAATTTAACGTTCGGATGCACTGAAATAAAATCACACGACAATAATTATTATTATGTCGCCGTCGCCGCACGTCGTCCATCGAAATCCGAAATGATTTCATATTATACGTATATTGTGTATTTTATGAGATCTCACTGAGTATGTCCCGTTGAGGAAACCATTCTCTCGTCATCACATTTTTCGGTCTGTCCGGCATTTCTCCCTCGTATTTTAATAAAACTCTTTGGGGAACTTCGGCTAATGCGTCTTTGAACGCTTTTTGAATATAGTCCGGCAACGTTGAAAACGTGAAGACCGTGCCGAATGTAAAGAAAATGACTCCATGAGGCGAATCCTCAATGAATTCTAAAATATCCTGTAAACACGTGTAATAAAATAATATATCATAATATGTTGAATAAAAAAAAATCCAATTTATATTCCACGATTTTCTTTTTATCGGAAATATTGTTAAACTTGTCATACACACAAACAATAAGTACCGATTTTTTCAGAGTTAATTTCACAGTGAAAAATATATATATATACGGACACAGAAAAAATTAATACTATTACTCGAATTTTTTTTCTAATTCATCACGCGCGGCAAGTATAAAAATCATATTTTTCGTTACATCCTATAAACAAACGTATAAAATAACTAACTATAATAACATTCAAACTATTGTCAAGTATAACTGCTCGTTTCGAAATGTTATATTATAATATACTTAAAATGCAAGTTTAAAGAAAGTGAGATGAAAATGCTTCATTGCTCGGACCGAAAAATCAACGACTATTGTAATGGCACAACCGTTGTTCACCTGAATGACGTATAACAACACAATGTGATTTATTTAATTATTTTTCTAATAAACGATTGTTGGAAGAAAAAATGTAATCTACACTAATGTTAAATTATCTAAATACCTATCGATGAATTTATAATTAGGTAACGTTTGTTCGTTTTTTTAGAGATAAATTAAATTAACAAGCGTCGTGTATTTTCCTAGTACACATTTTATACAGTCATAATAATTAAAACTAACGTTATAAATGTTATAATAATATGTTACGGGTAAAAAAACGTAAATGATAATAACTTTACAACAAATCAACGTATATGATGTGTAATATTATTGATAAAAATGTTATAATATCGATCCCATAGGTTAAAATTAACAGAAACAATAACAATATGTTTACGCAAACGGTCTTGTAACTTGGTAATGTTTCTCGAAACAATTATTGACGAAAATATTAATAAATAAGTACGATGGTAAAGTATTGCGCTGCCGCGCCGTGTCGAATGTTTCCGTCGACCGTTCGAAAGCGTTTAAGACCATTCGACTACCTGAATCTACCCGAAGGCAAATTTCCGAACCGATGTTTCCACTTAGTGCATCATCCAACGGCCAAAAGTTTACTGCGCGTTCCTTTTTCAGTTCATTTTCTTAATGGAATGTCTCGTTCTTGTAAAAACTTTACGGATTCCGAGTATTTTTCCTACGACAGTGCGTACGCACTGTGCCCGGACTTTTTAAAAATAAATTCCAATTATTAATTTATCGTTGCGAATAGAGCTGTTTGTATTCTAACTTGACGTACAACCGACGACGTGTTTCAAAAGCAATTCGACAAAACAAACTTCGAAAAAACTATACTTTGTTATAATTTAAAACCAGTGAATTTCTGAAGATGAGTATGTTTATATCGTTGTTACTCGGCGTTTATTACACAACGACATCGACACAACCGGTACAATCATAGTTGTGTAGTGGTTAGAGCGCGAATTTCTAGTAGAGGGCGTTTTCGGGCGAACGAAAGAAACGATTGGGAATTTATGAATTCGCAAACGAAGCAACGCGTACGCCGCCGCGCCGCCGAGGTTTGAACGTCGGAGAAATTAAGAAGAAAAAATCAAGTTAAATAAAAACAGAAGAGTTCGTAACGTCTGTTGTGTGGTGCTGTCGTCATATTTGGCCGATTCACGTGTTATCAAATAAATTTGACGGAACCGAAAATATTCACTTATTCCTCGGATCGCTGTAAATAATTCGCGTGCTGCTTTCAAAACGAAACGTCTGGCTGCAAAAACGTCCGGATAAAACGGGAGAAATTGCCCAGGGCAGGGCAATTAATAATAATATATAATGCGCGCACGATGTGCATACTCACGACCGGCAACGGTTCGGGCGATTTCAGGTGAATGCCGCCCACGTCGACGCGGTTGACGGGCACCGGCCTGGACGGTTCGGTGACGCGGTGCGTGTTGACGAACACCAGCGACGGCCGGACGGGCGGCTCGCGGTCGTAGGGCCTGGGCTCGGCGGCGGCGGCCGCGGCCGCGTGCCGGTAGTGCGCGTACACGGTGTACACGTGCATGGCCGCGTTGTGCAGCCGCCGGGCGAACGTGTCGGGCACGGCGTACGCGGAGAACAGGTGCGGCACGTGCGCCGGGTTCGCGTAGTGGCCGAACGCGGCCGTCTCGATCCACGGCAACGGCGGCGCGGGCACGACGTAGACGAGCGGCACGCCCAGGCGGCGGGCCGCGTGCGACACGCACTCGCTGCTCAGCGGCTCGGTGACGAACAGGTCGTACGGCGGCGAGGCGACGGCGGCCGCGTCGCCGAGCAGCCTGTCCATCATGTCGCACGTGAAGCGGCTCGCGTTGCCCAGGAACGGCACCATGAACGACGGCCGGGCGAACGTGCGCACCAGCGCGATGTCCATGTGCACGCCGAGCAGGTCGCCGTACTCGGACAGCGTGTCCACCTCGGTGTAGTTGCGGCCGCCGCCGCGGTCCGGGAACGGCGTGTACACCGTCACGTGGTGCCTGCCGCTGTCCGACAGCGCGCGCAACACGGCCCGCATGAAGTTCCAGTGGCTCTTGGCCGCCACCGTCTCGAACGCCAGCACGCGGGCCCCGTCGGCCGGCCGCGGCCATCCCGCGGCCGCGGCCAGCAGGCATACGGTCGCGCACGCCGCGACGACGGCCGCTCTCCGTGTGGTGGCCATGGGTCGCGCGCCGGTGGATTTCGTTTGGGACGGCACGAACGAACACCTGAAAAAACGAGCGCTACGTCGACGGGTCGCCGGCGTATTGGTGCGAGGATCACGTCGCAAATCGTACCGAGCTTTTTCACGCCGAGTTCTGTGGTACTGTGGTAGGGCAATGGCTGTTAATGCTGTTTTTATCTGTTCAATGCGTTATCTCTTTCGTCGCCTATTCGTGCATGGATCGATGTTACGGATAATATTTCTAATATTAAAGAATGACGAGGCGCCGCGCCGGTGTCTTATCGTTCGTACTATTATAATATTATTCCGACCTTTCGTCGGATCGTTAAATTTCAAACGATTCCATCGCCGACGCCGAAATCGCTAGAGTTCGAAAACAATGCATGCAACATTTGCTCGCACAATATTAAAAAAAAGATATTTTACTTTTTACAAACAGCGATCGAAACAAAAGAGTAAGCATACGATCTCGCGCGTAGTCAATAAATTGAGAATGCTGTTTTCAACGTTTGTGTCAGTAAATATGATTCAGCTACTAGATTCGATGTGTTGAGTACGATCGATGCACAATTGCACGTGTAATTTGTCGTCGTTTAAAATCAACAAGATTCACGTTAGGATCATTTTGTCGTGTAATTTATTTATTTAAAACAAACTCCGGCGGTCATGGTTGTGTGCTGAGAGACGCGGAATGGAATTCGACATCGAGCGTGTCGAGATGTGACTTAAAAGTTGACGAGGGTAAAAAGTGAAACGGAGTCAATTACACCGGTAAAGAGCTTACAAAGGACAGTTTACAATGTTTCGTGAGTGTAGTGGTCTGCTAATGTGGATAAATTAAATATGTGGTAAACGCAGTGTGTCAGTTGTGTAGTTGTGAGGGGAGTAGTTTATGTTAAAAGCATATTTCGCTACACGACTACTGATTAATTTCCGTTAATCCCGCCGAGTTGCATTCACTGTCTGCGGGCTCCGAACAATATATTCAATAATTGGCCTGACAATAACGTAGCATTAAACGGTTTTAACGAATTATTAAGTACTTTTTGAATCGATTTTCTACAGCGTAAAGTTTGTTGTGCGTCTAGACTCTGTTTCCTCGCTACTCGGCCAATTTCAGTTGGCCGTTTCCTCTGTAATATTATCTCGAAACATATAATATATATTTTACGCATTCACAACAATCGTAACGAAATTGATAATAAGTTTAAAACAAATTAAAAGAAACGATACTCCAAAAATACATTTTTGGTTTTTCTACTACAAACAAAAACTGGCTGAGGAGATGTTTAAAATCAAAGCCACGAGAATCACCGAGTGGTTTACCCATAAACCCATATCCGTTATTACTAAATTATTCAAATCATTAAATTATTATATTATAATGCGAAATCATACGTTTAAATAATAGTGCATATTATCTGATTATTATTTCATATTGTCGATTACTGTTGTTGTTAATAGAGTAGACTCAATGCGCGGTACTTAATATTATTGCAATTAACATAGTAGTATATTGTGCTGAAATAATAATTTCTATTTGATTTATAGACGTAAGGAAACGCAAGAAAATATGTCTGGGCTCAATTCGAAGGATACAACAACAAATCTAAAATAACAAACGATGTTGTGCTGTGAGATCGAGTTGAACTAGAGTAATGCACTGATTTAAACTATTGAATTATGTAAAATTTTAAATTACATTTGAAAATACCCGGCTAAATGTTATTTATAATCCGATATTGAAACGCGTCGTACAGTTTATATTCACTAAAAAGTGTAGTAACGATAACTTATACTAATTTATTATTTATCGTTATCTATCCGAAATGTAATCTACAAATTGTTTAAATTAAATAACGCACAATAGGAAATAATACATTATCTGTTTAACTTGTAAACTTTTAACCATTAATTCTAAAATGTTTACTTCATATAATCTTTTAATTTAATCTAACAGTACAATTAAGTTATTTTATAAAGACGTATCGCATTAATTTTTACGAGTCTGTATTTAAATGTGTAATAATATAATGATCCGTGCTTGCATATTTTTTTATAAATAAATGGTTACCTATGCAATACAAATGAAAATGGAATCTGTTGATTTCAATCGTTTGGTATTTATCGTGTCCTAATAATATCGTCGATGCAAATCATTTTACTTAAATGTACTTACTCAGTATTCAATTAACTATACAATGCGCAGTGATAAAAGTTTCGATTTGTTTCATGTATTATCTACCGCCTCATAACCTTTAACTAATACGCACATCTAGCCCTCATACTTGAATATTGACTATCATTAAATAATTATTATACAAACTAATGATATTAACAGTTTTTGCTTGTTAACTAATTAATTTACGTCTGTTTATTTTTATACTTGACCCTTTTTAATTGTGTTATCAATTCAAATCATTATAATCGTGCGTTTTAAATAATTAAGTTTTAATGGCAACGCCTATCGACATTTTGAATTTGCTTCGTGAACAATCAACCGTTACATAACCTTAAACCGTAAAGATTACGTGTAGGTTCTAATATTTAAATGAAAATAACAAATTTAAAATTATTAAGTAATACTAAAATAGGTGCTTAGTAATTGACTTAAAGTCAAGTTATAATTTTCATTTTGGCCATCTGAAAATTCTACAACAAAAAATAAATATGTTCTTTGCATACATGGTCTGTGATTGGGCAAAACTATTTATTAAATTTAAAATATTTGTGATTAAAAAATAATATTAATGTAAATGTACTTGTTTAATATTAGAATGTGGAAATGTTTGCTTGTACATTCGTTGCAATTATACAATAGTGTATATGGATATAATATTATGTAATTATGTTATATTTAAGTGAAAATTTAAAAAACCGTGTTATCGTATAGTTTGAAATGTAAATTTGAAAACGAAGAGTAATTTGAAAATTCTGTATAATTTAATAATATTTCTAAAATACGATTATCTACAAATCTTTCAACAAAATATTACGTAACATCAATTCGTTAAACATATTATTGATTATTCAATGGTTTCAACTAAAAATAAAACTTCACACTTTACGCGAACCATGACGTACCTCAACTATAGTATAATAATTTTGTTCCAAGAGTAATTAAAAGTTTTGCACATTTTTTTTAATCCATTTTCATTAAGTTTTTATAAACACCTGTTACGTGAAGCACAGCTTTCATCTCTTTTGTCCCTTTACGAACGCTTTGGTCTGCCCCGGTCCCTATTACATCTTCTGTATACAAGCATTTCTGTTCTAATATTCGTTTGCGCGACGGGGAACATATTTTAATCATTAATGTTTCATCTTGTGCACTTTCGTTTTAGTATAGAGTTCACTCGATTTTTGTTCCTCTATTTTATGTTTTGGTTTCTTTTCTTTTTTTTTTAACTCAAATCCAAATCCTACGGACAATTGTATTATACAAGAACAATAAAGTCGGTCTGCGTTACGCTAATTAAACAATGTACCTACAACGAGATACAGTCCCTGCGTATTGTGAGTCGCAGTACACGTAAACGATGTCTAATAGATCCGTTCAAAAAAAAAAAAAAAACAAAAGACACCAGACTGCATATTGCCCGCGCGTACTTAAACATTTCGGATATTACGATCGACGACACTTTAGAAAAGTGAATAAATATTTTTTGAAACGCCGACAGCGATGAAAAAAAATTAATATAAAAATCAGAACCGATGAACGGAATCCCTACAAATTTCAACAACTGGAACACATATGATAGGATGTGCCGTTTTCATATCAAAATACTGTTTCCAATATATATTAACTTATAGCTTAAAAAAAAGCGAGCAAGAGATGATTGAAATACTGCAGACGAATCGGTCTTTGAAATTCGAACGAATTCATATTATCGCGTGATATAAAAATTCAAATAAACGCTTATGACCAGGGCTCGGAAGTTTCTAGCAAACACGTGTTTTTTTTTGATTAGTCTTAGAACATCCAAAGTAAGATACAAATTCGTTTCACACCTCCCCGGTGTCATAAACCAAGTTTTATTTTGCTAGTTTTTGCATATTTCGGACTTTTAGAGATATTTTGCTAATTTACAGTTATAAGTGCTATTTGATGACGTTTTCATGTGCGATTGATCGTGTTTTTATGCATATTGATTTAAAAATGCCTAAAGTTAAACAAAGTTTATCGAATCGGCTCCAAACTCATCTAAATGTATACGGTTCTGATATTTTTTCAATCGATACAAGTGTATTATTTTGTAAAATTTGCCAACTCCATGTCGATTCCGACGAAAAGTTCAACGCTTCGCAAAAGTGACAAGCACACATAAAACGTATTTAGAAGAAAAATACGTGATAAAAAAACTTTGTGGACGATTTTTTTTATTTTGCATTTATAGCGCTTGTTTTGGTGTTTTTCAGTGCACACTAAAGCGCTAAAAATGAACCTTTTCAGTGCTATGACTTCCGCGAGCCCTGCTCATGATGGCGTTTCCGATTCGACGAGACTCACGGACGGTATCGGCTCGGGCGGCGGCAGGTGCACGCCGCCGACGGGGATCTCGTTCCCGGGACGGGGCACGGGTTTCTCCACGGTCGGGTCCGAGTTGACGAACACGACGGCGGGCTTGCGGCGGTGGCGGCCGGCGGCCGCGGCGTGCTCGCCGCGGCGGTCGTCGCCGTAGTACCACTGCCACGCGTCGAGCGCGGCCAGCCCGTACGCGTTGTCCAGCCGCCGGGCGAACGTGTCGGGCGCCGCGTACCGGGCCAACAGGCGCGCGGCGTACGACGCGCCGGGCCGCGTGCCCAGCACGCGGGCCTGCACCCACGACGCCATCGGCGACGGGAACGCGTACGCCAGCGGCACGTCCAGCGCGCCGGCCACGCGCGACGCGCACTCGGACGACACGAGCTCGACGACGACCAGCGCGTAGCCGCGGCCGGCGAAGCGGCCGGCCGCGGCCATCCGGTCGACGAGGCGGCACGCGGCCGCGCTCGCGGACGCCGCGACGTCCATGAACCGCCGCGGGTCCGCGAAGTCGGCCACGGCCGTGAGCGCGTCCAGCGACACCAGGTGCGGCGTGTCCAGCGGCAGCGGCAACTCGACGTACCCGCAACCGGCCGGGGCGCCGCCGCCGCCGCAAACGTCCGCGGACGACGCGGACGCGAACGGAGTGTACGCCGTCACGTTGTGCCCGCCGCCGACGGCCATGGCCAGCAGCACGGCGCGCATAAAGTTCCAGTGGCTGCGGGCCGGCAGCGATTCGATGGCCAACACGTTGGCGGCCGACGTCCAGGGCACGGCCGCCGCGCAGCACAGAGCCGCGGAGACGACGGTCGGTCGCATCGGTTTCTACAAAGCGGACGCGTTCGTGTCGGTGGTAGTCTTTTCGGAAGGAACGGCGGCGGCGTGGAAAAAACGACGACACTCGCGCGACCGGCAACCGCGCGTACCGTATATCGGCGGAACGATAAATTATTGTTGGTAACGATTTTTTTCGAAACTAATCCGACGTGTTACTGACATTTCGACGGTGCCGGGTCTAATCTGGCCTGTAACCGCGACGAGTCTTATCTGTCTGTGCGCGCGCACACGATTCGTGGAACGCACTCGATGTTAATCTCGACCGAAGTTTAAAATGCCACGGCCATTTATACACCTACGCGAAACAATAGTCGACGACTTACTAAACTGTGGAGTCGTTTCGAACACGGATGGTTTTTTTTTTTTTTTCTCAACACCAAGGTAATGCGAAAGAAATTCTGGTCTTTCGTTCCTGTTGTTTCGACGTATTTGGTCACAAATCACGTACAACAATCAATAATGATTCGACCGAGTTGTTTGAGAGAGGGGCAACTCGCGCCGCGTTTGCTTCGGTCTAGTTATTTAGTATTTACCTCGAGTCGATACGGTCAAAAACTCATTGTCTTGATTTCATCACTATTTAGACAAATTAACACGTCATTAAAATAATTATTTACTTTATTTTAAATATTACACGAAAAATGTTGAACACGTGAAAAATTGGTGTGTGCCGACTTAAATTTGTGATTTACGGTTTTATTATCAAATGAATACAATCAATTTTCAATAAATAATTATTACCTCAAATCAGAAATTGTCAACCTGTGCGTCGCGGCGGCTCCCGGGGTCGTCGCCGGTCGATATTAGAGGATCCGCTGAAGAAAATAAAAACAAAAATTGTTAGTCAAAATCACAATTGAAAATGGTACTTTAATCTTAAATCGCGGTTGAAATTAATACGCTTTTAACGCGATCTAAGATTGATTATCTTATAGCACGGTTTTCAATAAATTATCGAACAATACATCGTTCCACAGTAGATTAACCGTTGTTATCGGAAAACAACAAGGTTTTTGTCACAGATGTATAATAATACAAGATAGCAGTATTCGTGTTTTCATTGAAACATGACGCCATATACAAAGTGGAAAAGTTTGCAAACAAAGTTATCTAACGAGCACAATCAATAATCATAATAATAGCGTTTAGTATTAATAATCTATTCCGTTCCGTGTTCTTATTTTATTAATATTATTATTACTATGCAACATAACACTATAAAAAAATATACACGAATCGAGTTTGAAGTGCCTCGTTGCCGTGTGATCCCGAATGGCAAAGTTTTCAAACACATTTTTATTAGAATATTTTGTTTTTTAAATCCGATTAAAAATTAATATATTGTGTTTTAAAGAAACCGATAAATAAAAGTAAGAATATTTTATTTTATTGTTTGAGGAAATACGTACGCGGGTGAAATATTTGTTTGTATTTACATTTGAACAGTCAATTAATGTTTCTGATATTTTATGAAAATATAGAAAATCTGCAAACTTTCCGAGTTTCGAGGTGCGCTTTGAGACGTCCTAACAAAAATTATTATGATATTTTTAAACGTCCGATTTGGTACTTAATTATATTTTCTGATATTAATGTAAAAAAAAAATGTTTTGATTGTGTGAAGTACCTACACGAAAATGATGTACGAAATAAATTAGAACTATGAATAATTGTATTGTGGGTTCGTCACGTTTTCGACATGAAAACTCGGCTGTTTACGTTTTTCGGTGATTTATGGCGATCGAAAAAATATTTTTGTCATAATTAACTTAATAATTTTAATAATACTTACTATAACATTTGTAATTAGTCCTTTTTGTATGATAGTTCTGTATACGTAATATTGCAGAGTTTACCCAGCCGCCGAACTTTGCCTGTAACATGTACATTATGCATAATATGTTTTATAACATAAATGAATTTTTTACAGTGGTGAAATTCGCATCAGTTTACATTTTTTGGCATGATAAAGTTGACCAACAACAATAACTAGGATGACCAATACGGTCTTTTAATTAGTTTTGTAACTCCATCGTAAAGCCTTGTAACAGGTTCTAGAGATGGCAACGAACCCCGGTTAATATAACTATATAAAGTCAGTCGGTGGATTATCTGCCTAGGGCGCTTGCCATTCTCACTCGCCTCCCGTATTAAGTATAACTTAATATATCTCAATACAAAGCGAATTGAAATTCAATTTTAAATAATAAAAAAAACCTGTTTATACCAACGATTAAAAAACGATACAAACGGTAATCGAACAGTAAGGGAAACAATAAATAAAACGAAAAAAAAAGAATGTAAATCGTTTTTGGTCAAGTGAGTATATGTTGGTTTTAAATTCACATTGTTTATCTAAGTTTGTGCAATAGTCGAAGAGTTTCGGGAGGCTTTGATCTGAATATGAAGTATATTTTATTAGAAACAAAAATAAAGTCAACATCCAGCGTACGAAATTCCGGTCTTGGAATTTAAACATTGTACGTATTGACATTTGAACAACAAATAATAAACAAATGTGTTGTTGATAATAAATAATAACTATAAATCAAAATATAACACCTACATATATGCAACGAATTTATATTGAGGTATGAATTCGGATAAGGTCCGCTTAGACTTTTCTAACCTCTAAGTCGTGTGTATATTCGTTCATATTATATTTAATAATAATTTGAAAAACAATAATTTCCAGTCTATGTACACAAAATTTGCATAATATTTTTAACCTACGTCGCCGAGATAATTTTAATCCGCTATACCTAAAGCGTCCAATAAATACATATAACTCATTAGATGTAATCAAAAAAAATTCGTCTCCTAAGGTACATTCAATTAACCTGTGTTTAATAAATTATTAAACTACCCATGACTAATAAAATATGTCTGCGCGTAAAATGTAAATATTTTTATACGACGACGTCAAATCGTTACTACGGCCACGCGGCCGTATCGAAATGTCCAATTGTCCAATTGTCAAATACTGAAAAAAAACCAAAGTACAACTAAAGTTAGTATAATGAATACAATATTATTGTTATTATAAAATATGAATTCATATAATATTTTTATGGCACACGGTATCGGCAATTTATATACATTTTAGTATACTCGTTTATCTGTTAGGTACATCTTAATTATTTTATTTATATTGAAAGTTTTATCGCACAAAATCATAGCAACTCATACGAACGCTTTTAATCAAAACAATTATTACTATGCTCCGTAGAGTTTTCGCTCTATACGTAACTTCATACATATCTCATAATATAAAATAAACTCAGACGGGATTATTTATACGTAAGTAGACGGTCGGGATGAACTCATAAATATTGTAAAACATAAACAATTTTAAAAAAAAAATTATCTCATTGAGTTTTCTACCGATAAATTTGACGTAAAAACTCCTCAATAATTTAAATTATAACGTTTACATTTATAATCATATTGATTCAATTGTGTTTGCTTTTTATACCAAGTGAGTTCATAAATACAACATACACGTCAAAAATGCGAATTTAAACACGAAACAAAACATTTATACGTCATATTAATGTAGAAACAAATCCTGTAGATATTTTACCGTAAATGTTGGGGTAACGCATTATGAATTGTCACATTATACTATAATATGAATTTTAAAAAGTTTTGAAATTTAAAAAAATTATTATTTCATTCGTTTTACGATCATCTATTATACCTACTAATTTATGGACGAATATCAATGAAAACCATTGATAATTGTTTGATATAATTGCAGTTATTGACTATGTCAATCATTAAGCATTCATTACCATTAATAAAACGAAATGGCCTCATGTTTTCAACAAACGTTTATCATTTCCTAACATTTAAATACTGAGCGAATTGCCTTGGGAACCAACCGACTATATAGTAATTTATAGACTACGGCTAACATATATAATATACAGTATTATTACGACTATAAATAACACCAAGCAATGAAAATGGTTTCGTGCATAAGAGAAACGTGATTATATTATTGCTGCAATTTTATTTATGCCGAATACAAATCTGCATTAATTTTCCTAACACTTCATATTGGTATTCTGCAAATGTTCAATCTAAATAATATATTTCACAGTATTCATGTCGTATGTGGTCTAACCCTTTTCTACTACAATAATATATTAAATAATTTGTATTAAAATAACTGTGCGTATCACAGTGGTGGCTCGGGATTATGAATTATGAGGTGGAGGCGTTAGAACTTGAAACTACGCAAAATAATATATTAACAACCAATATTAGAACACTCCGTACGCTCAAACACTATTCCAAGATTTGTAATGCTTTATTTTTAATACAACTTCAACTTTTTAAACTGAAAATCAAAATTATTAAAAACTGTAAAAATAATGTCATTATCACTCAAACATTAAATGTTTATGAAAAAAAATGTACGGTCAACGTTTCATTTATAAATGAACGTGTCTAATAAATTAAATACATAATATTAAACTTTTATCGCATTGTTTCTAAATTACATGTTTGCAAAATAGTCAATATGAAATTATAAACTCAATTTGTCTTTTTATTTCATTATTTTAACGTTGTTTAATATACCCATATGCGTTGCCTAGTTTTATAATATGTTGTTAAAAAATATTTAATTAAATAAAAATGTTATTTAGGTATCTACGTAAAAAGAATTGTGAAATTTATAAATTCGATAATTGTTTTCAAGAACAATACTCGAGTGTTTAGTGTGTATTTTATTGAAATTGATATTTTAACTCGATTAATTTTCATAATAATTAGTCAGATTATTCGTGTTAACATCGAGCCACATGGTTTTTTTTAAGTTCACCTAAAAGTAGTTGACGAGTTACAGTTAAATATAAAATATTTTATCTAAACATGAAATTTTTGTTGAACACGATACGATTTAAATGATTTAATTGAAATGCAACATAATATGACATTGTACCATGTTACAATTAAAACACACGTCACACACACACACACACACACACTCACACACAAATATAATTTAACATGACGATCTCTCATACTTAATTGTATACAATTTATTTCAAATTATTATTATTGCATAGATTATTAATTGTATATTGATTATATTACCACGTAAAAACGTCATTAAATGCATCTTTTACTACGTGTTAATACGTATAATACTGTATAATTTATAATCTCAACGTTCACTAACATTTTTTTTCCTTTCTTTTACTCTTTTGTTTCCTCTATGTCTATGTAGTTAAAAGCTATTGTAGTGGCGTCACCTCCCGTGGCTTATTAAAAAGAGCTCTTATATAGATTTTCGTATGCCCAACATTTTTAATGCCATTCACCCCCAAAGCCATGTCAACGAGAGAGATAGATGGTGAAATAAGATTATATTCTTTTCTCATATGAAATACTCATTTAAAAATTGAACATTTGTCAGTTTAAATTTATACAACAACAGTATAAATAGTATAAACTCAACTATAAAATTAATAAAAACTATAGCGTTATTTTGAAAATTCAAAATAGCCTCATAAAATTGACATGTTATTAGTTAAGAGATAGAAAACTCTATACTAACACCATGGAGACTATAATTATTAATGGTATAATGGTGATGTTTTATATGATAGTCGAGTTTTTAATTTATAAATTTTTAATATGTATATTGATAAATAAATTTAAAAATATATTATTTGTTGTATACAAGTTGGAAGATTATCATTGATTACCTTTACACTGAGTAAAATGTAAGCACAAATATTACGTACCTTATATTTCCGTAATATCCATCCGTTGTACTTAAATTGCCACGATCACTATGTTTTACTTACACCATTGTTAATTTCATATAAATGGTATTCGATGGTTTGTTTTTTGCTAAACTCTTGTTGCAGGCGCCATAGTCATTTCTTTTCTTTAGTACCTATATTGTTTTATTGACATTAAATTACTTGCAGAGTTAACTGGTTTACACCTACTATAATAGAACTATTAAATTATTTATTTGTTACATATAAAGTATAGCAGTATAGTAGTAAGTATAGAATACATTTATCACGTGTTGTTTACCATTTTAGAAATGTAATTTTGAATGTATTAAAACGAAATTCTGGTCAAACGATATATCTTATACTAGCTGACCCGCGGCAAACGTTGTTTTACCATAATATATTTCTAGTGAATTTTTTACTATAAAAAATAACTAACTTATTGGTAAGTATTTGGGGATTCGGATGAGGAGTTCGATAAGAAACACTGTGACGGGAGAGTTGTATTTATAAGCTAATAAATTAGGTACCGATTAATAACCGATCTGTTGGATTTGAATACGTTTCTGGTGACGATGAGAGGCGCCTATGACCTAACTTTAGACTGTAAATAAATATAATCGGTACTACTTACGGCTTGTCGGTGGGTTGCTGTTGAGTTTCGGCGTCGGCTCGTGAAAATATTAAGTAAGCACTAACAGATACACAAAAGTCACGATTAAAAGTTTCATCGGTCGTGTCGGACGAGATGAATAATAATAAACTGACGACATTATCGACATTATCACGGAGAAAAATTAAAACCGCGACGAAGAACTTTCCGAACCGCTGTCGACACTAGGCCGGTCGTCGGAGCACTGTGCATCCGGTTAGCCGACGTACTTCCTCGCGAGCGTCTCTCGATCGGTATCAGGCGGATTGCGTGCGCAGAACAGCTGTCATTGGTCGGGCGGCGCGATTACATTGGCACGCAGTATCTCCACTCGTTCCTATTGATATTCCTCATTACTATTGTTACGTAATCATGTTGTCACAATGAACTATCTTATATAATAATTACGTAATACCTATTAATGACTAATCTCTTCGATCGTTGTACGTTTCCGGTGCGAAAATCACGATTTTTTTTCATAGAATAGCAAAAAAATAGAGCTATTGTCTCGTGGCAATGTGGGGTGGCGGTCACTACCCCTATGATTTAAGGGAGGCTATCGTTTATGTTTGATTTTAAGCGCCCCCGTGTCTTTTTAGTACACATCGCGGGGAAAAAGTCAAAGGCGGCACATAAAAGTTTGATCAGAAGTCGGGAGACCTGTATTGCCCCTGCGTTCCCCTCCGATTCAACTATTGCTCCCGCTAAGCCTATTCTGCTCGCGAAAAAATCTCCCTTAAAATATTAACAATATATATATATATATATATATTATAGCTAAATAACCCGGCTTCGCCCGTGTGCAACTTTTTATTTTTTTCATTTTTACCCCTTTTACTCCTCCTTAGGGGTGGAATTTTGAAAATCGGTTGACATGACGACACTCAGAGAGGTATTTGGAACAACTCTGTGAAAAAATAATTGGGAAAAAGTTAAATAGCGTCGTCACAAAATGGGAACATAAAAAAGGCCTGTTCTTTTATATATGTATATAAATAGATAGATATAAAATTCTCCTGTCCCAGTGTTTGTTATCGAACTCCTCCGAAACGGCTTGACCGATTTTCATGAAAATTTTCGTACATATTTGGTAGCTCTGAGAAAATAGGACATAAAGTATTTTTTAAACCCCTAGGTGTTAAGGTTGGTAGGCACCACAAATATTTTTAAAAATGTAACGTTTTATATGTATACCTATTCTGTAACCATAGTAACCATTATCATTATTGTTTATACATTTTTTTGCAAATCATTTTCAATTAAAAAATATATACGTGTTTCGTATACTTTTCATATACTTACAATGAGTTAGTTATTATTCATAATACAAAATAATATATGACAAAACAACGTTTGCCATAATTACCTTTTGAGTTACGATGAAAATAAAAATTGGATTTTCTCGAAAACCGGTAGGCCGTCATTTTTGCCGTTTTTCGTCAGTTTTTCACTTATAACTTTAAAACTATTGAGAAATTCAAAAAATAACCTATGCTACGCACCAACTATATAATATTTTAGACCGTAAACCTCCCAAGAAGTTTTTGATAAGACCACGTTTTCTGGTACAAAAAAGAAATTTTCTTGGTTAAATCAATAAATTCCTCGTTTCACTCAGAATCTAAAACACATGGTAAAGTCGATAGATTCATCGTTTTACTCCAAATCTAAAAGAATAAGAAAATAACATAAGTAAAATACCACAGTAATATTTGTTAATTCACAATAGGTAAAAATGATTTACTTTTAAACAACAAACGTCATACTCTATCAGATAAATCAAATACAGCTGTAGTATGTTAACAACTATATACACGTTTGGATTGAAACCAACTTATTGATATTAAACACGAATTCTTCGTGCGCAATTTTTTTTTCATTATTTCAATTTTCAATTTATTCACTAACTTGAAACAAAAAATATTTGATTTGAAAATACGATTAAAATGTTAATTTAAAAAAAAAAAAAAGGATGAGATTCAAGATTAAAAGAACCCGACGAGATACGAGTAACGGATGATTGAAATTCAAAGTCAACGTACCATTGTTTTCGAAAAAAGATTCTGAACCAAAGAAGTTAATAGATTAACCTCTAATGCGATTTTCTATAGATATATTGTAACATTAGTTAATGATTTCTTAATTCAGGTGAACAAACCTGTAGCAAAAAAAAAAAAACCAAATATTACAGATAATAAAAAATCATTGTTTTTTCGTATACTTAACCAACCTTGTTAAAAATTCATTTTTGAATAATCATAAAAGTTGATTGTGACTTTTACGCAATAAATGTACAAGTCGAAAAAACTGACGAGGAAAATAAATCTCAGGTCTCAGTGGCTGAAAATAAAAATATAATTTTTAACTTTTTTAGTTTTGAACAAAATATATTATGTATGTACTATATTATAATAATAATTTTTAAATAATAAAATTATGAACGTCCGAAATTTAAATATTGGGACCTACAGTAAAATATAAATACATTATAATAATTATTAAATGAAACTAAACTGACACTGAACCAAAATAATATATGACCTTATATTTGTATTTTGTATTGGCTAAATAGCACCTGCTATAAATTTTTAATTATTCCAAATTCCTATAGTTTTATGTTCGTTTCATTATTAAATATAATATATTTAAGTTATATTATAACTTATAATATCTAAATCATTTTTTAAACTCGTATAACTCGAATAATATATTATGTAACACAATAATTTATAAACAAATAAAAAATTATTTTCTATGAAAATTACAAATATAAAATTTGTAAACAATATATTGACGTGTCTATAACGTAATGACGTCCATACAGAGACGTAATATTATCCAGTGCAACGGTCGTTGCTCGCGCCAAGTAAAAAAAAAGAAAAGAAAAGCGTTGCTACGCCACAGTGTATATTATCTCGATATTATTTACGTTAAACATCAAAATTAATTAGTAATTAAGTGTTATAGACGCGATCGTATCGACCAATTTTTTAACATAATAATAAAAATGAGTTCTGGGGCGATTATTCGGGACTACAGAGTTTAGGAAAACACGATTTTTTTCGAGTTAAGGTTAAGAAAATTATAAGCTATCAATTTTAAATTAAATAACTAAACTATTATACGTACACGGGTTTGAACAATAATTAATAATTCACGTACTTCCGTTGAGATTAGAATTTCATAATTTTTAAATTACGATTATAATCGAGTATTTAGAAATATACGAAAGTGTATTTAAATATAATATTTTAAACATGACGATGGTTTAGATTCTGAATAAATTATAAAAATGTACAAATTATGATCGAGATAATATGATATACTTCCTTAGCTAATATTTAGTAATAAATAGCGATTTATATTCTTTTGTAATTGCATTGAATAAAAAAATAGATCGATCGAATATTGTGTGTTCGATTGTACGTTATTCGTTCGTCTATTGTTTACGAGTCATTTGATAAACAATAACACCGACGTTTTAAAAGTGTAGAAAATATCGGGAAACCGAACGTTGAATGAAACCGATTGAAATATTTAAACATCAGAAAAATAGGTAGAGGCAGACACACACACACACAGGCAGTAGATATCGTAATAGCGATGATGATAATAATAGGACCGTTTCGCAGAGCGTCTATACGTCACGTCTTGATTGAAAAAAAAAAAAAAACAAAACAATCGGTTTTTCACCATAACTGTTGGGAGCGTTTAATCGAAAATAAAAATCGCCGTGAACGTCACGGAATATACTCGAGTACTACTAAAGATTCCCCGTGCGACCATAACCGTCGGCAAATAAACACTGGGTGTGTAGAGTAGTACCTACTACATTACTTTTTCCTCGACGAATTTCATCATATCGGAATAATACGTTTGTGACGTTGTGGCGTCCATGTGTCCGAATGTAGAACGTGGACGCGCGCGCGCGCGCGCGGGGTGGGGGGGGGAGGCCGAGGGAAATACGCAGTGTCGTCGGGAGAGCGGAAGGGGGAACCGTGACGTCATAAACTTTGTTATACATAGCCCATCCCGTTGCCAACTTCGGTCGGTATACAGACCGTCAGCTGGTACCCACGCACGCACAGTCTCGCCGTCGTCATTCCGCGCTCGTCCTACCCGCGTACACGTCGTCGAAATCGCGGTCGACGCTGTCAGTTTAACCCTTATTTTTTCAAATTATCAAGAAGTGATCCGGTGGTTCGTCTATTTTAAATGTTGGCTAGTGTGCGCGGTCTGGCCGAAATCACGAGGTTTTCTTTTTCTTTTTTTCTTTTCACGTGAACCGCGCGAGTTGTAATTTTATTTTATTTTATTTTTTTTTTTCTTTCGTTTTCACCTTCTGTTCCACCGCCTAAATCCATACGCAATGTTAACGTAACCATGGTAGACAAATAGATTGGTCAGGTCGTCAGCAATCTCAAGGTAAGCAATTTGAAACGCACGATTTGTTTACGATTTCGCGTAGATCACTGGCCAATGCGAGTTTACCCGTCTTTCTTCGCTGCACGTCAAATGGCTTTCGATCGAATGGCCCGATTATTGTTCTGGAAAAAAGCATTCTAGTTTCCCGTTTGAAAATATAAATTTACCTTCCGCAAACGACGAATAATTTGAATGTAATAATGTCATAAATTCGACTTTGTAAATCCATTAAATAATCGCCGACGATTGATAATTATGTGGCATGTAACGTATAACCTACTAAGGTACATCCTATTATGTTTACCTACTACTTATAATAATATATCCCACTTATCGTCGTATAATTTATAATTATTATACAAATGAACCTAATCAATCCAAGATTGATACTTAGTAACTAAAATTATTACAATCGGTTCGTTTCACTGTTTTATTATCTCTATTAATATTTAATTTAACATTATTAAATTCCATTCTTTTGTAATACTACGGTCAAATGTAATTATTATAATAACAATATATTTTAAAACGCGAGAGATGACCTTTCAATGAAAACTGCATTAAATAGGACTGTTCATAACTGGACACGGTTATGGAATAAAAATAATCGTTTACAGTTTTCACAATATTTGAAGTATCGTCTTTTCCTTGGGTCATTATTGCATTAAATCTATCATTTCTTATCTTGAACTCATAAATACACAGCTGTCGTATAAATAATAAAAGAAATAGTGCCTATGGCCCTTCGAGTTCATCCCCTGCAGCGCGGAACACGTGTAAATCTCACGTAGCTCGTTGACGATATCATTTTTAATTGTTTATCGTATATTATGAAGAGAAAAAAACGGAAGGTATTCTATAACCGTTGGAGGTATTTTATTGCTCTATAGATTAGACGGCGTAGTGAGAATAAAATACTACAAATTATCGTTTTCATCGGTTAATAATGTATACTATTATTATATCTCCCGTGACGTGTGTAATTTAAAATAACAATAATTTCTATTTCAAGAAGACTGTTAATTTTTATCAAAAATAATCGTAAAAAATAGCCTACATTTATTCGTCGGTTTTACTTGTTTAATTTATATAGTTTTTGTTTGAAAAAAAAAAAAAATCCGTCTAGTTTACACATCACAATACGCTATGTTGTTGAGTAGTCGTCCCCACCCAGTGCCCCCCCCCCTCGTTCCTCTATCATAATACATATTATACACATTACACGCGTAACACAAACCGTCTAATCGCAAGCACACAGTCCATGCTAGCTTACACGTGTGACTATTAAAATCGTAGGCAATATACACAATTCAACGATCAAACCAAGGATCTTGAGTGTTTTTAATCAAAACGTATATTCTCTCGCCCGATGACCCACATCGAGCTCATTCGACTAGAACGACGTTCTGCTAACATTTTCTCGACATAATATAGGAAATTGAACTACATTAAAGAATACAATAACCCATAGATACTTCTTTTCAATATGAATAAAAAAACCAAACCCACGTTTACTCCATTATACCGTAGGCTCTTCCCGCTCTACTTTTTTGATTTACTCGGTAACGAGTCACGGACAGACACAACTGTGACTGTTTAACAGCACAATCGATAATCAAAAAACCATTCAATTTACAATATTTTTCAATATCATCATATTTAATGATAATATACGTTCATAAATATTAGATATCCATCAGGTACACATTGTATTTTTATTCCAGATAATTTTCATTATTTTATGCACTGAATAATTTTAATTTATATCGACTAGTTAGATTATAGTCACGTCCAGGCCGCCGTTTAAAAACATAATAATTATCGTTTTGAACAACGAATCAAAACAAACGATCAAAAGACGCATTTTTGGTTTATTTCAATTGTTTGGTGTTATGTACTTTTCTAATAGAACTCGTGGCCGCGTTATTGGCCGGCGACGTCATCATCGAGCGCGTCCGAGAACGTGGGCCGTTACCCTGCCAACGGCATCGTATACCGTAACCGGGGCAACGGGTATGGTGTTGCCCCGTTCGACCGATAGAGTGCCACCACGAGTGTTGGACTTGAGATGAGGTAAATAAAAAAAATAAAAAGTGAAACAATTGGTATTCATAAAGCCCGTAAGGACGCGAGATTATTAGAGAACATGATCAATGTTACTCGAACAGAATTTGTCTTGCCCCTTATAGAATATAATTTGACTTGGTAAAAAAAAAAAAAAGGGATACTGAAAAGTAAACCGCACGTTTGATTTCGGGGTGTCAGATTTTAAACTTTCAACTCGATGATGGCCATGGCCTGATTTCGTTTTTATTCCCTCGGCATAGCCCCCTCGCGTGCCGTATGGAAAACTCGTTGTTGGAAATAAAAACCCGACTTGTTTTTCTTGATTAATAAATTCTTACGCCTAGTAGTTTTGCATTAAAATCACGATCGAAAATCGCGGCTTTGATTATAATATTATAGTCATTAACCGTAACTAATTTAATGGACGTTTAATGTACATATTATTATAAGACCGTAATTAACGCGGCCAATCAAAACACATAATTTCGCTCCTACACAGTTAAATATTATCGTTTAAGAAGTGTAAGACGTGTAATTTGTCATAGCCGTATGTTCATATGACGAACAGCCCGTGTGGCTTCGTTCCCATATAGGCTTTCACGCGGGTCGCTGCGGCCAAATGTCACGCGTCCGTCGTCGCCACGTAGAATACGTTTTTTATTCGCCGCCGCGTCCGCCGACCGACACCGCGTTTCTTGCTATTTTCGTACGTACACGATTATTTCGACCGGATGAAAATCCGTTGTACAACCGACCGAGCGCTATTCGACACTTTCGTCACACTTGTGGCGGCGGCGGCGTGTCTGCTGCCCTGCGGTCCGCCGCGTGACACACACACACACGCACGCGGGGTAAATCATTTAGGTATTATCCCCAGCTGACAAACGACTACCGATTGGAAAATTTTGATCTCTGTGCGTTATCGAGCGTCGGGGGGGGGAAAAAAAACCACGTTGAACGACCGCGTGTCCCCGGGTCGTCGCACGGACATCCGTATAGAAACGTAAAACTCGTTATCCCACCGACCCGGCGCGGCGGCTGCTATACGGAGAGGAGGACATTATTATCGAGCAGCTGAGCGTGTTATATACCGGTCGTCGTCGTGCGGGCACACGCGACATCGTCACCGATACTATATTATTCTATTATAACGTACACAACGCGTGGCGGCGACTAATACTTGATAGATGCTGACTTTCCGCTGCGTGTGTTTCGACGCGCAATAAACCGATTGTCAAGGATGTGATTTCGCCGCAGCCGCCGCCGCCGCCGCCGACCGAGAGTCGTGTTTTGTTCGTCGTCGTTGTGGTGGCATATTTTAACAACGGTGCCAAGGTCGTCGCCGCATCAGTGTAACGTCGCGTACGAATCGCTTCGTACCGTTTATAATAATATAACCGTACGCGTTTTATTCCGTATATAATAATAATGATGACGATGATAATAATAATAATAATAATAATAATGATATCTTTATGACACGCGCGAGACTCTTATTGTCGTTGGCGTTTTTTTAGACTCGTCCGCGGTCGTCCTCGTCGTCGGACGGGCGAGGAGCACGACGGAACCGTTCTCGCTAATAATATTGGTTTTTTCTTATTTTTAGACGTTTTCGACGCTTCGTCGTCGTTGCCCTCGGCATATTATAACCGCGAACGGAACAGCCAGTGTCCGCTTCGTCGCGAGCGGTGTCTCTCGCAGTATTATTATGACGACTGCGATAATTATACGAATGACGACTGGTTGCTTTGATAACGGCGATGGTAATAATATTATAATAATGACGAAATAAGTGGGTGTGTGTACAGAAGAGATACTCTGTGCGCGCACGCACTCAAAAATCCGATTCGAGTAAAACCGATCTCTCCGTGCCGCCGCCGGGTCGTTACAAAACCGTATACGTACGGCACGCCGCCGCGGCCGGGGCCGTTGACGAACAAATATTTGCCGTCATAATGCAGTGCGCACCTGCCGGCACTTGGGGGGGAGGTGACGTGCACGACTAAAAACGTGACGAAAACCCCGCGGTACCTGTGGCCACGAAACGAGTGTCGCGCAAAATATTTTATACCGACAAAAACCCTACGATGAAAAAAGGCCGAGTTCCAGATCACCTCCCCGAAAAAGTCTGACTAAAATCAGTAATGATATCTACGTTGTGGTACCGAGTCGTCTGCTCTTTCTTGACATCGCTTCACTCCTACTTGCACACGAACACGTCTCTTTTATTTCTCTTTTACTCGGGAGGTGGTCAGGAACTTGGCTTTTTTGTCGGGATACTGTTCCTTTTTGCAGGCTCCAGCATCTAGAGGCGTCTTGATTTTTTATGTGGTTCACTGGATGTTTTTTCTTTTTTTCTTTTGTACGTATCACATGCGACTAAATTGAAACAATGTCATTTTCAATATTGTTGTTAAATTTCCGCCGGGTTTGCGTCGTCGCGTCGTCCGAATGTCTACTTCATCACTCGTATGTTGCGCTTGAACGTGAGATCGCGCGGGGACAATTTAGCCGTGATCTTACCCAAGCGTGCGGACGTCAGAGGACACGCCGCGTCACTGATAATTATTCATATTAGAACTAATCTGAACAGTTTACTCGTATATAATATACGGATCGTTTCCGATTATGCGATATGGAATTATTGTCGATTGGGTGTAGAGTTATGACGATAATAATGAATAAATAGCAATTAATATATATATGTATAATATATTGCCGGTTGACACAGCGTGTTTTAATATTAGGCCATTCGCGATGCTTGGCAATACACTCGTATTTGTTGTTATCGGCGTTTCCATCGAATCGAAATATACGAGTTCCCCCTATATATTACACCATTCGGGCGTTTAAAACGCTCCGCCCAAAAATGGCACTAATTTTTTGAAAAAATTGGCAATTTTCAGATTTTTTCTTTTTTATTCACACTGTAAAATCTATCTTTGTGTCAACTTTCAAGTTTCTACCTCGTGCGGGAAGTGCTTTATAATTTTGATCTGATCAGTGGGTGAGTGAGTCGGTATCGAAATTGAAAACTTTGTTATGCTCTCATTTCGAAATGGCTTTATATTGAGGACCCAAATGTACACATCATACAGTCCTAAGTTATGTTTTAAACTTCAAAGGCCTATCTCAAGAGCTATAGTAGTGATATATGACGGTCAGAAAAACCTGGTAAATCGGTTCATGTAAAGTTACGCGTTGCATTGCTAGAATTTGGCGGCGCACAGACACCCAAATTTGTAACATCATTATTAATATTATTATCCATAGTAGTTAAAGCTGAAACATTAGAACGTTGCTCTGCAGTTGGTCGTGAGTTAACATTTTATCCGCGCTCGACCCAAAATTAAAATCCACAAAGACAATCGAATGAAACATATTCGGCTTTCCCACTTGACTTTATTGGCGTTCGAGCCCCCCCCCCCCCCGACAGACGACCGAAAAAGACATTAAAACTTAAACAAATCACGAATGGGTTTGGAATTTAAAAAATAATCATATTATTATTTCATTCCATTTGCTCTCTTTTCGACTTCGGTTCGCCTCTCCCGAAAAACTTGGTTTGACTACAGTTTGACTTGTTCGTCGTACACACACACACACACGCGCGCCGCGCGGCCTCGTTGACCACCCCATCCGGCGACGGCTTATCGTCAACACACGGTGTTTTGTCAAAATATCATTGTACTACTTGTCGCGCGACATATCGTATTTGACCCGTCGCCGAAGCGACACACACACACACTGTACATCGCCGCATATTATTATTATTATTAATATTATTACCATCGCGTTGTGTTATGCACAATGTGTACGTATATCGCCGTATAACAATATCATTACACCGTTGTTATTATTGTCGTTTTCCTTCTCTTCCCTCTCACCTCCTCCACATCGACCGCTGCGGCGGCGCGGATATCGCCACACGTCGTTAATGTTAAGTCGTTAAGAAAATAAAAAAACAAAACTATACACTCGTTTCGGAACATCAAAGAAAGTACAACACTATTCGTGTGTTTGTGTGTGTGTGTGTGTATAATTAACACGTTAAAAACTCTACGTCGGGAACGCCTATATAGTACGAACCGCACTGTTCGCGTACAGTTTAAATAATAAACGTTTTTAATAATATTATATTATAATAATATTATGTAGGTATATATTTCAAGTGGCCCACGAATGGTTACGTATGCAAATATGTGCAGAATTTGTCGTGTTTGCTCATTGCGTTACAATTTTGACAATATTTTCAACTATACGTTACGAATACCGATACCGTTTTTTTTTTAATTCATCCGAGTAGGAAACTCTAGGAAAGTCGTACGAAACATGCGATTTTAATCGTTACGTTGTACTATATACGCTTTTTGTTTTTAATTCGGTTTTATTTTTACCTCGGTCGCCCCGAGCGGAATTACACTCGAGTCCCAAAATCCGTTTATGATGTAAATTGAGGCCAGAGGTTTTTTTTTTTAGCGATCCGCAAAGAAGTTTCATACCATCGTGTTTCTAGTTTAGCGTAGAATATTTTCTTTCTCGCTTTTTACCGACTTGTTAAAACTTAAAACGATGCGTTCTTTAGTACATTAACATTAAGTATACATAAATATTATTATGTGCTTATTGTTGTTTTCCAAACTACCTTGACGTATTTTTTCAAAAATACTTCTGATCTCAGAAGCCGAACGAATAGTGAGCAAATTTTAAATTTACGTTTTATCTGTATGTATATTATAGACATAGTTGCGGTCAAAAAGTTCATGAGAATCGAATTCAATAAAAGCTTAAAATTAAAAACCTAAAATGGTAGATTGACTTTTTGCTCACACCTTCCCAACTATACTATGTTCACGATTTTATCAATGTCGCATAACAAAACAATCATTTACTAATTATTAAATAAATACTAATAAGTTGCACTTATTCTCACACGCGAAAACAACATAATAACAGCTGCATGTTTTATCCTCTTCGACGTATTTATTGATTATTTGTTCATTGTTCATTATCTGTTTTATTAGATAATTCATCTATCAATGTCGAACACACTCAAATCCCGAAAGTCTTTCTTGTGCTGTTTTGGACCTCAAATAATACTAATTACCAATTGGTTTAGATAACGCAATGCGCGTTAGCTTCTTTAATTCAAGATGCGTATCAAATATATATAAAAAGACTGAAAATGTGGTTTTCCTTGTGTTTTATATATTTTGTTTTTTTATATCAACATCTACTCTACTACCAACTGACACAATCAGCTGTATTATTAACACTTTATAAGAATCTAAGATGAGAAGATTTTAGATTTTTGCATAGTTATTCCTGTGCATTATAATATTATTTAACTGTGAGACGTATGAGACATATCATTTTATTTTTATTTACTTATAAATGCTTTGTAGAGTCGTTGATTTATCTTTTTTGACACAATCCTCTAAAAAAAAACCATATTTTGTAACGTTAAGTCAATTTTCAAGAATGCAAGGTTAGTTGTATTTATTTTATGTTTTGCAAAGAATTTGTAGATCACAAAAAAACTGTATTAAAATGTTTTATACCTTATTTACTCAAAGAAACATTACATATTCAAATTTAAACAAATATACTATCAATAATTGATAATAGTTCATTACATAATATATTCCAACCAAATCGAAATATTATCATCAAATTATAAAAATAAATATCTAATTTGTACGTACGTATTTAATTAGTGGCGCCGCCGAGGTCATTAAGTCGTACGTTTTGCCGCAGAAATGAAACATACCTCCTAGAACCAATTAAAATATTTTAAATTACTAAAAAATCATTACAAAGTATCAATGATGTTTAAACATAAGTGAAATCGAACTTTTATTGATTTTATGAACTACACTTTAGAAAATAATATCTATTTGTAGATTTTCTGTGAACTGTTTTTTAACTTTCCGCACTTTATTTACGCGAAATTATATTCTTCGCGTTGAACAGTGAATCGAAATACTAAGTTATTTTGTGTCTATATTTTTCTTCACTAGTGCATTAAGTATCGTGAAGCTAGTGGAAACAGGTTTGTTTTCAAGAGGTGATATAACTGTAAATTAATTTAGTGCTTCAATATTCGCTTGGTATAAAACTCAACATGCTTCAGTTCCTATATTTTTTAGATTGCCGATTACTATCGTACTAGTTTTATCATTATTTCCCACATGACTCTAACCAATAAATTGTTTTTTTTTTTTCACTGTGACCTCATATTTTTGACAACATTGTTTAAACTATAATGCCTGTTTAATAGCTTCTCGTTAAGATAAAAAAAAAAAAAATGTTCTGATAAACGCATTTAAATATTAAATACAACAAAGTACTCTATACGATCAACACGAATAATGGAAATATTTAATTTAAAATATCCCATTATTTCTATTTTTAATTTGAACATTCACCTACATTAATATGTTTACAATTTATTAATTTCACATAAATTAAAGATTTCAATTACATTATTTTTTTAAATAAATAAACAATATAACAATAATAAACCTTTTTTCATTTGTTTCTAAAATCATTAACCATTACTGTGCAATTAAAATTTTAGCATAAACTTTAAAATTTGAAAACAAATTTAGTTGAAACGATTTTATTTATATATAATTCGTTTAGTACTATATTCTGCTTGATATTTTGTTGAAAGTTAGTAGTGTATAGACCAGTTTTAAGAAAACTGGACTATTTATGTAAAATGTTGTTTACAACGGTATAGTAAGCAATTGTAAATCTTGATCTGCCCCAAGTGGCGATTATATTTTTTTCTTTTAATCGAATATTAGAAAGTTATATGATTTCATATCCCGAAGTATACATGCACTGTGTAGTATTTACATATTCATAAATTAATAATTGCTCTACTCTGTCGTATACGTTTTAATGGTCTATTATTGAATTATTATATTCAGGTAGGTCGATATTTTCAATTTTCTAAAGTAAAACTGTATTTTAAAATCGATTACAATTAAACGCTCTCGGCAAACAATGATCCTGTACCATATTTATGGATTAAAAATTACTTGTTACTTTACGGAATCGTTCTAAATATTTTAACACAGTCAACTTGTTAAAAGACGACGAGATTTTAGTATGGACGAATTAATATGACCTACGTAACACCATTGATTACAAATAATTATTTGTTACAATCAATTCTTATAGTTAAAACAGAAAACAGCAGTACCTATTATTTTACTTATTGACTGAGTTTTGAAATAAAAATTATAATATTCAAATTGCATAAATTGATGAATACAAAATACAATATTTATTAGAAACAATTACTGATGGTTTAATAAATATTTATTATTTACTTTATGCGTGTGTGTTTGTGTGTTTATATTTTTCTAGTTTTTCGATTAGACTTAAATTTACCTATACATACATCGTGGCGCGCCGGTCATCTAGAGATAAAATATAGGCCCAACCGTTATGCGATAAAATAAACATTCTTCTATGGAATATCGTGGTTGTGTTCGGTTTTAATACGTCGTTGATCTATGAGAATTTATATTTTATAGTATTAAGTAAATTATGTATATGTGTGTCGGTACGACGGACCAATGAATACCACTACGATCCGATACTATATATCGATGAATTAATTAGTACCCGTATCTACTGCCTACCCTAACGACCCAACGGAATGTTTTAAATGATCGGACCACGGCCCGGCCTCGACGCGAGTTTCGGCGGCGGCGGCGGCTACTAAAGACCTACTGTTCTATAGAGAACCAACAAGTCCCGACATTTTAATATCGGGGAAAAATCTATTGCAAATTCAAAGTGGCTATTATTTATTTCTTTATGTCGTCCAAACGGTCGTTACAAATCTCGTCAAACATAAAGTATAAATTATATGAGAGAAAAATACCCATATTCCTTGCCCCGTGCTCATTGGCCAATTCGGTATGTAAAATCTCTCTTTGAAAATCTTAATATTTACTTCTCGTCGACGACGTTCGTTATTATTGTCCTGCAGGACAGTGGGCTTATTAACGAGCCAATCTATACACGACTGGCACAGGTGGAGATTTAGTTGAATTTTAGAAAAGTAACTCTACTTTTTTTTTTAGGCTCGAGTACTATTCGAGGAAGCTAAGCCCCTGTAAATCCCCCATGATATCCACCTTTGTATAAATGTTATCTTTAAGACTTGTGTCAAGACATGATAATACAACTCCTCGAGATACTTAAATTTTTATAAACTGTATACTAAAATGAAATATTTATTTTAAATTTTAGACGACGAGGTATTACGTTAAATTTAATGGTCGTGTTAATTTTCAACTATTTTATTGACACAATATAGTTTAATAATATTGTTCGTGTATTTAGCGAATACTCATTAATTAAAAAATAACACAGTTAAATGGTTTAATATAGGGGTCAATTTTTTTTTGGATTGGTCACCCTGTTATAAGTAAGAGGATATCCGCACCATATATTATAACAATAATATTCTCCATAAATTCTCACTGTATATTATAATAAACCCTCACAATGTTTCAATGAATATTAACGTAGGGGCTTACCGTCGCCGTTATTAGCAATGTCATTCAGCATTTCCTTGAACCCGCATTGACCTTATTCTCTATGACTGCGCCCCCTTCCACTGAAATTAAAAATAACAAAATTGACGTTAATATGCTTTAATATAAATAATATGTGTGAAAATGTAAAAAGTAAATCCGTACCCAGTGAAAAAAATTCCTCGTCCAGTTTGTAAAAGGTGACGTAAAAAAATACATTTTCGAACGCCATAACGATAAAACTTATTTTCTCAATTATTTATTTCACATGGATATTTTATGAAACAGTTGATTTTCATATCTACAAATTTATTTTATACATTTCATGAGCATATTAAAATTTTAAATTAAACTATGAGGACCCATTATGTAAAGAACGTACCTAACCTGTTTTTTTTTTTTACAATATTTTAATTTATAACCGAGTTGTTCGCAATAATTAAAAAAAAAACCACACGATTCAACGCTAATTACGTCTTATTTTATACATACAGAAACAACGAATTACCCTTTAAAAAACCTGCACTGCTTTAAAATTGAAATATTATATAAGCAGCAGAGAAACACCAGAACCCTGCAGATAAACGTACAAAAAAGACATGCACGTGTTGACTTGGCACAACGTCGATTCCGATAGTGTTTTTTTTTTTTTTTTTTTCGTGAAACTAATTATTGCTCTAGACAACCATGTGTGGTTAAATTATTTAAATTACAACTAAAGTATACGTCATGTCGATCGGGCGATTTTCTAAACGAAAAACTATTCCAATAACAAGCGACTATTGAGCATTAATTTTAGGGCATTTGTTGTTGCTGTACGCACTCAAAACGAACGATTCAAACGCATATTTTTTTTCCAAGCCGATTACCTACGCGTACCGATGATGGAATAGTCCCGATGTCAGCGCGCGCGCGTGTGCGATGTATGACACAATATGCGTGTATTCCCGATTAGTCCCTATAGTATATCTCTCGTCCCTGTGTGTAACAGTCGCACACTACGATAATGCCATATTATCACAATGCCACGACGACGCGCGATATTATGGAGGAAAAAAAAGTTTGAAAACGAAACGCGCATGGCGCGGGCGGTGTTTCAATACTCGAACAAATAACTATAACAGACGCGGTACGTCGTACACACGGCGCTGTCGTCGTAGCAGTCGGCCGTGCATACACGTGTTTTTTCTGACCAAATATTTTTATCGGCTACGGGTCGTCTGCGTCTGCGTCTGCACTGCGTCCGCGGTGATTTCATTTGGTGGGTGTACGCGGCGGCGATATCGTTCGAGCGACCGGTGGTGGTGGTGGTGGTGGTCCGATGAAGTTTCCAGTTTAAAGGTCACCGAGGCTATCAACACCAGCGTGTGTGTGTGTGTGTGTGTCGTCGCTTATTATATTATTATTATCATTACTTTATTATTACCATCGTGTGCGTGTAGTGTACTTAACGAGTTTAAATTAAAATAAACACACACACACACGCACGCGCATACTCGCACCAATAATATGTATATCTGTATTGTTGTTAATTACGTATTATTATTGTTATCATCATATCCGCCACCCGAACGCTCGCATTCCGACTGAATATAATATATTTCGCTACGATTTGGGGCCACGTCCCCTTGATCCGTGGACGCCCCGTGGCAACGCAATGTGTAACGTGCGATTCGACGTGATTATATTATTTTCTTATCGCCCGTCGATTTTTAAATTTTTTCGTGGTTTTATTCTCTCTCTTTCTTTCTTTCTTCACTTTTTCCTCGTGCGCTATTAAAACAGCAACGTTGCCGTTCATTAATACACTAGACGCGACCACGCGCGCGTCGCGACCGTGCGCGTGCGAGCGCGAACGCAATGTGTTGCAAAACTCTGCGAGAGATAAACATTGGATATGGACTGTTCACAATGTATATAAAGTCGGTGGCGGCGGCGGCGGCGGCGGCGGCGGCGACGGCGGCAGCGGCGACGGTTGCCAAGCAACTCCACACACGAACGACGTTGGCGCGGGTCTATTTTGTAATAATAATAACGCGTAATATATGTATAGGCATATTTCGTTTTACGATGCTGCTCGTGATTAAGACGTGATTTCCCTTTTATTTTATTATAATATTCGCTCGCTAATTTCTCGGCGTAGTCTTTTTGTGCATTACAAACACGTGCTATATGCCTACGTACGTAATTTTTCCCGTTCGTGCACTGTTTCTGACACCGCCGCGATAACCGCGCTGAACCCCCCCGCCCGGCAGAATCTAACGTTTGCAGCAGGTACTCCAACAAAGTATATTATTATTATTATTATTATTATACATTAATATCGTCGTGATACCAAGGTATATAGTATATATTATACCGAACACACTCGCAACGTGTGTATATACTCGATCGTGTACTCGTATTTTGTCCGCGGGTTAAACAACAAAATCAGGTTATAAAACCGTCAACATTTCATTTATGAATGTATAAACAGAGCTTTAAAAATTTCTCGACCTCTCGTTCCCTGGAGATTTCAATAATTTTCCAACGGTAAAAGAAACGAAATTCCTTTTCAACTCATCAGTTCGAAAAATCAATAAGATTTCGGTATTCGTTTTGCTCGTGTGCACCTGTCTACGTACTATATGTGTAGTTTTCATCCGTCCGTACAACTATTATATTTCACTTTCCATTTACGCGCATCTAAATTCATATAGTTTATGTAGTAAGTAAATTATTATTGCTTTTATTTTATTAACCTTGCCGTTTTACCGTGTGGTGTGCGTATAGTACGTATATAATTACTATAAAATAATCCGAGGTATAACGAACGATACGGGTCGCCAGGATTATCATGGATTACGCGACATTGGTTTCTGCCACACGAAGTATTTAATATTTATACGAAGTCTTATAACGCGAAAAAAAAAAAAACCATCCCAAATAAATGAGCGTAGAATTATATTTTATATTTTTAACTATTAAGCGTTCGGATTATTAATTGTTTGTAATGCGCAGTTTCCGTGGCGCGCGAGCGCGCGCGCGCGTATAGTGTTCTAAAACACCGTGAGCTCCTCGTCAATGGTATACCAAAATTGTCGTTAACATCGACGTCGACAACGCGAAAAGACTTATATTAAACGTGTGCGGCGATGGACGCGGTATTTTCTATATATATATATATATATATATATATATATGTGTAGATATGCGCGCGCGCGCGCGCGCGTGTGAATGAGTGTATAGCATAGAGCGTTGTGAAACCTACAAATAATTTTTCTCTGATGTTTAACGCGTACCTACCGGCCGTCAAACACTCTAGAAATAGTTCCACTACTCGACTCGACGCGTGATTATCTGCGAATAACACACACACACACACACGCGCGCGCGTGTGTATAATTTTATAATATTATATACGCACTAAATATACATATATATATATACGGAACGCGTAATTCACGCGCGCCACGTTTGAACGCGGTTGTTTTCACACGTTTTTCACGGTAAAAAAAAAAAATCGTTCCTCTTGAAATAATAACACGGCATACACATTAATATCATTAAAATTACACGTATTTATAATATTACATAATGTGTATGTAATATACATACTATGTGCGTGAGCAGTAGTGGCGATCGTCGTCATGAATATTATTATTATTCAGTGGATCTAATATTTATTTATATTTTTTTTTCCTACTGTGGCAATTATTATTATAAAATTTCGTGTCCATCATTTTTTTGTGATTAATATCGAGACATAAACTAAACGTTCGGCTGTGTGTGCGTGCGTGCGTGCGTGTGCGTGTGCGTGTGTGTGTGTGTTGAAGGTGGCGGACATCGTCGTTTCCTCCGGCGGTGGTGGATGGCGCCGCCTCGGTTGTCCGACGAACAGAAGGCACTGTCACGGCAGCGCAGGCGGGACAGGCGTAGGGAGCTGCAGAGATTGAGGCGGGCCGACCCGGAATACCGGCTGGCGGAGCGGGCGCGAAACACGCGAGCCCGCCGGGAACAGAGGAACGACCCGGAGTACCGCAAGAAAGAAAGGGAACGCGACACGCGGGCGCACCGGGAGAGGCGGAACCGCGTGGAGACGGTGATGCGAAACATCGCCGGCTGCTTGTGGACGAACGGTAATGCCGCGCGCGCGGATCGGACGTGTCCTGCGTGTGCCGCGACGAAACGCGTTTAATATTTCCAGTCGATCGTCGTATAATATAGCGCGGACGGGGGGGGGGGGAAGCGGCGAAACCGGCGATTTCGAAGTTGCCCTTTTCCTTTCGAAAAGCGTTTTCGAGAGTCCTGCTCTTGCTAAATCGGCCCAACGAAAAGTGTATCGCGACGGAATGTGTCATCCGTCTGTACTCGGTGAATAGATAACAGCGCAGCCAATGTGCGTTTTTAAAATCGCTCGCGTTTCGTTTGCCCGGTGTTTGTGTATGTACATATACGATATTTTAACACAAGAGTCGTATTGAAGTCGATGTCTGTCAGCGGAAAACGCGTCAAAGTTTCTCGTTGTTTCACTGCTTTTCACGCGCGTTCTTTGCCCCGCCAAAATATACGCGTCCTGCGCGGCCGTTATGATATACGTAAAAGCTGCCGCCGTGCCGTGTGCACCTCTATACGTTCGCTCCGAAGTTTTCCAATAAAGCGCGGCGTGTACCACGGTGACCCACAAACGCGATCTTGTTTCCCTATATTTTATAATAGGTATAAAAGCACGTCGTCGGTTTTATTGTGGCAACCGCCGGTCGACCTGTACGCGCGTCGTCAGTATTGTTGTTGTTGTTGTTAGCAACGCTAAATGTAATTTGAATAGGAAATTATGTTATCGTGGTCGCTCGTAGTAATATTCTAATTCTTTCGTTTTTTTTTTTTTTTTTTTTTTATCGTTTCCTCGCCTTGTCGTTGTTATTATTATTATTATTAATAGGTACATACGTTGGAACGATCGGGAAAGGATACTGTGCGCGCGCGCGCACGCTCGCGTAGCCGCAACGAAGGCTGTTCCTCTAATGATGTGACGACTGGTTACAAAATATAAATCTCGTAAAAATAAATAAATAAATATATATATATATATATATATATATATATATATCAGAGATAGGCATAAAATTATACTGTAAACTGGCATTGAGCCGGGTTCGTTCGCGTGTACTGTGCGCGACTAGTGTATTTTTCTGCCTTCGACCCAACATTCAATTATACATGTCGAAATAGTTGACCAAAATATATTCAACACGCCTATGACAGTGGTTATTATTGTTATTGCACAGTCTTGTATATTTCAGCACGCCGCGACGTCTTGACTGTAATATCTATTACCACGAATAATAATAGTACTTCTATTGAGATAATGTATAATCCCATAAAATATATACCTTCCTTAATCTAATGAGAAAAATCCTCGCTAAAATTATTAAAAATTATTGCTTGCGATTTGCTAAACATTTTCGGCCATTTTATAGTAATATACTAGCGAGTGTAATGAAACAATAATAAATAACACACATAGTACATACCATATTTGAATTCAAGAGTACTGTTGTTTGAGGATTTCTCGATGAAAATTAGGTGCGTGCTAAACAAAACATACATGTAGGCGACGAAACATAAAACGATATTTAATTTCAATCTATTTTGCATTTGAAATATTCACTTATTATTTACAGATCCCTTGTTATCATTTATTGAAATTATAACTTATAAAATTTATTGGATATCAAATAAATTAAAAATCTAATCGTATTTTATGATGTTCTGAAACGTTAATATATTTCTATTATATATTACACAAAACTCTTAGATGTATACGTAATTACGAGTATGTGAATTTGTTTTATTTGGAAAAATTAATTAGTCTTTTAAAAAAAAAAAATCCCAGAACGAATTTATGAGATGTATCTTTATACTATTTGTCTTTGTATGTATATTTTCATCAAAACTTAACATGAATTCATCATAAATTAACGTTTTGTTTGTTTATGTAAAGTCCAATGAAAATGTTATTTACTAAAGAAAGTTACAGCTAGAAAATTGTAAACCTATTTGCTTACCAATATATAGTTTATTATTGTGCAGTTCGATTTCAAAGTTTAAAGTTATTGTTTATTGATGAAATTATTTATTATACACGGCAGAACACGACATTTTTCATCCCGTTAGCCATTCAAATGCCGCATGCTTACCTAATGCCCGTTTACAGTGCTACACTAGCACCACACTTGCTGTCCTTGATTAAAACTTTGAAAATTTATTACACAATCAGTAATGACACATTACGTGACAGTTTCAGCAATGGAATACAGCATAGCTACAAATTGAGCAAAAAATAAATTTAAATGCTGTATATACTTTAGCATAAACGTTGTTTGGTTACATTTCAATTTGATTTGTGTACTAAAATAATTGAATTTCAAGAGCGGCTGAAAATGAATCGGCTTATAAAAATATAGAATAACGTTAAAAACACTAAGCATTTATTTTAATTATACATAATATTTAAAATTTAGATTTTAATAGTTCTTTTTATAATTATTAATTTAATAGTTCTCATTTGTACATCAGGTGAATATTTCATGACTAAAATATCAAATTGTTTTTAAAAAGTAAAAAGAATTTAATAACTAAATATTTAAGTGAATGATAAATTAATTACAAATTCCTACAGTTGAAAAATTATTATATTAAACGGAGTAACCAATATTCTTTTAATAATATAGGTATCATTTATGGTTATCAGTGAAATTAATTCTAAAACAAATACTATGAAGTTTTTGAAAATGTTGCCTTATATGTATAACATAAGTTTTATCCGTACCATTTAATTTATAATACTAAAAATTATATATTTTTCTTGTATTAAATATTTTTACTATATTTATCTTTTATAATTGATACAACTTTTAACTACTATGTACATAATGTACTTATTTGAGATATTTATACTTTGTCATTAGTTAATAAACAAAATCATTCATTACCCTTTAATTATAAGAATTATATAATTTATTAAGTCAAGTTTTATGATTAGATAAAAGAAAGCAACATTTAATTTATGATTTTTATAAATCAATAGTTTATGACTTTCAAAAACAAAAATATTATTAAACGAATTTTTTAGGCTTTTATAAATATTATATATTATATGTATATATACATTTATGTAATTGTTTGTTTCTAATGTTCACTACATTTTAAATTTTACTCAATAATCTGTATAAAATTTAAATAAAAAATAGTGTTGCCAAAGCACTTTGGGAGAATCTTATAATTAAAACATTATTTATGTAGTAAAAAAAATAATGCTTATTAAACATAGGTATGTATTTAGGTAAGAATCATTTTTGTTATAAAACTATAAATCAAGATAATCATTAAATATGTTCACAGATGAAATAATTTGCTTAAATAAGGTTAACATATTATTTATGTTATACTTTTTCAATACCTTTAGAATAATAATTATTGTAATACATACCTTGCAAACTATACAGCATAACACTCATAAGCAGCATTGATATTTTTCTGTAATTAAATATATTGACTGATATAATTTATTATTCGATATTTTTTTACTTCTGGTGCTTGGCAATGTTGAAAATACGTAGACAAATGCTGTAATATGAGACAAATGTTAATAAAGTGAATCGTGTCCGATTGAAAATGTATAAATCGAACAATATTGGTTTCAGTATATTTTTGGTTTTTTACCGTTTGTTTTCATAAAAACACCGATGGTAAAAAATTTCCCAATGTGATGTTGTGAACCCGAATATTTATCAACTCAAAGATAAGAGTAATACGATTTCGAAACGTAGCTATAGTGAACATTTATTAGATAAGTCAGGTATCTACAGATTTGTGAATTACCTTAAACGCGGTAATCTTATATCGATATAAAAAAAAAAAAGGCATTGAAAACCGCAGTGTAAGCTCTATTTTTTTTATTTATTTTTTTTCCATTAGATTACGAGGTTAAATTATTATATATTATATACTCGACGTATTGGATTGGGTTCGTCTGTGATGATAATATATACGTAATACGAGCAGATGTTTTCACGAGTAGATTTGGTATTTTATCTCGTGCTCGGTGTTTATTACTCGCAATCGAAACACAAACACGTTGCCGAAATATCGAACAACTCGCGCACACGGCGACACAAACGTTACCTATACGGTGCGTACCTGCGCGTACAATATACGACCCCCCCCGTTCGCTTTTTCGCACGGCACATATGTATATAATATTATTATACAGAATGACCCATATCGCGCGCGAGTGTTATATAACTGTTGTCGACGCACATATTACGTTGGGATGCCGCGTATATAAATCGTCCTCGCACAGATTCGCGAGCCCCCCGCGAAACGAATCGGTTGACGAGATGTATATATTAAATATAATACGTATATATATAATACGTTTTAAGCGAGAGACAGAAACGAAATCTCGCACAGCTGACTCGGCGCGAGTACAACCAACACCGGCGAACGAGGTTGAAACGTTGTTGTTATTATTATTATTATTAAAACGCACGCACTTTCACTCTGGCGCGGCGCGACGCGCCCGGCCGTTTATATATATTATACATTGAACGCGTGCGTTATTAATTAATTCCTATGCCGCGCGTATATTATAATATACTCGACGACGAAACTTTTAAACGCACCCGACTCTTATTAGCCGCGGTTTTTGTTTCGATCCTTTTTTCCCCCCCCCCCTTCCCTCCCTCCGCCACGACCGAGCTAATTGTTTTCCACGTCTTTGGCAGACCACCGCGTCTCCCCACTGCCCGCGCCGCTCTCCTCGCTCGCACCGCCCGCGGACCGATAACGTCGTAAACGACGCGACCGGGGGAACGGCGGCGGCGGCGGCGGCGGCGGCAATCACGTTTCGGCGGGCGCCGCGAGTTCGAAAACCGAATGCGCTGTGTTTCGGGGTCATCGCCGAGATAACGTCGCGGGCACGCCGGGCGGGCGGGCGGGCGATAAAGAGGCTGAGGGTCCTGTGCACCGGAGGGCAACGCGCGCCGCCGCGGCAGCCACGACCGGCGAGACGGAGAAGCAGTTTCCTACGAATCCGCGTACAGATTTTTCGACGCGCTTTCCGATTCGGTTACGACCGCGCGAACGACGGACCCTACCTGCTGACCGCGGGTCCGATTGACGACGGCTAAATGAAAGGACGACGGCTGTGTCGTCGTCCTTTAATTCTTTTTTTTTCTCGTTTGCTCGGTACTCGACGTTCGCTTTTCTACACTACTGTTGTTATTATTATTATTCTAATCGATCACCGCATTCCGGGTACGCGCGTTATTCCTGTTGTTTAACAAACGTGTAACCGCCGCCGCCGCCGCCGCCGCCGCCGCTGTTGCGCGCGCGATATGCGGGCGTCATGGCGTCGTCGTTGGAAATTCGATATACCGGAACGCGTTGCGCGTCCGTGTCTGTTCGGCGGGGGCCGGCCGACCCGTGACTCCAAAGTCGCATCCCGGGCTCTTGTCGCGTTCCGGCTCTTATTGTTATACTTTTAGTCCCCTGAAAAAAAAATAAAAATACGTTACCATTGTCAATGTGGTTACCATTGTCATTTCATTTCGTTTTCAAACCGTACAGGATAAATACAATATTATATCCTTGCCATTGTCAGTTTTTTTGCAATCAATTTTTCCAACAGCGGATTTAATAGTCGTTTAATCGACTAATGCCGACGGGGACCCCCCCTCCCCCCCTCGAGTTTTATTACGACAGTCGGAGTGCACACTCCACGACCAAAAGTCGCTGGTCGCGGGAGGAGAGGCCATGGGTCGCGCAGCCCCCTTCTTTGACCTGCAACAGGCAACAATACCGACTGTTGTTTATCAATTCATTTTTTGAAATCTGAAACAACAACGACATAATTAATATATACCACACGTATTGCGCCGATATAAAAATCACAGAATATATTATCAGAAATTAAAATCACAGACTATACGTACACGCTTGGAAAACGATCGTTCCGGGGCCTTTGGATAGGCGCGCGCCTGCTCGGGTTAGAGACTTTTCGAGTGCATGAAACGCGCGTATTAAATGCGCATAAGACTTATATTATGTGAAAAATATGGGCCGCTAATAAATTTCGCACGCCCCGGGGCCAAAAGTCCGCCGCCCGGTCTACTCGCACAGTAATAATAATAATAAAAACAATAATAATAACGATAATATTATACAACGTTATTATGTAGCAGCATACGGTAGTACGGCCGCCGCTCTGTACACTGTGCGTATTGTAGCGAAATAAAAACAGAAATCGCATCGCCGCGTGGCGTGCGTCCAAAAACTCGGAAGGAAGAAGAAGAGAAAAAAAAAAATGTTCTTCGCCGCCGTTTACGACACATAATATTATACAAATACATATTACGATAACACATATATACACAATGCGACGTCGTCGGTCGCGTCGGAATATTTACACGCGCCGCTGTTGTCTTATAGGTACTGCTGCAGCAGCCGCCGCCGCCGCCGCCGGTCGGCCGGCCGGTTTGCGCGTGCCAACAACTCACGCACTCGCCCCGGACAGTCGGTCGGAACGGTGTGCGTTGTTCGAGTGGTTTTTGCCACTGGTTTGATATACAATATGCTCTGCGGAACCGTATCGGTTCGCGTGTGTGTTTATATAAAGACGACGACGACGACGTTCAATCGATCACAAAACTATTGTCCTGTGCCCCAACCCCAACTCCGCCGGGGAGGGGGGGGGGATGATGTCCTCCGGGGTCGTTCTCGGCCGCCGCGAGTTTTTTGCGTTTCCGATTTGTCGTGTGCGAGCCACGGCGATGCCTTAAAATGGAAACCGGACGAGAACGAATTATTTTCTCCTACAGTATACTCGTTTATACGCGTGCGTATATATATGTATAATAATAACATGTTGTATACACACACACGCGCGCGCGCGCATATTATGTGTGTTTTTTTTTCTGCCTCTGCCCATTGCTATCTTCGTGAGTCATTGTCGCCCCCACTGAAAACTGGTTGCTCCGGTATTATATTTATTATTGTATACGCATATAGTCTCGTTCGCCAAACAAAATAATATTACTCACATACCACGGGATGACGTGCGCGACGACGACCGGTATCCATCTAATAGTATATAATAATATAATAATGGAGTAAATTTCCACCGCACGATAATACCCGTAGTAGTAATAGTAATAATAATAATAATAAGACTTTCATCGCTACTGTACGGCTTCGGCTCGCGTTACGGATGCTAATAATATTGATGTGGTGGTAATAAACCCTGTGATGTTTGAAAAATCGACCGTTTCGCTATTGCTATTGTAATGTTTCTCAGGCCCGTTGTTTTTTTTTTTTTTGTGTGTGTGGAAATAAAACGTGTCGTCGTTTATTGGTTTTAGCCGACTTGGAAAACATGGCACCGGATCAAGTAGGACCGGACGAAGACACCGGCGTGACCGCTCTGAGTAACTGCGGCACTACCATGAACACCACAGTTTTCGTCACAGTGCCAGCCAGTCCTTTCCCGGTCCGGGTGAGTTATCAAAGAGAAAACTACAACATTTCACCCGAATGATTAAACATTATAATTCCTAAAACATCTCTCGTCCTAAAACTACTCTACTTCGGTGAAATTTCAATTATAAAAGACTCGCGCCGTCTATAATGAATAATAATCGATGACGTTTTACATTATTGTCGTATCGTTCGTCTGAATTATTAGCATTATTCATGAAAGATTTTGTGCATCGAAAGTAGTAGCGTTCAAACGACAAAAATATCTCCCGATAATTTTTAAAACGCGTAAATCGAATATCACGATTTACTGTAAAATTGAACAAATACACGTGGTTGGATTAAAACTACTTTTCATTTCATATAGATAAGTCAATAGGATGCAGCTGTTATTGAATCGGTGACTATATAAGGTTCTAATTTGTATACTATGCTGCAATGATTAAATGAATAGTCCTAAATTCCGTGTTCGACATTTACCACTCGTAAATCTCACAACGTCAACTAAACTGTACATCGTATACCATAAGACTATAAGAGAGGTAAAATAATTGAATTGTATAAACGTTTTTGTTTGTTTTTTACACGACATCGTCAGACTTCTAAATTAATATTATCGTTCCCGATGATTGCAATCACTATCTAAATATTCTTCTGGAGATTCAAACGGATACGTCGCTTTATATGGGCTGAGATACGACCGCAGTGATTTATTTTTAAAAACGCGCGAGGGGTCAGTATAAATAGAAGCACAGACAAGACAGAGATACGTGCTTGGACAACTATCAAGTGGCCAGCAATGCGACAAATGTTCGTTTATTCCCAGGGGGGAAGCTTTTTATACATACATCCATACACCAGCACACACACACGCGCGCGCGCGCATGCACATCGACTACGATTGTCGATTTATATACTCCTCGTCCTGTATAGTCTGGAATAATTCTACTTACCTATAAAGAGTCACGTAATTTTATACCACTCATAGAACGTATTATTGTAATATCCATCTTATCAATATTCGTGTGTCGATTGACAGCCATGAACTCATTATATTGTTTTATCTTTACATAAATACAGGAAGAACTATCTTCTGAAAACGTGTCTGTCGGTGGAGACAAAGACAAAGGCAACTCATCGACAGATGACAACGAGGACGATGACCTTACGTCACTGAGTTGGCTGCAAAACAAGAATCTGCTCAAAGGTTAGAATAAAATGTATACATACATATAATAAACAGTCAATACAGAAAAAGTAACTGTATTTTCGTTACGGATTGTTAGCCGACGAGTCTCTTAAAGAAAAAAACATTTTCCGTGCATTTAGGTCAGGCCACTGTTTCGCAAATGAAAATAATGAACAATGGTGTTGGGTCGTAACAATTATGCGCACACTTTAGATATATTATAAACACACTAAAACTTTGCAAGGCTGCCATGGGATTTTCTCTAAATTATTAATTCACACCTTTTATTTTGGAACTTGTAATAAATAGTTGTATTAAAAACAGTCCTTATATAGTCGTGGTCCACGTGGGCGTGATGATTTTTGTGCTGTATGAGATTGGGAAATATATACCTCGGATCGTCCTTAATAAGCTTTAAATATGAGTGTTGAACAATCAAAAAAGCTCTATAATTTTAAATACTCTCAATGTTATAAAAATTTTTACTCGAATTAAAATTAAAATAATACTAAATTTAATTAGTTCTATTGTTTTATATTATATGTTTATAATATTTAGAAATATATTTAAACGATTAAATTAACGATAATAATTTACCAAGTGGAAATACGTAAATATTTTAAAATTTTATTGTTCTTATTGTTGTTACAAAAATAATACCAACACAGTATATTTAGAAAATTTTTTTAGTTATTTAGGTATAAGAAAAAAAGGCAAATTGTATATAATATTTGAAAAATTATCAATATTATTTTTAAAGTGCTTCTTTACAAAACGAATACCCTTTCAAACTGGTAAAAAATATTTAATTAAATTATGTGTTTAGTCGGTGAATTTGGGAGGTCTTTTTTTTTTTTTTAGTCTCTCGACAGTTTTTCTATCATTTTTGAGTGAAACTAATGAAAAACAACAACAACAAAAACAGCAAAATTTACGGAATATATCAGTTTTTGATAAAATCAAATTATTTTATTCGTTTATAATACGAAAAATAAATAAACTGTTTTAAAGATGTCTTTTAATTTCATTGTTCGTGAATTATGTTATTGTCTTAAAGATTTTATATTTTTTCTCTTTAACAAAAAGACAATAATAATAGAAACAAGTTATTTAAACTAATATAATATATCTCGCACATCTTAAATGCCCTAAGATAGATGTAAATGATTTAAATAAAATAATAATGTATTAATTAATTATTACATAATACCCTTTATGTGATCCTAAAACACTGGTTGATTTAAACATGTGGTTTAGTAGACAGAAGTTTAATTGGATCATACTGAATCTAACTGAATGCGCAATAAAACGAACTGGCTGTATTTATACTATTTATACCAACTCTAAATATTTATTTTACATAAAGTTAGGTAAGGGTAGGTTAAATATTACATATATATGTGTATTATTTTTATTATTAAAATAGTTAACAAAATGTTCACCATTTCATAACTACACAAATGTTATTAAAAAAAAAGAAGAAGTTAATACAACACCAGTTATTGATTTTTCATATAGTCTTTCCAAAGTATATGTCAAATAAGGAATGTTGTTTGTACATAATTATAATTAAATCAATTTATAATGATCAGCTCTTGTTTATAATTTTCTATTAACAATAATTTACGGCTCGTGATAAGGTTTAATGGATTTTGATTTTCTTTCGAGAAATAATAGGAGAAACTCTAACTATATCAGGGTAACCTGTAGCACGTGTACTTAAAGAAATCTGTAGATAATTATTTTCGTTATTTACTGATTATTTTATGCTTGTTATTTAGCTAGTGTCTACCTGTTTATGAAAAAAAAATTTTATTGTTGCTTACATTACTTGTTTCAATTTGTATTATTGAAATATATTATTGCCATCATCATATCTTTGTGTTATGTATTAAAAATTTTTTTTTTTACAAATTATTTTTTTTTTTTGGTTTTAATATTTTTCCAGTAGCATCTATTAACATAAATCCGCAGGAACACCTCTATAAAACTGTTTCAAGCCTTTTCGACATTTTAGCAGTTTGTTTTCGAAAATATATAACTCTTGTAAGTCATATAGTCATTACTTTGTATACAACTTATATCTATACGTTTATGTTAATAATTGTACTTACCTATTTTAACTAATTTGAATGTAACATTATGATATAATCAAACGTGGCATTTTATCATTGCACATTTGGACATAGTGTTGTGGACATATACCTGCAACAATATGTTTATTTATCATTTTATAATAGTCATAATCCATTTTCCAATAATATTTTTAAACTTAGAAAATATGAATTATATTCACTATAGTATTAATTTTTATTTTTAGTTTATTTTTAAAAAAAACCAATTATATTTTTTAGATTAATTTGAAAAATAATTCGTTAAATTTCTGTATAATAGCTATATACTTGTAAAAATAAAATTGTATTTTCACCATTGTAACTACGACATTCTAGCAGGCGTGGATTAAAGTTTATTTTTTATATAAAATCAATGGTGTATGCAAAGTAGGCATCCCAGATCATAACAATTATATATTATTATTATTATTAAAAAGAGAAAAATTATGATTCAAATAATGGGTTTTATAACATTCGGTATCTGTATTTTCAAAATGAATTTTATCTTCATATCCATACGTTTTTGATTAAATCTGTTTAATTAAATTATTTAAATTTGATGTTTGTATTCGTACAAATGTACAATTCATTTGTATATGAGTTTATAAACGTCTGTGACGTCTGTGCTAATTTAAATTAATAATTACACATGCTATAAATCAATTATGTATTAGAGTTTTAATACTTGCCAATTTTATAATCAAGCATTTTCCAAAAAAACCCAAAAAGTTAGAAATACGATTTCTGTTTTACTTTTGAAAGTCTTTATTGAAAATGAGGAAACCTGATTTCAATATAAAATATAATAATATTCTAGTTTCATAGATAGTATAAAGATTTTTCATAAAAGTAAAATATTTTCCCCGTTTGCTTGTTTCATATAAAAAAAAAAAAAACTGATTTGTAAATATACTATACTAGAATCGTTTTGAAACAAGATATAAATATCATTAAAAATGAAAAATAATCTTATTGCTATCATAACGATGTTTTACCATATTATGATATATTATACATTTTAATATACGAGTTTTCAGATATTTAATTTTAATTAATTTTTTATTCTTATTCTAAATACGTTTCATAAAGATTATATTAATTTTCCTTACTTTTTTATACTCTCTTCAGTGATTAATATCGTTTGTTTTCTGGCATCTTTTTCACAAACACGTGATTATAACAGCGTGTTAATGAATGTATTATTTATTCTAGTGTGCAAAGTGATCACTCGCCGTTTTTCATTGCTAGAGATATTAGGGAAAATAAAAGAAAAAAAATCATAAGCCATTCTGTATTACATAATATATAATATAAAGATTATTCGTGTACGAACTCGTCGCCATTAAATACACAACACGAAATCTATGAGATTTTACTCGAATTCAAATAAATTCGAATAACTTTTCAAATATAAAAAAATATGTATGTACACGATTTACATACGTTTACCTTTATTAGTAGATATCTCGATTTGAAAACACCATGTAATACGCTACAGATATTACACATATGAATAGATACATTATTTGAATTTTTATTCGTGTGCATGTTTGTTTGTTGTGCATTGCAACATGTTTTTTGTCGAAAAAAAAACTAAAATAAAGATATCATTATTCATTTTAAGTAGGTATAAACTATACTTTAAACAATCACTCAACAAATGTTATCGAGTAAATTTTTTCCTTATAACGATATATATACTTCCTTATAGATATCTATTGAAACGTCTGAAACGTCTCAATAATTTTAAATGCAGTTTATGTAAAATTAGAATTTCAGAAAATTCAAAATATATTCTATTCGTTATTTCGTAGTTTCATGACTTCTGGATGTTTGTAATTAATTCCTAAAAACAGTGATGTTCTCTAAATGATTTTTTATTCGAGAATGTGTAGGTACAATACCATTTACCGATAAATAATAACGTAAAAACTAAATAAATAAACGAGTTTATAAAAATGTAAAAATAAAATAAGTTATAATAAATATAATATTTATTTTAGTTTTACTTTTATGTTAAATGGTGCGCCGTCTCAACTTAAAATCATATCGTGTTAGTGTTGATATCGTGACAGTATTTTGTATTTAATATGATATTGAACTAATTGATTTAGGAAAACTGGTAATATAATTATGTAATATTTTACAACAAACAATATTATGAATTTACAAATTGTTTCAACTACATACCTATACTCCGAATTCATTATTTTCCATTACCCAAAGAGTTACGCTGTTTTTTCACATCACCATATTATTAAACTATACAACAAAATCACAGTTTTTACGAAGTAAAAAAATTGAAGAACGTTTTGGATTTTCGAATCAAATCGACCGCTAATTAATTTAAATCGATCTATTTATAATACCATGCGGCGATAGCCGAATTTAAAATTATTCGGCTCAATAGTTTAAAATAATTGTAGTGGTCGTTTTAAGAATTTTTAAAAGAGTATATTATAAATTATCCTATAAAACAGTAACACATTAAAAACATCAAAATAAATTAAGGTGGAATATATTATTATTGCTGAAATGTAATTAGTCACAATTAAATTAATAGTAACTGGTTTTTTTTTGTTTTTAATAATTTACTGCGAAATGGATATAATACGAATCAAATATAAAACGTATCTCAACATGGACATCGGGATCTTTGTATTTTTATTTGCATACAAGAATTTAACTGTTTTGCGTTTTTTTTTTTTTTTTTTTTTCAATGTTAGTACTTGCGGTCACAAAAGTAATATAAGAGATTTATCAGTCGAACAATTTAGCATTAAGGCAACTAGCATTATAGTTTTTTACTATCCTAATTTCCTATCTATGAAGTTATTATGAAAATATTAGAAAGCAAATGTAAGAGTTATTAATTGTGTTCATTATCAATAGTTGAAAATTTGACTCCGTTGAAAATTTCAACTAAATTGTCATACAAGTAAACATGATTAAAAATTTACCATAAAGAACATAATATTTTGAAAATAAATTGTTTTATTTAACCTATTATTATTTTATTTCAAAAAAATATGTATAAAATGCTACAAAAATAATAGATTTTATTCTGACCGTTCTGTGTTTTAATACCTAATATTTATATACCAACCAATTATTTACTTCTCAGATTACAATATAGAATTCTTTGAATTTTTCAAACTGTTCTAGAAAACATATAAGATTAATACAATAAATAATACCTATAATACATCATAGTTCTAACTGAATGATGAATAGTAGTGATAATCATTGTCCAGAATGCATGCATTAGATTCAAATATTGTTGTAAATGATGTTCAAAATTCTTATTAATAAACTAAAACAATAAAAAATGTTCATTATTTAAAACGGCTATAATAAAGTTAAACATTAAAAAACATAGATGTACCATATTATACCTTCTTCAAATAAAAATATCTATGAACAAACACATAACGTAATATTTAAATTTAAAATTTAAATTACACATTAACTATAAATTATTAATCATTATATTATAATCTCACGAGTACGAGATTATATGGAGTACGTAGTTATAAAATATAATGTATGCATTCACAGTTGAATATTATGTTAATATACAATTTTTTATCACAACGAAATCAACTTTTGAAAGGATAGCATGAATCATAAAAAAAAAAAAATTTTAAAACACAAATTATTATTGTAATGAAATTAAATCTTGAAAAATGTTATAAATAAATTAATATGTTTGTTTCTATTTCATAGTTATTTAGTGTGTTTACTCGGATTTCGATGTTTACTCATAATATTCGAATACATTAATTGATTTGTTTGCTAATTTATTTTATTTATAAATTACAAAAAATTACGATCGTCAATCACTTATTAGATATGTTGATATAATATCATGTGTTATTGTTTACAAAGCTGTTGGTGATATTTTCCACTACATTTATTAGGCCGTATACGATGTACCCGTGGTTATTATGTACATTCCCGGGATATTTTGAAAATTAAACAAAGATGGCCACAAACAATAAATATATTAGGTATATTATTAGGTCGTATTAAAAATGTAATACTCAAGAATGAAAATGTAGAAAAATTTAGAATGGGAAATTAATCATTTACTGATATTGCAATAATAATATTTGTTTAAGCCGGGCGCCGCTTTGTCGTTAAACTAAACCTTCCAACGGTTTCAGGATTAAGTATAATCAATCGTAAAAAAACGCATGAGTTGCTTCAGCGCGTAATCTAATTAAAATAAATATGCTTACGATACGTGCTTCATAGGCGATACACCCAGTGTCTATTTACCATCTCAATCCCTGCGAAAGACATTAAATGTCAAATTTTGACGTTACTTATACTTGGCTACCAAATTTCACAATTTACTTGTACTCTTGGCTTATTGATTATTAATTGAGCAAATGTTGATCTGAAAACTCTAATAACTTCCAACTCGCCTCCAAGTATAGATTTCACAAAATAATATGTCATGTAAACGTATCCGAAATACATCAAGTAATGAATTTCATATTAATCGCATGCATGTACTCAGTTCCAGTTTCGTTTTTTCCAAGGGCTTTATTTTCAAGCACTTTCGGAACAGAAAATTTGTGACAGTAAAAATTAAAACAAATTACTCTATTATATATATATATATACGCGTTAATGGTGCGTAACGATAATTTAAGAAATAGAAAAAAAAAGTTGTAATATTTTATTGTAGTGTAAAAACAAACCAGTGGGGACGGTCAGTCTGTTATTTAATGTTTTGAGTTATGAATTCATCAGTTAAAAATATCTCCATACCTATAATCAATAAAATATTAATTTTTTACTATAAAAGGTTCGAATACTGAGTGGGAGGAGGAAAAATTCTTTTAGACCCTCCTCAAAATAAAATACTAAATACGTGCCCGATAACAATATTCGTTTACAGTTGGTCACTGGCGAGATTGTAAGTTGCACTGCAGCGGGTTTCTTCATTTTATTTTCACAACTCAGATTCTTTATTTCTTTTAAATAATGGACTGAAAAATATATAATATAACTATTAGTTTTATGAAGTATTTTTATTAATCTGTATTCAATATAGTACGAGTATAATATACGTTTAGGTATATTTCAACCGGTGTGATTTATGAACCAAGTATAATAGTTGATACACGTTTGAGCGTTTATTTGTCGACCCCCATTGTACGTACAATCACTATGGATAAAAACAAAAAAATAAATAATTTAAAGAAACAAAAGAACTCCTATCCTGTATAATTTCAAATCGCTATAATTGATGATCGTTTGTAATTTGCATCTGCAGGTGTTCACGAGCTGCCAAAGACCGATTATGCGGACGACGCGTCATCGGACTCGCGCTCGTCTAGCGGCCAGTCGATATCGCCGGTCAGAAGTTGGCCACCCACGACAGGTCTACCCACCAACAATAATAACAACAACAACAACACCAACAACAACAACAACAACAACAACAATAACAGCAACAACAACAATAACAACAACAAGACTTCCTCGTTGCGATCGTCCAGCTACGACCCAAAGGTATGTAAAAAACATAAATCTACGATTACATATTTTATATACTCGTATATATAATATATATGCGCACGTCGTCGTAGTCCTATATTTTATTATAATAATATCTAAATAAGATCCGTCTGACTGACGCGTCTTACTCGAAATTACAGGTGCACACGGAGTCGAAGCCGCCGTACTCGTTTTCGTGTCTGATCTTCATGGCCATCGAGGACTCGCCGATCAAAGCGCTGCCGGTGAAAGATATCTACGGATGGATCGTCGACCATTTCCCGTACTACAAGAACGCTCCGACCGGCTGGAAGAACAGCGTACGGCACAACCTGTCGTTGAACAAGTGTTTCCGCAAAGTGGAAAAAGCGCCCGTAAGTCGATAGGAGGTCGTCGAGCGCCGCGACCCGCGATCAGTGACCGACGGCAATATAATATCGCGTTTCTCTCCTCTGTGTCGCCTCTAGAACTTGGGTAAAGGATCGCTCTGGATGGTCGAACCGTCGTACCGGCCGTGTCTGATCCAGGCACTGCAAAAGACTCCGTACACCAAGGGGTATAGCAAAAAGTCGACGGTGAACACCACGAGTCCGGCCGGCCGGGGCGCAGAGACCTTGGAGACGGTCAAGGACGAACGGAGCGAGGACGAATTGTCCACGGTCAGCGACGTGGACGCCGCGACTGCAATGTTGGTGCTCAAACACGGTCCGCACGTGCGCATAGTGCACAACAGAGGTTAGTCCGATAGGAAAAATTGCTAAAATAACGATGCGCTTTTCAAACTGTAAACTAGTTTTGTGAAAGGATGATTTTTCGACTGACGCGCGTGTACGTATAATGCGTTTTCGTGGCGATTCGTTTTGTGGAGCGATTTCGTGTCTACATTTTATGTTCTCCTACGTTTGGTGGCAGATTTTCACGGCGCATTATTGACTCGATTCGACAATTTATTATGAAATTTCGGGTGATTTTTGTCCGATGATATCGAAGTATTAGACGCCCAACGCCGAGTTGTTCTCCGGGAATAGAAACCAAACGACAAAATACGCTATCGCATTTATTGTTTTTGCCGACTCCGGCCGGACGACGACGTTGAATTTAAATTCGGTCATTAGCATACTTTTGATAACCATATCACAATTGGCCACTATACCTAATGTACGGTAATTATCCAAGACGAGCGCATTTGTTTAGCGACCGGGGGGGGGGGGGGGAGAGGGAAACGCAATTATTTATGAAACGTGTTCAACGTGCGAATAATTTTAATGAATCTATTAATTTCAGATTGGCAGTTGACACAAACCAAACCTGACACGGATCCAGAACTAGCCGAGGTACGTATACACACTAAATGCCCACTTAAATTCTTTGTCTAACATATGACGATTACCTTGGGTTTTATTTTTACGCTCCCCGTGCCCATGCCCACCACCACCACCACCACCACCACACGCATTTATTTTGTCTGTCGGAACATCGCGACATCAGTTTATTAATACACATTGATGGCACTCCTTAAACAAGAGCCAACACGTTTAGGAGGTATATATTCGTTTTTGTTTTTTTTTTTTCACACCGGGGATATTATAATATTTTAATATGAAATCCACACGGCGGTACCTACTCGAGGATCAGTTACACTTTGTTAAAAATACCTAACCTTTTTCAAACCATGATTTTCTATTAAGTAAAATGTTTACAATGTTAAAAAAAAAAAAAACACTTCCTGTCTACATATTTTACATAAATAAATATTATGAATTCGACATTCCGCGTGTTAGTTGGGTCGACTATAGTAGTTCTCGCTCGTAACATTTTAAAAAGCTTTTAATCCGACCGGCGGCGCGTTCTATTCTATGAATTTTATTTCAGCGAAATGTTATTTATTATAAACAATACGAGTGCTGCCGTAGAATATAGAAAAATTATATTGACTATTCGTCGATTGTAAAAACGTCTTAAACATACCGATTATTAACAGTAAGATATTTTATAATTAGGTACCTGACTAATAATTATATCCATAACCGATAGTGATAGATTATAGTTATAGTTATTCCTAAATGTATTTTCTTTATATACCTCGCGGCACGTTAAATTTTTTAATTTGCATTTTATTTTTATTTTTTTTATACTTTTACAGTTATATATAATTTGAACAAGTAGATAATATTTATTTATTATTTTTATGGGATTTAAATTTGAAAAAAAAATAATATGCAAATCTGTAAACTTACTGATACAACTTGAAATGACACGGCTTACACATTTGACACTATCACGGCAAACTTGTTGGCTAGGATTAACATTTTCTTTTGGAAATTGCACGAATTCGTCTATTGTACGACTTGCGAGAGTCGTGCTCAATAAAATACTTGTGTTTCTATATTCTATATTTATTGATTGTTGAGAAATTAATTTTTTTGATTTCATTTGTTTTTTAGCTGTATCCAATCGTCACGATATGCCCAAGCGAGGATCACACCTACGACAACTGCTTCAAAACAGATAGGTAATTAGATTTTTCAACAAATAATCTCTAATAGTTAATAGTTAGTTATAAGTTTATAACCGAGGACATGATTATTCTATAAAATTATAAAACGACATAATTTTTGGATTTAATGATCATAATATCTACCAAAACAATTAGATTATTATTACCCTCAAATTATAATATTGTTTAATATTGATAACCTAATTAACGAATAAAGTGTGGTGACTGCAATTTTATATCCGTCCGCTTGAAAATTGAATTTTTTGTTTTGTGTTTTTCAGTTTATGTAAAGAGGACGCCGAAGAACGCCGAAAGATAGTAGAGGGCGCAGATGCGCTTTTGAATCTAGCCGGTATAACCACCCGTCGTTTACGTAAACGTTCTTCGAGCGTCGAATGTATAGACGCCAAAAGGGAGTGCACTGAAACCCTCAGACAGATGTACCTGAAGAGGCAGACAGACAACAACAACGAGCCTTCCTCAGTTATAATTGAACATCACAAAGACAAATTTAGATAAAACGTACTAAGATGTTATTAAATAGCCTACTCCATTAGCATTTTGTTGACTAGTTTATGTAACACAGATTAAATAGTTTACTTTATTTATACTTACAAAACGAAAGAAAACTCCCACTCTTCCCAAATAAGAGATTAATTATAATAATGCTTTTAATTGAGCGGGTAGTTGAAAAAATGTATAAGGTATTTTTTGAAACGGTGATAGTTTTTTCTTTTGAGTACTGTGTATCGTTAATTGAACATTATTGTCTTCTTGCTCTTAGAAGCACTGTGATAGTATTTTTAAAAAAAAAAAAAAAACAAAATTTGTAATTGTTTTTTTGGTACGCCCAAATAATACTGATATTTTTTTGACAAAAATGCCAGGCTGTTAACCATATTTGTTAATACTTATCGACTCTTTTTTTTTTTTTTTTTGTTAAGTTTATTCTTATGATAAATATATAATATATCATTATTATTTTTTTTTTTTTTCTTTTGACCATTTGATAATTTTTATCATTTAAAATAACAAATTTAATTTTAATTTGATTATATTTGAAGTATTAGAGTGCAGACAATCAACAATAATTTTCATTTATATAACAAGAACTTTTAAAGTAAAAGTTAGAATATTGAACAGGACAATATTAATGAATTTAAAATGTATTGACACGATAAATTTTTTTTATATTTCACTATAATTAATGTTTAATGAATTATATATTCTCTATATTTCATACAACCAATGTTGTTTACAAAAGACATATTAATGTGAAGCAACACTTATTATTACGTTATGTATAATTTTACGTGTTTCTATTAATTTAATTTTTTTTTTATCAATAATAAAATCTTGGTCGTGTACATTTATGAACAAATAAATTCTTTAAAGAAATTATACCAAAAATAGATGTGTATGATTAACCATACATTACAAGAAACAACGAGTTACAAGAAAAACATACTTACCTACATAGAGACAATAGTATTTTTAGTAATTATTGTTGGTTGAAAAATTTAGTCAATTGTAATTCTTATAACATGCTACTTTTTATTAAAAACAATAAATTTAAAAAAAAAATAATAATAAAGCAATAAAAACAATATATTATCTAGAAAATGCTGATTTTTTTTTCTTATGTTACCTTTTATCAATGACTAAATGTATTATATTAAATTGTAGTAGCAAACTGTGACTGCAATTATGAATACTTATGTTTGAACTGTTCATAAATATCGAAAAATAATTTTCGACTCATAAACTTTGCCTTCAATCGTGAACAAAGTAAAAATATACCTGCAATCAAAAACAAAATAATAATCATTTTTCTTATTACTTACGAGATAATAATTTGTAATGAGTTTTTACTGATAATACCAGATAATTTTCTATGAATGCTATAGATTTCTTCGGGTGGAGGAGTTAGCCGTTGATGAAGAACCACTGGTAATAATGTTTGAATGCGTTTGGTAGAATTCTGAGAGCCAAAATCATACTCCCCTTCAAACTGAAATATTTCTCCCATTATCATTACCATTTCAACATGAGCTTCTTCCATTGCCTTGGTTTCATATCCAGTTAAGAAACCCATTTCTTGAGACAATCTTAGAACCAGAGCTCGATCATTATCAGCGGCTCCTTTAATGATTCTAAGATAATTACTTAAAAATGTCTGATCAAATGATCGAGTTGCTCCAAAGTCCAATAAAATCAGCTGTAATTATAAAAAAAATAAATATAATTAGTAATCATTTAGTAAGATTCTATATAACAGTTAAATTTTAAAATTAATTATTGTATGAAGTTGTTTTTTTTTTCATAACTTCATTTATTAAAGAATATAGAATTTTGCAATATTTTCAAATGAAAGTAATTTATAAAAAAATATAAAATTAAATTACTAATTAAAAATAATTTACTTGTTTGGTTCTTTCATTATAGAAAAAGTTGGCCCAATTTGGATCAGTTTGCATGTATGAAAACTCAAAAAGCTCTTTTAGACATAATTGTAACACTAAGAAACACAAATGGTTGCGGGTGGATTGGTCCATACCATCACATTTGTCTAATGGTATTCCTTCAATTAATTCTGATGTAAATATCCGTTTGGTACTAATTTCATCTAGAAAAAAACAAAGAGTTAATATTTTTTTATTATTTTTTTTCAACGATTATCAATATACATATACTACTTTGTCAAAATATACAATATATTATATAATAAAACTTACCGATAACTCTTGGTACATAATAGTCATCATAGGGCTCCAATAATTCCCTGAACTTTCTTGTACATTCTGCTTCTCGAATATAATCAACTTCATTGGATAGTTCTTTATTAGCTACTTTAACTATATTGTCAATGAACATTCCTTCTGGAAACATATTCCAGATTTTCATAACACCGACCAAATTATCAATATCGCTCTTTATGCTATCAGCAACACCGGGATATTGAACTTTAACTGCTACTCTTACTCCGTCTTTAATTGTAGCTTCATGTACTTGACCAATAGAAGCAGCAGCAAAAGGCTTTAAATTAAAAGTTTCAAAACGATCTTTCCAATTGGTACCCAACTCTGCAGCCAATACTTTCTAATACAAATAATAATAATCAAAAAAAAGTATGAAAAATGAATCGCAAATAAAATATAAATTACTTCTAATTGCCAAGTAGGCATAAAATCTGCTGATTGACGCATTTTTTCAAATGCTTTCTGAAGCTGTGGACTTAGTAAATTATTATCTTGAATGCTAAGAATCTGACCAATTTTCAACGCCGCGCCTAAATTATTTAAATTATATTAATGTATCACTAGGAGTTTATAATAAAAATACTAAGGTCAGGTTGCACAAACGTCCAATAGCGACTTACAGAATGTTGAACATTGTTGTTGACCATTAATGGTCAGTTAAAAAAAATTGTATATTGCTTGAACTCTAGTTAGTAATAACGACTGTAAATTATCGATTACTACTAGACCTGTAAAATACAGATCCAATTTGAGTTTGCTGACTAAAACAGATCGATTATTCACTAATTAATTAATCAAAAAATTGTTGGTTATATATTTCTTAGTCATCTTTAATTATTATATTATATTATTATATAAGAAAAATATCTCGTTATTTATTTCAAAATAATAAAGTTTCACATGGAAAAATTAATAATTTATATCATTTTTGTTATCATTATTCAGATTTATCAAATAAAATATGACTTTATGTATTTGATAATCATGATTGTTTATTTAATTTTATTTATTTATAACCATGGTTATCAATAAAATAAAAATTTCATTTATCAACATTTTATTAGTTAAAAAAATCATTAAAACTTTATGAAATGAATAAGTTAAAGCTATATTTGCAGACTGATCTTTATGCAACCTGGCCTAAATAGTTTAATAATATTTTGTAATAAATTACAAAATGAACAAACCTCGAACTTCGCATAATTTATTAGCAATACGTTCAGCATTTTCTGGGGATATAAATGCACTCTCCATGTATCCACCATCTACTTTTTTAGTTGAATTGCTTACTCCTAATGAACGTTTAGTCATTTCTGAAACGGCTCCAACACCAATTCCAGCAGCAAGTCCACCAAATGACAACATACGACCAATGTGAGATGATGGTACAGTTTTCTGTTTTGCAGAACCAGCTAACTATAAATCATGAATAAAGTTTAGTTTTAAATCATGTAAAACAAAATATTTGAAGTACCTGTTGTTTGGGTTTTGTATTTTTGCTCACAGTAGGCTTACGTTTTTCTTTAACTTCATTATTTTCAATGTTACTGTAATTCATTTTTTGTTTAACAATATTATTTTTAAGAGGATCAATAACTAAATTTCGAGTGCAATTTCCATAAAAATAATGTTTTCTTGATACATCACTAGGAACTTTAAATGGTCCACTAAGTGCTTGACCTTCATTAGGAAATTGATCAATAGGTGCAATGTCTACTGGACTTGTAGGTAAAGTTTCTTCAGATTGATTGTTTTGCTGTACTACAAACATAGTATTATATAGAATAAGCTACGTTTATTAGAATATTAGAGTTAATATAACTTACTGGTCATTATAATAACATTTCGCATTCCCTCAAATACCATAGCAGATCTCTCGGATAATTCTTTCACAATATTTTCTGGCTGTAATCAATACAAATTAACAATTAATTTTTAAATATTATTTTTTTACCAAAATACCTTAAAATTATTTCTCATAAATAAATATTAAAAACTAATTATAATGAAATTAGGCAATTTTTAATTGATTAAAACATTATACATAAATATAACAATATTTTTTTGTTGCAAAACCAAATAGTAGAGAATATAGTCATGAGCCAAAAATAAATAAATCGGGTATACCAACAAAAAATTACTCAACTTCAATTAGCCACATTAAACAAAATTAAACTAGAGCAGAGGTTCCCAAACTGTGGTTCGCGGTTATATTTTTAGTGAGTCTCGTTACATTTTCTTTAAATATGTGATTTTTTTTTACATATTAATATTATTTTATATTAGATTATTACTTTTTCTCAAATAACTAATAAATTCGTTGTTTTTTTTTTTGTGTGTTTTTGAACATTTACTATGGACAAACGGTTAAATTAAAAGTCGATTTCTGTGGAAATCGAAGAAACAGAGAAATCAAAATTCTTTGATTTGAAAATTTAAAAATAAAATATATTGTTCTTTAATATGTATCTTTCTATAATTTCATCATTATTTTTTTGTCGTGAGCAACTGATCAACAAGCAAAAAATAAAAAAAAAGGTCATTGATTATTGTGGGTTGCCAAAATGTAAAAAATAAACATAATGGGTCGTATCATAAAAAGTTTGAGAACCTCTGTACTAGAGTCAAGTGTTTTTATGGACAGAAGCTTAAGTTATTTTCTCAAAAGTAATATTTTCATTTATTATCTTTAGTTTATTTTGGTTTTTTTATTTATACTCATTAGTCATTACCTACTACAACACTATATAGAATTATTCAAAATATAAAACAAAGAGCATTATTTGTAAGAAATCATTTAACTTAATTTATACACATAAATTAACGTTATTATTCTCATTTAAATGACTGCGTTTTTCTAGTGCAAAAACATTGGAGAAGATGATAATCTTCATTGAAATAATCATTTTGTAGGTAAAATATAATTCATTTGTACTTCTATGGATTTTGTTAGCAATTAAGTTTATAGGCATAGGTATTATCTTTAATTAATACATGTATACATTACTTTCAATTTGGACGCTCCAATCCCATCAGCAAATTGAACAGTTGCATCTTTAAACACAGTAGCTACACTGCAATTTTTCATGTTCTTCTTACAATTGTGTTCTTTGGCCTTAATTACTTCTTCCAACACCATTTGCACGCCTCTTAGCACCCTAGCCGCATCTGCGCCCCTTGAAGCCGACATTATTTACAGATTGTTGTACTTATTGCTATAATTACACAATAAAAACAAACAGTGAATAACTATTCCAATAATAGGCGGCCAGTTAGTGATTATGTACTAATTAATTTATTCTAATACATAATAAAATCATTTTCACCTTATTAATGTTTTTTTGTTTTTGTTCAAATGATCACTTTTTGAGACAATTTATTATTAACTTTCACAGATAAAATTTGAACAATGATAACACATAATATATATTAAACAAAAGTAGTATTTTTAATATTATGTTTGTTACTTACTTCATATTATATAACTACATAAATAAATTATTAGTTAATAATAATTATAACTTTAAACTTAACATAGATCTGCAGGTACTGGATAGCCTACTATCAATTATTCATTATCAGCCATTCCATTTTTATCATAAATGTTATCGTTCTCGGTAATAAATAATATGATTATTATATTATAATACATGTATTAAAAGTTATAATTTATAACTAATATCTTAGTTCATGTCATTCATGATATTCATGAATAATTTTATGCTAATTTTAAATTGAAATAATTAATAAAAGTAATCCGTCAATGGTGGATTTTAAATCCTAAAATAATTAAATACTAACCAATAATGATAAATAACATGGCTCCCGGTACGGAAACAATAAAATTAAAACATAATAAAAATTGTTAACAAATTTAAAAAATTTTACCTCAATATTTTTTTTCGTTCGACGCCCAACGTTTATTCGTGATAAAATAAGTTCTTGTTACCATAATATATGTTAAGCGTTAACTCGGTATTTCGACACACGTTATATAATATTTTTGATGTTTGAATATTTCACAATATGGCGTAAACTGGCCTGTACATTTTAAAACTCTTCCGTTTTGCACCTCTAGAAAATCTTAAACGCCCGGAGGTGGTATCAATAATTTTAAGTATAACAATTATGTATAATTATTGTGCAGAAATGGTACACGAATCTCGAAACCTTTCACTCATAGAAGACGTAAACTTGACTATAAATAAAAATGTTATTTATAATATTTTATTCATTATTGTACCATAGACGATGAGGCTTTTACCATATAAGTCGATATTGTAGTAACGTACCAGTACCTACTACACATTATATTCGTGTCTACAAATGGTTTTTGTAAGGATTGATTTTTTCGAGAGAGCAGCTGGTTTATGATGGATAAATTACTTTACATCTTCACAAGTTGAAGCCAATTTACGCCATTATAGAGTCATTATGCATTAATTATTATTGGTATAGGTATAGAACGTTATATAAATTATATTATAAATTACCTGTACATAAAACAGGACACCTATAATTTAATAATATATTTTATTCGCAAAATAGATTGGTACTACAGATTATTGATTTGAGTATCTACAATCGATGACTAACCAAACTTTTAAAAATTATAAATATAATCTTTGATAAAACCGTATCTTCTAGATAAACGTATAAATGTATAAAAAAGGAATACCTATACAATTAACTAGGTTTGTGTAATTAATTTAGAATTATATCAAATTTTAATTGTTAATAACTGTTAATTAATTAACTTCACTTACCGAAATTTCAAACAGTAATCTGAAGGAATCACAGTAGGCAGATTGACGGCTATCACATAACATTATAATTTATAAATTAAAATTTTTATTTAATCTACACGTCCACATGTTACAAGACGAGTGTAAACTTTACGGTAAATAAGTTATGAGCAAGCGCATAAGCGCAGGAGTAGGTGAACCAAATCGTTTATAAATATATGTTGGATTTCTCTAAATTTATACTCACCAGCGATTTAATGATAGATGGCAGCCATTGATGTTTTAACAAACTCCAATTTTCATTTTTCAATTTGTTTTTCTTTCTATTCAAAGCTCTTGTAAGTACTTTTTTGCATAAGTAAATAAGGTATTAGGTACCCACCTACTCATAATAGAAAATTTATATTTTATAGAAAATGTAAACTGTCACAAAATCAAAACTCTAACATGTGGCGTAATTATATCTAATACTTATTTTAGTATTTAGTAAAGGGCATGCGGTTTACCTACTTGATTTATTGAACTACTTAATTGTACACAGTTTCGATATTCTTTACAACAGTCGATTTCTAATATTTTCGTATCACCATATGAGAACCTATGTATTAAATAAATTATTACATAAACATAAAATAAAAAAATGAACTTCAGAGGTCATCAGATAAAATATATTAGGACGTAGATACCTGTATGAAGTGCCGTGGGAAAAACGTTTGAGTGATCTACGACGAAAAATAAATAGCCAGCCTGAAATTGGCACACATCAGTAACACATCGAAATAGAGTTTTAACTTTAAACTAGACCTTGTGACGAAATACACCTACTCTACCACTATATATCCTATAGAATCTTACCAAATACATTTATGCGTCGTCAACTAGGGGTGTCACTAGATCAATGTGTATAAGGGACCAACGAAAACCTTGAACTTAATTCTTTATATATTATTTTTGTACATTTCTTATTATCATTATATTTACCTTTAAAATAGATGGACATTTTAATCACGTATTAAGGCAACAAAGAGTATAATACAAATCACCAATAACAATAATTAGATTTTACAAACAATTTTAAAAAGCTATATGGTATAGGGCAACTGCCACCTTTGCCCTCACGTCTCTGTGGCCAGGAGCCACAGTTTTAATTGATTCTGTTTTGAACACAAAAATACTTTCAAACAGTTCAATATTATGTATCCAGTGTAACAAATATTATTTACATTTACATAAGTACCTAATCGTTACGTCATTAGTAGGACCCGGAAGTTTATGCACTAAAAACTACCGAAAGTATGCGCTTAAATATGCCCTTATTTTTTTTATTTATAAATATGAGGGGAAAAAAAACATTATTAATTATTACTCATTAGTCATTACTGTGCATCATAGGTGTGCGCACGGGGTGTGTGGCTGCACACCCTGCGAAAAATTCTGCCTACTTTCAATTTTTGTTTACGTTGTAAATTAACCCATTTTTATTAATTCAAACTTTTATTTTAAACTGATAAGTGATAATTTTTCAATGTTATATAATCGGGCATCGGCCATATTTATCGGTTACCATGAAAACCATTTAAATCAAACATCAAAAAGGCAGTGGTGCCATTTGAGAAAAACTATTGGGGTAGCAAAGTGTTGCGGAAAAAAAAAACTCCCAGAAATAAATGAATCGTCAACACATTTGTAATCAAATAAGAGATTATAACAGTGTACCTATTTTAAAACTGTAAAATAACTTTTGCAAAACTTTTTTCAACTCGTTTATTATAGGTACTAAAGTTATGGATAAATAATTAATAATAATAAAACAAAACGAATTGAAAGTGAATTGAACAACAAAAATTAACAGGTCCGTGTTTTTGATTTAACTTAATTAACAGATATTTTTAAAATAAAAATGAATTTGATGGAAATGTTTACGGATTATTACGGCAGCAATAAAAAAATAAAAAATAGAGGTTAAATCTTATATAATTATTATATAAAAAAAAAGTGTGTACCTAAAAATAACTGATCTGTTCGACTGTTGATATACGTTTCTGGTGCGAAAATCACGATTTAGCTACCTCGTGAAAAAAGGCGGAGTAATGGTCTGTAAATAAAATATAATATAATCGGTACTACTTACGGCCTGTCGGTGGGTCGCTGTTGAGAGGTCGGCTTGTGTAACACAAAGTAAGTAACATATACAAAATTCACGGTTTGATTATAAGTCGTCGACGAGATAAATAATAACGATTGACAACAATATTACGGACTATTGCGGAGGAAAATAAAAACTGCGCAATGTTAAACGAAACCGGGAAGACATTTCTGAACCGCTGTCGACGCCGGACTGATCGCCGGCGCATTGTGCATTCCATCAGCTGGCAGTCGCTCGATCGGTATTGTTTGGGTTGCGCGTTCAGCTCGGCTGTCATTGGTCGGACGGCGCGAGCAGCTCGGCTTTCATTGGCCGGGCGTCGCCCGCGCAATATTCAACTGACGCGTACATTCACGTACATTCCGATTTCACGCAAACGCACTTGAAATTGTTTACTATTATCATTGTTACATAATATTATGTATTCATAACGAACTATCTTACATCATTTTATAATTATAGGCACCTACTGTAATAATTGATTACCGATCTATTCGATTGTCGTTATACGTTTCTGGTGCAATAATCACGATTTTTTTTTATCGGGTGGCAAAAATATGATTTTGTCACCCCTCGTGAAAAAAATACCCCTATCGGCACCTATGGTTGAAGGGGGACTATCATTTATGTTAGATTTTAAGCGTCCCGTTGTCCTTATAGGACATGTGTACTAATAAGAGTACAAACACCTAACACGCAGGGTTAATTAGTTCGTCGCGAATATTTCTGTTTAGCTATAGTTTTATCTTCATACTTTCCTCCCTGTTCAATTCGCCACTTGTTTGACTTCAAACGATGACAATAATAATATTATAATGTAGCTTCGCTAATTTCATCCTGTAGGTATAAACATAAATGTCACAGTTATGCATATTTCACGATTAAACATAATGTATTAGTGTAGATAGTAAAAATATAAATTCATATTATTAAAAGGTACCAAGACACGTATGTCGACTAATGACTATATACCCACGTCATAGTAAGACTACTGAGTACATACCAATTTAACAAGTGATATTTGGCGCCTATACCGACTATGCCTAAATAAACTGCTGCATATAATATATATTATGATAATAGCACCACTTACACAAATCAAACATCACGCCCACAAAAATTTACTGTACACAATTCAATAACGTTTATAGTGAGACGAGCGCATCGAACCGTATGAAATGCAAAAATAATAGAACGTAACAAACAAACAGTTATGTATTGCTTTCGAAGCGATTATAGAATAATATACATTATTGTGTTGGTATATATATTGGCGTTGGTGTAGTACAGTTTATCACTGGTGCGACGAGCGCGAATAACGAACAGAATTCTCACACGTATAAGGGAAACAATCGAATACGCGCGAATCGTTTTCGTTTCAGGTGTAAAACAAACCAAACACCCGGTGTATTTTCGCGATTTATTATTAATTTTATAATCGGCGTTGGACTATATTTATGTATATAAATAGCGCAATGGCTTCG